>OX940791.1:8849401-9531901 GCA_954870985.1 Trifolium fragiferum | reverse complement strand
TTGTAATTGAATTTGATAATATCCTGACTTTAAATCAAATTTAGAAAATATAATTGAATTAGATAATCGTCCTATTAAATCCTTTTTATTAGGAATATGATATCTAATCCATTGAAGTACTTTATTTAAGGGTTTATAATTAATAACTAATCTGGGAGCACCTCTCTCTAATTCTCCTGAATTATTAACATAAAATCCTGTACAACTCCAGGGAGATTTACTTGGTCTGATTAATCTTTTATCTAAATAATCTTTAATTTCTTTTTTACAATATTCTAAATATTGTTGATTCATTTGAATTGGTCTTGCCTTTGTAGGTATAGACCTTTCATTAAAATTGGGTTCATATGGTAATTATACAATATGCTTCTTTCTATCCCAAAAGGCATTGGGATGTTCTGAGCATATTTCTTTTTCAAACCGTTGTTGTAACAGAATAATTTTATCTTTTATATTTTTAGATTCTAATTGGCTTTCTATCCTTTTATATTGAATTTCTTTATTCAGCATATTAATATGTTTTTTTCTTTTGAGAAATTAAATTAATTGTAGATGTAGAAAGGTTTTGAACAGTATTTAAATCTTTAGTTCTGGGTGCTTCGAAAAATCTAAATATAACTTCCCTTCCCAGGGCGTTTGAAGTTATAGCCTCATGAGAAACTGTAAAAGGGTATAATAATGAAAGAAAAGGTGTTCCTAAGATAATATGTTGATGTATATTTTTTACTAGTAAAAAATGAGTTTTATAACAAACATGATCTTTACAGATCTTAGCATCTGTTAATTTATATTGAACTTGTAATTTATGGCCTCCTGCACCACTTAATCCTTGTAAAGTTTTTTCATAAAATTTTGTAGGTATTAGTCCTTCTTGAATACAGTTCATGTCCGCACCAGAATCTATTAATGCTACTAGATCAAATCGTTGATCTTTAACAAGCAAAGTAATTGGACAAAGCCATTTATGTGTAATCATTCTATTTAGAGTAGCAATATATGGGGGATCATCTATATCTTGCGTAATATTTGACGTTCCATCTTCACTATTTATAATTTGTTTTCCTTTTAATTCTAAATATTTAACTTCTAGTTCTAAATCTTTTGCTTTTAAAGAATCTATTTCTTGTTTCATGAGCGAAATTTCATTTTGTAAATCTTTAATAGTTATTGGGGGAGTAATTATAGGTTTACATCTATTTATGATTTCTCTAAATTCTATTTTTTGAACTGTATTTTTGTTCTTTTCTTCACGATCTATCATATTTTTAATCTGTAACATGAATTCTTCCTTTTGCGAAGATTCAGGCATATCTTTTAATATAGCAATTAAGGTAGTAGCTTGATCACTAGTGATTACATTTATACCCTTAATACATTTATCGCAAGTACATAATTCAGCTCCTAAACAACAATCTTCTTCAGAACTAATTTCTGATTCGGAATTAGTTAATATTTGATTAAGGTCATCTTCTTCATAAGAAGATTCTTCAGAACTAATGGATGAAGTATCATTTAACATAATATCTTTTAATACATTAATAAGATCTTCTTTTAATTGATTACTGATGTCTAATTTATGAATTTCGCTAATTTTTTGTTTAACACGGCAAGTTTTTGCATAATGACCGAAACGTCCACACTTAAAACATTTAATATCAGATTTATCATTCTGAAATTTTTTCTTCTTACCTTTAGATTTTCTATAATTTTTGTCTTCAGAGAGCTCTTTATTTTTTCTGTAATGATTTTTTCGTTTTTTGTAAGGTTTATAACTACTAGAAGGTTTTGTATAATTCTTTCTAGCCTTTTTACTAGGGGCTCTGATTGGTTCTATTCCAAATTGTTCACAAAATGAACCTAATTCTTTTTTACTTTGAGTTACCTCAGATTTAATTTTATTTTGTATTTTAAAATCTGTACAAATTCCTATTCTCGTTTCTATAATTTGGCTAGATATTTGACCAAAAGTTAATATAGAGTAGGGAATTACTCCATTACTTTTAGCTTTAATGGCCATCCTAACCTTTTCTGCTAATAATCTAGGTAATCCTGCTATAAACCGTTCTTTCCAATAATCAGCTCCACCATCAGGTCTATTACATAATTTTGATAGAAACATATCTTTATACCAACGATAATCACTCATTGTAGGACAATAAAGGTTTGCTAATTGATCTGCCGCCCTATCCTGTATTTGAGCTGGATCTCCCACAAAGTGTTTGGTAATTGTATATAATAAAGTATTTACAGCATCTTCATCTCCTAAGACGCCTGTTGTTGGATCTAATTTTTTAGCTTCTAAGATAGCATGTTTTTCTTCAGGACTAATTATATTATCACACCATCCTTTTAATTGCCCAGTAAAACCAGTAATTATTATTATAGCAGCTTTTTTATCTGTATTTTCACCCATTGTTTTAAAAGCTGTAGCTGCCATGGTCATTTCTTGAATGGTATTTAATATATTTTGTTCACTATGTCCGTCTATGTTCCATTCTATAATTGAATTACCATTGTAAGAGCTGGCCACCATATCCCTAGCTTCTTCAAATTGAAGATCCGGAAAACTAGGTCTAGGATAATAGTTTCTAGTTCTTCCTTGGTAACCCATGTGCTTTCTAATTCTATTTATCTCAGAATTATCTTCATTCTTTTCTAGTATATTTACTTGTGCTTTTGCTTTCCCATTAATAGAAAGATCAGATAATTTCTTCATTAGATTATCTACTAATTCATCTTTTCTAGGCCCTAATTTGACTTCACTTAAATCCTTCTCAGGGACATTAATTAATTTGTATATGGGTCTTTGTGGATCTAAAGGAAAATCCTTATAAGACTCTATTTTATTATGTGTAAGAGGAGCATGAGACATTTGAGTCTCTACTCTATCTAATTGATCTGCTATGGTGCTTAATATGGTATTTGAAAAATTCAGCTGAGACTGAACTTTTCCTATATCAGCATTTTCTGGTGATTTAAAGGGATATGCCTCTAATGATACATTATGACTTTCTATCTTAATGGCTTCTAATGGAGGATGAACAGATTCAATAGTTTTATTGGTTAATGTTGTCCATCTTTTAGCAGTTTTTGTAGTAACATTCAAATAATTTGTCTGTATGAAAGGGTTAATTATTTTTTGTTCTGTGCAGTATTCTTCAAACCAAGTGAAGAAATAGACATTAATTCTTTTGTTTCTAATATAATCATAAAAATTTTTAAGATAATAAGTAGTTTGTATCGTTTCAAAAGTACCAAAGTACCAATTTCTTTTTTCTTTATTATACTCTGCTTCAAAGTCTTCTCTAATCCAAGCTTTATCTATCTCAACCTCTTCTTCTAATTCTACGACATTAAGAATTTGTGAGGCAGTAGGAGACATAGGAGGAGATTCATTTCTTCGCCATTAAGAATTAAGAATTTGTGAGGCAGAAAGAAGAATTTGTGAGGCAGAAAGAAAGAAATGAATTTGTGAGGCATAGGATGTGTAAATTACAAAGATTCTTAGGATGTGTAAATTATGTAGCTGACTTTATTCCTAACATTAGGGTCATCTGTTTACCCTTGTTCAAAAGACTTAAGAAGAATCCTCCCCCATGGGATGAAACCATGAGTCAAAGCATTAGACAAATTAAGCAACTAATTAAAAGACTACCCTGTTTAGGAATCCCAGATCCCCAAGCTTTTCTTATAGTAGAAACTGATTCCTCTGATGTAGGGTTTGGAGGAATATTAAAACAAAGATTACCAGAGTCATCTATAGAACAAGTTGTTAGATATTATTCTGGAACCTGGAATTCGGCACAACTAAATTACAGTACTATTAAAAAAGAAGTTTTAGCTATTGTTTTGAGTATTACTAAATTTCAAGATGATTTATTTTCAAAGAAATTTTTATTAAGAGCTGATTGTAAGGCTACAAAAGAAGTTTTACAAAAAGATGTTAAAAATTTGGTTTCCAAACACATTTTTGCCAGATGGCAAGCTTTATTATCATGTTTTGATTTTGATATAGAACATATTAAAGGAGAAAAGAATTCATTACCAGATTTTCTTACCAGAGAATTTTTACAGGGAAAATGAGTAAAAAAGACAGTTATGGCCCTCCTCTTGAGGAGTCCAAAAAAGTTATTACAGCCAAGCAAGTATTACAGAACTCATCTACTTCTGCTTCATTATCAACTCAAAATAAATTTACCCCATTAACCCCTTTGGCCTTACCAGCTTTTTATCCCTCCTCATCACCTAGAGGTATTAGGCCATCATTAAATTCAAAATTAGTTTCGCCACTAACTTTTGCTTTACACACTCCATCCTCATTAAATACCCCCTCAAAAGTCCCAGATAAACTACCTTTCTACACTCCACCAGATTCATTATCTTGTCCTTTCATGGAAAAAGATTACAAGAAGATCCTTTTCCTCTTAGAACCTGAATTCAATTCGGAAGGATCATTATTACAGATTACCTCTAAATTCTTCCCTCAAGGTTTTCATTATCTTCCCTCAAATCCTGAAAAGACCAGATTATTTTATGAGTTTATCTTAGTGGATACTGAATCCGTTGATATAGCTCACACTTATGATAAAAATGATAAAACTAAAATTATCTTCTCAAAATTCAAAATTTTAAAAGTATTATCTCCCTCTGATTGGAAGACTCATCCTTCACACACCAGAAGCTTTACTAGGCGCTTCTCGCCTCAACATTACTCTTATTATGATTACATGGAAGCATGGTCTAACATGCTGTATTATCATCCTTTTGACCATTCTTGGTTTATTTGGTTTCGAAAAGATTTCCCTCTAAAATTTCCATTATGGTTTGTCAAATGGTTCCATGAATGGGGACCAGAAACTAACATCTATCCAGATTATGCAGCTAAAGCCTTTGAGGCTTTTAGTGAAAAGATTAATATATCAGATCATTTAAAAATATTAGCCTTTCATGCTACTTTTGGAATATCATGGATTACTTCTTGGACTTTCAGAAAAGAAGTATCAGTCCCAAACAGCCAGGTCTTTTGGATTGTCAGATGCATAAGGGTTAAATGGTGGAACAAGTTTAACCCAGAATTAATTAATTCTCAAGTATTACAAGATTGGTTTATTAAATATCACAGATGTCTCATTAAAACTTTGGATATCAATAAAGAAAGTGAATTTTTAGCCGAAAAATCCAAATTTTTGGCTGATCTATCATCCTCTTCCAACAAAAAGGAATTACTAAAGAAACTTCAAGCAGCCATTTCGGAGTCGGACGTTAATAATGACGATGATTCTGTAGGCTCTTCTCAAAGTTTAACTCAAAATAATGAAGATGACTGTTATGGAATATTAGATCTTCAAGATTAATCAATCAAGTGGAACAACATTATTGGAATTATGGCCGACAAAATAATTAAAGAATCTTTTGCTTTTTCATTAGATAAGATTCGTGGCAGACAGCATTATTATACTTTTGATTATTTGGCAAAGTCTTTTGTTTGTATTAAGCATTATTGTTATGTAATTATTTCATTGTAACTGACAGCTGTCAGTACATTACTAGTTTAATATCATCCTTCTCTACTATAAAAGGATGTGTAGTTTCATTAGCAGATCATCGAAAAATTCTCTAAGAAAAATTCTCTAAGAAAAATTCTGAAGAATTCTCGAGATCTTTTGTAAGTATTTCCAATATAAATAAAATGTTTTCGCAATATAATCTCTTCTTTCATATCTTAACTTTTCAATTTATATTTTTATTAACTACTAAATTAGATTTATTTCTTGATGACCTTCCATTATTCTCTCATCACATATTATGGATTATGTTTTGTTTCTACGAATTAATCATTAATGATCCAGTATATATATATATATTATTAGTTAAAAACAGTAGGATATGGACGAACCCCGATCTGAAAATCTTATACCAATAAACATTTGTGCATTTGTGGTTAAAATTGTACCCGGGCTCAATATTATTTCCGGCTCCGCCACTGCTTATATGCAGTCACGAACAAACCCTCTCTCAATAATCTTTCTCTCAGTCACGAACAAACATACCATAAGCCAAAGAATCTTTGTCTCTCAGTCCTCAGCGAAGTCGATCTTTCTCTCAGTCACGACGCCTGCATGAACCTTTCTATCTCAGTCACGAAATTTCTAAGTCACAAAACCATCTCTTTCTTTCTCTCAGTTCAAACACTGGTGGCGATTTAGGTTCGATTTAGATTCGTGATGTTGCTGGTGGCGTATTCAACAACAACAGCAACAACAACGAGGTTCGTGTTCCTCTGGGTTCAAACGCAGAAATTTTCCGTCGGCGTTATAGGTTTGTATTAAGTTTAGTGTTTGGCTTAGCTTACATTGAGTAGGCTTCAGTTGCTTGTGTAGCAAGCTTTGTAACTAAACTAGTTGACAGTTAGTAACTAGGCTTAGTTTACTTTTCTAGCAATCTCAGTTTCATGTATATATAGTAATTGTAAGCTACATTTTTCATTCATTCAATAATAATGAATCATTTACATTCTTTCTTTTTCTCTCTATTCTTTTACTTTAATATGGTATCATCGTCTTAGATCCAACCACCGTAACTGTTTTTCCGCTGCCATAACCGTTTCTTCTCCGGCGAAGTCATGCCTCCTCGTGTTGCACCAGCTCCGCCGCAAGATCCTTCTCTGGATCAAACCTCTCCTTTCTATGTTCATCCCTCTGATGGACCTTCTTCTGTGAAAGTTCAACCTCTTCTTACCGGTGCTAACTTTCATTCTTGGTCGCGTTCGATGAAGCGCGCGCTTGGAGCCAAAATGAAGCTCGAATTCATTGACGGTACCATTCCTACTCCTATTGATGCTTTTGATCCTTCTTTTCGTGCTTGGAACCGCTGTAATCAACTAGTTTCTTCATGGATCTTGAATTCTGTTTCCGATTCCATTGCTCAATCCGTTATCTTCCTTGAAAATGCTGTTGATATATGGAATGAGCTTCGTGAAAGATTTTCTCAAGGCGATTTGATTCGCATTGCTGAATTACAACAAGAAATCTATGCTCTTAAGCAAGATTCTCGTTCAGTTACAGAGTTTTACTCTGATCTCAAGCTTCTATGGGAAGAACTTGAGCTTTACCTTCCTATACCAACTTGTACTTGTCACAATCGTTGTGTTTGTGCTGCTATGCGTGCGGCGCGTCTCAACCATGTTTTGCTGCACACGATTCGTTTTCTCACAGGCTTGAATGATAGTTTTGCTACAGTGAAGTCTCAAATCTTGCTTCTTGATCCTCTTCCTCCTCTAAACAAAGTGTTTTCTATGGTGCTTCAACACGAAAGGCAAAATAATCTTTCACCTTCTGTTGATACTACTATTTCCTTGAATGCTGCCAAGTCTCGAGGCTCTACTTCCAATTCTAATGCAAGAAAGTGTTCATTCTGTGGAAGAGACAATCACACAGTTGACAATTGCTTCAAGAAGCATGGCCTTCCTCCACATCTTCGAAAAAATTCTTCTTCCAATGCAGCTCTTGAGGGGACCAATGAAGATGATAACGGTGTTTCAAGCCCTGACATTGTTCCTGCTTCTCCAATTACTCAAGAACAAGCTCAACAGTTAATAACTCTACTTCAAAATTCATTCCCTAATCCAATTTCATCTTCTATTACTTCTAATCAGGTTGGTTCTACACACTTCCCTGATCATCCATCAGTGAACCAAGGTATGTGTCACTCTTTCCATCATGCATGTAGTCTAGGAAATTGGATATTAGATTCAGGTGCAAGTCACCATATTTGTAACTCTACTCAGTGGTTTCATTCTTTCAATGAAATCACTCCTGTGCCTGTGAAATTACCAAATGGAACGACCGTTTTAGCTAAATATGCTGGCTCAATACATTTCTCTGGCATTATCATGTTGATTTTGAGTCTTGTTCTTCT
Source organism: Trifolium fragiferum (assembly GCA_954870985.1). Taxonomy (NCBI): domain Eukaryota; kingdom Viridiplantae; phylum Streptophyta; class Magnoliopsida; order Fabales; family Fabaceae; genus Trifolium; species Trifolium fragiferum. The sequence goes on along the minus strand of OX940791.1, from coordinate 9,523,984 downwards.
ACCACTGGCACAAACATTTTGCCAAATGACACAGATATTTTACCTGGTCTTGTCAGTGATTCTATCATCCCTGATCATCCCACTTCCACTCTTGAGCCTTCTCCTTCCCTTATCATTCCTGAGTCTTCTAGTTCTAATACTCCTATACCTGTTCCTGCTAGGCCAACTAGAAGTAAGCAATTACCTGTTTATCTGAAGGATTATGTGTGCAATCAATCATTGACTTCTTCAGAATCAACATCTAAAGGTATTCCCTATCCTATATCCAATTTCCATACTTTTAGTCATTTGTCTCCTTCTCAGCATGCATACACATTATCTATCACACACAACATAGAACCTAATTCTTATTCAGAAGCATGTAAAGATGAAAATTGGATTAAGGCTATGAAACTTGAATTAGATGCTTTAGCTAAGACAGGTACTTGGTCAATTGTGGATCAACCTTCTCATGTCAGACCAATTGGGAGCAGATGGGTGTATCGAGTTAAGTATAACTCTGATGGCTCAATTGAAAGATATAAAGCTAGACTAGTTGCTAAAGGTTACAGTCAAATAGAAGGCCTAGATTTTTTTGACACCTTTTCTCCTGTGGCCAAACTTACTACTGTGAGATTACTTTTAGCTTTATCAGCTCTCAAGCATTGGCATCTACATCAATTGGATGTAAACAATGCTTTCCTCCATGGTGAACTAGAGGAAGATGTGTATATGAGTATTCCTGAAGGTGTTCCTTGTACCAAGCCTAATCAAGTCTGCAAATTGAATAAAAGCTTGTATGGTCTCAAGCAGGCTAGTAGGAAATGGTATGAAAGGCTTACATCATTGTTGTTGAGAGAGGGATACACACAATCAACTGCTGATTATTCTTTATTCACATACAACAATGATAATCATTTTACTGCTTTGCTTGTATATGTTGATGATATTATTTTAGCTGGTGATGATTTGAATGAATTCTCTAGAATTAAAAGCATTCTTGATACAACCTTCAAAATCAAAGATCTTGGTGTTTTGAAATATTTCCTAGGCCTAGAAGTTACTCACTCCAAACAAGGAATTAGTGTATCACAAAGGAAGTATTGTTTGGATTTATTGAAGGATTCAGGATTACTAGGCTCAAAGCCAGCTATCACACCTCTTGATCCATCAGTAAAACTTCACCAGGATGATAGTAAGCTCTACAATGATGTTTCTTCCTACAGAAGGTTGATAGGCAAGCTATTGTATCTAACCAATACAAGACCAGATATAAGTTTTGCCACTCAACAGTTAAGCCAATTTTTACAAAAGCCAACTGTTGTTCATTATAAGGCTGCATGTAGAGTTGTGAGGTACTTAAAACATAATCCTGGCAGAGGCTTATTTTTCTCTAGAAGTTCAGATATTCAACTACTAGGCTATTCAGATGCTGACTGGGCAGGTTGCCTAGATACAAGGAAATCTATCAGTGGCTATTGCTTTTTCTTAGGCACATCTTTAATCTCATGGAAGGCAAAGAAACAAGTAACTGTATCAAGATCATCTTCTGAAGCTGAGTATAGGGCTTTGTCAACTGCAACTTGTGAATTAATCTGGCTCCTACATCTGTTGAAAGATCTTCATATCAAAAATTGCAAAACACCAGCACTTTACTGTGACAGTCAAAGTGCAGTTCATATTGCTTCTAATCCAGTGTTCCATGAGAGAACTAAGCACTTGGATATAGATTGCCATTTGGTAAGGGAAAAGCTGCAGCAAGGAATTTTGAAACTTCTTCCAATATCCACAAAAGATCAAATAGCAGATTTCTTAACAAAGGCATTATGTTCAGCAAAATTTAATGACTTTGTGTCCAAGCTAGGATTAATTGATATATATGATCCTAAGCTTGAGAGAGGGTATTAAGTTTAGTGTTTGGCTTAGCTTACATTGAGTAGGCTTCAGTTGCTTGTGTAGCAAGCTTTGTAACTAAACTAGTTGACAGTTAGTAACTAGGCTTAGTTTACTTTTCTAGCAATCTCAGTTTCATGTATATATAGTAATTGTAAGCTACATTTTTCATTCATTCAATAATAATGAATCATTTACATTCTTTCTTTTTCTCTCTATTCTTTTACTTTAATAGTTTGTCTGAGTTCATCTGATTCTATGTTATTTTATTCAAATGCTTAGTTTTTGTTGTTGTGAATTGGTTAGTCTGGTTATTGATTAGTGAATAGAAGTCTGGTTATTGATTATTGATTAGTGAAAAGCTTTAATAGCACTATGTTAAGACTAGGGTAAGGTTGTGACTGGTTATCGATTAATTGATAGAAGTGTTTTTTTAAACAAAAATTTGAAACAAATGTATCTGTTCAGACTGTGTTTTAATTCTATGAAATTTTGTACTTTTATATGAAATTTAGATGAAATTTGTATTTTTGGACTGATGAAATATAATGGATCGTAATGGAGCGAAGTAGAATGGAGTGGAATGGACCTCAATATAATGGAAGGTGGGATTTAAGATGTAAAGGGGAGTTCTATATTTGCTATCCTTAATTCATCTTTTTTTTAGAAGTATATGTGGTCTTGAAAATTTTGGTGTGATCTACGCCTTTAATCCTAACACAAGCGCACTTATAATTTTATGTATAATATGGATTGTTGTATGCTCTAATATATAAGTTGGTCTTTGTTTTGTTAATTTCTTATTGTGCGATGTTTACTCCCTGCGATTTTCGCGGGTTATTAGTTTTCTGTGTCGGCGAGATGCAGGATAATGCTGTTTTGGGTTTTTCTGTTTTATCTCATGACAATAATGTTTTTCGGATCCGTGATTGCTCTGTAGGACTATGTTTCTTCTGTTATGTTGGTTGTTGTACAGTCTGACTATGTATTGTAACTGTATTTTTTTTTAATCTTTTAGATTGTTGCTGTAAAGATCCGATTGATTATTTTGTTATTTGTGTGTGTTTGTTTGGGATCTGTGATTTTTGATACTCTATTAGGAGAAGAATTGAGTAATTTAAAAATACATACTGGCTTCACAAAGTTTGGTTCATTGGAAAATTCAGGTTATGTTCTCTGATAAAGTTTAACAAGGTATTCACGAGTTGCAAGCAAGGTGTTGATCTTAATTTTCTTCCTTACCACTTCCCCCATCTTTCTCCCCATATTGCCCTGTTTGACATTTGATCTCCTGTTTGGTTCGGAATCAGAGTCCTCCCTGTCCTCTCGAGACCAAAAGAAAACACGAAAGCAATTGAGTGATAAATCTACGGAAGAAGGATCTTGGATTGCTGATGGGAGTAAAGCATTAACACAACGTGCTGGTGAATTTTTTTCGTAAAATGGAACAAGATATGGATGCAATTTCTAAGGAGTATTCATCATTGCAAGAGGAATTCATTTCTCAGCTGCCTGTACAGCAGCATGTTGTTCTGAAATTTATCTTTTTCCGTCTCGACTTCAATGAATTTTATAGGTGGCTTGTGTCCTAGCATATAGGAAGTTTGTGAATATGATGAGGATCTGATTGAAGCATTGATTACTCAACTAAGGCATTGACAAAGATTTGCAATAGCTAACTTCCATTGTGTGTTTGAGTAGGGCAACTTTTTTCATACCAACAATTCAATGATTTAGGATTAACTAAAGGTATGGTGGATATCTCTTCCACTTTTTTTTATCCCTAATGTTTTCTATGGAGATTGTGACTTTTTTCTTTCTCTCTAGGTGATCATTTTGTGTTGTTTGCTAGGTAGTGTGTGACAAATTTGAAGCTATTCATATTTTGATTGGATTGGTGATGTGAGCAAACACTTGTAAGTATTTGAATATATGAATGGGAATGAGTGTCTAGAATATTTGAATATATGAATGACAAATTTGAAGCTATTCATATTCTGTTAGTTTTGCTTGATTGTTCATTTGTGTCGAAGATTTTGTATTGTTTGAATGGGAATGAGTGTCTAGAAATTTCTTTTATGTATCCTCTTGTATTTTTATTTATCTTTTGGTTTATCGTGTCTTTCTCTATGCAAAAAGGGGAACCTCAACGTAGTGCTATAGAGCTCTGCCATTGCGGGATTGAAGTGTATAGGTATAACAGTGAATTGAGGACTCTAAGATGGTCAAGGTATGGCATATTCCAATGGGAATTACATTTGTTAGATAGATGACATGAATGACTTCACGTTATGAACAAGTCTTTTTCAAAAATTGAATGAAATACCAAATACATGTCACATTATGAATGAAGTAATGTTTTTGCACCACTGTATAGTAATGTTGGTAAGTTTCATCATTTTGATATAGGGTGAATTATTAAATGAGGTTCATTACAGTTTATGCAATAATTTGTATTTTGGGATATTTGTTTTTTGGATTCTAGTTTCACATAGTTTTTCTCTCCTATTGTATAAAATCTTAGGTTATATCTCTTGGTGAATTTTCAATTCTTTTTTAGTTCTTCCGGTTTTTTCATCAACATTGGAAAGAATATAATTTCTTACCGGTAATTACACATTCTAAATTTGATGCAAGATTCACTAGTAGTTGAATGTATGGTATCCATGGATTTTTTATGCTTATTTGAGTAGCATTTTTTTGTCTTCCTCTGAAGATTTCCATTTGATTGTTATAGCTTTTTTTTTATAATTTACTTGATTCAGCTCAAGAAGTCAATTATGTATAGTTTTACAATCTAGATGAAAGTGAAGAAGTTGCAATCTCTTTGATAAGTTTGATAATTTTCTCTAGACATTGGCTTTATTGATAATATTATCTAACCATTGCTTATGATACTTTTTTTCTTATTTGATTTTTAAGACTAAGTTGTTTATTCTTTTGTAATGGATTTAGATCATGATCCAATGGTTAACTTTGTTTATGTAGGCTTATGGTGGTGATCCCAATGATGGTAAGAGTACTCTATTGTTGGAATGGTAAAATTGAATCTAAAAGTTAGATGCTTTTGTACATGAGCTAAGGTTTGTCTCTGTTTCTTGCTTCATAACTATTTGCATTTCATGTATGCAGAATTCTTTTGGAGCATATCTTTCCAGGTTTCCTTTGATTAAAGGTGGAGTTTGGCATTTATCTACATTTGAGCACCTGTGTTCTATCCATTTTGCAATTTTTTAGCTGAGTTGTTGTGTTTTAAGCTGCACTTTCCATAGGGAATCAATTATATATTTTGTCTAGGGTGATTTGTTCCCGCTCTGGTTTTATTATTTGGATTGGGGGTTCAATTTTTCTTAGCTCTAAGGTTGTGGTTGTATTGTAATATTGGTATGAATTATTGGAAAAATAGTGCAACTCTTAGAGATAAAACTATATTATGGATTTTTATGGTTGTTATATTATATTTGCAATAAATACTTATGTGTTACATCTCTTGAATGACTTGTATGATTAATATGTTTTATTTTATGATTAGTTAAAATTTTTTATCTAATTTTGTGCCCTGATAGCTTTTCTGCCTTAATAGGATTTTTTTTTTTTTTTTTAAAAACACCTTTAATAGCGCTTGTTTAAAAAGTGCTATTAAAACTAGAGATAGAATATGCACATACAATAGCGCTTTTAAAAGTGCTATGATAGACACAGACCTTTAATAACACCAGCTTCAATAGCACTTTAAAGTGCTATTAAAGCAAAAAAAAAAATGCTATTAAATCCCTTTTTCTGTTGTAGTGATATATATATATAAAAGAATGAAAAAGATATTGAGAATGATGATAATGAATTTCAACCATTTGATTTAAATGAATGGCTGGGATTAAAAGTTATAATTTGTTCCTTCTCATATCCTATCATTTCTTTTTAAAAGTTTCATCTTCTCTAATCAAACAACACTGCATTCTCATTCAAAAGTTAATATCCAAATAATTTGTTCCTTTAGTGCAGATTCAATCGATGTCGACTTTAATGTCATCAACGCTACTGATCCGGATGCATGAATATTATAGACACTTCAATATAGTCATATTTATAGGCATGTGTAATTTACCGTTTTATACTATTAACATGGACGTTTTGAGTTTGTTCGCAGATTTGTCATTTTTTATTTTCAGCGATTATAAATTTAAATTGCATCAACATACTCTATTTATTTAAATTAACGAATAAATATTATTTATTTTATAAAAAAAAAATATTAGATACATTGAGTGACTTATATATCTAATTTATAAAGTGAAATAAAATCAAGTTCTACATTTTATTTTTTTTGGCTTTTGCTAAAAAGTAAATGAATAAGGATTGAGTTCAGTTCATGTGGAGTTGGTTATTGACTTGGTCCTCTCAAAGTGGATCATCAATCACTATTATTTTTTGGATCTTTAACTCTTAATTTCCACTTTGAGAATAAGGTGTTTCTCCAAGTGAGATGGAATGTTATATAGTATCCAAATATGCTATGCACCAAGTCCAAATTGTATTAGATATTTTTAAGTGATTAATCATATTTTTAAAAGGATTTGGATGAATTTAACTACTATGAATTGCTATTGATTAGTTTGTTACGATTGACTAATATTGTAAATAAATAGATTACTGAATATAAAGAATTAAACAAAAAGAATGAAGAAGTTAATTTGTTGGCCTAGTGTACTTTTGTTTAGTCTCTTTTAAAAACATTTTTCTTAATTAATAAACAATTAAGAAGTTGTTCATATTAACATCATATCCATGGTCAACAATTCATTGCTATCAATACTAAGACCAAGAACAGACATAGATAACATAGATATAGTTTGAAGGGTGCCATCAACTGATCAAGGTTGCCATTTAAGACTTGTTATATTTAATGTTTGGTTGTTCAAATCATAAAGTGACTTTTATGTCACGATTTATGCATGTCTCTAGACAGGAAATACGAAGAGATATGCTTGTTCTTTTTATTTTATTTTTATGGAAAATTCTAGACTTCTATAATAAACACTAATTTTAGACACATTCACATAAAATTAAATTATAGAATTAATTTTTTGATTATTTATGAAATAATTAAAAGAATAAAATAAAAAATTAACATTTTTTTTTGTCATGTGACCATTTAATAACAATCCTAGAATACTAATTAAGGAATCTAATATAATAATAATAGAGTAAACGGTCATTTTAGTCCCTAAACTATTATTCTCTCACCAACTTAGTTCCTAAACTATTAAAAATATCTAAAAGGTCCCTAAACTGTTTTTCATCCATCAATTAAGTCCAAAGTTAACTTTTCTGTTAATTATTCAATAAAATCCTAAAATATTATTACATTCTTCCCTCTTCCATATGCTTCGACAGAAACTTCCAAATTCCCACAACCAACTACCGTGTTCGCCGTTGCCACTAAAATAGTTTTTTTTATGTTCTCATTTTATAAATTTGTAAGGGTTTGTGCTTGCCACCAACGCTTACAAACTTCACTATATAAATTTAAAAGGGATAAAACAAAATCACAAACCCTTACAAGTTTATAAAATGAGAAGAAAAAAAAAACGGTTTTTAGCGGCGAGCACGGCGGCGACTGCGAACACAGTGGTTGGTGGTGACGACGAACACGGTAGTTGGCGGTGAGAATTTGGAAGTTTCTATCGAAGTATATGGAAGAGGGAAACACACAATAATATTTTAGGATTTTATTGAATAGTTAACATAAAAGTTTACTTTGGACTAAATTGATGGATGAAAAATAGTTTAGGGACCTTTTAGATAATTTTAATAGTTTAGGGACTAAGTTGGTGAGAAAGTGGTAGTTTATGGACTAAATTGACTGTTTACTACAGTAGCATTTGGAACTAGTGCAATCAATCTTCCTTATCAAAATACAAAATATATTCTTTAATTTCAATGCAAAAGTACATTTTATGATATCCTTAATTAACTAGTCAGTACTTTGGGGACACTAATTAGTAGTATGACCTTATTTTTATATACACATGATACAAACATACTTTTTACGTCACAAAAAAATCAATAAAAGTTAATGTATTTGGTCTAAATTTTAAATCAAATTAATCAATTTTTGTTGACCAATTTTTACCTATATCATATGAACACAAACTTTAACAACCACACCCTGTTTTTATCAAATAGGATCATCTTCTTCTCTTTTCTCTCTCATAAGTCCTAACTCTATATCTCTCTCTTAATTCTACTATCTTTCTTGATCATATTATTATTTTTTTAATAAGGAGAGAGAGAATGAAATAAAGAGGATGATAGAGAGTTAGCGGAGGGAAAAAGAGAAAAGAGATGGAGATGATCTTAATGATAAATAGCTTCAATTATTTTAAAAAAATTATTTGTCCTCAGTATTCATACAAAACTCAAATTGTCATGTATCATATCAGTAAGAAATGTGTGCAAATAACTCAGTTTATGCGGGTAACTCATTGTACTGAGATATATTAATTAAAGGAGAATATTAACTTGTGCCCTTAAGGCACATGATAAGAAGATAAATATAGAAATATATTTTGGAATTTTGTGTGTTTTTACTTTTGATGCATTAAATTTTTTAGCTTATTAAATGCAAAATTTCTATATAAAGATACTTTATCATGTGCCCTTAGGGCACAAGTTAACAAGACCCTTAATTAAATTGTGTTATTTGAACATTAAAAAAGAAACATCGTATATAACACTGTATATATTCAGGGTCGTCCCCGAGTATTTAGAGGTTTTGGGCAAATATTAAAATTGAACCCCTAATAAATTACTTTTTTAAAAGAACGTAATATATTTAAATTATAAATAATATCAATAACATCAAAAGTAATCGTTTATCATTGTAACTAACAAAACAAATGTCATATTCTAATCATTATCATCGAAATACCTTCTAGAGTTCTAGCTACTTAAAAAAAGTCTCCCTTTTAGCATTTTTTGAAACAAATTCATCAACCAATTCTTTAGATTGTATGTTATCCAACAAGTCATTTTCAATAATTGCTAACCTATTCTTGTCAAAAATAAAAAATAAAAAATTGCTAACCTATTATGTTTTATTTTTGTTAATATACATTTGCTTTACTAGGCCTTTATTATTGTTGGGCCTTAAATTTACTACGTACACCCCCTCAATTTAACCACTTTTTTTTTAGTCCCCAGCTTTTTGGAGGCCCTGGGCTGGGGGGGCTTGTTGGCCTTGCCCATAAAAACAATATATACCGTGATGAAGTAACAAAATTAATTATAAAGTAACAAAATTAGTTAATGAAGTAATTTAATTTTTGGATTAGAATTCTTCTTCTCTATATTGCAAACAATTGTTGACAAAAAAATGGTATTGTTCACCAAATTTAAATACGATGAAACAATACCGGATGTCCCATTATTGTTATTTTGGCATTTTCAGTTCAATTAAATAAATTAAAGAGTCTCTTTTTGTTAAATTTTGGCCCTAAAGTGGACATTGTAGGTGACTCTTAAGACAAATTTTTTAACCGATTTGCACCTGAGCAGGAAACAAATATACAAATATAGCCGAATTATGATTTTCCTCCTTTACATTTTTACGTGTTAAATGAAAGAGTTTGACCTTTTATCTCCAACTCTTGTGAAATTTTGTCCCCTCTTCAGCTTGAAACCTAAATAGGTTTGCACCTGAGCTGAAAACAAATATATAAATATGGGTCTAACTGCGATTCTCCTCCTATTTTTCAATTACTACCACTGCCCAATTTTGCAGGATAGGACATTCCATTTGTTTGAGAAAAAATCCACCACCCGTAGACCCAACGTTAAGCGAGGTCGCATCTTTTTGGGTTATTCATAATGTTCATAATGATGACACAAAAAGTCTCTTGTCAATTACCATATTGATCCTAATCATGATGACAAAACCACACCGATGAAATCGATATGAGTAACCACAAAATTAACTAAAATTAAAAACAACAAAACTTAAAAAAAAAAAAAAAAAAAAAAAGAAGCAAGAACCAGAGAATGTGAAAATGGAAGAGAGTAGTAGCGGTGTGAATTTTTTTTCACACAAATGCTCCCATTTCATAGAATTCTTGATGAATTCTAATTGGTCGAACACTATTTAAGTTTGATATTTTCTCTTTCATCCCCCCACGTATCTTTCTCACCCCTTAAATTTCCTATTTTGCCCTTCAATAAAAACTTCGGTTTCTATAAACCAATTTTTTTTTGCCTTAAAATACAACTTTGGTTTCTATAAATCGAAATTTCCTGAAATTTGAACTAGAAAAATTTCGGTTTCAGCGAATTGAATTTTTTATTAAGGGCAAAATCGGATTTTAGGGGGATAAAATAGAAACGTGGGGGTTGGAAGAGAAAACTTCTTTAAGTTTTAACTGAGAGAGTATTTTTTTTACTACCTACACGTTCGTTATGCTGAATGTGAACTTTCCTTCCATCCAATTCGCTATGCATGTAGCGAATGAAGTTTTCTAATTATGTTTTTTACACAATGGCATCCTAACTTGTATGTGGTAAATTGAGAATATCATAGGACGCGCGAGTGTAATTGGAAGGGCAAAAGATAAATCTCTCGTAAAGAATATGGCTAAAAGGAAAAAAACTCAAAAAATAAGAAGTTTTCTAATCCTAGTCACAATGCTACCCATATACTCTCTTCTTTCCAAAACAAATGACTTAATTTTGACTTTGTATTACTATTCATGTGATCTGTTTTGACTATATTTTTCTATTAATATGTACATGTGAATATTAAAATATGAGATGTTGTTTGATTTGTCTCGACGAATAATTTTTGAAATATACAATTTTTAATAATATAGATAATTAAAAATATTAACGATTAAAATGCTAACCGGTGTTTCTGGTTAAGGAATCTAAAAAAAAACTTTTCAATTAAAAATAATACTTTGTAGACTTTTAACAATACTTTTTAGAATTTTGATAAGTTGATTGCACAAAATTCGATGTTATTTTACTATATTTATTTCGTGCTCGTAACATTTTTCATCATTTATTTTGAGACGGATAAAGAGTATGTTGAATTCCTTTCTAGTTGTCCAGCACAGCATATAAGAATCACACTCTCACAATTTGACTCAAATTCAACGCGCTTCAAACAACAATCGCGAAGGCGGTGGGGTCGTCGAGTCCGTCCGTCTTCGACGTCGCAACAGCCATAGACTCGCCGTGTTCGTCGCAAACGATAGCGCCAAGCTCCGAGGTACCACCATTTTTAGATAGACTTGCATCATTATTAGCTTTTAGATTTCTGAAATTAGGTTTTCGCCACTTGTGATTGCAATTTCTGTTGGTGTTAGGGTTAGATGCCATGCCACTATTGTTTTTACGCTCATGACTGATCTTGTTGTTATTAATGTTGATGAATATTGTTGAGTGTTATGTTTCTTGCTTTCTTGAACTGTAAGATGCAATGCTCATTTGTAGCAATAGTGTAGTCCTCACCTATGAAGCAAGAACACTGACACCGGACACAACACTGACACTGACAAGTCGACACTGATAAAATTTGAAAAAATAACATAATTCAATGTAATTATAACTGTCGGTGTCCAACACAACAGTGACACTTACACGTTGACACCAATACAAATTTGAGAAAAATAATATAATTCAATGTAATATAATAAGTGTTTGTGTTGCGCCGGTGCCAACACGTGTCCGATACCGGGATGATAGGAATTTGTTTGGTAGCTGCTCCATCAACATGAAGGAAAATAGTATCAGTTAAGTTGGAGTTCCAGTTAACTGGATCCCCCTCCAAACAATCCCTAACCAAGAAAACAGTGGAATTACCACCATTTTGAGTTAGGACTTCAAATCCATTTTGTGAGGGTATCCAATTATCCTCCCAAGTCCCAATCCTTGATAGAATTACTCTGCCTTTGCTGTCTAATAATCCATTTTGCATGATTAATACTTCTCCAAGCAAATTTGGGTTTGTTGCCTAGAGAACTTTGAAGGATCTCAGTATTGGGGGTAGTATTTAGCTTTGTAAACTTTTGCAATGAGGTAGGGAAGTGTACATCCTCCAAACTTGCTTGGCCAAAAGAGCCTCGTTAAAGCTTCTAAACCATCTGAAACCTAGTCCTTCTTCAAATTTAGGCTTAAAGAGACACTCTTTTCTTTTCCAATGAATCTTCCTATGTTTGCCATCACCACCCCACCAGAACCTACAAATAGTGTTCTCAATTTTGTCACAAATAGATTGAGGGATGAGGAAACAACTCATCATAATATAGGTCGAAATAGCTTGGGCAACTGCTCTAATCCATGACTCTCTACCAGCAAAGGAGAGGTTTTCCTCCTTCCAACTTTTCAATTTGCCCCATATTTTATCCATATTCTTATTTGATCTAAATTTATGTTTGAGTCGGTCTATCAGTATAAATATAGTACTATTAATCTTTTGTATGTAGCTCATATTATTAGAACACTAATGTTTTTGCTTTTTCTTTTATTTTTTATAATTGCACTGTCTATATCTCTTAAAATAAATACACTTAGGTAGTTTCATCCATCTAATGAAATTGTATTAGTCTTTTCCAGCAAATTTAGAAACAATATCATCAAGGGAAAAGAAGCAAATCAAGAAACAAGAAAGTGCAAATATTCTCTCTGTTTTTGTTGTTGTCAAGAAAGTGCAAATATTCAATCATGGATAAAAGTGTATATGTTAATGCAAGACTCACATCTTTCCTTGAGAAAGATAATTCGTTTCTCAGTCCATGGAGTTGGGATCCCAAAGCTTGTCAGAATGAAACTAGTTCCACCAAAGAAAAAGAGCATATCATTTTTCCTCCTGGATCATATTTTAGCTACGGAGACAAGGTAATATTTTACTTATAATTATAAGGTTGTTTTGAGATTTTGATCTCAATAGTATGTGCTTATTACCAAGTTAATGAAAACAAAAATTAAATTGTTTGATTTTTTTATACTTTTTCAGAAGATAATTGATCGGAAGAATGAGTTTTCTTTCTCTTCGAAAGAAGATCCCAAAAGAGATTTGTCTCATGAATCTAGGTCTTTGAAGTCAGATATTTTACCTCTCACCCAACAGACCCCAAAATTTAACCATAACAAGCAACAACAAACTCATGCTCGATGTTGGGTTAGGATTTTAGGGCTTCCGCAAGAATATTGGCGTCCCAAAATTTTGTTTTCTATTGCTGGAGGAGTTGGAGTTCCCATCTCTCTGGATGAACGGACAAGTGATCCTAATCGTACGTTTGGTCATTATGCTCGTGTTCTTGTGGAGATTGATTTATCTAAAAAATTATACCATCAAATACTGGTGCAAAGAGAAGGTTATTCTTTTACTGTTAATTTGAAATTTGAAAAATTGCCCTCTTTTTGTTCTTTTTGTCAATGCATCGGTCACACTCTAGAGGAGTGTGCAACAAGGCACATGATTTCTTCAAAGGAACCAGTCAAGCACAGAGTTTAATCAGTAAAGGAAGTGCCAATTTGTTAGTAAAATTTGCTCCAAAGTCTAAAAAGTGACCCTCTAGTTGCAATCAAGGTACATGTGCTACTACTGAGTCTCCTAATGATTTTATTCATGAAGTCTTTGGCAATTCTTATAACTCAAGAAACATAATTCTACAACTAGAAGATGATGTTGGAACTTTATTCCTCTAGTAAGATCTATATAGATTGCAAACACTATTACTGGTATCAAATATGTAGCAAATGGAGCTGACAAGATTTTGAGAGAGATGCAATATGTGAATGTAATTATTGATGTATACATGTTGGTCTTTGGAGTGATGTAGTGGTAGATGATCAAACTTGAGATTCTCTTGTTGCAATTTATCAAATTCTTGCTTGACAGATTTGCAACTCGAATGTTGCTCACAATCGATATAGGCCTCTTGTACAAATTTTGAATGTTGTTGGTTATAGAGTTGATCCTAGCCTTTTTTTTTTTCTTCTATTGTTTTCTGATAATCAGTTGATCCTGGTCTTAATTAGGGTTTCTTAAGTTATTTTAATATCAAAAAGAGTTTGAAAAAACTAGAATGCACGTATATGTTCTAGGATCCGAACACATATACTATTACTCACTCTATTAATTTAGATTTTGCCTTTTATATTATCTTTTTTGCTTTTTTCCCCCTTAAGTTAGATTCATGTCCCTCACGTATTATAAAAGTGTTTTTCATATTATGTTATTTTATGGAAATTCAAAATTAGTTTTGATACTTTTGGGTTTTTAGCCTTATAGGCTGTAGATATTTTGAAAATGAGGCAAAAAGTCATGCATAGTAACATGGTGTCTCATAAATCCTTAGATATAGTATTTAAAATGATTGATTTTGCTATCCAAAAAGAGTTAGCGGCGCAACTTGTTGCCCGTTTACTTTCCATTAAAGTGTAATTATCATATTCATACATATAAATATCTCTTTTATTTTTTTTTTTTAAAAATTAGTTTTGCTATATGCCTAATTACTAATTACTTCTATTGTCTTATTCACCATTTACTATAATTTTTCATTTATGTATGTCTCAAATACCAACAAAGGCCGCTTAAAAAAAAAAAAAACCAACAAAGGCACATGGAGGATATCTTGGTTTATAAAAAATAATGTATATTAAATAATTGCTTAATTTTAAAACTGTAAAAACATATTTGCCTCATTCGTAAGACCATGTACAATGGCAAAACACATTCAACACCCTCAACACCCACTTTTTACATTCCACATCATCTTCTCTCTCTTCCATATAATAATTCAACACCCCATTCAACTATTACCCTCTCCAATAGTTTTTTCATTCAACATCCTACCCCACCACTTTCTCTACTCCACCACTTTTTATTTCATATTCTTATTTAAATTTTTGTTTTTATGATTAAATTAAATTATAATTATCGATTAAAATTAAATTAAAATAATGAACACTTAACAAAAAAATTTAAATAATTTTTTTATTATTTGCTTTATCTAAAATACAATAGATCACACAAATAACATAATTAGTACGATACAAATTTACTTAAAAATTGATTTGGATAATTATTGAAATTTTGATAATTGTTAGGATTTGGATAATTGTTGGATTTAGATAATTATTGAAATTTTGATAATTGTTAGGATTTGGATAATCGTTGGATTTTGGTAGCCTAATGGATAACTAGAAGAATTTTGGGCGTTAAAATTATTATTGGGAATTTGGGATTCATTTCACTAAAAAAAAGATTAAAACTTCAAATTAAACCTTAATAAAAAGATAAATAAGATTAAAATAGTGAAAAATTTGGTTTTTTTTTCGGTGTCCAAATCAAACGAACCAAGTCTCTATGTATAGAGAAAAATAAATTACGAATTTTGGTGAAAAAATAAAAAATAAAAAAATAAATTTGCATTGAAATAATTGAGTTCAAAGATAAAATGAGGTAAAAATCCGGGCAGCCAATCAGCAGCTGCCACTTGTCAAAGCTGCTTTCTCTCTCCGCCTCCCCTATCATTCACGCGCCCTGTCGGGCTGTGCACCTCACGCGCTCGTTTCATGCAATCTTTGAGCTCCACGTGTCCCCGGTGGAAGGATTAAATGGGTGTTGAATTGATTCATATCCTCACTCCTCCAACACATATTCAACACTACTCTTGCAATGGTTTCAACAGTTGAATATATCATTCAACATCCACTTTCAACACCCATTGTGGGTGGTATAAGATCTAACTCAACTAATAAAATATCAAAATTATTAAGTCAGATATCATGGTATTTTGAATTAAAACTTGAATTTCTATTTTATGTGTGAACTTCATATGATATTTATCATTCAATCTACAGACAAAATAAAGGCCTCTATAGAAATATCAAAATCACGCATAAATTAAAAGAACAAAATTTGAAATAAGCTAATAAAACTAGGAGTTTACTTTCTAGAGCATCTCCAACAAAAATTTTATCATTGAATTTCAAACACTATGTAACCGAGAATGGATCCTCTTAATTTTTTTCTCTCAATTTTTCTTCGATTTTCAAATCTTAACCATCAATCACCTTTTCTCTATTTCTTATAAAATTAAATATTAATTTACCTTTGTAATCCAATGGTCAATTGTCCACATTATTTCCTCAATTTATTTTTCCACTTGAGAGAATCCACTCTCTATATATATAACCGTTGGAGTAAAAATATTGTGAGTCGGATAAATGTTATATGACACATAGGAACTCACAAAATTAGAGACAGACTGTTAAAAGTGAGTTACCAATACTATGTCTATTGGAGATTACATAAAAATTTTGCATGTGGCTTTCGAAGTAGCTACGATCAACTTCAAACATGTTTAATGATCTGAAAGATTTTAATTTGTTTTTGAAAGAAACGTAGCTTTCATAATAAAGCCAAATTAAGCAAACTAGAAATGGAATGAATTCAAGGACACACTGTATTATGCGACTTGTGTTAGATTGTAAAAGGTGACATTGTTATATGGTCATTCTGAATCCTTCCCATTCATGAAAGGCAAAAAATTAACGGGAAGAGTTCTGTACAAAGAACACACTTTAAATAATATGCATAGCTCATGCTATATAAATTATATTTTATGCTATTTTATAAGTTCAAACTAGTGAAAATTGAATTTTTATAAGTTATTTTATTATAAAATACTTTGCCAAACTTATAATAATACATAAAAATTGCATAAGTTGTTTGCATAAGTTCAAAAATAAATTAGGCTAAACGGGTCTAAGAACAGACGCCGTAATCGTTGCTCGCACAATGACCGTTGACAATTAAAGCAGAATGTTCATTGAGTATAATCAACTAAGAGAGAGCGAAGGAATCACCGCACGCACGGTAGAAGCAAATAGTCACTGCACAATGACAAGAGAGAAGCACAATGTGAGAGAAATGAATAGAAAAGTCTCTATTTTTCTAGCTATTTTATTTATTTATAAATTTTGTAAGAATTTGGTAAAAATAAAGTGGTCATTTAAAATGAGTATTATAAAATATTTGAATCGAATTTGAAATTATAAAAAGTTGACTGATCAAACTCAAAATATGTAACATAGCCACAAATTAAAGATTTTTTAAATTTTCTGGTACATATTTGTATTTTTTTTATAAAAAAAAATACAAAGATTTAGAAAAAAAAGTACAAGTATATAAATATTTTAAACATATTGAACTAGGGGGTGACTGCAGAAAGAACCACTCGATTATCGTGAGACATGAAAGCAAGTTATTATAACCATTGGATTACAATTAATTAAGATAAATGGTAGGATTATGTTTTATTAAAGGATAATGATCATTTTTACGAAGGAACAAAAAACAAGAAAGAGAAGAATTAATCTGATCTGGTGTTTAACAAAGATATGGGAATGATTTCCGTGAAAAACGAAGATAATGGATTTCTAATTAAATTTAAACAGGACACATGTCTATTCTTGTGAGTTCCAATGTGTCACATCATATTTATAGGACTCACATTATTTTTTCTCCAATAGTTACATAGTGTTTTGTTTTGAAACTCTCAATGATAAAACTCTAGTTTGAAATGCTCTAGAAAGTAAACATCTAGTTTTATTATCTTATTTCAAACTTTGTTCCTTTAATTCTAGATTATGCGTGATTTTGGTTGTTTTATAGACATTTATTTTGTTTGTAGATGGAATGATAAATATCGCATGAACCTCAGAAATAGAAATTCAAGTTTGAATTCGAAATACCACGATATTCGATCTAATAATTTTGACATTTTACTAGTTGAGTTAGAATTTACGAATTTTCAACCCAATAATTTAGAAATGTTGTGACTCTTTTTATTAGGTTTTTACACTTTTTGTAGATAATTTAGAAATGTTGTGACTCTTTTTATTTATTCGGAAAATCTATGATGAAGGTATGAACAAATGCAGAAAAATAAAGAGATAAGGGAAGGAGAAAAAGACACATGAGATTTTTATATTGGTTCCCCTCACAATGCGAGAGTACTCCAGTCCCTTCACAAAGTGAAACAAGAGAACAATCCTCTCTTTTTCACTCCCTTGCTTCTAACAATCCCGGAAAGCAAGGTGATTCCCCTTACAAAGTGAAACAAGAGAACAATCATCTCTTTTTCACTATATTGCTTCCAACAATCCTTGACAGCAAGATGTTCACACTAAACTGAATTTTAGACAAGATTTAGAATGCAATTTGAGTACATTAGAATTTTGATAAACAAAGTTCTAGACTTTGTCTTCCCTTTCAATATAACAATTCAGAAATATAAGACTCTAAGTGCTCATGATACTTTTATCTGATATGAAATTATGCAGGAAAGTTTCAAAGAGTTTTGTGAAAATTTATGCAGAGAATTGTTATGAAAATATTAATGAAAGTGATTGATTGTTTTTGAGAAAATTCAGATGTAAATTTATATAGAATATGATACATTTTTTAATGTAAAATTGTAATGATTTGGAAGAGGTATAATAATGAAAAGGTGTGTCACAATTCAAAATTTTCAAATGCTAACATAGATAAATCGATTTCCCTTTCCTTTTCAATGTAAAAAAATTTGAAAAATTGCACAGGGCAATGGATTTCCTTGTGAGGTAAATCGATTTACCTGTGAAAAATTCAGCAACAGAGAGATGATAAATCAATTTACCTATTGAGATAAATCAATTTCTCTGTTCAATATTTTGAAAATAATTCTAAGTTAAAAAGCTTTTAAATGGGAATTATGCAACATTATTATAGTAATTTTAAAAAGGTTTAGATGAAAGTTTATGAGCATCTAAAGCTTATAATAATGACTTGCCTATTGTACCTAAGATTAAACCCCATAACTTGATCAAGATCTTCATATGGAAATTTGGACTTCTTCAACCTTGAGAACTTGAGCATAATTAATCTTTTTCTTCTACAACCTTGAGCACTTAAGCATAATCAATCTTTTTTTCTTTTTCACATATTTATCTTCATCAAAATAACTTAAATATAGAAGTTTGTCTTCACAGAACTTACCGGGCAATTATGTGCAACTACATAGACTAATTGATGTATGATGTGTTGTGTAATTGATGTATGATGAGCAGTCGTGTTTTGTAAAGAGTTATTTGGGAGTTTATGTTGAATGCACTTTGTATGTATTATGATTGTATGTTGTTGATGCTTTATGCTGATGTATATACCATTGGAATATATTTTTGGTAAGTCATGTATAAGATATTTTCTGATACTATATTTAAAAAAAAAAAAAAGGTAAACAAGATATTACGGCATGACTTATAAAAAAGAAAAAGATATTAGGCATGACATTTTTTTTAATTATATAAAGACGGCTTACACCCAAACAAAAAGACAATTACAACGAAATTATTCTAGGAACATAAATCCTCATAATATCTGCAAGTAACAAATGGCACAATTTATTTCTGGTATGTTTTTTTTTTTCTATGTTTTAAAATTTGAATGTCAATACTAATTTTTTTTTTTCATACTTTCATAAAAAAAATAATTCAAAATTCATTATTATAAGTTGATTAAAAAAAATTAATTTGTCAAAAAAAAAGTATTAATTTGTTCTAACAAAATCAAATTTTATTTTCTTGATAGTTTTTGTAAATAATATTTATTTATTTTAACTTTTAAAATGATATAGAAAACAAAATCTCTTTGTATACACATGTAAATAATAATAAAAATTATCATTAACTTTGTGAGGATTAGTTCAAAGTTATTTGTTAATGATTTCAGGTCACTTGATACACACAAAATATTATTTTAAGGTATTTAACTAAAGTTTTTTATGATCAATTTTATGCTTATTAATATAACTTAATTTTTTTGACACAATATGATATTTATATTTAATTTATATATTATAATTATTAGCGGCCCATAAAAAAAAATTCCTGGCTCCGCCACTGTATATACCGTTGAAATATGTTATTGGTAAGTCGTGTATAAGATATTTCCTGATACTATACTTTAAAAAACAAAAAAAACTACTTTGAAAAAAATAAGGTAAACAAGATATTACACATTACTTACCAAAAAGAAAAAGATATTACACATGAATTTTGTGTTTTTTTATTATTATAAAGAGGACTTACACCCAAACAAATAGAAAATTACATCGAAATTACTCTACAAACAGAAATCCATATAGTATCTGCAAGTAACAAATGACACACTTATTTTTTGTCTGTTTTTTTTCTAATGACATATATAAGTGGCGTTGTTGGCTTCGACGTCTATGTGGTGGCAGCTACAAATCCAAAAGGGTTTTGCACGCCATCATCATTTTGCAACCCAAATCAAAATTTCCCAAAGTATTTTACCGTACACGGCTTTTGGGTGACAGATACTACACTTCCTAAAGGTGTTCCACTACTACTGCCAGTGATAACAGACCCATTTCAAAGCGCGTTTCAATATGTAAGTTTTTTCTTTATTTTATTCTCTTAATGAAAAATTAATTTTATTATCTTGACTAATGTTATAAATATTTCGAATTTTGGTTAAATATATTTATTTATGGTTCCTATAAATATTTTGAATTTTATTTTTATTTTCATTAAGAGAATAAAATAAAGAAAACACTTACATATTGAAACGCGCTTTGAAATGGGTCTGTTATCACTGGGGCAGTGGTAGCGGAACACCTTTAGGAAGTGCATTATCTGTCAGCCAAAAGCCGTGTACGGTTAAATACTTTGGGAAATTTTGATTTGGTTTGCAAAATGATGGTGGCGTGCAAAACCCTTTTGGATTTGTAGCTGCCACCACATAGACGTCGAAGCCAACAACACCACTTATATATGTCATTAGAAAAAAAACAGACCAAAAATAAATATGCCATTTGTTACTTGCATATACTATAGGCATTTCTGTTTGTAGAGTAATTTCAATGTAATTTTCTATTTGTTTGGGTGTAAGTCCTCTTTATAATAATAAAAAAAATAAATTCATGCGTAATATCTTTTTCTTTTTGATAAGTCATGCGTAATATGTTGTTTACCTTCTCTTTCCAAAGTAGTTTTTTTTTTGTTTTTTAAAGTATAGGAAATATCATATACATGACTTACCAAAAACATATTTCAACGGTATATACAATGGCGGAGCCAGGAGTTTTTTTTTTTAAATGGGCCGCTAATAATTATAATATATAAATTAAATATAAATATTATATTGCGTCAAAAAATTTAAGTTTTATTAATAAGCATAAAATTGATCATCAAAAACTTTAGTTAAATACCATAAAATAATATTCTATGTTTATCAAGTGACCTGAAATCATTAACAATTAACTTTGAACTAATCTCACAAAGTTAATGATAATTTTTTTTTTATTAAATTACATGTATATACAAAGAGATTTTGTTTTCTATATCATTTAAAAAGTTAAAATAAGTTAATATTATTTACAAAAAATATTAAGAAAATAAAATTTGATTTTGTTAGAACAAATTAATACATTTTTTTTTGACAAATTAATACTTTTTTTAATCAACTTATAATAATGAATTTTGAAGTTTGTTTATGAAACTATGAAAAAAATAAATTAGTATTGATACATTCAAATTTTAAAATATAGAAGAAAAAAAAACAGATCAGAAATGAATTGTGCCATTTGTTACTTGCAGATACTATAGGGATTTCTGTTCTTAGAGTAATTTCGGTGTAATTCTCTTTTTGTTTGGGTGTAAGCCCTCTTTATAATAAAATAAATGTCATACATAATATATTTTTCTCTTTGATAAGTCATGCGTAATATCTTGTTTACCTTCTTTTTCCAAAGTAGTTTTATTGTTTTTTAAAGTATAGTATCAGGAAATATCTTATACATGACTTACCAAAAACATATTTCAATGGTATATACATCAGCATAAATCATCAACAACATACAATCATGATACATACATCAATTACAAAACAGAAACTCCCAAATATCTCATTACAAAACACGATGCTCATGATATATACATCAATTACACAACATATCATACATCAATTAGTCTATGTAGTTACACATGAGGATACCTTGGTTTACAAAATTTAATGTATTAGATAAGTGCTTAATTTTAAAACTTAAAAAACATAATTTCCTGGTAAGTTCTAACTCAACTAATAAAATGTCAAAATTATTGGGTTGAATATTCGTAAGTTCTAACTCAACTAGTAAAATGTCAAAATTATTAGGTCGAATATCATGGTATTTCGGATTCAAACTTGAATTTCTATTTGTGAGATTCATTTGATATTAATCATTTCATCTACAAACAAAATAAATGTTTATAAAACAACCAAAATCACGCATAACCTAGAGTTAAAGGAACAAAATTTGAAATAAGATAATAAAACTAGGAGTTTACTTTCTAGAGCATCTCCGACACGAGTTTTATTGAGTTTCAAACACTAAATAACCATTGGATTAAAAATATTTTGAGTCGTATAAATATGATGTGACACATTGGAACTCACTAAATCAGAGAGAAACTGTCCAAAGCGAGTTACTATAAAAATTTATACTACATCACAACCGATTATATATGACTTTCAGAGTAAATGTCAAACATTTTTAATGATCCGAAATATTTTAAATTTTTTCGAAAGAAACATAACTTTCACAATGAAGCCAAATTAAGTATACTAGAAATGCAATGAATTCAAGGAAATACTGTATTATGTATGTGACTTGTGTTAGATTGTAAAAGGTGACATCAAATTGTTATTATGGTAATGCTCAATCCTTCCAATTCATGAAAGGCAAAAAAAATAATGGGAAGAGTTCTGTACAAAGAACAAACTGTTAATAATATGCATAGAACAAAAAAAATATACAGCATGAGACAGTGAAATAAACAAACCAAAATTGTGATTGCAAAATTTGCAAAACAAGCTGAAGAGACTCATTGACAACTCCAACAAAATTATTGAACCTTCACACCAGAGAAATAATGTTACATGGACTTGTAATCATAGGAAAGCCATGGATGCTTTAGTGCCTGTCTTGCAGTAGGTCTTCTTTTGGGATTGATGGTAAGCAAGTAACTGACGAAATCGATAAACATAACATTGGTGATCTGTAGGTGCTGCTCCAATGATGATTCTTCTGGAATTATGTACTCTAGTTGATCTGTCTCCTGCGTACATATTGAGTACATATTGTTAAAGTTTTGAACTTGCAATATCATGAATAAAAACAAATGAAATATGTTAACATTCTGATCGAAAAAGGAACGGCTAAAGGGACACAAACCTCATTCACAAAGTAAATATCATATTCTTTGGTGAAGTACTTGTGTGTTTCCTGCCCTTTCACCAACATTTCCATATCAAAAGGACCAAACATTCCAATCATGCGCGCAAGAATCATCACAACCGAGTCATTTGGAAATAGTACCTAGAGAAGAAAAAAGAACACAAAATCAACAGATAAATAACAGAAATCTTCGAAAGTAAATTATTCCTTAACTAAGCTTTACCAAACTGAAAATCAGATTGAACTTTATGAAAGAAAATTAGAACGTACTTCACCGGAGCATAGCTCAGCCAAAATACAGCCGAGCGACCATATATCAATCTTTTCATCATATTGAAGGCCTAACATCACTTCAGGAGCTCTATAAGATCGGGATTGAACATATAGGCATAGATTATCTGTTTTAAAGCAACTGCTTCCAAGATCAATAATCTTTACTTCACATTTTTTGTAACTTTTGATTAGAATGTTTTCTGGCTTCAAGTCACAGTGAACAATTCCCAAGTTATGCAAATATTGCAATGCCTCCAAACATTGTCGAGTAATGAGCTGCAAAGAAGTATAACAATACAACCCTGATCACCGTGTCTTCAAAATATCTCGATTGTGGAATAGGTGCAAACTTTATTAGTCTAGTTGAACAAACCTGCAATCTATGTAATGTAAAATATGCTTCCCCTCCAGATTCTTGGTTGAATTTTTGAAATTCATACAAGTTTGCACGCAGAAGTTCGGTCACAATGAACAAATGCTCCTGCGAAGATTTCATTCAAGATAAGTTAACTTAATGTTGAAAGATTTCATTGATCTGTAAACTTGCTTGTATGCATGATTTAACATATATTTTGATTTAGCTTGAACAAAATGAAATTTGCATACCTAATATGAAATCGATCCAGCCGTTATATGACATACCTGATGGTAGAAGTAGTCATAAAGACGCAATATGTGGTGTTTATCTCCGGGGTCATGCTTATTGACCAGTTTCAGAAGCTTGATTTCGTCTAGACTTTGATCAAAGAAATCCTTGTCATTTTTAATAATCTTCAAACAAACATCGATTCCCATTTGAAGATCGTGGGCTTGAACAACCCTACTAAAGGCAGCTGAGCCAAGATATTCTGTTATGTAGTACCTGCCAGCCATGACTGAGTTTATCACAATCGGCACTTCTTTGTTTTCTTCAAATCCAGTCCTGTAAGTGCAATAATAAACTATAGCAAATTATATTCACAATACATAAAAAAGAAAAAGCGAATAATGTTAGGTCAAAATCATCATGAACTTAATTAATGCCAAAAAAGAAAAGTTAAAGGGCTAAAAGTAAAAGCGAATAAAGTAGCATGTGATTTCAATTTTTATCAACTGCTGGTTTCTACACATTCAAAATCAATTTATTGACCAACATTATCGATATTATTATGTAGAAATGAAAGTTCATGACACAAGATCATCGTCTAACAAACCTGTTCTTTCTATGAACAATTCTTAGCTCGAATACTTCGTATTCATCGTCTTGAATGTATTTTAAGAGCTCATCATCAGTATTATTGTTATTATCCTCTCCATCTGTAGCAACCTCCGGAACATGTAATTCTTCACTCAACTCTTGACCATCACCTCTTACTTCATAGGCATCAATCCCATTCGGTAGATTTGTTTCAGAAACATCGATAGTTAAGTCATATGGATCCTTGTACCTCTCACCACTATCATTTTTAGTGTAGCAATCAAAACTTTGCTTCACGGTAAGCAACGGAGCAGAATCGAAAGACTTAATAATATCCTTCAGATGAAAATCATTAAGATCAATTTCCTTCAAATTAGGGTAGCTAAAGTTTATCGGATCTCCACTACAAGAACCTCCCGAAACCGGACTACTTTTGCAAAACGGAACTTCACAATTATGCGCAACACCATCTTTCTCAGCCTCATGACAGTAATCTTTCGAATAACTCACATTTTCATCACTTTTCATCGGCTTGTCCATGTAACCCTCATTTCCCTCTATTCGAATTTCTTCGTAGTTATAAACAAGATCCACAGAATTTTCAAGTTGATTTTCCGTAACGAACTTATCTTCACTTTGACACGCAAAGAAATCCGGTCCTTCGAAATCAGGAGTCATGAAATCATCATCATCATTTTCATTATACCAATATGGTTCATGTTGCATATCGAAATCGTGATAATCACGCGCTGTGCCGAATTGTGACAATCTATCAGATGAAGATTCAGAATCATTCAAAGTCTGAGATGATGAATTGATTCCATATGGATTGATGAATTCTGCACACACAAAAAAAACTAGGTTTTACTATAGTATTCCCTATTTTTATGCATTACAAAATTTCCACATTAATAAACATAAATTCAATTAAAGAAAAAAATAAATGCAGATCATATACATATAAATATAAACATCAATTATTACTAATTTTGAATACTAAAATAGAAATTACAACATGCAATTGAATTAAGATTGAAATTAAATCAAATACAGAAATTCAAATTCAAATTTGATCCAACAATTACGCGATCCAAATGTACAAGTTACAGAAACTAAAATTAAAATTCTTAAATAATATAACTAAACATTGATTATTCAATAAAATCTCAATTAAGCTCTTTCTTCAACTTAATCAAAAATCAAAACAGAGCATAATGAGTATTACACTAAACTCAAGAGTGATAATTAATCATTAATCATTGATCAATAGAAGCAATTAAGCATAATCACAAAATAATCGATTATTGAAAATGAAAAGTTAACCTGAAGAAGAAACACGAGAACGAGAAGTAGAGGAAGCGATGCTAACAAACTGTTCTTCAGAAGAAACAGAGTTGGATTTGAAGAATTGACCGTCGCCGGAGGCAAACTCCGGCGGCCGTGAAAATGATCGGACTCTAACTTTAGGAGGAGGAGGAACCATAGGAAAGAAGAATTTCTCGTAGTCAAAGGAAGCAACATCAACATCAAAATCAACATCAAAACCAGTGGTGTTCTTTTCAATGATGTCGTGTTTGAGAGCAGATTCTGCTTCTGATAAACCATTTTTTCTTAGAAATTGTAAAATTGCTTCTACGTTGTTGGAAAAAGCCATGAAGAAGTTAAGGAAGATGAAGATGTTTCTGTTTTTGTTGTTGCTGTGTTGGAAAGAAGGGTATGAAGATGTGAATTAAGAAATGTTTGAGGGGTAAAAGTGTAATAAGGCACATGGTTTGTGATTTGCATGGTTTGGTAATGGTAAGAGGTGGGAAGTGTACATAGATGAGAGAGAGAGAGAGAGAGAGATTGTGATTGTGTTTTCTTTTCTGTGTAAAACATAAGCGAATCAAAGGGTGTCTATGTCTTATACCAACTTTTGAAAAGTAAGAAAAAAGTGAGAGAGGATTTTGGAATATTACAAAGATTGTTTCAAACTCTAGTCTCTATAATAAAGATATTTTAATTTTAAGTAGAAGTTTATGAATCACGATTGCTTGTTGTTTGAGTTCACGTAGTAAGTAGTCTTGATCGTTGATTTAAAATTAAATTAATTGTGCAATAAGACAACGAAAGTTTCGTTGTCGATTTAAATAAGATGATCAAGAGTTCAATTTTGAAGCTTATAATTAATTTTTTTTTACATATAGTGATATGATTACTAACTAAAAAACTACGACGATATGATTAATGTTAAATAGAAAGAACAAATTATTGTCTCGTAAATTTATCTTGGTTGATAGTATATTATATTATATGTGGAAGTAATCGAAATTCCCCGATTATATGTTTAATTTTTTTTGTTTGAGTCGGGCATTTTTATGTACAATTATATTGAATAATTTTGAGCTCAATAGATTCAAATAGACACTAACAAAATTTTAAGCAAAAAAAAAGTAGAGAATCCTCTGCTGTAATTATATATTAATAAAAATTTAAAAGTAAAAAAAAGTTAAATATGTTTTTAGTCCCTACTTTTACGTGAGTTTTGACTTTTAGTCCCTAATTTTTTTTTTATTACATTTTTAGTCCCCAAAATTTTTTCCGTTTGTATTTTTAGTCCCTACCGTCAAGTTCTGGTGACTAGGCTAACAGAAAATGCCACGTAGGTGCCACATAGGACGACACATCAATTAAAGAATCTATGTGGCATTTTTTTATGTGGATATGTTTTTAGTTCTTACTTTTACGTGAGTTTCCACTTTTAGTCCCTAAATTTTTTTTATTATATTTTTAGTCCCTCACGTTTTCACCTTTTGCATCTTTAATCCCTAGTGTCAAGTTTTGGTGATTAGGATAACAAAATCTGTCACTAGGATAACAAAATATGTCACGCGGGACGACACAAAGGATAATAGGTCAATTAATGAATCTATGTGACCTTTATGATGTGGATTGGATTTAAGGTAAACGGTTTACCCGGTCCCAAAATGACATATTTAGCTAATTCGGAACATATTCAATTTGATATATGTATTATAAAACCATCAAAAATAAACTCAACCATACAATTTCATGAAATCATTGTTATAAAATCATTTGTAACAAGTTATACATTTATAGTCATACATGACTAAGTCATTTGAAGCTGAAACTCTTTGTCTGTTTTTTTTTTTTTTTTCTATTTTAAAATCAGCACATTCCAAAAGAACATGCTTGAGGCCACTTCAAAAACATAACTAACATTACTTTCGTATCGATCCAAAATAATTTTGAAGTCCCAGCCACAATCATTACATAAGAAAGAAGTATACATAAAAAACTTTTAATGAGAAGTATATTTGGAGTGGTTGGTCCAAATTCTTAAAGTGATACAAATTGCATCTTGGATGTTGAGACAAAATCTATTTTGATGTTTTAAAGATTAATTAAATTTTAATTAGATTCTGATCATCTTGTGATCTAACAAGTGCTTTTGAGTGAATTAATATAAGACAGATACAAGGAATTAAAATCATTAAGTTTTAATCACAAGATAAAGAATTTCCAAGTTATGTCTGGAGAATGATCTTAGAACGGTCTCCAGGATACGTACATCATTGAATAAGCACTTAATTAAGTCAACGTGATACAAGACAACAAAGAACTTTTCATATGAGTTATTTATAGTATCACAACAGTTTGGAATAAGACATTCATGGAGCAAAGTTAAGAACATCAATGTCTCAAATAATTATAAAGGCTCTATGTTCTCCCAAGTTATCATTAGAAGAATTAATCTAGATCAATGAGAGTTAGACAACATGTTGTACCGGTTTGGGAAGAAGATTTGAATTTAATCATAGTACAAACACTTGTCAAATTTAGAAGGAATTAGTACCATCACATTACTATTCACACGTCCTTGCAAGGACACATGAATAGTTGCTACTCTACAAGGTTCTTTGCTGTTCTACAACTGTCATACATCTTGCAGCAACTTATCAAACAAATGGGCGTTACTCTCTCATGAAGAATCTATGGTCTCCAACATCCAGGAGAATGGTCTCCCAGATTTTATTCATATAAGCTTCATTCTTATCCAAAACAGTACCTATCTATTTCCACACATGAGTTATTACTTAACAACGGATATATGATCAAATACAACCCATTACAGTTGTCAAGAACGGATAGATCTGACATCCTCTCAACTGTACCTTTTAGAGACCATCAGAAGAATGTTCTCCAGAACTACTTGAAAGTACAAAATCTGACTGGACCTTTTCGCCTCACTCACAACGGCTACTTTGGCATTCTCAACTGTCATATTTGAAGTTCAAATATCCAAATGAATTCTTTATCTATAAATAGCATGTGAAGGCAATATTGAAGAGCAAGAGTTTCACAAGCAATCAAAAGTCTTATCACTTGCAATCACAAAGCAATTTAAGCTCTTCTTTTCACTCATACTCCAAAGCTCAAATAGAATATAGGATCTAAATATCTTTTGAGTATCTTGAATGTGTTTTACTTACAAACTATACAAACTAGTTTAGGTTAGTATAAGCTTGAAAGATCCACTTCATATACAAATCATTTGTAAGTTGTAAACTCAAGTCAATTGGGAAGAATTGATTGAGTGGTGGAGTTAAAATCAGTAGGTGATTACTGATTGGTTTCTTAACCTTGGATTAGGTTAAGGGTTTGAAGTTGATTGTAATCTTGGTCTAGATTATTATTGGATAACCTCACGCAAGTAGGGACTGAACTAGCCCTTATCATTTGAGGGTGAACCAGGATAAAATCCTTTGTGTTTGATTCTCTCTTTCCTTTATCTTTATTTTAATCAAACACAATTCACACACATCACTTATAACTTAACACACC
The DNA here is from genome assembly GCA_954870985.1 of Trifolium fragiferum. Taxonomy (NCBI): domain Eukaryota; kingdom Viridiplantae; phylum Streptophyta; class Magnoliopsida; order Fabales; family Fabaceae; genus Trifolium; species Trifolium fragiferum. The sequence continues at coordinate 9,494,527 of OX940791.1, read as the reverse complement.
AGTCTGAGAACGTTCTCTGAGTAGTCTCCTAACTGTGTGAATTTTATTAATCATTTTATCTAACAACTTTTAGTGTTGCAGCAAATTTTTAAAAGGTCACAATTCAAATCCCCCCCCCCCCCCCCCCCCCCCCCCCCCCCCCCCTTTCTTGTGACATATCTTGTTACTTCATTGGAGACCTCCTCAACTTTGAAGTTCAAGAAGATCAATTCCTTGTTGTGACACACACCAAGATAAAGGACAGAAAAAAAATACCTAAATGTTTAGGAATTCTGATGTTTGTTTTAATTCAGTTTATGTAATATTATGCCCACTTCTAACCTATAACTCAAACTCTTTTGATTGGTAGTTTATTATGAGTACTTTTGAAATGTTTAGCACTTAAGTTGTTATCAGTTGTTTGACTTATGTAATGACTAATTTAAATTAAGTTATTTTTTTTAATTGTTTTTTCACCATTTTATCCTTTTCAATCTCAGTTTATGTAATATTATGACTACTTCTAACCTATAACTCAAAATCTTTTGATTGGTAGTTTATTATGAGTAATTTTGAAATGTTTAACACTTAGTTTGTTATCATTTCTTTGACTAATGTAATGACTAATTTAAATTAAGTTGTTTGTTTTTAATTGCTTTTTCACCATTTTTTTTCATTTTCAATCTGTATCAACCGACCTCTCCGGCCCTACGACCCGACGAAACAACGATACCACAACATATAACGTGTCGAAGGCCCGTCCCATGCGTATGCACGGGTATGTAGCTAGTTTTATGACATATTTTTTATTCAAGGTTTGACCAACTTAGGATTAATTGCAAGTTTATTAGTCACAGATATTAGATTATTAGTTGAATGGATCATATATCCAACATCACTACCAAATTTGATCTTTAAATCCCTTTTTAATTATTTTGTCTACAATCTTTGAAACTACGATATTATTTGGTTCTCTTCATACTCATGAATTAGAATTCAATTTTGTGTGTTCAGTGAAAATATTCCCGTAGACAATCTTTGTGGATACGATACTATTTTTTATCACTTGTTATAGTTTGACTATGTATACTTGCACAACTTTGAACGCAATAGCTACCCCCATATCTACAACCGTTGATTCGATTATCCTTCATCACTCATAAACAACTTTCAAATGAGAAAAACTACTGCGATTTATGGGTTTGAGAAGAAGAAAGAGATCATAAATTCAATTTAGGAATTTATGTTTTATTTAGGTCGGTCAGTTTTGGTGCCAAGTAAACCCGTTTGCATTAGGTCTAATCCTTATCATAAAAGCCACATAGATTAATTAAATGGCGTGGTATCCTATATGTCTTCCTACATGGCATATTCTGTTATCCTAATCACCAAAACTTGACAGTAGGGACTAAAGATGCAAATGATGAAAACGTGAAGGACTAAAAATATTATAAAAAAAAATATAGGGACCACTACTAGAAAAATCTTAAATACCGACGGACAAAATCTGTCTCTAAAATGCAAATATTCCGTCACTAAGCAGGTTAGAGACGAATTTGATCCCGTCGGTAATTTCCTCGTCTCTAAACTATTAGAGACGGACAAAATCTATCTCTAAAATGAAAATATCTGTCTATAAAATAAAAATATCTGTCTTTAATTGCTTTTTCGGTCTCTAATTCAATCTCTATTAGAGACGAAATATATTCTATCTCTAAATTTCGTCGGTATTTAAATTTTTTCTAGTAGTGGACTAAAAGTGAAAACTCACGTAAAAGTAAGGACTAAAAATATATTAACATAAAAAATGCCACGTAGGTTCATTAATGTACGTGGCGTCCTACGTGGCATTTTTCGTTAGCCTAGTCACCAGAACTTGACGGTAAGGATTAAAAGTGCAAATGGAAAAAACATGAGAGACTAAAAATATAAAAGAACTAAAAGTCAAAACTCATGTAAAAGTATAAACTATAAACATATTTAACCATTAAAAAAAATACATAAACAAAAAACCTTAAAAGAGATAGAGGGAGAAAAAAGCAGAAGATACACATATCTATCGTCATTAAAGTTTGAAACGTGTCATCTATGATATCAAATTGATGAATCGTATAAATTACTAGTCTAAGAGAGAGGCTCGTGATTGTGTTTATGAGAGGTTGCTAATTTTGGTGGGGTAGGTAGGATACAATGTAAATTGAGAGGTTTGACACGTGTAATTTTAATGTAATTTCCACGTCATGTTGTATTTTTTTTCTATTTATTTATGGTGAGAAGTCAAAATGTGTATGGGACCGGGACCATTTCATTTTTGCTTTAATTTTAGTACTATTATACTTTTCATTTCTAGAACATGATTTTTGGGTACTTTGATACCTTTTGCTCATTTATTTATTTTTTTGGTTGGGGAGTTCTTTCATTCATTAATCGTGAAAATATTAAATGAAAATACCATTCATGAAATATCTACTATTTTTTTTTTGGGAATAGAAATATCTAATATTTAGAATTATAATTTTAATAGGAAAAACTAACTCAAAAAACAAATATTAATATTGTGAGACACTAAATATTTTTGCACAAACTCGAATTCAATAATTATTTGTTATTTTATCTGTAAATACAAAACAAACTTTTATATCTTCTTGAATTGGTCTGCCAATATGAAAATATGATATTCAGTTATACTCACTAAATTATTATTGTTAAGTTCCCTAATCCTTTGATTATCTAAAAAAAGTGACCTAATCCTCTCCTTGGAATATTCTTCAATGGAAATTCTATTCGTTTCCCTTGTTTGATAGCTAAATAGGATATAAATATGCAAGGAAGAGATCCTATGGATTTCTTTTAGTAGTTTAATTTAGTGATTTCAACTTGAAATGTACTAATCTTACAACTCTTAAAGAAAAAGTTTGATGTGAATATGATGTTATTTGACACGTAAAATTTGTCCATATAATGTGTGTATATAAAAGATATTGAATCTACGACTACGATCTTCACTTTTCAATACTAAAAATGTGTTGCAACCACAGCTAGCTAAATTCTTTAGAACATAAATTATAATATTGCTATATTTTTGTATGTAAAAAAAGTACAAAAAATATAAATTATAATCTTTGCATGTAAAAATATAAAATAGTTTAATGTTAAAAAAGTACAAAACATAAATTATAAAAAATAATATTGCTATATTTTTGTATTAACATGTCTTTAGGGCACATGTTAATATTTTCTCAAAATAAATATTGCATTGTTACAAACCAAAAAAATAAAAATATTGCATCATCGAACAAGTGTGATAAATATAAAATTAATTGGTTGATGGACAAAATGCTTTCATAAGTAAATGTGGCTGCTGGAGGCTGCTTTCATAACAAGAATACAACTGAGAGTTTGGTCAAAATAATAATTTTGCATGTACGAATATGATCTCAGCAAATGGGTACATATATATATATCCTCTTCAATTATGTTATTTCGAAGTATATATCAATTTTGTTGATATTTTATTTTTTGGACAATCTTTATTGGAGTCTCCCTTCTAGTATATCTTCTATATATGCTTTTTTAAGGAGCAAATTTTTTGTTTGTGAATATAGATTTTGTTAAGTTTTGGGCTATGAAGCCCGATACTTCAAAAATGGTGAAGTATCGTGTCCGATATCGATACTCATCCGATACTCTCCGATAGTATCGGAGAGTATCAGACAATTAAAATTATTTTTAAAAAAAAAAATTACCGATGCGTGTCGGATACTTCTCCGATACACGGGAAAATAATGTTTTTTTATGACAGAAATGGAGGAGATAAGATTGATACAATTTGTGTTTCCTCTTAAATAGTGAATATTAGAGTATGATGTTATTTATGGATTGACAACCATGTGTTTTTTGGATGGTACCGATGATGTTTTGTTTTTTGGATAGCAATAATTATCCTTTTTGGGTAGTACTTAATTAACTTGAGATATGTAATTGTCACTTGTTTGCTCAGTTTGAATAATTTGAATGTTAATTTATTATCTTTCTCGATTTTTGTTATGTTTATATATTGTGTATTTGTATATTTAATTTTAAGTTTATTTTTAAACAATGTATCGCGACCGTATCGTATCGGTATCGTGTCACGTATCCGGGCTTCATAGGATTTGGGTATTGTACTCTTTTTTCTTTATTTGATTTTTTTTTTCTATGAGTTTTTAATGTAAAATTTTTAATGAAGCAGTTTGGTTTTTTTTAACTTTCACTTGAGTTTTGCTTTCGTCCTTCCAAGTTTTGTTTTTTCATTATTTATTTTTTATAATATTTATGTATTGGCTTGTTTTAAGTTAATAGTTAAAATGTCTGTTTAATTTTTGAGTTATTACTTCATTTTTTTAAAAATAAAATATTGAGGTCTTCCTAATCAATCAATTACTTACTATATATCCAATAAACTCGAGCGTAGACAGTTTTGGTATATATATATATATATATATATATATATATATATATAATAAAATTGAATGAAAAACTTAAAACCACTTAAATGGAACGACGTGATTTTTTTTTTTAATTTAACTAAAGTCTTGAATTCAATTCCTAGTTTTAGATGCATTAGCATAAAAACTCTTTAAAAAGTTTAACAAATATTTAAATCCTTGGTTTAAAAGAAACTGAAATGATAAGAAAAGAGACATACATATATAATTCGCAAAGAAGCTTAAGATTAATGAACAAAACACTCCATAATAATAAGTAGGGCCACATGCACATCTTAAATCTTAAGAGTAAATTAAACTTTTTTACTAGTAAAATTAACCTACTTTTGAAAGGAAGGATTAATCAATTAATTAAATCAATAGAGACCCACCTTATATAATCATAATGTTGTTTCTCAATTGTATGAAACTGAGTACTCACCCACTACTTTCTTTTCCGGGTAATCAGTCACTAGATCTCACCACACTACTAACTGGGCTGGTATGTACAAGAATCATTAATCTCTATTTTTCTCTTTCCTTTGTTCCCTTTATAATTATTTGTTGTCCTTGATTACTTTTTATTTCTTTTTTAACCTTTTCATTTTATCTTTTTTTTTTCCTCTGACCCCAGACAACATTTGAATTTCAAATGAGTTGCCCGTTAGTCAGGCAACACCAAACATGCAACTAAATTATTAAAATATGTACTTTATTAGTATTTTAATAATTTATGGATGAAGCTCAAAGCAAAATCTTTATTAGTATATCTTAACTTCCAAATAAATGTAGTATTAGTGAAAATTCAGTGTCAGTTATAATTGGTGAAAGGGGTCTAATTTATTAATTATTAAATAGTATTGGTGGGTGATTTTGTAGTTTAGTGGGTAAATATATTAAATGGGGTCGCATAAATGCAAAGTTAATTGAATAATATTTACTTGTAATGATGGAAAAAGAAATTTTACCCATATTGTCAATATTAGATTGCATCTTGTATGGACAAAAGACCAACTTAAATTGGTCATGAATAATGACATAATCCCTAACAAAACAAAATAATTGACTTTCCTTTCCTTTTCTTTCTTATTTTTTTTATTTGATAATAATATTTTTTTTCTCTATTCCAGCCTTCAAAAACAATCTTCCACTTGTTAGGTATATTTTATTATTTCTGACTTTATATATATATATATATATATATATATATATATATATATATATATATATATATATAAATTTATCACTGAAAATTAACGTACCAAGTCCAAAAAATTTTACCCAAATATGCTCAATTTTTACTGACCAAACTTTTTTATATTTAACTAAATATGGTAGCATGCTCTCTCTAGATTTAAATACATAAACAAAAGTAAAAATGTGTTTTATCTGAATCAAATACATTTCGATTTTTACTTAAATTATTATAGAGTATATACTACTTACATAAACAACAAATAAAAGGAAACAATTATTTGAATTGGTCTTTGTGCCTCGGACCCAAAGGAGTAAAATTTCAAGATGAATATTTTGAAATAAAAAAATGTTAATAAGTACTTCCTCCGTCTCAATATAAGTGAAAATATGTTCAATTATTTTTATATATTTAGTTTAAAATTTAAACAAAATAAATTTAATTTTTGATCAATTTTTATTTATATTTTAAAATGGATGAAGTATTTAGAAAATGAAGTTTGGCTTTATAACACCAATTTAAATCGATTTGAAATAGTTACTGTATAAAATAATTTTTTTTTTTTTTTACGATCTATATAAAATACTGTTATTAGTGCTATCATTACGAATAATTAATTATTGATTTCAATTTTGTTATACATTTAATTAATTGGTGTCACAGAATTTGTGGGTTATTTGCATAGTTTAATAATAGCTCTATTCCCACCTATTGACCATAATGGTTGTCTACTTTGGAGTGTTCTCTTTGGATGCACACGTTCACAAGCACTTTCTATAAAGTCACAACCCTTCTAGTAGAGGAATCGAAAAAGAGCAAAATAATTTATCCATCAGCTTCCTAATCTCATCCAATTCTTAAAAATCTTAGTTTTGTCCTAAATTAACCTATAAAAATGTCAACAATTTGTTGATTAAGTCATGTTAAGTAGGCTGCATTAGCTCTAAAGCTCGTTGGGTGAGTCTTGCCTGGCTGAGTGAGAATTAGTTAGTTTATTAGATTAAAATTATGTTTTATCCGCCTATATAAAGGCCTCATTGATCAACAATAAACGCAGAGAGTACAGTTTACTCTACACAATTAATGCACCTTAGAACCACTCCAAGTTGTAACAAACGTTGATATTTAAATTTGGTACGGAGGAAGTAAATAACAAATACTCTCTTTAGTCCTTAATATAAGAAAATGTTCACTTTTTAGATACATTAGAAAATTGATGTATTTAGTCAATAAAATGGTCTAGATACATTGATCATTCAATATATTTAAAAATTGATCTTTTTCTTATATCAAAGAATGAAGGGAGTAAAAGATATTGAATGTAGATGCTCCTGAACACATTGATAGAACAAATTTTCATATGTTCAACCATTTGATACATGTTTGAGATGAAGATGCTCCTGAGCACATTGGTAAGTAACTAGATATATTTTTCACTGGTTTCTATTTGAGACATGGTTTGAATGGAGATGCCCGTGTTCTTTGTATTTTCTAATAAAGATGTACATTCTTTTGTGTGATCTTAGAAAGTGAACCATATGAAGAAAATTATGAAGAGAATAACGATGTATTATTTCTGGAAATTTTGGGTCTTCATCCTCTTCATTATCACCAACAATTTTAGATCCAACATGGTTTTCTACTAATTCTGAAAATTTTGTTGAATCTTTGAAATTTTTCATATTAATACTGTATAATGTAAGTGTAAAAAGGTTGTGTCTTTGTAGTATATTAGAGAGAGAGAGAGAGAGAGAGAGAGAGAGAGAGATACGTAGACATAAATTCAAAGACATACTTATGTTGGTAGTTGGATACGTTAGTTCACATCCTAAAGTTATGAGTTCGCATCCTAGGAAGCGAACTTAGTTTGAGTTTGCATCCTAGGGAGCGAATTCTTTTTTTCATGTTTTTTTCATCCATGGGAGGTTCCGGCGTTCAGTTTAAGTATAAAATATTGACACTCGCTACTTAGAGTGCGAACAAAAACATAGTTCGCTACTTAGAGAGCGAACTCAATTTACACTATAAAAAGGGTGAAGAGGACAAAAAAAATTTGACTTTTATAAGGTTCGCATCCTATGATGCTGACTACGGTCTGACAAGTGCATAAGTCTGTCGTCGAATTATAATTCACACTCTAGGTGTCTAGAATGAGTTCGTATCCACGTGGATCGTGCCAATTGCACGGCTAGCGTTATCTAAGCTTGTGGTTTTGCATTCGCTTTGGTTTTTAAAAAGGTTTTTAGGAAAAATAGCGATATGCGGACAAAAAAGTAAAGTTGAAACAAAAATATAAAGGATAGGTATGGTGGTTTGGAGTCCCTCCCCTACTACTATTCAGCATGATCGGTGTATAACATAGTTAACTAGCCTAACAAGCAGCGTCGATTCTATTCTTGATGTGGCAATACCTTACTATTGCCCTAATATATATAAAGTTTCCCTATAATTATAACTAGGATACCTAGGAGTGTCTATCTCGTTTGTCACATACCCTAACTACAATGTGAGTTATTCATACATATGCATTATGCCCATCGACCAATGCCTCTAGGGCCTAGTATCGGACTGCTCGGCCTCTAATTGCTCTGTTCACAACTAGTTCCTGATTCCTCCTCTACCGTCTCAGTTCGAAGGTAGTTCAGGATGTTACCGTCTCTATAATCCTAGATTTATTTACTGCCAGTTCCGGACCATTATTAGTGTACCTAATAATCGATTCTAAAAGAGTTTCCTTTATCTGGCAGGATTTCGGAAATATGATTAAAGCAGAAAAATAAATAAGACAAATAATACTAGAAAATATTTATTATAACTCTGACTCAATCAAAGACTCCAAATATTCATAGGGGAGTTCATCTTCTCCACTATAATCCTAAGGATCTAATACAAAGGTTTACATAATTAAATTACAAGAATTAAATAAAGGCAACCTAAGAAAGAGATTACTTTGCTAAGGATGGCTTTCCCGTAAAGGGGGGAAGTTTCTTCCGTAGAGCTCCTCTAGACCAACTCTATAGTAATAGAGAAGTTCTCAAATTTCTGAATGAAAAATAATGAAGGAGATGAACTCTATTTATAGTTTTCTAAACGGGCCTTAGCAAGCCATCGTACTGCGATGGCCCTATCGTACTATGATAAGTTGATTTTCTCCAAAAATAAAACTAGATTTTGCGCGTAGACTTCTTGGCCACCAAGTAACTCCCATCGGAGTACGATGAGAGTCATCGTACTGCGATTTCTGCACAAGTTGAGATTTTTGCTTCTTTCTTGGAATTTCCTTGTATTTTTGCTCCTTTTAGCTCTTTGCTTTGATTCTTTAGGTTTTCTTCGTATATGGGCTTGTCTTGAGTCATTTATTACTAATATTACTACCTAAAATACTATAGAAATTTCTGTCATCAGATGCGAACTGTGTTGTTCCTGTTTTTACAATTTTACACACTCGCTTTCTAAGTAGCGAGAGGAGTAAAAATGGAATGTAAGGGAGTGCGAAAAGTGAATCTCTTTTTAATAAAGATTATCTTGGGCCTTACCCACATTGTTTACGAAAGTTCCCCCCCTCCCCCCTCCTCTCTCTTTGGAAATCCTAATTTTGCTCTCGAATAACCCTCCCCCCCCCCCCCTCTTTGGAAATCCTATATTTGCTCTCGAATAAAAGAAATTGGAACACGTTTCTCGAAAAAAAATTTGTCTTGAATAAAAATAAAATGGTCCGAAGTCTTTATTTAAGGGCAAAAATGAAATTTTCAAGGGGTGAAAAGAAATGTTGGGGGGGGGGGGGGGGGGGGGTGAGAAATTTTCCATTGTTTAGACTCATCCTTATCTCCTTAAATCTTATGTAAGTGTAAATAATTTTTGCATCAACACTAAATATCGATTAACCTTTAATTTGATTCTTGTAAAAAAATTGAATCAAATTAATAATTTTTAAATTTTTTTTTTAAAATTTTTTTTAAGGTAAATATATCCATTTTATTTTTTTATGCAAATATCCATTTTTACAAAAATACCCTCGTCCGTTACTTAAGTCGCGGACACCTCTTAAAACATCCTACCAAGTTTTATTTTTATAACGTCCGCTACTTAAGTAACGAACGACATTTTTTAAAATTTCTCTTTTTTATAACATCTGTTACTTAAGTAATAGAATGATCAAATGATCATTTCATAGGACGCGCGAGTATCCCATAAAATGGTAAAAGTATTTTTCCCAGTTTATTTATTTTTTTCCGGATGGCTGGCTATGGGATTGGGTTTTCAATATATTGCTCTTTAGACCCTTTAATATGTTCATATAGATTTCAAAATTCTTAATTTTACTCTTGTACAAAGTTTAGAAATTTTGTTTCATTTTTTTTGAAAGATACCTTTTGATCGGTAGTTTTAGAAAGTTACGTTATAATCACTTATCAGATTGTAACTTTCAAACCAAACAGTTTAATTATTTCACAAGCTAAATAGCAGTAAAATGATAAAGTTTAAACGGAGCCTAATTATGTGAGTTTATATTTGTAAATTGTTTTAAATAGGGAAAAGATAAAACATTTATTCAATTATTTGTAGTCATGAGAACTTAATATATGCTAATGTGTGAATATAAATAACAAAAAGAGTGCACAAGTTCTAATTCACCTGATAAAAATGTCGAAATTGCTAGTATCGGACGCCGTGATCAAAATTTTCTATACTAGTGTTTCCATTCTAATCAATATGTTTGAATTTGACAAAGGTCTTACCACGATGTTACAACATCCTTAAATTTTATTCTGACGCTAAGCAGGAAAATTTTTTGTCTTGTTGTATTTGGCTTGTGAGATAATTAGAGTTTAATTTATCGGCGCAATTTATTGTCCGTTTTTCTTTTATTCATGTATAATTATGTTATATATAATATATAAAATTGTTAAAAAAAAAAAAGGAGATGATCGAAAACATAATTTCAAAAAACTATTGCTCGAAAAAATATCTTTCAAACAGTTAAAATGTCTAAAATAAAAGACAAAATGAGAATTTTTGAAAGCATGTTAGGAATTAGCATATCATGAGACTTAAAAAACAATTTCAACTTATTATACACCAACTAAGGCTTGGGCCCTAGGATGTGGGGCGTAGATATTGCTAGTCGTAGTATTTTATAGAAATATTCTTATTTACACATCAATACAATAATCCACATACCCCACAACTTTTCAAAAATCATATTTACTCCCTCCCCCTCAATTTTAGGCTTTTAGCTATTTTTTCTTATGCCAAACATGTATGGTGAGACCAAGTTTTATGGGATTACATAAATTTACAACTTTAGATATATGAAAGTTTCTCAATTCATGCCTAAAAAATGTGATGGTTTATCGGAAGTATGTTTTCGATAGTGTATATATATATATAAGAAATATGATTTTTTGCAACAATTTTTTTCGTTAAAAGTTGTTATAAGTCGTTGACAAAACACCCAAAGGTAATTTTGCCAGCGACTTGTAACAAAAAACGTTGTTGCTAAAAATCATATTTCTTGTAGTGGACTTATAATTATTTAGAATGGATGCACAAAATTCACTGCTATTGAATCCTATCTTTGAAAGAAGCATTTGACAAATTTTAGCATATTGGGGGCGAGTTAAGAAACTGTCTATATATATATATATATACTCCTTAAATCTTGCAAATAATTATTTGTTTTTAAATTTTGTAAATGTGGAGAGATCAAGCTATTATATGGAGCCAAAAATTATCAAAATAGGGATTCTGATCCGACTGAGAAACTGATAAAGGACCACCAGAGGAACAAACTTCCATATATCCATATTAATAGTCCTTGGAGAATGCAATCACTGATTGGGACTATACTCAAGATCTCTCATCTTGGTGTTGTTTGAGTTCTTTCAGTGTCATTACTTCGGGTGAGGTTCTGAATTCTGATGTTACTCATGATTTGGAGATTTTGCAGCAGTGTTGGAAGGAAACTGATGCTAGTCACATTGGATATAAAGTTTATACCAACGAAGAAGAAAAAGAGGCAGCTATCAACTTTTTGTAGAACCGAGCTGCCGCTAGGGAAGATCCTTTCATTGAGGTACTGTCTAAGGCCAAGAAAAAGAATTTCCAAAAAGGTTTTCAGGTTCACAATATCACCTCTAAGGATAGGTTACCCGATTGAGTATCTCATGCTCTATTTTTTTCTTTTCTTTTTAGTTTGTTATGTTTTTATATTTCCTGCTTTTTCCCTTTTTTGAGTTTTCTCCCCAACTGTTTTCATTTTTTTGTTGGAGAAGATTTTGGCGCATGTCCCTCTTCTTCTCTTTCAGAACTTATTTCTTTATATATATGGCTTGCAGTTGGCGTACTATATACTCTCCATTTGCATTAAAAAAATTGATGCTTCCAACATCTCATAATTTCAAATCAATATATCCTCACCTACAACAAAAATAAAATATTCTTAAGTGTTAATAGTCCCATCCGTTGTGAATAAATGTTAGTTAATGTGCTGATTGAATATGTTAAGTTAGTGGAAATTATCTTGTGTAAGTGAAGAGTTACATGAGTAAATTGTCATTGTTGTTAGTGGAAGCACTTAGTGCTTAGTGCAGTGTTTAATTATGAATTAAGCACATAGTAGTGGTGACTCTTTGATAGTTGTAACCATCACTACTCATGCTATATATATTCTGTGTATGAAATACATTTTGACATAAGAAAAATACAAGAATATTCAGCCTCCAAAAATATGTTCTTTCTTACTCTAAATTTTGCTACAATATACTTTATTACATACCACCTCTAGAATACCACCAACAGAGTGGTATCAGAGCTGCAGATCCTTGCAGCTGCAGCAAAAACAACAAAAAATATGGCTTCCACAAGCAATCCTTCTGCAGTTTATAGCAATGTTAAAGTTCCTTTATTTGAAGGAGAGAATTATGATTTTTGGGCTGTTAAAATGGAGACTCTATTCACCTCTTTGGATGTCTTGGAGTTCGTCAAAGATGGGTATGAAGAACCAGCACCTAAAACAAATGAAAAGGCTGAAGCATCAAGCCAACAACTTGAAGAATTTAAGAAGAAAAAGGTCACGGATGCTGGAGTTCTCGGGATGATTCAAAGAGGAGTCTCTCTATCCATTTTCCCAAGGATTATGAGAGCAAAAACATCAAAGGAAGCATGGAATATTCTACAACAAGAGTTTGAAGGAGACTCAAAGGTGAGAACTGTGAAACTTCAATCTCTTAAGAGAGACTATGAAAATGAAAGAATGAAAGAGAATGAGAGTTTGAATGAATACTTTAATAGACTCTCTAAATTGGTGAATCAAATGAAGTCACATGGAGATACAATAGATGATCGCAGAATTGTCGATAAAATTCTGATTAGTTTGACGGAAAAGTTTGATCCTATGGTGGCTGTTATAGAAGAAACTAAAGACCTATCAACTACGTCTGTTCAAGGGTTGATGGGGTCTTTAAGATCCTACGAACAAAGGTTGTTACGACGCTCTGAAAAATCAGTTGAGAGTGCCTTTCAATCTAAACTCAACATTCAGCCCAACAATGGTGAAAATAAGCCCTCAACACAAAATAGAGGTGAGTCTTCTAGAGGTGGCAGATTTGGAAGAGGCAGAGGTAGAGGAAGAAATTCACGAGGAAGAGGCGCATATGGCGGAAGATGGCATGACGGAGCATTAAATAAATGGTGCAATATTTGTAAGAGTAACACTCATAACGAGAAGGATTGCTGGAACAAGGGCAAACAACAATGTCACAATTGCAAGAGATTCGGGCACATTCAAAAAGATTGTCATTTTGGCAATCAACAACATGCTTCATTTGCAGAAGGAGAAAATGATGAAGGTAATTTGTTCTTTGCTTGTCAAAAAGCATTTCAAGAAGATAAAAATGTGTGGTATTTGGATAGCGGTTGTAGCAATCATATGACCGGAATGAAAGAAGCTTTTATCAACATTGATTCTTCATTTAGCTCAAAAGTTAAATTGGGTAATGGAGAACATGTTGAAGTAAAAGGCAAAGGCAGCATTGGAGTTACAACAAAGCAAGGAAGCAAAGTCATTCATGACACTCTTTATGTGCCGGACTTAGATGAGAACTTGCTAAGCATTGGTCAGCTTTTGGAGCATGGCTATTCTCTAAATTTTGAGAATCGAGAGTGCAGAATTTTTGATTCAAAGAGAAGAAATGTTGCTGTTGTAAAAATGACCAGCAATAGAAGCTTTCTACTTTCTCTTAATTATGAGAAAAATTTCAGCATGATGGCTAGAGAAGATAATGACTCTTGTTTGTGGCACAAGAGACTTGGGCACTTGAACTACAATAGTCTCAAGTTGCTTTACCAAAAGAAGATGGTGTATGGGCTACCAATGATTGAAGAAAAATCTGGTGTGTGTGAAGGATGTATGCTTGGCAAACACCACCGCCAACCATTTCCAAAGGGAGGAGCATGGAGAGCCAAACAAGTGTTGGAACTTGTACACACAGATGTGTGTGGCCCTATGAATACTTTGTCTCATGGCAAAAACAGGTACTTTATCTTGTTTATTGATGATTTTACCCGCATGACATGGATATACTTTATGAGACAAAAATCTGAAGTGGTTGTAATTTTTAAGAAGTTTAAAGCTTTTGTTGAGAAACAAAGTGGTAAGTTTATAAAAATGTTGAGAAGTGACAGGGGGAAGGAGTACACCTCAAATGAATTTCACAAATTTTGTGAAGATGAAGGTGTTGAAAGACAGCTAACCGTTGGCTATACACCTCAACAGAATGGTGTATCTGAAAGAAAGAACCAAACCGTGATGGAGATGGCGAAGTCTATGCTATTTGAGAAAGGTTTGCCTAAAACCTTTTGGCCCGAGGCTGTTAATACCGATGTGTATCTACTGAATAGATGTCCAACAAAGGCTGTATGGAATAAGACTCCATTTGAAGCTTGGAGTGGAAGAACACCTTCAGTGAACCACCTTAAAGTTTTTGGGTGTGTTTGCTATGCTCAAATTCCTAAACAAAAGAGGACAAAGCTTGAAGAAACAAGTGATAGATGTGTCTTTATTGGCTATAGTTCCATGTCAAAGGGCTATAGACTTTACAACTTGAAGACAAACAAGGTGATCATTAGCCGGGATGTTGTATTTGATGAGAAGACTTCTTGGAATTGGGAAGAAGACAAAATGAAGGAGAAAACAGTCCCTGCAATTTTATTACAACAAGATTCAGCAGTTGAAAGTGAGCAACCAGCCCCATGTACACCAAGTTCTTCATCCTCTCCAAGTTCACCAAGTTCAAGTTCATCATCTCCTAGCTCAACTCCAATAAAATTGAAGGACTTGAGTGATATTTATGCAAGGTGCAACTATTGTGTTGTGGAACCAGAAAATTTTGATGAAGCAATCAAAGAAGATGTTTGGAGGAATGCGATGCAAGAAGAAATAAATGCAATTGAGAAGAACAAAACATGGCTGCTTGTTGAAAAGCCAAATGACAAAGAAGCTATTGGAGTAAAGTGGGTGTACAAATTGAAACATAATCCAGATGGTTCAATCCAAAGAGCCAAGGCTAGATTAGTAGTCAAAGGCTATGCATAACAGCCTGAAATTGACTATAGTGAGACTTTTGCTCTGGTTGCACGTTTGGACACCGTGAGAACAATCATTGCGGTAGCAGCTCAAAAAGGTTGGAATTTGTACCAACTTGATGTGAAGTCAGCTTTCTTGAATGGAGAGTTAAAAGAAGAGGTGTATGTGCAGCAACCTCAAGGCTTTGTGACTAAAGGCCAAGAGGAAAAAGTTTACAAGTTAAAGAAAGCTCTCTATGGGTTGAAACAATCCCCTAGAGCGTGGTATAGTGAAATTGACAGCTACTTCATTCAGCAAGGATTTCAAAGAAGTCAAAGTGAGCCTACCTTGTATGTGAAACGTCAAGGTAAAGATGATATCCTTCTTGTTGCCCTTTATGTTGATGATTTGGTGTATACGAGTAACAACAAGAAAATGGTTGAAAATTTTAAAATAGAAATGATGAAAAAATATGAGATGAGTGATCTTGGCTTGTTGCATCATTTTCTTGGTATTGAGGTTTACCAAGATGAATATGGAGTTTTTATTTGTCAAAAGAGATATGCTGAAAATATTTTAAAAAGGTTTGGCATGCATGGCTGCAAACCTGTTGATATTCCTTTAGTGGTGAATGAAAAATTAAAGAAGGAAGATGGTGGAAGATTAGTTGATGCAAGCATGTATAGAAGTTTGGTTGGAAGCTTGTTTTATCTTACAGCTTCAAGGCCCGATTTAATGTTTGCCGCTAGTTTACTCTCAAGATTCATGAGTAAACCAAGTCATTTACATCTTGGGGCAGCAAAAAGAGTTCTAAGGTATGTCATGGGAACCATAGAGTATGGAATCAGATTTGAGAAGAATTCTAAACTTGAAACTAAAGGCTATTGTGATAGTGATTGGGCCGGAAGTATTGATGATATGAAGAGTACTTCAGGTTATGTATTCAACCTTGGTTCAGGCGTGATCTCTTGGTGCTCAAAGAAGCAAGATACCGTGGCGCAATCTTCAGCTGAAGCTGAGTATTTAGCAGCTGGTTTGGCTACACAACAATCACTTTGGTTAAGAAGAATATTAGAAGACATTGGAGAGAAGCAAGAGGGAAGTCTACAGCTTTATTGTGACAACAAATCAGCTATTGCTATGGCAAATAATCCCGTTTTTCATAGCCGGACCAGACACATTAACATAAAGCATCACTTCATTCGAAGTGTGATTGAAGAAGGAGATGTGCAGTTGATTTTCTGCAGTTCACAAGAGCAGCTTGCTGATATTTTTACTAAGGCACTACCAAGAGGAAGATTTCAACAACTTAGAAAAGCAATGGGAGTTAAAGAGCAGCACATTAAGGGGGAGTATGTTAGTTAATGTGCTGATTGAATATGTTAAGTTAGTGGAAATTATCTTGTGTAAGTGAAGAGTTACATGAGTAAATTGTCATTGTTGTTAGTGGAAGCACTTAGTGCTTAGTGCAGTGTTTAATTATGAATTAAGCACCTAGTAGTGGTGACTCTTTGATAGTTGTAACCATCACTACTCATGCTATATATATTCTGTGTATGAAATGCATTTTGACATAACAAAAATACAAGAATATTCAGCCCCCAAAAATATGTTCTTTCTTACTCTAAATTTTGCTACAATATACTTTATTACATACCACCTCTAGAATACCACCAACAATAAATAGTAAACTTTGAGTCGACTTTATAAAATTGGACACTATAATTTTATTTTACTTTAAATTCTGTCCTGTTTTAGTTCTTAATTACAAATTACAAGAACAATGTGTTTAGTCCTTAGTTCTTACTATTTTCTTGAGATAATTGTGGTATATCATATATTATTATTCGGTTACTGATTGCAGATTTTGGATTAACCAAGTACGTTGATGTTGCAAATTCAACACATAACACTGATCATATGGAGCATGATCTAAATTTGAAATTCCACTGTGAATGATTGTATAACTTATTAAAAGAGAATAGAAAAATCAACAAAATATGGATAATGTATCCAATAAATTAACTCTTAAATGAACCGTAAATAAATAGAAAAATCAAGAAACATAAATATCTAAATCACTTTTTTTTTTTTACCTACATTATCTTACATTGTCTATTGTTCACAAGTGAAATTAAATGGTCTTGCACCATTTATGTGTATGTTATTTAGATGTGTTTTTTATGGATCTCGGATTCTGTTCAGCACATCCTCTCCTGTTGTCCATGCTGCCATCATCTCAACCATTCATTTAGGATTTTTTTTTTCTCTCTTTAAATTTTTTCTTTTATTGCCAGTCATTGGATGAAGAGCAGAATGGATGGCAGCACATAAATGACAGTAGAGAATCCAATTCCATTTTTTATTATTGAATCAATAAGTCTCATTATGTTTTATTTAATTTAGTTAAAATTTTATACTGATCAAATTAATAGTAAAAGTTAACTGATATAAAGCTTTTATCATTTCTACGCTTTCAAATTGAACACCTTTTCGTGATATTTAATATTGTCCTACTTATACATCTAAAATTACCTAATCGATTAATGGAAGACAAAACACGATAATCGATTAGTTGTGCATCATGATTGGAGAGTTGTTCTTCAATGAAGGTAGGAACAAGAAATTAGATGGAGAAATGAGATAACCGAATTTGGGACTAGAGATTGTTATAGGACCAAGGAAATGTTTAGACTAAATCGTTAATTATACCTAAAACTAACGTGTGGACCAAATGGAGTCCAATACGACAAGACTACAAGGCACAAATGTCGATGAAAAAATTCTCTTTATATTTTTCAATATATTTCATTTGAGTACATATTTTTAGTATAAGTGACACAATAGACACATACTTAAGTTATGGTCAACTAAACAAAATTAAAGGTACTAGTCAGTAAATAATCAATTATTTATTATATACTAAAAAAGACATTTAAAAAATCCAATATAAAAATAATATCTTAATAATCAATTATTTGTTATATACTAAAAAAGACATTTAAAAAATCCAATATAAAAATAATATCTTAAAGATCGTGCATTTACATCCTAATCCTAATACACATAATCTTAATATTTACATGTGAAAAGTTAATTTATAAGTATTACATATATCTATTTATTTGACTTGTTCACGTTAATTGTGGACAAATATTCTCAATTCTTTAAGAGGTAACGTATCTCTTTACCAATTAGAATTAGTTCAATTTTATTTAGAGTTACTTCTGTTTAATGTAGTTTTGATAAGTTAGAAGTTGGTGGTATTCTATCAATACAAAAATCAATCTTTTTAGTTTTTTTTTTTTGTTTGATATAATATATTATTTCTTAAAATTTTTATATTTTTAAAGAGAGAACCAAACTAAAGGAAGAACCAAACTAATTCAATATTTTTTCTTAAGTGACGAAAATCATGACATTTGATAATGATATGATACGTATAAAGCATGACATTGTTAACATATAATTTGATCAGCCGTCCCAATAATAGTAAATTATTAGTAAGAAAAAAAAGAGAATTAGGAATTAATTAATCTAACAATGGATATGTAACGACAAATCTAACATATAAATATAGATAAATGTAGTTACTAGATTCGGGTGAGTCATTCCCACTATATGAGACAACATGAGTACCTTTCAAAATAATTAGAAGAAAAGCCACTAAATGTACAGTTTCAACCACGTGATTAAAAATTTCTGTAGCTGCTCAAAATATATGCTAATTTATTGTGTTAACTTAATTTATAGCAGACAAAATTGACTTTGGAGCATGATCGTGTTAGAAACTTCGAATAGTTACATTTTGTTTCTTATGCAGTGAGGAGAATGGATCCTCTCAATTTATTTTTTTTTAATTTTTTTTAATTTTCACATCTCAACCATCAATTAACTTTTTCTCATTTATTTTCAATTTAAATATTACTCTATATTTCTAATCTAATGGTCTAAACTTCCACTTTATTTCCTCAATTTTGTTTTTAACTTGAGAGAATTCATTCTCTTTAGTGAGATAAAGCTTTGTGATGACATCGATGTCTTTTCACGAGTTTAGCTCAATTGGTAAGGACATCGTACTATATGTGTAGGAGTTCGGGTTCGAACTCAGGACACTCCATTTTTTTACCTTTAAGGTGGATTTTTTATCCACTAGACTACTTGATAAAATAAAAAATAAAAAAAAGCTTTGTGATGACATCAACATAAGTCACGTTTGTCGGTTTTACATTTCAATAACCCACGTTGCTGAATAGTCCGTTCAATGTTGCTTAGAAGAGCTAGGGAGGAGAGATTCTTAAATACTACTATCTCCTTGAGTTGCTTATGAAAATAAGTTTAACATTTTATAAAGGACAGAATCTATAAATTTAATATTTTAAGGTTTTAGATATTCATATATGGTGTTTAATGAATTTGGATTTTTTTTGGTCCTTTCTTTCATGTTATTCATCCTATTTTAATCTGGGTCATTTATCTAATTTTTTTTTCTCTTCTTCTGTTTTTTTTTTTTTAATTTGTGAGACAACCAACCATCGGATTAACAAAAAGAGATAAGACTTGTATAGTTGTTCTGAACTTAATATGGATATGATCCCTCATAGAGATTTCAACGAGGTGGAGATTGAGCTGATGATATTTTACTACTCCTTGCCAGGGGCGGAGGACCATGTGGGCTGGGTAGGGCCATGGCCCACCCCAAAATAATTTTTTCCATTTTTTTATAGGTATTTATACATATTTTATTAACTATTAAGATATATATACATGTAATTGTTACTGATTTGCAGAAAATTGTCTTTGGTCTGGTGGTAGTGAGGCGTGCCCAACAACCTTGATGTCTTTAGTTCAAGTCCTATTGACTGCAATTTTAACTTTTTATTGAAATTTTCTTCAATTTTAACTTTTTATTGAAATTTTCTTTTATCTCCTTTAAGAAAAAAAATTAGCAACCGTCCCCCCCCCCCCCCCCCCCCCCCAACATTTTCGTGTTGCTCCGCCACTGCTCCTTGCACCACGATCTAAAGTATTCTCCATCCATATTCCCCGCTTCGGAGAGTATTCTTCCCTCATCCTCGTGGATCCCTGCAGTTCACATGGAGATCCATCAACCTTAAAAGAAATATCAAATTTCTATTATTTTCAATCAAACTAATTCAAAATATAGCAAAACTTAAATATAAAATAAATAAAAAATAAAATATTATTGTAAGTATTGTGATAGCAATAAACATCATATATAAACAAATGTATATATATATATATATTGTGTGAAAATATAATTAAAAATAATTTATAAAGTACTTAAATATACATTTATAAATGTTATTTTAGTAAATTTTTGGGGGCGGAGTCTCCACGGAGGATAAAATATCGTCCTCATCCCCAAACCTTTTTTGGAGGGACTTTCTACTCCACCCCATCCCCACGGAAAAAAAATCTTCATCTTCGGATCCTCAAACGGGGCAATCCCTGCGGAGATCCTCATTTAGAGATGAAATTGACATCCCTAATTATTGACTTCCCCCTTATGACTCAGTAGTGGTAAGTCGATGGTTCGACGAAAGGTTTGATCGGCTCCTTGTATCGTATGTCTTTATGACAAAGATGGTAAGACGACGTGCTCCACTGAATACAGTAGCAATGGCAGTGCAAGTTTATGGATGAAAAAAGCTTCCGCTTGAGGAGGAGCATAAAGAATTAAATGACTCACACTTGAGGGGAGATTGTTGTGACAAGTGTGAGGTTAGTTAAGTCCCATATTGCTTAAAAAAGTGGAGGTTAACTTTATAAAAGTGAGAGGACTCATTAACCTAATGCCTTAATGTTTTGGATAAAGATGTGGCTTCCAACTCACTTGCATAGTTGTTCTAAGCTTAATGTAGATGATCTGCCGGCTTTCCCCTCGTGATCCAACATGGAGGTATTTGAAAGAATTCAATTTATTTTGTAAAAGTAGTTGATGTTCAAAATATTAGTTCACCATGCTTATTTTATCAATGTTATGTCAATCCACCAGCTCTTGTTAATTCAATTTATTTTATAAAGCTTGGGTAGAGTCTTAATTTTGGACAAAAAATCATAGTTTTGCATAGAAAAATCTCAGTTTTGAAAAAAAAAATCTTAGTTTTGTCCTAAATTAACCCCTAAAAATCTCATATTTTTTTCTAAACTAACCCTGGGAGAGCCTGGGCAAGTGCTGAACTTGCTGGGCGGTGGAATCGCCCCTGTTGATCAGGGTTTTCATTTTATCATAGAGCTCAAACTCATTATTGAGAGGTGACATATTTCATCTTATTAATAATTAATTATACAAGTAATGAATCACATCCAATGTTCTTTAAACAAACACCCTAATTAACGTATTAGCTAGGTGTCCGAAATTAAAATACAATAAATACTTTGTTAATTACTATGATAATCTCATGTTAAACAAAATTATTATATCTCCTCTTGAAAATTTTCTTTTGACAATTTAAAGTAGTATTAACCATTAGAAAATCTCAATTGAGCCAACTCAATTATCATATCAACATATGCATAATCTATATATACAATTAAATAAATGGGATTTTTTTTTAATCTTTATTCAATAAAGACTATCACATATATATTGATCTATCCGAATTGTTGGTCCGGTGTACTCACAATAATCCTATGATCAATAACAATTTAGATTAAAATAATAAAAGAGTTGGTTCTCATTACAAGGATCTCTATCATGATAACAAGTCGATAATTTTAATCAAAGACTTTATCAAATTAATTACTTAACTAAACAGTGAATATGATAAAAAAAACAATACATTATTGAATCTAAAATTAATTACATGATTGATTGAATTTTGTGCATAGCTAACTATTTTCCAACATGAACATTCTTAGTAGGTTTCACAAAATTACGATACACTACCATAATTTTGACAAAAACTATCATTTGATGCTTCAACAAAATTACGGTACCATTCAGTTTTTGAAGAACTTAACAAACATGCATATCATCTTGGAGATTTTAAAGATTCGACTTGAGATTTTCCACATGGTCCCCTCATTCGAATGAAGAGTCTGTATTCGTCGAAGGTCATAGGAGGGTAGAGTGGAGGCCTTTCTTGGTTTATCAATGCTTTTGCCGGCTCAATTGGTATGTCACTTTTAGGGTTGTAGAAGAAAGCTAAGGAAACCCTCTCTTTATTTGAGTTTACTAGTACTCTGTGCTCTACACTTCTGTAGATTGCATTACTTAAAACCTTATTATCAAACACAAAACAAACAAATTACTATTTTTATTAGAACCAAATATATTGTTATAGGGTTGTTGAATTCATGAGAGAAAAAACACAAATATAATCAGATCTAACAACTATGCATCGATTATACTATGTAGTCCATTATAGGATAGTTGAATTTATGGGAGGAAAATAAAAAAACTCAAACCTAATAAGTAAGGTAGCAACATATTAATATTGTGACATTTTTGTATGTGACTCCTTTTTGTTCTAAAAGTAGAATTTAGTTAATCTTACTTTAGTTTTTCGTAGATTCCATCTAATTTTAGAACTCCACTCAATATTCTAGTAGTAATTTAACTATCTTTGAATATTATTTGGGGAATTGGGGTGTGCTCAAAATTATTTGGCCAACGTACTTAGATTATTCATTTAAAGCATGTCATGGTAGCTAGAAATAATATTTTACAAGGTCTTGTCAAAAAATGCAATTTATATATAGTATGTGCTTAAGTCATATTCATATGATTGGTCCCTATGCAGCAACAAAAGACAATCTTAGGGTCTGTTTGGTTATAGGAAAGAAAGTGGGGAAAAAAAAAATTGCAAAAATTAACACATGAATTTGACTAATGTTTGTCTATGTTCATACATTGATTTTCGCAATTTTCTTTTCTCCCTCTTTCTTTCCGTCCAACCAAACATAACCTAGTCACAAATTAACATAGGAAAGTAAAAGCATGAATGATGAAGCTAAAGTATGGAATCATATATAATATATTCATAATCATGTCATAAATAAATTAACGACCCTATCCTTAACTCTACGGCCATGATCATGTCCAAAAATGTTTATCCACTTTGTGCACTTCTTTATCATAAAACGTCTCCTTCAATCGAATTCTATATTGATATTTCCATGTCACAAAACTCAATGTATCTCGATTCTTCGTTGAAAAACTGAAAAACTTGTCACAAGAATTTTTTATTTTATTTTTGGTGGGCACTTGTCACAAGAATTTAGATATAAAATTTAGTCAATTTTTTAAAAATTTAGAAAGATAAAAGAATAATATTATTTAAATAAATAAATTTTTTTTATTATTATAATATTGATACGAACTTTTCACTATAATTAATTATGACTAATCTATATTAGAGAATTATAAAATACATAAGGTAGATTTTTTTTTCTCAATTGAATTTTTTCATACATAAGAATCAAAATATTAAGGGTCTGTTTGAATCACTTTTGTTTTTTAGTTTTGAAAACTTGTTTTATAAAACTATTTTTAAAAACTGTTTTTAAAAACCAAAACATGTTTTGGCTATTTCAATTTTTTAGTTTTTAAAACTAAAAAGTTGAAAACAATTTTAAAAAATAAGTCTACCAAACGAGTTTTCTATTTTAAAATTTTTAAAAACCAAAAAACAGTTTTTAAAAAAGCATTTCAAACAGGGCCTAAATCTCTAACTACCTAATTAAAGATTAAAAATTTTACTACTTAAATAAATTCATGTTGTTATACACATTTTTATGTGTATCTGAATCTTCATACCAAAGTTTTGTCTTCATTCGAACTCATGTTGAAATTATATTCTCTCCGTCCTATATGATTAAAAATTTAAACTAAATACATCAATTTTATTTGATCAATTTTTTCTTATATTTTGTGACAAAGATACTCAACAAAACTCTTTTATTTAGTATTTTTTTTTTTAAAAAAGTTTAAAATATTAATGTGTTCACCCTAAAAAAATATCTCAGCCCAAGAAATAAATTATAAATCAGAGAATGAGATGTATCCATAACAGTCCAAAAAATCTGACAAAGAACAAATATAAAATAAATAAATAAAAAACGCACCAACTTCACGTGTCATCTCCATGTGACAGATTCATGCATCATGAATGATAAATTTCTAACCAAACATAATCTATTAAGGATAACTAATGACAAATTAGAAATTAAGATATTAAAAAGTACTATAATATACCTGAATTTGATCACCAATATTAACAATAAATGCATTCTTAACAGGTTTAACGGTAATCCAATTATCTCCTTTACGAACTTGAAGACCATGTACTTCATTATCTGGTAACAAAATTGTCATGCCACCTGGATCTGAGTGTGATGATAAACCAAGTGTTAATTCTGGCTGAGGACATTTTGGGTAATAATTCACTCTTATGCAAGCACCAATATCTTCACCTCCAAAAGCATTTTGAAGATAATCTTCTTTTAATCCAAGGTTTATAGATAGAACTTTCATTAATCTCCCACATAATTTCACCAACTCTTTTCCATATTCATCAAATACTTCCCTACATCATCAATACAAATATTATGTTAGACACAAAAACACAATTCAATAGACACAAAAATATATATGCTCATGAATAGTACACTACACTTTAGAAAAAGTTAAATTATTGACACATATAGGATGAAACCAAGGAATAATAGGAAAATTAAAATAAAAAAAAGTAAAAAAATAAAGTAGAAGATTAATTTCAAAATGAACAAGTTCAAACTTGATTAAGCAATACCTTTTTGATTCTTAAAGAATGAGGTGCAAAAGGATTAATTGAGAAACATAAACATTTGTTCTTCTGTTTATAAGATCATGATTGATGGAGAAGAGAGTAATCTTCTTTTTTGAGAAGTATTCGATTGGAACATAAAAACGTGATTGAATTAGTTCTTGTTCTTTATGAAGTATTGTAGTGAAGATCATTGAATGAGAAATAGTATCTAAATACATCGAAAAATTTCAACGAGGAGTTGTATGCGGTGACAATCTCCAAAATGGAATTCATATTTTTTTTATTTTATTTTCTCTAACACTTAGCAACAAAATTAAAATCATATCTCATGTTTTCACAATTTTGTTCATACCTAATTCAAATTATACAACATATAATCACCTTTTGACTCTGCAACTCGTCTCATAAACAATTAGTCATTATATTAATACAATGACTAACCTCTGACGTAATGAGTTGCAGGGTAGAGGTCAAAAGACCATGCATGATGATCGGTTCATGCATGATGATGATGATCGAGGATTAATTTTTTTATTAATGTTTAATATACATATCCTAAATTACCTGCAAGAAGGAGGTTGAGCAGGCCATTTGTTGTAGTCCTTCAAAGACAAAGGAAGATAATGAAGATAATAGTAATCACTCCAATCAAGAATAGCACCTTTCTTAACACCAAGTCTACTACCATACCCTTCATAAGTTTTAGGTGAATTTGAATATTCTTGTTTCACTTCCATAGGCAAGTGAAAGAATTCACGCCAAGTTTCCTTAGCTAAATCCATTAAATCATGGCTAACACCATGATTAACAATTTGAAAGAATCCCCACTCATTACATGCCTCAGAAATTTGCTTAAAGGTTGAAGCTTTTTCATTTGGGTCATTACTATATAAACCTTTAAGGTCAATTATTGGGATGTTGAAATTTGTTGTTTCAAAAACAGAGTTTCTTGATGGACGGTCACTAAGGGGTTTGATGTACCTTTGAGGGATTGAATCTATGCAAGTTTGGGATAAAGATTGAACTCTGATTATTGGCTCAGGCCAATCTTGTGGGCTGCTATTGTTGATCATTTTTGCATCAAGTTGGTTTATTGGTTTCTAAGATACACTACTCTTCATCTTATGTATATAATATGTCACTATTTATTAGGAAAAAAAGTAAAAAATTTAAAGTATGTTGTTTTATGTATGAAACAAGTGATATTATATCGATCTAGTTGATAAAAAGTTGACTTATATATAAAACAAGTGACATCAGATGTTGGTCCAGTTAATAAAAAGTTGACTTATGTATGAAATTAATGACATCAGATGTACAGTCCTGATAGTCCATTTAAGAAAATGTTGACTTATATAGTGAAAAATTGTAAGTTTAACTTTTGCTGTGAGAATCTTTTTCTTAAGAATTTCTAAGCTGAATTTTTTTTAAAAAAAAATACTATATTTATAAAAGTTTGATTATAAATATAAAAGATAAAATGTATTATTATTTAAGTGAAGATCAGACAATATAATTAATTCCAAATAAAGTTTGATGATAAATATAAAAAATAGAATATATTATTATTTATGTTAAATATAAATAACATAATAAAATATCGACAGTCTAATTTATTTGAAATTTTCAATATATTATGTTGAAACTTGAAACTTCTTATATATATAATTAAAATATTGACCATTTATTTTAATGTTTCATTTTAGAGTAATATGTTCCATTTATTTTATTTTTTTACTAAATATATTATATATTGAGCATTAACATTAAATATATTATAATTTTTTCCATCCACTCTTCATCTTATATAAATAATATGTCAATATTTATTAGTAAAATAATAGACTTGAATGCAGTTTTGGTCCCTCAAATTTCACAATTGTGCGATTTTGGTCCTTCTGTTTCAATTGCTTAATTTTAACCCTCCAAGTTTTACAATTGCTCAATTTTATCCCTTCAAGTTTACTCCGTTTTTGCATTTGCTAGTCCCTTTTAACTTTTTTGACTAATTTTTTTTTCATAAGTTAAGAACATTTAGGCATCAAGGATTAATGAGTAGACATTCCAATTAAGTTGGGACACCTAAACACTCTCATCATATACATATATATCATAATAATATAAATAAAAATAGAAAAGAAAAATATGTACACGGGGGGCTAGACTGTACCCCAAAAGTAAACAAAATAAAGTAATACAAAATAACCATCCCTACAAAGGGAATTACCAAAGAACTCGATCGTTCTGTGTGCCAAATCCTTCACCTAATTCATAGGGACATCTAAGATGTGCCACCTCTAGAACGAGTGTTATATGGTTGCCCAACACTATGAACCAATTGTTTTATCTTCTTCTTTTGACTTTTAGAAATAGCAAGGGTGAAAGACTGCTCTCCTTTTTAATATAAATTAAAAATTTAAAGTATATTACTTTCTATATGATACAAGAGATATCATATGTCGATCTAATTAATAAAAAGTTGACTTATATATGAAACAAGTGACATCAGATGCTGGTCTAGTTAATAAAAAGTTGACTTATGTATGAAAATAGTGACATCAGATATCAGTCTTGACAGTCCATTCAATAAAATGTTGACTTATATACTGAAAAATTATAAGTTTAACTTTTGATGACGTGAGAATCTTTTTCTTAAGAATTTATAAACAGATTTTTTTTTAAATTACTATATTTATAAAAGTTTGATTATAAATATAAAAGACAAAATATATTATTATTTAAGTGAAGATCAAACAATATAATTAATTCCAAATAAATTTTGATGATAAATATAAAAGACAGAATATATTATTATTTATGTTAAATATAAATAACTTAATAAAATATCGACAGTCTAATTTATTTGAAATTTTCAATATATTATGTTGAAACTTCTTATATATAATTAAAATATTGAGCATTTATTTTTTATTTAATTTAGAGTAATATTTTCCATTTATTTATTTTTAATAAATATATTATATATTGAGCATTAACATTAAATATATTATATTTTTATCATCCACTCTTCATCTTATATAAATAATATGTCAATATTTATTAGTAAAAAAATGGGTTCAAATGCAGTTCAGGTCCCCCAAGTTTTAATTAATTGCTTAATTTTAACTCTTCGAGTTTTACAATCGCTCAATTTTAGCACCCCAAGTTTAAATTTCTTGACTTTAGCTCCTCAAATTTACCCTTTTTACATTTGATAGTCCCTTTTAACTTTTTTGACTATATTTTATTTTTGATAAGTTAAGAGCATCTAGGCATCAAGGATTAATGAGTAGATATTCCAATTAAGTTGACACACCTAAACACTCTCATCATATATCTATATCTCATAATAATATAAATAAAAATGGAAAAATAATGTACATGTGGGGGAGGGGGCAAAGAACTTGATCGTTCGGTGTGCTAAATCACCCTCCTATTTCATAGGGACATGTGAGATGTACCACATCTAGAACGAGTGTTATATGACTGCCCAACACTCCGAGCCAATTGTTTTATCTTTTTCTTTTGACTTTTAGAAATAACAGGGGTGAAAGGATGCTCTCCTTTCTCCATCACGACCCAAGCTTGTTTAAGCACTTGTAGGTCTGCTCAGACCACCTCATCAAACTCCTCATCTGGCAATATCATAAGCTTTTGCTTGGTATCGAGAATAGCACGAGCGGAGGCGTCAAAGTCTTTTGACTAAAATTTGCTTATGTGGCATTTTTAAAAAATAAATAAAAAATGTTATAAAATAGTAATATTTGCTTTTATAAAAATGTATAAAATTTTCTTTTTTATTAATAGGCTTAATAGTTTTTATTTTTTAAAAATAATAATATTTTTTTTGTAATAAAATTATTTTACAAACTACATATAATAAAAAAATATTTTATAAGTTATTTTTAAAATATTCAATTTGTGATTTTTTAAAAGAAATTTAAAAACATTTTTATTTAATTTTAAAATGGAACATAAGAATTTTTAATCAAAAAAGTCAACAACCGGGGGGTTGACAAATGCAAAAAGAGATAAACTTAGGGTGACAAAATCGAGCAATTAAAATTTGGGGGGCTAAATAAAGTTTGATAATAAATTTAAAAGGCAAAATATATTATTATTTAGGGTTAAATATGTTTTTAGTTCTTACTTTTACGACTAGGGAAAAAACATTATCCAAGTCACAAAAAATTGACGATAGAGACTAAAAATACAAACGGCAAAAACGTGAGAGACTAAAAATATAATTAAAAAAAGTGTACGGACTAAAAGTCAAAACTCACATAAAAGTATGGACTAAAAACATATTTAACCCTATTATTTATGTGAAATACATATATAAATTAATAAATTATCAACAGTCTGATTTATTGGGAATTTTTTACATATTATGTTGAAATTTCCTATATATAATTAAAATAGGGTGCATTTATTTATAAATTTAATTTTGAGTAATATTGGCCATATATTTTATCTATTGTGCATGTATATTAAATATATTATATGTTTATCATCCACTCTTCATCTTATACAAAAAAAATATGTCACTATTTATTAGTGTGTGTGTATCAATATATTCAGATTCTCGATAGAAAATTTTAATTTCTAATTCTTCAACAGAATACTACTTCTAATAATTCAATTCTACTCTCCAATTTTGAATTCTAAGCCATAATTTTTTTTTAACAAGTGTATTCAATAAAAAATTCTAATCCAATATTTCAATCCCCATTTTTAACATATTCCAATTTTAAATGTAGACTAGAAAACATTTTTTTTTTTAATTATTTTTGGTACATAGAAGAATTGGCAAAGTAAATATAAGAAATTCTCACACAAGTGAGAGAGCCAGGGTTCGAACCCCGGTCATGACGTCCATGTCTTGCAATTTCGACGAATTTTGCCAGTTGAGCTAGGACTTATAGGACGAAAACATTTATTTAATAATGAAAAAAAATGAAATAAGTATATATTTTATGTTTGACATAAGACTCATAATGTAAGGAATGGAACTGCTTAAGACTCCAATTCCAAATCATATTAATTTTTATTCATGGAAAATATATATGAAACAAGCTATTGATTTTTATCGTAAGAATTTGATGTGGTTATGTATATTAAGGAGTTGGGTTTGTAGGGGTGAGAGTGTGGGACTTAATGGGTAATGAAAATGGGGACCTAATAAATAAAAATGTGGAATTCGTGCATCGTTTGAATACCTTATACGTCAATTACAAAATGATCATAGATGAGACAATTTAGTACAATTTGTTTTTTTCTCAAAGCTTGTGTGGAGCTTAGGGATGTCTTCTTTGAAGTTGACTTAAAAGAAATTTTGAAGATATATTAAGTGTGATTTTTTGGCCTTTGTAGTTTTTCTTTTATAAACTAAAAATCTAACACTTCATAGGCTTGGTCCAAATTTATATTTACTTTAATTGATTAATTTTTGTTTATATTTTGAGACGGGTGCATATATACCATTTTATAAATTTAATTAAAATCAGAAAAGAAATGACAAATGTGCATGGATGGAAACTATGAACCTGTAGTGCAATAGATTTCGAATAGCCTCTACGCCATATCGTACTTTCTCTTTTTCTTACACACGCTAGCGAATATCACTATAAAAATTTCAGCATTTAACCATGGTCAATTAGCTACGATTGATGTGGTTGGCACTAAATTCCATTTGCCAGGGCTACACCGTGGTTAAATTAATAATCGGGTTATTTAATTATTTTTATTTTAACATAGGCGCTTTTTTTTTTGTTGCTCTCTTCTTTATTTTCCTATTTTCATCTTTCCAATTTCATCGACGATGCTTCTATCACCACTATTTCTTCTCTCTCCCCTAACTGCTTCACCGATTTAATAATGCGATTTCCTCTGCCGGAGAATTGTCACTGGGAAAGCCAATAGTCAACTAATATAGTTTATTTTAGATATATCTATATAAAAAATGTGGGGCTTAAATTTTAATTTTAGACTCTAATATTATTTTTATTAGTTGATGGATAAATATTTCAAATTATCAAAATATAAATTAGAAAAAAACTAATTCAAATTTTAAACTAAATTTTGAATTTTAAATAGAATATGTACATACTGTAAATTGTAATGTGAATGGATGAATATCTTCTCAACCATATGAAATCCAAAACTTAATGCCGACATATTTAATTGGAATGTCACAACTTTCTTTTAATTTACTTCATTTTTCATTCTTATCTACAATGATCACAACCATCCAAAATGTGTACCTTGCTTTCATTCATTGCATGAAAATGTTATAGGCTGCTACGATTTGAACTGTCCCCCACAGCCTTGTTTTCATATGTGTTTTTTTTGTTCTAGATGTTTCAAAAATAAGATATACTAATAGAGTGGTCCTTGTCCAACTCATGAGTATATGGGGTTAAGACACGTGGGTAGCTGTTTAATTCTAACTAAGTGGGTGTTAAGATTAGAGCCGTCAAAACGTGCTAGCCCGAATGGGCTGGCCCGAATAGCCCGAATTTTTCCCAGACTCGGGCCTTTAAATTGTACTTTAAATTTTATCCGGGCCTTTTTTAGCCCGGCCCGATAAAGCCCGATAAAATATGGGCTAGCCCGAATGGGCCACGGGCCGCCCGAAAGCCCGACAAAATTATAATAAAAAATTAAAAATAAATGTAAGTAATTTGTTTTGGATGATTTGAATTTAATTTGTATTATAAAAGTTTTTATTCCCCTACGAGTTTCTCAAATATAATTCGCTACTTAAGTAGCGGACTGTGTTTTTTTAATCAAATTTATCACTTTTCTACTACTTAAGTAGCGGATGAGTAAAAATAGGGCACGCGAGAAACTCGTAGGTAGCAAATGAGTAGAATTAGGGCGCGCGAGAAACTTCTAAGTAGCAAATGAGTAAAAATAGGGCGCGTGAAAAATTCGTAGGTAGCGGATGAGTAAAAATAGGGGGCACGAGAAACTTCTAAGTAGCGAATGAGTAAAAATAGGGCGCGTGAAAAATTCGTAGGTAGCGGATGAGTAAAAATAAGGGCGCGAGAAACTTCTAAGTAGCGAATAAGTAAAAATATGGCGCGTGAAAAACTCATAGGTAGCGGATGAGTAAAAATAGGGGGCGCGAGAAACTCGTTGGTAGTGGATGAGTAAAAATAGGGCGCGCGAGAAACTTGTGAGTAATGGATGAGCAAAAATAGAGCACCCAAGAATTATTAATCCTATATATTTATGTATAATATAAATGTATGTTTGTTTCCAAAATATTTTGCTAGACAACAAAATAAATAAAAAATAAAGGAAAAAAACTGGGCCGGCCCGAAAGCCCGACGGCCCGTTCCAGGCCGGGCTCGGGCCCTATTTTTGGAGCCCATATTTTATCCGGGCTTTTTTAGCCCGGCCCGATATAGCCCGAAGCCCGTCTGGGCTGGCCCGTTTAGGGCCGGGCCGCCCGTTTTGACAGCTCTAGTTAAGATTAATACCATAACTAGGGATAAACCGCGCGTTACGCGGGATTTGATTAAAATATATAATTAAAATATTTTTATAAATAAAAAATAAAAATTGTGATAAGTATAATCACATATAGATATTAATTTAAAATATGTATATATTTAATATAAATATTTGTATAAAAATAAAAAATAGTTTAAATGTATGAGATTTTTCATTGATTTATATTGTAGTTTTGTTGTTTATATTTTAATATAATAGATCTCTTATAATATTTTTTAAGTTTAAAGGGATGCATCATATAATATTTTAATAGTGTATTCGTGTAATATTTTAGTTTTTTGTATATGAGTTGCAATTTTATAGCCACGTGTCACTTTTTTTAGATATTCCTTATTTAAAAATCATGTGAACTCGTTTTTTAAAAATTATGAATCACATAGCGTAACTGCTTATTCTTTTCTATGCAATTTAATGTACTAAATAGTTTTTTTACTTCTCTCCCGTTCTTTTAAAGTTTATTCTCACATGTTCACTTGGTAGAATTTTATCCAGACTTTATTAGTCCCGATTTTTTTAGTCTATTGTTTTGTTTACATTTTTTTTTTTTGCTTTGTACTTTTTTTTGGGGGTTTGTTTTTCTTTTTCCCGATGAGATTTATATCCCTTCAAATTTATTGTTAATTTTTGTCTCTTTTATTCAATAATAATATTTGCTTGAATATTTAGTTTATTTTGTTATAATATAATCTTGAATATTTTTTGTTGCCAATATATAAGTTTAAATGATGATTTCATATATTTGAATTTAGGTTTAGTTATCAGGCTCACGAAGAGAGAATTAATTATTTTAGAAAAATTTAACATGTCTTATTATTTGCTTTAAAAAATGTTATATTATTCTGATAAATACTTCACTATTTTATTGAGTCATAACTTTAACCTTTTTAACACTTTATAATATGTATTTATTTTATTTAAATAGTTACATTATTATTTAAATCAAATTAATAATTTTGAAATTTTTAGTAAATTTCAAAACACATATACATACACTATCTTTAAACAATAAAATCATTTAAATCACCTTATTATGTTGAATGTAAATATGTTTAAATATATGTTTTATTATCTACAGTTTCAACAATTTCTAAAATTTATTTTGACGTATGAGCATCAATAATTTTTACAATTGATGATTTTTCATCTTATTCTTGAAAAATTATAACTATTTATTCTACTCCTTCATATAATTTAATTTTTTTTTTTCAAATTTATATAAAAGACGATTCTTGTTATGATAATAATCAATTAATTTCTATTGAAGTTTTTTTTCAAACATTCACTTGGCAGAATAATATTCCATATCTTATTGGTCAGAAATTCAGAATATTTTTAGCCAGCTATTTTATTTATTTTCTTTTTACTATGCTTAATTCATTTTTTTTTATATCTTTCTCTTTTTTTTTATGAGTTTTTTATCCCATAATTTTTTTTGTCTTTTTTATTTAATAATTTTGATTTGAATTTTCAGTTTAGTTAGGTAGTGCTTATTGAAATGCACTACTCTTTTTTCTTTTTCTTTTTTTGATAATATAGAGGAGTATTTTTAAGTCATATTCTCAAAGTCCTACATATATGTTACAATCTTATTTTTCGTTTATTATAAGCAATAATAAATTTAATTATATATTACTACGGCCTATTTTAACAAAATTTAAAATAGTTGATAAATTTTGTAACTTAAAAGTTTTTCGAGGTTAAAATTATTAGCATATAATAATGTGAAATTTTAAAAGAGTATTAGTTTTTATTTTTTTTTGACAAGGAGTATTAGATATAGCTCAAGAATGTCTCAAAAGTCTCCTTTACAAAAAATTATTTTATATCAAGGCTAATAGAATTATGCTTCAAAGGTAAATACTGCTACTTAAATATATATATGACACATAAACAATACTCAAAATTATATGTAATTTTCAGCTGAGGTATTGGAAATCATGACCTTTAGGATGATGATTGTTGTTTAGTTTCATTTGGACGTTTAGCCCTCATGTTTATCAACAAAAAAAGAATACTCAAAATTAGAAAGAATCGTTATTTATGCAATTTCTTTTAACATTGGTTTCTACCTTTAACCAATTTACTCCAAGGTTTTAACACGACCCTAAAAATATTTTATCAAAGACGATAGTATAGACAACCCATTATTAATTATAAGATTCTTAGGAGGCATTTTAATTTCACTACTTGGAATTTAATTAAATTTCTTTTATGTGCATTGGAATGCAGATTCTGATGACTCTTTTAGTTTAGGTGATGGTGATTGTTGTTGTAGAATTAGTAATCGAGAGAAATAATATAAAGTATCTCAAAAAAATTATTTAATAAAAAAACATTAAATAAAATACATATTTCATAGAGAAAAATATATACAATATTCTAACAATTATTTAAAGCTTGCAACTATTGAACAAAACACTAAATGACAAATTTCAATATGAAAAAGATAAAGAACAAAAATATTATTAGATATGATGTCTTGTATGATCATAAGAGCAATCAAACAATTATAATTTACAAACATAAATTAAGACAATTATCTCATACACACATCAATTTCTTTAACATTGAGTCACATACTTTAATATTTTAAGAGAGTGATTACATATATATTACCTACCACACCACATACAAAAAATGCTTGGATTTAGACACACACACTTATGGGAAAAAAAGTCGGTAGATTAGAGAATGAACACACAAAATGAGTAGTGCAATTGCATAATGTGATGAACTGCATAGGTTATTGCAGATTTATATAGGATATTATTCAACTACAATCTTTATTATGTTTAATTTTGCAAACGTTTTTTATATATGAAAAGTTGTGCTCTTTCAAGTCACAAAATATAATAATAATTACCGTTATATTTTAGGAGTATTTATGTCCAAATTAATTTAGGGAGAATAAGAGAAAATATGATAAAATAACAATTATTAATTTTTACCCACTAATATGATAAAATATCTTTGATATTGAACTTGAGGGTATTTATTTTATTTTGATGTATATATACATAAACATATCCGAAAAATAAATACTTTTAATTAATATATCCTTTTAATTTGTAAGAAGTTGTATCACTAAATATTAATTTGATATAGTGTATAATATAACTCTCTACAATACATTAACAGTTTTTTTAGATTTAATTAATTATTTAGAAATTGAAAAGGTTTTTATGGGTGGTTTCTTTCTCTATTCATTAGACATTAAATTTAATTTGTGGAGGATAAATTTATTTAATTTAATAATTAAAATAACTTGGTAAAATTTTAATAGGAATGTGGAATTTTCTTAGATGTGCCACATCATCAAAAAGAAGGTTTGAGAGCAACTCAACCTTCCTATTATAAGATAAGATAAGATAATAATAATAATAATAATAAAAGACTAGAACATAAACATGTTTAACTTGTAGTACTTTGAACAAATTATTATTGATGGGAGTATTTATGGAATCAGAATGATTGATTGATCTAATAAACTTGATAATTTAAATAAATTAGTTAGATGATTTAGTTTATCAGTGGTCACTTCTTTTTTTTTTTTTTCAACTAGTTAGTGGTTATACAAATTGGGTATGTAAATTTATTGTTAAAAAATAAAAGGGGTATCCCAATTATAACTTTTTTTTAATGCTAATTAAACAAATCTCCTTAAAATATTAGCCTTGTCAATTTGAGTTGATATTATTTAAGGTGTGTTTGGTTTTTGATTTTCAGAGGATTTTTAATAGAAGAATTTTGAAAGGTTGTGTATATTTTCATGATATTATATTTCATTTATCATATTGTTCTTTCAATTTTTTATAAATATTAAACATATCTTTAGTCAAAACAAAATTTATTAAATATATCTTAAGATATAATAAACTCAGCATCCCAAAGTCTTCATCTCCAAAAATTAGCAAACTTAATTAGGCTAGTTCATTCAGAAAAACAAATATATACTCAGATCAAGCTCATGCTGGGCCACTCCAAATATCTGCAAATCTAGCCCAGCCCTCCATACTAATTAAGAGCCCAATGGACATGTCCATATATAAGCTCATATTAATTTCTTTTGAGTCCTTCTTTTCACACCTCCTGAGTCTCACACATACCCCCCGACATATCCATTTTACCCCTCACTACTTAGGATGCGAGTGTATAGATAGAAAAAACTGGGGAAAAAAAGGGTTTGCTTTCTAGATAGCAAAGTGCAAACTGAGTCCGTTTTTTAGAATGTGAATCTTATAAAAATAAATTTTTTTTATCCTCTTCATTTTTCTCTCATCTTCCGTTAAATAATTTTGAATGAAACACAATTCATAAGTTAAACTGTGAACCATTCATCCACCTAATTTTCTATTTTCAGTCAAACTTATCAACTCTTGTAACCTTAATACATGTCTATTCAATAAAGTAAACTTGACAAAAACAGTTCGCTTTTTAAATAAAAAACAGTGTTCGCTATCTAGAATTCGAACTCTTTTTTCATGGGTCATGCTAAACAATGTCCCCGGGACACTAGTTAAGCATATCAAAATAGGAAATAAAAAGATACTAGTTAATGACAAAAAGACAACTTTAATATGTTAAATGCACAAATTTCAAGATCAAATTTCTAGTATGCTTAACTAGTGTCACGGGGGCACTATTTAGCATTTTTCTTTTTTCATTTATGGAGGGTGCGAACATTCAGTTTGAGCATAAAATATTGTCTTTTTTTTTTTTACAATCGAGTATAAAATATTGTCACTTGTTACTTATAAAACGAAACTTGTATGGTTACCAAAAGTATCTAAATTGTAGTAACCAACATATACCTTATATGTCTCATATATATATATATATATATATATATATATATATATTTCTGTTTAACATAAGATGTTTTCTTACTTATTGCAAATACTAGTGTAATCAACTGTTGTTATGCATAAGGTACAATATATGTTGGTTACTAAACAGTCTTATCCAGTAACTTTTAAAAGAAACAGTTTTATCCAGTAACTTTTAAAAATATAAGAGATATTTCCTAAAATGAGTAAGAGTGACCATTCTTTCTAATTGGGACCAATATCCACACTTACAGTGTCGAAAATGGTTCATCCGAATAATACAACTGCTCTTAAAAACACTACTCCGTTCACATTCATCCATCCAAATACAATGTAAAAGAAAAATAGTAGGTACATTTTTTCCACTCGAATAGATAAATTTAAATGATGTAATTTTTGGTTTTTAAAAAAGAAAAATTTAAGAACCATGGGTCAAAGTTGGGCCAAATTCCCGGAAAGCCCAGTGGGTCAAAGTTGGGCTTGATAGTTTGATCAGAAGAAAGTCTATTTATTTATTTTTTTAGAAAAAGAAAGTCTATTTATTATTGACTGACTTAATCAAAATATTATTCCATTGAGAATACAGTATTCATATTTATAATAAAAAAATAAATTATAGTATTCATTCATAGATTTTATATGAAACGAAAAGTATAGTCTATAGTATATGTGTATGACTACGTCAAAAGTGGTTCACTTCACTTTGTTTTTTCAACTCAAGTGGTAAGCCTCGTGTGACATACTACTAGAAAAGTAGTATTGTATTGATTTCCAGTTCAAAATCAATAAATAATAATGGAAGGCTGCTGAGTCAGAAACATATCCTGTGCTGTGCTGTGCTGTGCTGTCTGTCACCCAACTACGACCCACTCAGAATTAAGCACTCACTCGTTAGTCGTTAATT
The DNA here is from genome assembly GCA_954870985.1 of Trifolium fragiferum. NCBI lineage: Eukaryota > Viridiplantae > Streptophyta > Magnoliopsida > Fabales > Fabaceae > Trifolium > Trifolium fragiferum. The sequence continues at coordinate 9,456,295 of OX940791.1, read as the reverse complement.
AATAGGAAAGTAGCAAGAGCCAAACACAGCACAAAAACGCGTTCAAACTGATTATGATTTGTACTTCCATTCCATACCCTTTTTCTCATGTGGTCCCTCATCCATTGGCTCCATTGCTTCTGTAATCTTTCACGGTTGGGACCAGTTTTGCTCTATTGGTTCCATCATAAATTCTAATTCGGGTAATAAAAATGTTAAACTGAACCAATCGATTAGTTGATTTAGTGGTGATTAATATTATAATTAGTATGGAGAATCGCAATTCAATTCCCACAATTATGATGTTAAAACCACTTGAACTTGATGTCATAATTAACTCTTAAATTAGATTAGACGGTCTAATGACTCGAAAGTAAACATTATAATCAAAGTTTAAATTTCAATTTGTCCATTTTATATATGTGAATTTTCAATAACTTATCATTTTATTTACGTACCAAATTTGTTTTGCTCCTTTTGTTATGTTCATTGCACGTTTGAGTGATATGTGGTAAATATTTTTTTTTTTTTTTTTTGAAGCAAATGTGGTAAATAAATTAAACACATGAGATTAAATAGTTATAATTAATTTTTTATTTTAATGAAATAATAATTAAGAAGCTAGCCTGTTCGGTCTTCTTTCTTTGAAACATATAGAGATCAGTTGTAGTAATTTATCATGCAGTTCAACGTTGTATTTAATCACATCTATTAATTTGAGATCGGACGGTTTGAATTTCACATATGATTGAACTCATTTACACAATCTTAACAGTCAAAAAATTGAGATATGACGATTGAAATCAATAACTATGTTACTGTAGGTTCTGTACCAAATCTATTTCCCTTTAAAACAATGTTTCATCTTCACCCTCTTTTTCTCTCCGCCGCATCCGACACCACCCTACCACTTCGTTTGTCGCAACGACAGGTTTCTTCCTCCCTTCTTCTCGACATCGGCGTTCTTCCTCCCCTTTACACGACGCCTTGTTGTCTCACTATCATCCTCTAAATCGTGTGAATAACACTACTCTGGAGCACCGCTCTACCACTTTCAATTCATTAATTTTCTATTTTTCCAAATTCAATGTTGTTTCTTTTGGTTATTTAGGTAAACTAAAGTATCATTTGTGCGTATCTGTGAAGACTAATTCTTTTAAATATTTGATATCTATTTAAAAAATTGGTTTTCTTCCAACAAATGTATCTTTCTTCTTTCACCGGTGATGGGTGATTTTAGAACATTTTGGCCTAAAATCACCCTCTTTGCATCTTTTTTTTCTCGTTTTTAATTCAAATAAGTGTTTTTCAGAAAGATTAAGTCTTTTAGTTGTTGCTTTTGTTGTGGTTTCGTCGTCTTAGTGCGACGTTGTGTTGTTCGTTGTCATTGGTACGACGTTTGATTTCACATCTTGTTGTGGTGTTCGTTTAGTTAATATTGAAAGATCAAGTTCAATCAATTGCAGATTCAATCAATGATTTGGGCATCATCGTTGCAGATCCTGAAGCATGGACATTCCGATGACTTTAATATTATCATATTATTTGTAGGCATTTTGTCGTTGTATGCTATTAACTTGGATGTTGTCAGTTTGTTCATAAATTAATCCTTTTTGTTTTTAACGGTATTGAATTTGTATTTACTGATATACTCTTTAAATTATTGAAATGAATGAATAACGCTGTCTTTGTAATAAAAACACAACATTTGAACACATATTAAAAAAAAAATTAATTTTTCTCTAAGCGCACTTCCAAATTAATATGTCAACACAAAAATTACTGGAGAATGAAGGATGCACTAGGCAGTAGTTACTTGTTCCGTTGCTGTTGAAAAATAGTAGTAGTTGCTTGTTTTGTTTAAAAATATGTCATTTTCACATAATTTAATTATTTTATTTTTTTTGCATTGATTCACAAAAATATTTTATACCAAGTGAATAATACTTCTCATATACTCATATATGGGCATGCAACATAAATTCTATTCTATTGCATTGCATGGTACAACCGGCTAGACTTTACATAATAGGATGAAGTGAATAATCATTTTAATCTTTAAATTGTATTGGTTGGATAATTTAGTTCTCTAAATTTCTGGAAAATAAAAACTTATTAATAACTTTTTTCTACTATCAATTTTGATAAAAATAGATCACAAAATATTTAGTTCTCTATTTTTATTTTGTGATCTACGAAATTTCTAATCTGGATCAATAAAATATCTAACTTGGCTGTCCATCCCAAACAATATAAGGAAGATACGTGAATTTTATACATATTAGTATATATAGCTAGTATCAAAGTGTGTAGTTTGGGATAGAGTATTGGGTCTTGACCTAGATGTAAAAATGGCATAAAATATATTTTTCGCATTAGGTTATTAAACAACAATAATTATTAAGGTTTTTTTTTTTTTAAATAAATGATAAACTAATCTAGGAATCAATTTTAGTGTTTGTTGGTGGATGATTCAATTAAAATAAGAGTATAGCTATGTGGAGGAAGGTTGCTTCCTATTTTTTGGTAATTTATTTCGCTCGAATAAAAGTCATAAGATAAGATATTTGATTTGATTAGCTACAACTTGATATATTTTGAAGAGCTAAGGAATAATATTGTTTTTAGGGGGTAGTAGCTAATACGGATTAGTTACTAGACCAAATTAAGTGCTTTTTTTTTTTTGTCAGGTAGCCTAGCGGTTAGATTAAGTGCATTTTTTTTACTGTGATTTGTAAGTCGCTTGGGTAGATTTAGTGCATTTTCGGTTACATATTGATACTCAAAACTCTTGGTTTAATTTCAAAATATGTAAGAGCCATTGTGTTGTATTGTAAGGATTTGAGTACTTTTTGTGCTCCTTGTTAATACAATTATTGTTACATCGAAGAAAATTCGAATTTGATATTTAAAGACTAGATACCGATTAAAGTAAACCACACCGATGAATTTGGTTCAGATTTATTTTTAAAAAACACTAAAAATTAAACCAAATTGAACCAATCAAAAATTCATTAGTTCAAACATTAAATTCACTCATAACTGATTCAAACCAATCTAATTATACTCTCGTAACCATGCCAACATATGAAGGTTAATTGAGATGGTTTCTTTTGTGGTTGCCAACATGATTTGCATGAGGCTAACCCATAATAGGTCTCCATCCCTTAATAAAAGAAACTTAGTGGATTTTACATTTGGCGGATTAGGACACAAATGGTGTTCATGTTTGTTTTGAAAATGCAATAGAATTATTATTCACTTTATTTCGTCTCGTCTCGTCTCGTCTCATTGGCATTGCCACCCCATTTTTGAAACTTGGGTCATATCCAAATTGGTTGTTCTATTTTTGAAATTTGCAATAAAACCATCGACCATACTGTAAGAACGTTCCTCTCCTCCCTCCTTGGTTATTCTATTGAGGAATGTTGCACTAAATACAAGATGTTAGTTTTCTCATTTCGGTTATAAACTAGCAAAGTACCTCTACCTTCATACAAGTTTGCCATTTTTGGTTGATAGTTAAGGTCGATATTATATTAAGGTAGAATAAATTTTTAGAAATTTATTATAAAATATTATGTTGATATAAGTAAGGTATTCCGCATTTTCATATAAAAGAGTTGTTCTTTTAGACCAATGTTTTTTTCTATCACACATTTAAATATAAAAATCAATGTGCAAATTTCTTCGCTAAATTTGGAGCCTAATCAGATACTAACTTCCTGACACATGCGTCTCCTTCAGAAGACGCTCTTAAATTACTTAGAGTTGATGTATCGGAAACCTTATTCTTCGGTGTATAGTTTTTCTTTTTAGTTTTGTTTCTTTTTCTTTTAGCTTCCTTACAAAAAAAATATAAAACTTAGCAAATTAATAAACTTATTTTAAAAAAGTTGTTTTTAGAATTTATCAAAAAAATTAAAAAGTTAAGGACTAGCCATGCTAATATTTATCCCATATTTTTTTATAATCGAAATAAAATGTATAAATCGACCTGTTAGATATCATGTGAATTTAATAGTACTCATATCCACCGCATAGATTTCGTACCCATTAATAAAATAAGAAAAATAATTAATTATCTCTTAGTTAAATATAAAAGTTAGTCTTTTATTTTGGATACAAATTAAATATGTCAACATTATTATGTATGGATATTATGTTTTGGTAAAAAGTACAAAATACTAATTATGAGATGAACTTTTGTTGTTAAAGACCATGTTTTTCTCAAAGAAAAAAACGGTAAAGACCATTTTTTTTTTTTGCGATTAATAAAAACCAAAATGATTCTACTTTTATTTTTTATAAACCTCCAAATTATTAAATGTTAACCTTTTTTTAATTGGTAACAATCAAACTTTAATTAAACACAATTAGGAAAAAATCAGAAATCCATGAGATTTATTCATTTTAAGAAAATAAAGTATCTTAACTATCAATGGGAAAAATCAAGAATACTTTTTTACTTGGGAAATATTTTATTTATTTTTGACTAAGGAAATAATATTTATTTTATTAAATGTAGTATTTCTTACATATACACAATACAATATAAACTTTGTCAATAAAGGATACCTTTCTGCAGTCAAAAAAGGAGAGTGAGACTTTATTTATTTTTTTGGAATAAGGAGAATGATAATTTGCTTTAAGAATCAACACAATTAGAAAGAAAAAAAAAAGGAAAAAAAAAAAAAAAAGACAAGAAGAGCAAACAATTACACTTGGCATGTGACTGAAAACCACCCTTGAACCTTGAGGCTCCTTCTTCTTAAGGGGGTAGTATTGGAAAATCATGGTGGGGTCTATAATCTATTAGAATTTTTCTTAAGCACATCATCATTTTAGTTTCTAGAAATGTAACATACTCTTATAATAGTTCATGGATATATCAAAATTGTAAATGAATTGATTTTTTTATTTATTTAAGAAATGGTGGATTTGAATTTAGTACAGTCAAACTCTATGTAGTCATTTCATATGGATTATTCGATCAAGATTTAACGGTTCATATTTTATAATTGAATTTTAATTGTTTATAAATAGAAAATTTGTGCTTAATTTTTGGATTGTCTGATCTTAATCTAATGGTGATTATTGTACTGCAGTCACTATTAGGGGTGTGCATGGTCAGTTATTTTGTTAAACCAAATCATATCCAAACCAAAACCATTATTTTGGTTACATGACCATAACTATAACTATTATTTTTTATAAACCGGTTGTATAACCAGTTATAAATTTGGATACGGATACACAACCAGATATTTTTATAAAACCGGTTTAAAAATGGATAATTTTTAAATCCAGTTTTTAACTGGTTATTTATAAAACTGGATTAATAAACGATTAATTTGATATATTTTTTTTATGCAGACAAAAAAACATATTAAAAGCCGTAAAAATACACTTTTCTTATTTTATTCTTTTCATTCCTTCTTCTAGATTTCTTTTTCCAATTCCAACGAGATAAGGCATACAAATTGGAGAGAATGATTTGGTTCGATTGGAAGAGAATATTGTCGATTAGAGTTCAATTGGAGAGACTATTGTAGATTTGGGATTTAGGGTTCATTGCAAATCACAATTGCAGATATCACACCCAGATGGTGATGGTTTGTGCGTGAATTAATTTTAATAAAAGGATATTTGTTTTTTTTTTTTTAATTTTTTGCATTCCTTCTTCTAGATTTCGTTTTTCCAATTCCAACGAGATAAGAGTATACAAATTGGAGAGAATTAGTGTTATTCGATTGGAAGATAATATTGTCGATTAGAGTTCAATTGGAAATATTATTGTAGATTTAAGATTTAGGGTTCATCGCAAATCACAATTGCAGAGATCACATTATTGTAGATTTGGTATTTATGGTTCATCGCAAAACACAATTGTAGAGATCACACGCACATGATGATGGTTTGTGCATTAATTAATTTTAATAAAAGGATACTTGTTTGTTTGTTTGTTTTATTTTTATTTTTTGTGACAAAAACAAATTTGAAAAGAATATTTATTTTTTTTGTTGTTGAAAGAAACAGATTTAAAAAGGATATAATAACCGATTTAAACCAAATTCAAAAATTTAATTTGGATGGATAACCGACCAAATAAAAATAGTTTGGTTAATAACTATATAGCAAAATCCGGATTTTTTAAAATAGATTTGGATTCGGTTATGAGTTTGGGCCTTCTAACCGGATATTTTGCACACCCCTAGTCACTATCACCCCACCTTCACTCAACCCAAAGTTTTTAAGTTCATTGTAAAATTAATGTACCTAACCTATATTTGAATCAGATACATCTATTTTTTATTTGTTTTGGTCAGGTAGCTTGGCGGCTAGAAATTCACCCTTTAAAAATGAGTAAGTGGACATACCGAATTCGAACCGCGATTTTCGTATAAATGTTCAAATGTCCTTTATCAATCGACATTTATTTTTTAATGAATTTAAAAAGTAATTTTATGCATGTGAATTTGAGTTTCATTTCATTTACATTTGGGAAGATAGAGACATTAAGCAAACTCTAATACAAGTGGGACCCACTCTTACCATTGGCATTGAATAATTGACTTTGACCAAAGAGAAAGAAGAAGGAAGAAAAGTCACACTTTCCTATCTTCTTCCTTTGCCTTTGCCTTTGCCTTTGCCTTCATACATATTTGCTGTTGCTCATTCACCTTACAAATAAAAACCCCTTCTCATCTCTTCCCTTTACTCATTCATCATCATCTCAATCGAGGTCTTCTTGATTTTCTTCAATACTCTTACTTCTAACAACAACAACAAAAACCAATAAAAGCTTGTTCAAGTGTTGTGTTACTATTTCAGCTAAACTATTCTAAAGGTATGTTTTTTTTTTTTTTGTTATTGTGATTTCATGACTATAAATTTTTGTTTTTTATTTTATTTTTCTGAGTTTTTGTTTGATCTTAGGTTGTTTTTGGTGGGTTTGAGGTAAAATATTTTGTGGGTCTGTTTTTAGGTAGATCAAAGTTTCAAACTTTTATTTTGGGTTTAGGTTGTTCACTTGTTTTTACACCTTTTTCATTTTAGTATAATTATGTTTTGATTTGGGATACGAGGTTGTTGTCTTGGTTAATTGAAATTACTTTCATGGATCTTTTATGAGAAATTTTGATTATTTTTGCTTGTTGTAAGTGAATAGTGATGTTTTTGAATTAAGATTTTATATTGATTTTGTGCTGGTTTATTCTGCAGGATTTGGATTATGTGCAGTGGTTCAAAAAGTAAACTTTCTTCATCAGATTACAACATGGAGGGTAAGGTTCAAAAGGGTATCCATAACTCCTCAATCTTGCTTGAATTGTCTGCATCTGATGATTTTGATGCTTTCAAAAGAGAAGTAGATGAGAAGGGTTTGGATGTGAATGAAGAAGGCTTTTGGTATGGTAGAAGAATCGGATCGAAGAAGATGGAATCCGAAAAGAGGACCCCCCTCATGATTGCTTCCTTGTTTGGAAGCACTAAGGTGCTCAAGTATATTATTTTGACAGGAAAGGTTGATGTCAACCGAGTTTGTGGCTCCGATATGGTCACTGCTCTGCATTGTGCTGTTGCTGGTGGTTCTGAATTTTCGCTTGAGGTTGTCAAGCTCTTGCTTGATGCTGGAGCAGATGCTGATTGTCTTGATGTTAATGGAAACAAACCGGTTGATCTGATTGCGCCTGCTTTTAATACTTCGTCCAAATCGCGTAGGAAGGTGTTGGATATGTTTTTGAAAGGTGAGGTTAGTGCTGAACTTGTCCAAGGGGAGATGGATGCTTCTTTCTCATTGAAGAAAGAAGTTGGTGATAAGAAAGAATATCCTATTGATATATCGTTGCCTGACATAAACAACGGTGTATATGGATCAGATGATTTTAGGATGTACAGTTTCAAGGTGAAGCCGTGCTCAAGAGCTTATTCTCATGATTGGACCGAGTGTCCGTTTGTTCATCCAGGTGAGAACGCAAGGAGAAGAGACCCAAAGAAATATCCTTACAGCTGTGTTCCTTGCCCAGAGTTTCGCAAAGGATCCTGCCAGAAAGGGGATTCTTGCGAGTATGCGCACGGTGTTTTCGAGTCATGGCTACATCCTGCACAATACCGAACAAGGCTTTGCAAGGACGAGACTGGCTGCAATAGGAAAGTCTGCTTCTTTGCTCACAAACCCGAAGAGTTGCGGCCTGTGTATGCTTCCACCGGATCAGCTATGCCTTCACCAAAGTCCTATTCAGCTAGTGCAATGGACATGACATCGATGAGTCCGTTATCTCTTAGCTCCTCATCTTTGCCTATGTCAACCGTTTCAACACCGCCCATGTCTCCCTTGGCAGGTTCATCATCTCCCAAGAGTGGAAACTTGTGGCAAAACAAAATTAACCTCACTCCACCATCACTGCAGCTCCCAGGTAGCCGGTTGAAGAGTGCTTTGAGTGCCAGGGATATGGATCTTGAGATGGAACTGCTTGGTCTTGACAGTCCTCGCCGTCAACAGCAACAACAGCTTCAACAACAACAAATGATTGAAGAGATTGCCAGAATCTCTTCCCCATCTTTCCGGAACAACGAATTCAACAGGATTGCTGATTTGAATCCAACTAACCTCGATGACCTATTAGCATCTGCTGATCCTAATTTACTCTCTCAACTACATGGACTTTCCATGCAGCCTTCAACACCCACCCAACAGATGCAATCTCCAAGTGCGATGCAGATGCGCCAAAACATGAACATGAACATGAGCCAAAACATGAACATGAACCACCTTCGCGCAAGTTACCCATCCAATAACATGCCATCCTCTCCAGTGAGAAAACCCTCCGCATATGGATTTGATTCATCAGCTGCCGTGGCAGCTGCAGTGATGAATTCCAGGTCATCTGCCTTCGCAAAGCAGCGCAGCCAAAGTTTCATTGACCGCGGTGCTTCAAACCACCATCACGGACTGTCTTCACCTTCCAACCCTTCCAGCAGGATGTCCTCTGGCCTTTCAGATTGGGGTTCCCCCACCGGAAAACTCGAATGGGGTGTAAATGGAGATGACTTCAACAAGCTAAGAAAATCTGCTTCTTTTGGGTTCAGAAATAACGCGGCAACACCAACTCCATCCCAGCATGCTGAGCCTGATGTCTCTTGGGTTAACTCATTGGTTAAGGATGTTCCCTCCGAGAATTCCGACTTATACGGCGCTGAGAATATGCGGCAGCAATATGATCTGAGTAGAGAGATGCTTCCACCATGGGTGGAACAGATGTCCAAAGAGCAGGAGCAGATGGTAGCATGACTGTGAAATGCAGTCATAGCCAAAGCTTCTTGGTTTTTCTGACAGAGTTTTTTATTTATTTTTTATTTTATTTATTAATTAATTTGAACTGTTATTACTATATCCAACAACATTTACATTATAGTTAGAGTCAAAGAACAAAGTTCAGGTTAATCATATTCCATTGATTTGAAGAGTTCCAACTTCTAGATCAAGAAACATTTGGATGAAGCAATTATGCTGAATTTTTTATTGTATTATATAATTTATTGGCCTATTTGCTTTAGTGGGTCAATGTATTTTCTTTAGCAAGAGAACAAAGTATTTGTCATGGATTAATCAGCACATTTTATGCTCCTGATCATTGCTTATCCATTATTGAAATAATAATAATAATAATGCTTATTCATTATTGTGTAACTATTCTTTGAGCATCTAATTAATATTATTGTTTAATTGCAATCCTTGTTGTTATGAATAGTTATTTGTGTTGTTTTTATTATATAAACACAACAACCATAATGGAAGAAAAGAAAACAGTGTGAATGGATTTGCGCCGGCAATGACTATAGCAACATATACAAGTCTAACTTATTCTATTTGATGAAGAAAGAATCTAAATTATTCTTGGTTTAGTCATATATAGGAACATTTTAGATTCGTTTTTATGAACATTTTAGATTTATATTATAATTTTATACGTAGAAGTTAAACATATAAATGTCAAAGAGGTCTAAATTTTGATATTCAAGTAGCAATATTTTTTTTGACGAATGCATTTTAAGTGTTGGGATCTGGATCCTTTTCTTCTACGATTTGCGTCTATATTTGTCAAAGATTTAGAAAGAAGATCAAGAGATCAAGAAAATCGGAAGAGAGATAGACACATATTTTAAAATGAGAGTGACCGAAAGATGATCCAATTTCTAAGTGTGTGTTTCTGTTTTGAAGTCGTTCTGATGTTTACAATTAAATACCCGATCTTACTACATGGTTGGTTTTATATTTTTCCGTCATCACACATAATATGCATCCGACTCCACCCAACCAATGTCTTATACAAGAGTAATGACTTTTCTTTAGATCTGAATTCTCTCTAGTTTGTTGTTTCTTGTTTTCGATTTTGTTCAATTTCAATCTTTTAATTAATCTATGATCGAGAATTATGTCAAATAACTTTTTGTCAATCAAACATGAATCAAATCCAACGACTGAGAATTGCACCGGAGACAATACTCGAATAAAAAAGTCAAAAGAGAATGTGATCCCTTTTCTTTGATCGTATATGTCCCACACCCCACTCCTGCCCACTCAACCTCACCTCATCAGCTCTTTGTGAAGCACTCCAACTTTCATATTTTTTTCTCCTTTCTCCCCTCCTCATTTCTACCATCAACCATCTCTACAACCCTACTGCTTTATAACACGTGGAGAATATCGGCTGAATTGATGGAGACAAGTCATGGATGCAAATTGAAGTGGAACACACTATTGAAGGAGGTTCAAAAGTGGTCCAGAATTTGTCATGTAGTAGTAACTTTTCATGTCACCTTTTTAGACTAGTTGAAAATATTTAAAGAATGTGTTTATTGTTTGTATAAATTAGTTTTTACCCCACATCTAGGCTCTAGATAATTAAAAAAAAATAAGCTTTTAAAATGAGTGCTATTTTAGTAAAAAAATTGTTTCTAAATAAATATTATTTACATTTTTTAAGGTAGAATCATTGTTTTACTTCCAATTATATTCTCTAATAAATTGAGTGCATAATACTTCTAAATCATTACACCAACAACAAATAAGGTTAGTTTGATAAAATTGTCGTGTGTTTTTTGCAGTGACGAATTTTAGATTATGAGGGCAATAGACTTAAACACCAAATGAATAAATCCAGGCTTTATAATTACAATAGGACATTTGAATAAAGGTGGGAAGATGTTAGATGTTTGCTCTATTTGCAAGGATGAAAGTGAAGGTGATGCTGTGAATGTATATATGTCATGTGCAAAGAGAAGTGGAATTAATGAAAGATCTTATGCTAATTAATGGTTCTTCTTGAGTTACAGGATATAATCCATATAAACGATGATAGAATTGAGGCTTAAACTTTAAATTATAATGATTTAGAGTTATTAGTTAAACATGTAATAGTAAGTTGAAAGAGTATGCATGTTGTAGTTTTGCGGTGGGTTTACATGTTGGGTTGGGTGGGGGTGGGTAGTTGTCACAACACAATAACTCATTATACTGCAATTTGAAAATTTTAGTGCAGTCACAACGCACATGTACACACAACACATATGCTCCCGGTATTTTGACAACATCATTGCATTTTTAATTTGTGCAAAAAACTTTAAACGACATTTATTTTAAAATGAATGGAGTAAGTGATAAGTTAGCTTATAACGTATGAATTAATAAGTTAGTTGATAGTCAATAATTTATTTGATTGAATTTGTAATGTTTGATGGAATTTGCGGTTAAACTGGCTAATAGTAAACTAGTTAATATTTTTTTTAATTAAGATAACAAAGATATTAAAATTGAAAATTATAAGCTATAAATTTAAACTATAAGTTACTTGAAATAACTCTATAAACTCAAAATTGATTCAAATTTGTAACATGGAGATGCAAATTGATTCTGAGATTGTTGTTCACAATTTGAACAGCAACCTGCTGGGTGTGCAAGCTTTATGCTTGCCTATCAAACTCGGATTTTGCCCATCAAAATGTATCATATCATGAATGTGTATGCAGTCGCAGATGCATTAGCAAATGAGTTGTGTTAGTAGATTTATGGTACGTTTGGATTAACTTATTTTTGAGTTTATGCAAACATTTTATACAATTTTTATATATTATTATAAGTTTGTCAAGGTAGTTTATGATAAAATATCTTATAAAAATATATTTCTCATTAGTTTGAACTTATAAAATAACATAAAACCTAATTTATATTGCATAAACTGTTTGCATAAGCTCAAAAATAAGCTAATCCAAACGGAGCCCTAATTTGATTATTCATGAACATGTTCCAGTTTATTTAGCTAATTGCTCGGAGATTTCTTTCTCTTGAGTTGTAGCTTTGTAATTTTTGTGAACTTAGGCCTTCACCACTTTCAAAAAAAATAAACAAATGCAATTTTGGCATTGCTAAGTCGAGCTAAGCCTTACATACCATAGACATAATCAGTTCTTTAATATTTTGTAAAAGTTTATTGAATGTGTATTATAATAAGATTGACATCAAGTATCAATGAAATTCAAAACCTATCATCAGCACTTGTCCAATTCCAGTAGCAAAGAGTAATACTAAATCAATAAACTTGTAGTGAATGAAAAACACAATGTACAGTATATGCATACTACCTTCGGTCACATTTATAAGTAAATTTGACTTTTTTTGGTACATTGAAAAATAAAAGTATATGGCCTATATTATAGACCACATAGATCCATTTTTTAATATACCAAAAAAGTCAAATTTGCTTATAAATGACCGGAGGGAGTAGCAATTACATTTAATGTAAACTTGTATAAAATAAACATGAATCAATCTCATCAACCTATATAATGCTAGAGACAAACTTATTTATGGACTACAAAGTGTTACTTGTGCTGTTTCTATAGCAGGACTCATTAAACTATTAAAAAAAATAGGACGACTCTGTAATACTCAAAATCATAACTCTTAGAATTAAGTATTGGGCCTAACTCATCCTCACAAAACCGGCTTGTAAGGTGAGGATGACTTTCTCGCAAGCGATGTGGGACTTCTTTAATACACCCCCTCGCGCTCAACACTGTTGAGCTTGTTGCGTGGATAGGTGGAGGGCCCGATCAGAAACTTGATTGCAGGCGGCCCGACGAAGTGGCCCAACAAATCGTGGATAGGCTCTAACACCATCTTAGAATTGAGTATTGGGCCTAACTCATCCTCACAAAACCGGCTTGTAAGGTGAGGATTGCCTCTTACTTATAAACACTTGTCCAGGCTTTCTCGCAAGCGATGTGGGACTTAATAACATATTTTGTAATGTGATAAATTCATATCTCAATAAGTACTCTCATGAAAAACTACCAAAAATGAAATATGGCTATAACCTGATGAATAAATGATTGTTATAATAAATATTATCTTTACATTGTAATTTATTAGTGATTTAAACAGAACTTACCTTTACACTGCCTTAAAAAAACTAACCTTTACATGCTCAACTTATTAGGCTGATATTTATACTAAATAATGCGCTGTACAAAATATGACAATGACAATAATAATAAAACTACACTTTAATAAGATAAAAAATTACACCAACATGCGTAAAGAAGCAAAGGAATCAGAGCTACCTTTCAATACAAGTGAGGTCAAAGTGATGACAGAATTTCAACTTCTAAAGGTGTGCAGCAGAACATGCAGAGAAATACAAAAACTCATGCAACCTTATAGTTGCCACCATTTACGATTTTCCATTTGTTTAGCAAGTTCAGTTGCCATGGAAGCAAAGTCTTGTGCCCCATTCTGCAACTCTTCAGTATGTTCCTTGAGCAACTAGTAAACATGACAAGAAGAGATGGTTATATTGATAGAAACCTAATAAAACAAAATTTGTAGAATTCCAGCCAAGTTTCAATTATTATTATATCTTTTATAAGTTAAAAACGACAAACTACTTTGATTTCACAAAGTGGTTAACTTTTCGAATTTCTGACTGAGACCTGGTTATTTAGAATAATATTTTTTTCTTGTTACTAAAAGATGTAATTAAGAACATAAGAGAACTTTTACAGTTAAAGGGAGCTAAAGAAGTAATTTTTTTTATTAGGGATGTGTCATGACTCATGGAGCTTGATAAGTCAATAATTTAGGACTTCAATTGAACCTCAGTTATACTCGAGATGAGCGCAAATCTGCCATCCACTTACCTCATACATGAAAAATCATTTCTAGAAACTTCTTAAAATGGGATATTTTGTCGTTTGGTGATTCAGGTTTTCAAATTCATTGAAAAGTAGAAAATGAGACTGGATATTATGTAAGGATAAGATTCAGTAATGAAGAATGGAATAGAATAATCTAACCTGGAGTTTTTCTTGCCGCTCTACAAGCTTATCCTTTGCAAGTGCAGCTGCGGTAGCGGCATCCTGGACCTGAAGCAAGTAACTGGGTCAAAACATGTGGGCTATAATGCGTAAATTACATAATTTTCAATTCTGAGATTTACCCCCGTCTTTCTGTATTTAGCTTTAATTTCTTCGGTTGTTCTAGCTCTTGGTTTTGAGTCAGTAGCTGACTCCTCAAATAACTTCTGTCTGTCATTTTCTTTTTCTTTTGCTTTTGCTTTTTCTACAAGGCAAACATTCATTGTTCAAAAGATAAATTTATTTTAGGAGAAAAATATAATAAAATAAAAACGTACCTTTCTTATCAATATGAATTTTCTGAGAAGATAAAAAGACCTCAGGTTCTTCAATATGAATTTCATCTGCAAGAGAAAGAAAGTCCTTTAGAAATATAAAAATAGCTCATTACCAAAAAAAATTATATAAAGAATAGCTGGCAGTGGAAGAAGTTAAGGAAAAACCTATGTCAAACTCAAAATCATCCAGCTTATCTTCAGTGCCTGAAGAAGGCTTCAAGAATGGAGGACTGGAGAAACATCGCTCTAAATTTTCCAAATAATTATGAACTTCTTGATTTGTATTGCGATCGGCTTTCCTCGGTTTGAAGTTCTTAGCTATATTATGGAAGATAGCCGATGCTCCCTATGGAAACATAAGTTGAATCACGGATTCTAAGAGAATTAATGGGAGAAAATGAAGCACAAACAAGCCTGAAAAAGCTGGACCTGTTTTTCACTTTGGTTTGGAGATAGGCTCTTAGTAACATCTACTGCAGCTGCAAGAACTTCATCATGAAGGCAAGGAAAAGACTCTGGAATCCTACAATATTTTGGAAGTTCCTGTTAGAAATAAAAACTCTAATTGTTAACGAGATTACATATCATTTTATCACAGATTTTTGGTGGAGAAGCTATCATGTTCAGCGAACACCTGTGGTTTGTGTGGACCTCTCTTTAATTGGAGCTCTTAAATTTGATTTGAATGTTTTTTGTCATAAAACGTTATGTTATGTCGGAATAATTTATCCAATATGTATGAATATGAAAGATAGTGATCTAAATTATGGGGTTAAGATTTGATGGCTTAATAAAAATACATGGCTAGAAAAGGAAGGGACCAGAAAGTTACCAGAGCTCATTTTCACAAGACAACGGTGATAAGAAAGCAGCTTCATTCCCATTGACCTATAAAACAAGGTGGCCATAAGTATGATTATAAAATAAAAAGCTATTGGAATTTACCTTATATGTAAGAACATGATTATGCGAACATGAAGAGTTATTCATGGCTCATGCAATGTATTTTCTTGCAGTTTTTAGTTGAAATCCTAAGGGGAGTCTTGGTGCAACAGTTGGAGTTATTGTCTGGCACATGCAATATAAGGCTTTCTTTAACAGCCTACTAATGGACCTGACCTTTTCAAAGATCCTGCCACGGTGTGAGCTTTATAGCACCAAGTTGTCCACTT
Source organism: Trifolium fragiferum (assembly GCA_954870985.1). Taxonomy (NCBI): domain Eukaryota; kingdom Viridiplantae; phylum Streptophyta; class Magnoliopsida; order Fabales; family Fabaceae; genus Trifolium; species Trifolium fragiferum. The sequence goes on along the minus strand of OX940791.1, from coordinate 9,440,451 downwards.
TATCTATTGAAATGCTTTTTGAAGGATCCAAAGCTTCATAGTGATTTTAATGGTTTTTCATTCTTTTATTTTCTTTTTCTTTTGGAGAAGTACTGTTGTTAATTGTGGATTATCATGAAACAACTCTATTAAAAGCATAAGCAGTTAATTGAAGACTCGTAAATGGTTTTATAAATAACACAACCCCTTACATATATAAGAGTTAAAAGCCCTTAGAACTTAATGCACAGGCCCTCCCTACCTAATCTTTAATTTCAGTATTTTTTATGTTGTTTAGAATAACTGAAGTAGCAAGGATCAAACTTCTATCGAATTGGTCATAGAGGCTTTGATACTGTCCGACTATCTTAAAAGCTTAAGATATAATAGGTGAAGAGTTGTGACACTTTTAGACCTACCGGGGATAATTTGGTGCAGTTAGAAATAGAACATTCAGTTTCAAACTTTGTCCTGGTAACTGCTTCAAAAGCTAGTTATTGTAGATCATTTATACACTTGAAATAATATCAGATAAAGAAGGAAAGAGATTAAAATGGAACACTTTCCATAACTGTTTCAATAGGAAAGTTCAGTTTACTAAATTTCCTACATGATTAACTTTTCAAAAAGATTTAAGTGAATAGATATTGATTAAGTGATATGTACTGAACTCCCAATACTCGAGATTTGTAAAGTGACATATCAAACAAGACAACAAGTAGCATATACTAACAAAGTAACTTCATTATAACAATAAAATATTCAAACCAGAAATATTTGTCCATTTGATGAAGAACATATTGACTTCTCCATGCCGGTCTTCAAGTTCCATCTTAGGATTGACATTAAAGAGTTTTCTCCCAACACTTCCAGAGTAGCTAAGAATCTGCTCAAAGGGACATTAAATCCATCAAAAACTTACCAAGAAGAGTGAGAAGGAGAAATATAGTGAAGTAGACCATAATGTCGTATGATGCAGAAACAACACCAACACAGGACTACAATAACTCATACAGATTCAGAGCAAAAAGGGTGTGATTGATCTAATTCTCTATAAACAATCAGGAAAAAAATCATTAAATACTGCAGATTCGCAGCAAGACCGGGACTTTAATATGTAAGGGTTTCAATTTAGCACCCAAATTGAGGATAACTTTAGAACTTCCTGTTGACACTTAAATGAAACAATACAAGGAAATATGGAAAATTACAAGGAAGCTTAGTATGGAAATCCAATCCATTTCTTAGATCCTAATGCAGAAATAGTAAGATAAATCCAAGTTCAAATACTGGATTTAAAAAAGCAGTTGATGACTTGACGTTTTGTCTATTTGTATAATAACATAATATTGGGGCGGAAGAGAGTTCAAGTTCCAGTCAAAAATATAATATGAACTAATAAACCCCCATATATAGTGCTAATTATTTGGATGGTATTTTAATTTTAAAAGGCCTGTCTCAGAGTTTCATTATAATTTATTTTTTTATAAGCAAATGATAACCGTTAGTAATCAGAGTTTGAACACTTGATCTTATTCTCAAACTCGTTTGGGTGTCCAACTCAACTACTTGAGTTACTCCTTGGGGACGTCTTTGCTTTACTTTTGATATCAGGGGTTCCTGTGTAAGGAGTTTAAGCTCAATTCACTCTCATAATAAAGTAAAACAAGTAAGTTCAATACTATCTGCCTAGATTATGAATGTTCTATGGTGGTAGTAGTAGCAGTCTCAACTTTGACTTGTATATTTTCAGATTGAATGTAAGCTTGCATTCCAGAATCATTCTTCTAAAGCGGTTGCAATTGCAGTTTTTCAGCAGATAGTACAAAAGTACCATATGAAAAAAATGTGCAATAAGTGATTAAATTATGATGATTGCTCCCCCCTTACCCCCCCATGAATCACTCAGAATCCCCCCCGGTAGTGTATTTTTCTGTGTGAGCAATGCAGGGGGGAGAAGTGTAATCACCTTAAATTATTGACCCAAATCTTTGCCTATAATGTGCATTGAAATTGCATTTGACTTTAATTTTGGGTTCATAGTCCTATTACAAGCCATATTCCCTGTTTCGGTATCTATTGCAACAAAGTGTGTGTCCTTTGTCATAATGGACCTGCCCTTTTCTTGAGCTATGCGTGATTTGAAAATAGTTATAAGGAATAAGAGCATTCAGTCTTATATCATGTATTTCACCTTAATTCAATGTCTCCAGTTTGGTACAGAACAACCAGAACACGTTCTTTGTCCTCTTTTCTAAGTATAGTAGTCCAGCAACATTGTTTTACAAGGTTTACCTTCCTTGTATACTTATTGCTCCCCTGTAGTAAGACAATTTCATTAATCAGTAGGAAGGAATAAATTAACATTTGAAAGATAATGGTAATGAAGAAGGCTACCTCAATCATAGAACTCAAAGATTGTAAGCTTAATTCACTCTCAGAGCAAAGTAAGACGAGTGAGTTCAATACTATCTGCTCAAAATATGAATTGTCTATGGTAGTAGTAGTCTCAACGTTGTCTTTTGTATTTTCAGATTGAATGTTAGCTTGCATTCCAGAATCATTCTTCTGAGGCGAGTGGGATTGCAGTTTTTCAGCAGATAATTCAGAAGTGGCATCTGGAAAAACACAGTGTCATAAGTAATTAAATTATTGACTGATTGTAATATCTAGTTTGCTTAACCCAAATACTTGCCTATAATATGCATTGAAATTGCATTTGACTTTACATCTGGGCTCATTGTCCTATTACAAACCATATTCCCTGTTTCAGTATCTATCGCAACCAAGTGCGCATCCCTTGTCATAATGAAGATTAGCGCCTTTCCGGTGTTTAAGCAAGAAGTGTCTGAAAATTTTGCATTCAGAGAAACTACTGCAGAAGATGTGTCAGATTCAGAACTTGTAAGAAACAGAATTGATGATGTAATGGTATCAAGCATGGCCACCTGCAAAGTAAATCAGAAAATATAAGTTGGAAAGTTCAATTCAAATTCCCATTCAACAACTTAAAAATAATAACAAAAAAAATTCAAAAAGGAAAGGTGTTAATGGAAGATCTCACCTGCCCATGCTCATATCCAACTGCAAGCTTCATTCCATGATTCGCAAACTGTAGCCCACATACAGCAGAATTTTGAAGAGAAAACACTGCTTTGCAATGAGGTCCATCGCCTTGATTCACATTATGAACTGTCTCATAACATAAGAACAGATTAAAATCAGATACTAGAAATATCAAATCATTTTCAGTATAAAAAGATTCATGAAAAGTAACTTAAGCCGCCGCCATTGATAAAACTATTTTACTTCCCCCATGATGATTAGGGAGTAGATCACTTTTTTTATTGATGAAGTATGCAAGATCCGCATCATGATTAGTTGATTACTTCCCAGTTATCTAGATTCCCATAACTCAAGGAAAGCATTTGCCACAGAAAATATTCGATGATAGGTTTAGGGAGTTGGTAGTAATATTTCTTAAATGCTTTTATATGCCTTTCCTTACCAGTAAAATTAATTGGGTAAATAAATCTATGACATGATAGGAAAGGACGACAAGATAGGTAAGGATTCTGACACATTTCAATATTACATAAATCTACAAAATACACAGGGTCTTGTACAGAACTTCAGCCTTCCACAAAGTTGAGAAATCTGACTTTTTTATGTTATCTACAAGTTCCTATATTTGCATGTGAAAAAATGATGGCACCCAATGGTTTGGAAGGCGCTCTTTATTTATCACAACTCACAGATTAATATGCAAACTAATCATGTTTCAAAAGTTTAGGTTGTGGTCAAACATTAAGGTAAATCTAAGACAAAAAGATAACACCCCCTCCCCCCAATCATTAATTGGAAAAAATCCATATTCTGAGACGCCCCTTTAACAATTTTTCTGATTTTTGGAGTCAAATTTTATTGATCAGATACATATAAAACTTACTTGACACTTGAAACAAATAAAAAGGGAAAATGAAGAAAACTCAACCTTCAGTTCCATTTTCTGTCACAAAATGCAAAGTTGTGTCATCTGAACTCCTTATTAGCCCATAAAGACGAACCTACATACTCTCATTGGTTAAAATTAAGACCTTTTTGAATGAAAAGGTGGTCAAATATACTACATCACAATACTAATAACTTACAATGCCACTTTCATCGCCAACTGCCAGATGTAGAGTATCTGGGCAAAAATCCAATGCTGAGACTGGTGAATTTGCACTGCCCATTTTAGCATCATTCACCTGCCAATTGTAGAATTGATTCTCTGTCATGAATACCAGCTTAAGTCTTCAATAATATGAGTATTGATTAATATCTTAGAGCAACATTCTGAGAAGAGGGGAGACCACTAGTTAAAATTTGCATGGTATGCTAACCGGCTACCTCAGGTTTTATGTTGTAAACAAGTGACAAAGCAGGATATGAAGCATCCCATATCCGAACAGATCCATCTTGGTAACCTGATATGAATATTTGAATAATAAGACGGTCTTCTTTGAAAATCTGACCTGGAACACCACCAGTCAAAGGCCACTTTATCTTAGCACTTCTCTGATTTTGTACTGATAGCTGCTTTGCAGCTACAAGAATCTGCATAGGTATCATTTCCCATTAGTGGCAATTGGCGACAATTGAATTTTTTTAGTAATCTTTATAAAAAGGATAAAAACTTAGGTATAGTGATATAGGCACTGTTCCTACTGATCTCAACTAAAAAGATAGTATAACTGTCACCAACAATTTTCAAAGGGTGCGAAAAACGGTCTCTTGAAAAAAAAAAAAAAAAACAAAAAAAAAAAACTGACTCTTTGCGAGAGGAAAAGTAAGAACAATACTTATGGTACTGCATTTAAGTTTAGCTCGTTAAAAAAAAAAAATGTTTGTACTACAAAAGTGACACCCATGTGACAGTTACCTTAGGAATAACAACTAGCCATAAGAGAAAGATAACGACTTCAAACTTAAAATTAGAAGTAATAAATATTAATTATGTGCTACCTCAGACAAGGCAGTAAATGACTTCGCATCATGGCCTACAACATCAAGCATTGCTTTTGTCATCTGCGGTTCAAGAGTGGGAATGACAATGCAATATTGCATTGTGGGAGAAGAAGTTTTTCTTTGTTTCTCAGACATTAAAGACGATAAACAATTCTTGTCGTAAAGTTCCAGTTGTCCAGGACTTGTCAATACAAATAGCATGTTACAATCTCTAGAGTGGCAATCACTAGACAACAAAACCATATCAGCAAAAGAACCACGAAGTGCAATATCAATGCGGCCAGTGCACTTAAGACTTTCTATCCCACTAGACCAGTCAATGCTCAAAACCTGTAAACATGAAAAAAGCCACATTATAGTGACACATTATTTATCCACCTGAGTTGAAGTTGTGAAAATTTACCAGGCCATTAACACAGCAATTTCTATATCATAAATAGCAAAACTGAAAAACTAATTGTAGCCATAATCAGTTTAAACAAAAAAATTATTCTTCAATGAAAATAATAATCAAGTAATAATGCACAGAGGGTGTACATTACTACATTGTTTGCTCAACTAGCTCATATGATCATTTTTTTTTTTGCACAAGTCAAAATACAACTTCATTTGGAGGACACAATGTACGTCGAATTTATATAGCAAAATCAAAGCACCAAAAGAATGAAGATGAAATATAGACCAAATACTATTTTATAGTACTCATCTAGGACCATATTTCTTCTATCGACTTCAACCTCCAGGAAAATTCTTCTAATACAAAGAGGCCACCTTACACAAAACTTTCACATTGGCATTCTTATGCCACTGAAAAGATAACTTTTGTCTCCAGCTGATTTCCTCTTTCATATAAACTTCCTCTTAAACATTCAGAAGAGTGCCTGTTGTGGCAATATTTTATGACAGTTTGAATTTGTGGCTCTCATTATTATGACTGAAACTAAGGAAAATTGTTCTCATTTTTGCATAATCTCCTGTAAATGTTAATATTATCATAGATGTCACGATGTATCTAATTATTATCATAACTATCAAAACAACATTATCAAATAGCTATTTTGTGTATGAAGCTTACTGTAAGAACTTCTTCAGACCCAATTTTGTAACCACCATAGACAAAAAGTTCACCACCACTGCTTTTCAAAGATTTATTGGCGCACCACTGTAGAAGAATAATAGGGAGCCTTCTATCTTCTGGTGATAATTGAAGCTTGACAACATTATTTGACATTTTTTTATCTTGATCTATTGGAGAGTCAGCAGTTGGCAAATCCCAAAACATTATATCACCATCTACATAACCAACAACGACGACTGATCCATCATTAGATGCCCAAGAAACAGAGCTTATTTCCTTATCTTCTTCATGCACTAATTTATCATCAGAATGTTCATTCTTAGGATCATCCAAATAGCAAGTGACTTTCTTTCTCTTCAATTCAATGTCCTTGTGGTCTCTGATGAGAACTATTCGATCTTCGTAAGCATCCCAGAGTAATATCACACCATTCTCATACGCGACCAACAGTCTGAAAAATGATGATTTCAAGTAGAAGTATGTCAAATTTAAGTGTTAGGGTTTTCACTTGCTTTTTACGCACAGGCTGAGATAGATAAATTTGGTAGGAAACACACTTTTTACCATAATTTAGGGGGCCTATGTGTTAGAATCTTAAGTTTATGCATGAAAAGTAATAATGGGTTATTATAAACACGTTAACTTAAAGAACCCATGACCCTTAGGCTTTGTTTGTGAGTTGGGTTTTGGAGGGGAGGGGAAGGGAAGGCTTATTTTTCTTTTCTAAATTAAGAACATTATAAAATGCTTTTAAAAATAATTTTAAGTGTGATTGAAGTATTATGTGATAACTTATCTTTCTTCTTTCAATTATTATTTTAAAATAGTAACTATAGACCTACAATTTAGAAAAGAAAAATAAGCCTTCCCCTCCCTTCCCCTCCAAAACCCAACTCACAAACAAAGCCTTAGGCTAACCCATCTATAACCTATTCAAATTGTGAACATGGCTAGAATATTGCATATAGTCCATTGAAATTCTACTCAGTAAAAACTTGTCTCATATTTATAAACTATAATGCAGTATCCCACTCATAATTTCACAAAAGACCCATGTACATGACCATCCAACTAGCTTAGCTATGGAAATCCAAAATTAATCAAAATCCATGCCTAAGTTTCTTCATATATTATTAATAAGAAATCAATAAGAAAATCTTGAAGTTTGTTCTTATCTTGCCTCTTTCCATTAGAACAAGGTTGATGAAGAGCTTTTACAACTGAAACATGATCTAGTGACATTCCAACTGCTTCTGCAAAGGTGTGCAACATTTTTAATCAAGTTAGATGTTAAACTTTGAGAAACTGCATGATTTCTCAAATGAAAAGAAACTATAAATTGGCAATATGCATATGGCAGATTTATCTTGTAGGAACTTACTTTACATTTATGACATACCACTTTTCTAACAATACTCTTCTCTACATATGGAAATTTCATTGAAGATGATCGCAAGTTTTCATAAATTAATTAGTAAAAATATATTTCAATTTACGGAGCATTAGGGCCCGTTTGGCCTAGCTTATTTTTGAGCTTATGTAAACAGCTTATGCAATTTTTATGTATTATTATAAGTTTTTCAAGGTAGTTTATGATAAAATAGCTTATAAAAATTCAATTTTCACTAGTTTGAACTTATAAAATAGCATAAAATCTAATTTATATTGCATAAGCCGTTTGCATAAGCTCAAAAATAAGCTAGGCCAAACGGACCCTTAATATGGTGCAATATATGAAAATAAGTACGCAATAAACATCACCCATGTAGGAAAACACTCTAACCCAGAACTCTGAATTACTTATTGTTAGAATAATTATAAATGAGTAATAGATGTGTGTTAATGCTTAAAATCTATATTTTGTACATATATAATTAGTGCTCTAATTTGGGAGTTAACTGGATTTTTTTTTTTGTATAAATATCTGCCTGATTTGACTGGCCAGTCATACAGTTCCAACCATGATATATATGTGATGGGTCCAAAGTGACCAAATGGGTCCTCTTTGTTATTCAAACTAGACATGCCCAAATATTTCTCCTGAGAAAGGAGACTCCTCCAGAAAGGACCTCTGGTTTAAATCGGAAGCAATTTGTAAAGGAAAAGGCAAATGCCCTGGGTGTTGCTAAGCCTAGGGTTTGTGACTTTGGATTCTCTGTCTAAATTCTGAAAGACCCTATAGTTAGATTGTAAGTCAGTTCAAACTGATTTCTTTGTACTTTCTTTTGTTTGCTAGATTTGGCTTATCCAAATCCGGCTTGTGGACCAGTTAGCTTTGGGCCTGGTCCAGTTCTTTATCGAAGAAATTATACATACAACTAGTAAACAAAAATTATTCTCGTAGAATACAGGCATCACTGTACAACATCATTCACAGCTCACCTAAACGGTTTCAAAGAGGCTACATTGGGCAAAAGTGTAAAATTATCATGCATACAGGAAATACTCTTAAGATGCACCTTAGTGAACTAATCTAACATCATAGAATGTTGTGAAAAGTAAATTCTATACCAGCCTTATTCTAACCTAGACTTTTTGGTGAAGAAATCTTAAACCTGTTATCAAAGCCTTTTTGACCAAACTATCAAAAATTTGATTTCAATGAGAAAGTGGTGATTTTGTACTTTAGTTACAGCTCAAGGTTAAATGAATTTCACATTAAGTAATGTACTAAAGATAAAAATAAATAGTTATATCGTCACCTGATCTAACAGCTTAAACTTCCAAACAAGTGGTTATTCAACTTACATACAACATAACATGGTAATGGATATTAGAAAAATGTCAACAAAGAGGTTTGGATCCCCTAATATGCGTTTTTACATAAATTCAGAAGTAATTATAATCCTACACTTATGACCTCTATGGATGACACTGTCACTCGTGTCAAGAAAGTTGAGAGGTTAAACCAAACAAGCAAGCTACACTTCTCTAATACACAAACATGAGGTTATTTCAAAATTTGTGATTAGAACCTTACTATCTATGTGCATCCAAAGAAATCTGCCTTACATATACATCTTAATGAGATATTTGGATCAGAAAGTATCTCTCCCCACACCAAAATCAAACCAAAGGAAAAAGTCAATGCTTATTAAACCAGCCATTTTAGCCGGTGCAAAAAAAGTCCTGGTTCCAACTCAAATATGGCATAAATGAGCTATAAGAATGAAACTCACCTGATATAACATTGGTGGGAATATAATAAGGTAATATATTAACTTTTCTGTCTTCGGAATCAAACTTTAACACATACACCAACCCATGCTCAGTTCCAACTAACCTGGATCACATCAACAGAGCAACTCGTTTATAAATATTTCATTTGAAAGAGGGATCTGTGATGCAGATTCTAAATCATTTGAACAAGTATTTTACATGTAACTGGTGCCGTATATAATAGAGAAAGAAGTTATGATGGATTCCCATTGCAAAGCAGAAGCAATTTGCCTGTTTCTCAAATCCCAAACCTGCCATTATCATAAATACATTTAACTGCTTGGTAAATGAAACGAAGGAAAGGGAAAGAGAAAATAAAATGTAAGAAAGTAAAAAATATTAAAACAGAATCCAAGGTAAGATTCTAAGAAAACTGATGAATATTAAATGGGAAAAAATAATCATCATAAACACATATGGAGAATGCCTGGTCATAAAAAGTTAAAAGAACTTTAATAACTTCATAAAGTACCTGTATTTCATTATCACTTGAAACGCTAGCAAGGAAACCTTGATTTTCCAAGAACTGTGAGAAAGATGTATAAACGTAAGATAAGATGCATACGCAAAGTTCTTCAAAAACATTTCATTTGACATCTAGAGTACAATAAATGTGTGCTGTTAGATCAATAAACATGTACGAAGATTATTCATGATATGCCATATTATTGATTCATAATGCTTCATCAAATATTACTCGTGTGTTTTGACTTTTGACGTATTTAGTTTTATAAGAGTTATTTAATAGTTGATACACAACATTGATGTATGTCTAATGTCATAATATGATTTACCATTAAACTACGCTGTTTCTCAATAACCAAACACAAGAAATTGTAAATCATAATTAATGTGTATATTCTTTTGACGATTTTCTTGGGTTCTCAGTAATAGTATCACTAGCTCACTACAATAACATGGACTCCAAAAATGCACACACTCAAAGAATAAACAAAAAACATTGGAATGGCTTATAAAAAACACATGATAATCCCTTTAATATTGAAAGACTGATAGACACTACACTTTATCAAGTTTCAACATGAATTCAGAATCGCAAACCTCTAAATTCTTGAAAGATGTTTGCTTACGAGAGATCATAATCCCTTCAATATTGTCACCACCAAATAATTTTATCCTACCATCACTACAAGAGTGAAGAAAACACAAAAGTCAATTCCTAAAGCCACTAACAATCTCAGCAGAAATTTTCTTTTCTATCATATCTAACTACTCAATCATCACAATAAAGGAATAATAAAACTTTTTTAATAAAAACACATTTAATGAAGCCATTAAAAATACAGTTTGAAAGGAAACTAAAAACTGATGAACTTAAAAATAGAAAGTTTCTGATTGATTAATACTATTTCACTTGTATCAATGGAAATGGAAAATTCCAATAAAGAACAAAATTAAAACCAATAACAAGCAATTAATAACTAACTCACAGTGTTCCTACTGCCAATAAACGTTGAACGCGATCAAACGCAAGAATAGACGCAGACGATGGAACTCCATAGTGAAGAAGAACTCGCGGATCAAATTTCTCACTTTGCCTCGCATTCTGTTGATGAACACCAAACAAAATATTCATAAACAATATCAGAATCAGAATTCATATTTTCATAAGCAAAACTCACATCATTACACTTTCCAATCAAATAAAAAAAAGTTTCGTAACATTTCTTCGATTAACGGCATTCATAACCATGAAAAATTTGAAGAAATTAGAATCTATAACTGTAACGAGCATAGCGTTTAGCTATGGAAGAAATTGAGCATGTACCTGTGGAGATTGTTGCGGTGATGATTTCTGGAAGAATCTAGAAAACATTGTTGAAGATGATGATGATGATGATGATTCAATTTGTGAGAGATTTTAGCTTTTTTTTTGCAGTTTGCTTCTTCTGTTGGAGAAATTTGTATTCCGATTTTCTGTTTCGTTGAACTTCGGGTACCGTGTGAATCACCAGTATGACGCATCATGTACGGATGCTACTTTCGATTTGATTATTGGAACGAACGGTGATGACAAGGCATAAAGATTGGGCTGCTTGGTTCAAAGAAATATTTGGATCGTGGGTTACTATTTGCACCCGCGCTTTTTTTTCTCTCTCATACACCAATTCTTCTTTGATTAGTTTTGATCTAGAGTTTATTTGGTAGGTAGCTAACGTTCAATAATCAAATGATATTTCATTTTTGTACATTTAATTTTTAAAAATTGTATTTAAGTTGTTGTAGAGTGATTGGTCAGAGCCATAGTTTCTATTGATTTGGAAAAAAGAGAGTCGATGTAGGAATTAGATTGGTTGGAGACATAGAGACAAACTTCCAAAGTGTATGACTTTTGCTAGAGTAGAAGCATTTCTAACAAAGAGGTAAAAGTTGGAGTTCATATCAAAGTGGTGAGATTATATATATTAATAAATAAGTAATTACATATGAATTAAAGGTAAATGGGCAACAAGCTGCGCCGTCAAACCTTTTTGAATGGCAAAACCAATTCGAATAAAAATAACATTCTTAGTTCTAGGGGACACAACATTGCTATATCAAAGTTTAAATAATTTTGGATTTCTAGTGCAAAACAATAGAATAGAAAGAGATGTAAACAATTGAATTCAAACATGGTTGAAATGAAGAAGGCCTCGTGTATTCTATGTGATACAAAAGTACAACTCAAGTTTAAGGGAAGACTAAATCATACAAATGTGAGATTGGCAATGTTGTATGTGAGAGTGATGTTCGACAAAGACACAACAAGATAATAAAATATTAATCTTTAATGTCTCATGAGTTTTGAACAAAAAATTGCTCCCTGTCATCCATAACTTGCATACAAAAATAAGGTGTAAGAGATGCATTCATTAATAAGATTCACACATCCTTTGGTCTTTCATCCCATCTACTCTTTCTCTTTCGTCTTTCAGTAGTCTCAATTAGGGATGGCAAAGTGGATGGCTCGCCCCATCTAAAGTCCGTTCAAAACGGGGTGGGCCAACTCATGAGTGCCGGCTCGAAACTTATGTCTGCCCTGTTTATTGGCGAGTTGGCGGGTTAACGGGTCAGCCCGCCAAACACTTTTTTTTTAGTTTGAATTATTCAATTAATTACAAAATCATTTAGCATTATGGATCAAAGAGGTCGATAAAATATATTTTCTTAAAGCGCATAATAAAACTTCAACAATACCAAAAACAAACACACAAAATGAAAACAAACGCACATTACATTTTATTAAAACATTACTCGGTTCAATGTTGCTATGACAATGTTAAGGTAAAAAATCATTAAAACAACTTCACAATACCAAAAACTATGACTATGTCAATGTTGCTATGGTGAGAAGATATGCACACAACACACGGCGGCGTAATGGAATGAAACAAATGGAAACCCTAGTAATAATGGAAGAAATGAACTTTTTGAGGGGAATAATCAATTTTTTACCAAAAACAAGAAGAAGAAAAGTTACTGGATTGGGCATTTGGGCTCCTTAAGATTAGGGGCGGCAAAACGGGTCGAGCCGACCCGTTTGACCTGCCATTTTGGGCGGGACGGGCTAAGGTTTTCAACTCGGTATCTTAAGTTGACCCGCCCCAAGAGCTTTGCTACATCTTAAGAAGCCCAAATGCCCAATCCAGTAACTTTTTTTTTTCTTCTTGTTTTTGGTAAAAAATTGATTATTTCCTTTAAAAAGTTCCTTCTTCCATTATTACTAGGGTTTCCATTTGTTTCATTCCATTACGCCGCCATCTGCTCTGTGCATATCTTCCCGCCATAGCAACATTGACATAGTTATCGTTTTTTGTATTATGAAGTTGCTTTAATGATTTTTTTGTCATAGCAACATTGAACCAAGTGGTGTTTTAATGTAATTTAATGTGCGCTTGTTTGCATTTTGTTTGTTTGTTTTTTGTATTGTTGAAGCTCTATTATGCGCTCTAAGAAAATATATTTTATCGGCCTCTTTAATTCATAATGCTAAATAATTTTGTAATTAATTTAATAATTCAAACTAAAAAAAAAAAGTTTGGCAGGCCGGCCCGTTAACCCGCCAACTCGCCTATAAACGGGGCGGACATAAATTTTGAGCTCGCACCCCTAAGTTGGCCCGCCCCACCCCGCTTTTGGACGGGTTTTAGGCAGGGCGGGCTGCTCGCTTTGCCACCCCTACTTAAGATGGTCAATTTTTATCTAAGTAAAAAAATTGTAACAAAGCCCGTGGAAAAGTACACCCCGTTTTTTAAGCGGGTTAGGCGGGACGAGGCAACTTAAGATACCGAGCCGAAAACCTCAGTCCGGCCCGCCCAAAATGACTGGTCAAACGGATCGGCCCGTTTTGTCACCCCTAGTCTCAGTTATGGGAGTAGCAGATGATGATGTCTCACCAACACCATCCTTTCTCACATCATCCTACAAAGAACCCTTGTTAATAGTACAAAGTCATAAGTATAAAGCACTAACGCAGACATAAACACCAACACTAAAACATAAACACCCGTCAATGCAACATAGGTGTCTAGTAGTATGTTGTCCAAGTGAAGGCATAATTGTTCATACTAATGAAATATTTAACAATATTCAATTACTTGTTAATCAAATGAACTGGTTGAAATCGAATGCAAAATGTGAAAGGTTATACACTTTCACTTGGTTACAATTCAATAGAATGAATGATTACTAAGAAGGGGAATACACAACCAAAAGAAACAGGAAACGAAAGGACTAGAATCAAAGTTCTAGTCTGGAATTAAACTTGCGTTCTTCCAAACGATTTGTCCTTATTTATAAATCATTGACCTTCAAACCTAATCGCTTTGTTAAATTTTTATTTTTTTTTTGACAAAAGGAAATTCATATCATTTCATTATATAATAAGTTGCGAATACAAAAAGGTATCGAATCAAACACATGGCGACTAGACCAAGAAAGAGCCGCTCTAGCAAGAGTGTGAGCGACCCTATTCGCTTAACGCCTTATCGGCTTTACCTCAAAGCCAGAATTTAAAAACAACAAATACTTAATCTTATGAATGATAGAACTAAACTCGGATATGCCGCGGGTTCAATGATGAATTGCATACACTATGTTCTGCGCATCTGTGTCAAAAGTAACATTAGTTTAAATTTTGTTTATATTGATTACTTTTTAATTTAAGTGTCAAAACCTAAAAACAATCAAAGATTAAGGGTGAAAGGAGTATAAGGAGTCTCTAAACTACTAAGCTATTCTCAACCAACAAGTTTGTACCTAAACTATCACACCCTCTTCTATTTGGAAAGTATGATATAGTGCCTAATTTGATATATTAAGAATAGTTTAAAGAATAACAAATATAAGATAACGATGTAGCTATCAAGAAAATTGATGATTAACTCCATAAAATGAAATAGAAGACTAAGATTAAAATGAAATAAACTCAGTTCCAAAAAATTTACCTTGCCTCTAGTACGAAGAATAGTTTCGATTAGAAGCCTGTATGAACCCTCTTCAATAAAAGGCCATCCTTATATTCCGTCATAAACCTTCAAAAACAAAAAACAAAAAAATCAAAACTTATTTTTAAGAATAATTAAACCAAAACAATGAAAAATCACAACTTTTTTTTATCACTGGTATTTGAAGAGAAGAGAAGACCAACATCAAAAAGCTCCCGAATCGTTTCTCTAACAACTTTTTCCTCAAATCCAAATTGTTCCATTGCATCCAAAGCAGCATCCATTCTTTGATAGAACACCATTAAGAAACAAAAAATGTCATAAAAGACATGGATTTTGATAGAAAAAAAAATTTGACAGAGAGAAAAATGAATTACCTTTCTAGATTTTCTTCTTGGTGCCATTTCCTTTTATTTCTTCTTTCAGCACTTTTTTTTTACACTAATATTTTGTTTTTAGACTAATATAGTTGATATGCAATGCATAAAGGGCAATTCATGTCAATAGTCATCATTTCTTTTTATACTAATATTTTGTTTTTTTAATTGTTTTTTTAACACTCCAATATGGAAGTTTTGTTGAATATCATTATTTTTAGACAAATTTTAATATTTTGTCATATTTTTATTTTTACTATTTTTGGTTTTATTTTTATAAGGAAAATTTCTATTTTAAAATTTATTCAATAATTTTCTTTAGAGATTAAATTCATTGAATGATTGATATATAAAAAAGAAAACATTAATTATTTAATAAATTTAAAAGTTGACTTGCCTTTCATAAAAATAAAAAACATAATAAATCAAAACTACAATAAGAAAAATTATAAGATTGAAATTTTGTATTTTGCAAACAAGTAGAGTGCACCAGGGACGGAGCTACATGCATCACAATGTGGGCATGTGCCTCCACAATTTTTTAAGAAATTTCAATGTTATATTATGTGCCAATACTCCATCCAACATGTATCTATTAAAATGTGCAACATATGTACTGATTCAACTTATTACTACCACCTATATATCTATATAAAAACGTAAATGATTAAAATTTAAAGGTTTCTAGTTAAGAAACTTAAAAAAAGTAAAATTTATATTGTAAACAATACCTTTTTATACATTTAAGAATTTAAATATACAAATTTAAATATATTTTTCCTATATTTACTTCCTTAACTAGTGATATGGAGACACAAGTTATCATTTTCCAGATTTTTAATATAAACATCAACTCTTTCATCATTTATATACTTCTTTCAATCTCATATATAAGCAATTTTTCACATTTTAAATTCATTCAATAGATAGTGCATGTAATATATATTAGGGTAAATAGTTTTTTACTCTTTGCAAAATAGGCGAGTTTTGCGTTACCCCTATAATTTTTTTGTAGGAATACCTCCATGCAATGTTTAAAATTTGTTTTGGTAGTTTTTTTTACCCCCTTATGTTGGAAAAATAAATTCGGCAGGGGTAAAATACACTAAAAAAAATATATTTCTTCAATAGATGAACATAAAAAAGAAAAGTTGTGTATAAAATTGGAGGGAGTATTCTTTAAATCAAAAGAAACTATTACCATTAAGTTGTTCTATTCCAACTTTTTAAAATATATTAACAACCACTATATAACCTTCACTTTCTTCGGAAGAGGAGTAAACATATTTTTACTTTTGTTCAAGTGTGATATTATGATTTTTTTTTTTTGTGTTTAACTATATTGCCCCCACGATCTAAAATTCCTGACTCCGTCACTGGAGTGCACAACCAAACTCTTTTTGTCTGAACACACTTTTCTTAATACCTAAGAGATCGATTTTCAAAAAGTAAAACTCTAGCCACATGCTTAAGACCCTCAATAGTCTTTCCTATTTGACTAATTTATTGTTGATTTATATAACTTTATTTTTTACAAAATAAAACTAATTATAATACTTACCTTTTTATTATATTTGTCGTCACTTAATATAAAGATCATTTTAAATTTTTTACATTCGTTAATATATTTTTACAAAACTATCAATGTTGAATTAAGTTGAGTTGAATGTAAATATTTTTTTGTGTCAAAGAAATAGAGTTACTAATAGAAAATCAAATAAATAGAGTTACTAATATTTAAGTTCATATATAAACTCCAAATTCGTCAGTCTACGGTGACCATCACGCCGGTGGTTGAGGATTTGGGGTCTGTACTTCAAGCCGCCAAGATCACCTGTTCGTGACTTCGTCGGCTATCTCATGGTTCTTTCACCAGAAGGGTCATCACGCGCGCCACCTGTTTCGTGGTTGCATTGGTCGTTTCTGTTTGGATTTCATTCATCGTCACAGGTTTACAAGTTCCATATACATTAAATGTTGATTGTGGTTGTAGTTTGCATCACGGTCTGTAGTCCAGGACAACACGTCAGATGATCGAAGTCATACAGTGGTTTTTATGTTACATTTATTCACTGTTGTTGACTTGGAAAGGAGGTCGCTTCCGTCGCCGCATTCGTCATGCTATTTTACATAACAAAGTTTTAATTGGATTTCTCTGTTGGCAGTAGATTCATACCTTTATGGACTATTTTGTTGGAAGTTACCCATGAGCTAGACTCATCATGACTGATATGTTCGAAAGGGTTAGGTACGTAGGCACTCCATGTTGACGGCAATAGCCACCAGTGTCTTTGGTAATTCCTATGCTCGTGGGGCTCAGCTCCGTTGATAGACCATCCCTCGACCTGGCTATTAATTGGTTCTAGGTTGCTTTCACAAGATTTGATTCGTCGGCAGTTGGTATAGAGGTCTCACTTTGTCGGGTCTATCTCAATATTGGTATCATTCCATGATTTCGGACGATTTAGCTTGAAAAAGCATTCAACACTTGTTGCTTACTTCAGGGAGTAGCGGGCACTTATGTAACACCCCAAAATTTAGAACTACTTATTTATTTGGAATTTAGCTTATTTTAATTATTCGGTTAGTATTTACGTAGTTGTTTTGACATGTGTAGTCATTAAAAGAGAAATTAGTAGGAGAAGGGGGTGCAAATTAGTAAAGCCATAGAGAAAGAAAGAATTAATTAAAAAGGTATCTTTTGTGAAAATATATTTTTGGCCACAAAAATTAGAGATATATTTTAATTCCAAATATTTTAAAGATATGCTTTAGGAATATATTTTTGTAACAAATTATGATATTTTTTTGAGAAACATATTTTATGAAAGATATGATCAGAATTTAAAATTAAAACAAATTTCATGATAATCTCTCTTTTCTTTGGGAAAAGGAAACCTAAGTTTTTTTTCTATAAATAAGAGTAGTTTGAAACAATTAGGATTAACCACAAAAATTGCAAAGAGAAAAGGAGAGCGGAGGAAAAGAATCGGCAAATTCAAGGTAAGGGGGTGAGATTGTTTACACATTGGGCTAGTGTTAACCATAAGAGTAAGAGTAGTCGAGGGGACCTTGCCCTCCTTCCCATTCCCTTTTCTTCTATTTTGATGATAATGATTTTCTATCAATTTCTCTTAATTGTTGCTTGTTATTGTTGCTTGTTGTTTATGTCCTTTTTTTTCTATTATTTAAAATTCTATCTAACCTGTTTATAAAAGAATATATTCATATGCGTCTCTTTGATTAAATTTGCTTAATTATAAATTATATAAAATCGTATACAAAACAAATTATTGAATCGATGGGTACAAATAATTTTGTTTGTGAAAAAGTCTTAACATGTTACAAATCTAATAAGGTTCCTCTTGACTGTTAGGTGTGCATAAATTCATATTTGCTTGTGTTTGTGTGTACTGTGTTGATTAATCTACTTCTACACTTGTTGAGACTAAGAAAACAAATATATATATTTTTTACAAATAAGATAATAAAAATCCAAGTCATATTGTGAATCATTTGTTTCAGCCTGTATGTTTGTCTACTAATTTGATTAATATTTTTCTTATTGTGGAAGATTAAAAACTATATCCATTTTAATAGTGTCTGACATATAGTAACCGTGTATATAAATTTATATAATATTATGAGTAAGTTTTAGGTGACAAGTCTAATCGGTGTTTTTGTATTTAATTAAATTGGTGTTGAATTTATATAATTAGATTGGTGTTGGACATAATTAGTGTTGGTTTAATTGAGGATGTTTATTAAATATAATTAATGTTGTTGTTTGATGCCGTGGTGGCCCTTGAGCCACCGTTTGTCGTGTTGCTATGGTGGCCTTGAGCCTCCGTTTGTCGTGTTGTTATGGTGGTCGTTGTGCCACCGTTTGTCGTGTTGTTATTGTTGTTGTTGTAGATGTTACTTGCCGCGTTGTTGTTGATTCTAAGTCGTTGACAATGATGTTGAAAATATAAAACTTCTAATGATGTTGTCTTTAAGCCGTTGATTATTGACGTTGTTTCTTTAAGCTGTTGATTGTGGTAGTTGTCGAATTTGATGTTGTCGAGTCGAAATATGTTCATGCATTCATTCATGTGTCTAATGAAGTTGCTTAATGAAGTTGAAAATGACGTTGTTTATTGATGTTGTATAAATGAAGTTGAAAATATGACGTTGTTATTGGTACCACATGCATTTATAGAGTTTAAGTCGCATTGCACTCATCTTTTAATTGAGTTGAATTTAATTAATTGATTGAGTTGCTATGTTTATGATGTTGTGTTTTGCTTATGTGTTTGATCGTCCCATAGGACGATCTTTTGTGTTTTATGTATTCCCTATTCTTGTGTGTTAATACACCGATGCTTTGTGTGAATATATTAGCACCCCTTTGTTGTTTGTTTTGTATGGCTTGGCCCTGCGGTTGTGAAATCGCAGTATCTACAGGTTGTCGAGTTTCGAGTTCGAGTCAAGGGAAGTCCGCTCTGATTGTGACACTTGGGAAGAAGTCTTAGAGTCTAGGATGTTTTGATATTTTATTTTAAACACTAATGTACTTTATTAGAAAAGAAGTTTCTATGTTTTACTCTTATAATAATTTTTAAATAATTTTGATATTGGGTCCAATTTTCTAATTCTTTTAACCGCTGCATGATGTTTTTGAAAGAGAGTTTTCGAAAAAGTGTTTTAAAAATTAGATTATTATTGGTCTTGGTTTCGGGGCGTTACAACTTAGGCCTCGCCGTGTTGTCGGTCGGTTCACTAGCCTTAGGTTATTAGGGACTTCGATTTTGTCTTTTAGGACAAACTAGGAGTTTGTATGCTTCATTGTTCTACATTATTTCTTTGGGTCAAGGCTTAGTCCCCCTTTGTAATTACCTTATTTTTCTTTTTTAATAATAATATAAGTTATAGGTGGAGGACGGGGAAGGATGTTGAAGACAACTTAGTTGGGATATCTATCCCTACCTTGATATCTAGATGCTCTTAATTTATAAAAAAACAAAAAACAAAAAAAAAAAAAGAGAATTTAGAAATATTAATTCATATTTGTCAAACAAAAAATACTAATTCACATAGAAAAACAAATCAACGACATATTAGATTGAGTTGACTCAAATAAAATAAAAAATTAACACTTAAAATGTAATATATTAACTCGTATATATTTTTATAATTTATTCGGGCTACCCGTGGTCCATTCGGATTAGCCCATATTTTAAACGGGCCGGGCTAAAAAGTCAGGGAAAAATTCAGGCCAAAATTTTAAGGCTCAAACACGGAAAAAAATCAGACTATTCGGACCGACCCATTTAGCTAGACTATTTTGACAGTTTTAGACGAAGCTCTGACCACATGCTTAAGATCCTCAATAGCCTTCATGTTTGGCTAATTTATTGTTGGTTTTATGAATCTTTATTTTTTAATAAAATAAAACTAATTATAATATTTACCTTTTTATTATATTGGTCATGACTTAATATCACTACTAGAAAAAGTTAAAATACCGATGGAATTTAGAGACAAAATATATTTCGTCTCTAATAGAGATGGAATTAGAGACAGAAAAAATAGTTAGAGACAGATATTTTTATTTTAGAGACAAATATTTTCATTTTATAGATAGATTTTGTCCGTCTCTAATAGTTTAGAGACGAGGAAATTACCGACGGGATCAAATCCGTCTCTAGCCTGCTTAGTGACGGAATATTTAGATTTTAGAGACAGATTTTGTCCGTCGGCATTTAAGATTTTTCTAGTAGTGTATAAAGATCATTTTAAATTTTTTATATTCGTTAATATTTTCTTACAAAAACATCACTATTAATTTAACGCTGAGTTGAATGTAAATATTTTTTGTGTTAAGTTTTTTTGTTGTTGAGGTAATTGTAATCTGTATCAAGTTGTTTAGTGGTTAGAATTTGACATTTAGAGTAAATAAGTTGATGTTCAGTGTCCGAAGTTCGAATTTCAACTGCTATATATAAAAAAAATATATTGTTCTTATCAATTGAGTTAAATTCACGTTGATTTTTTTCTGCTATATCAATATTTTTGGAAAGCTTTCCTACTTTCTATTGTTGGTAGGGTACAATTAATAAAAAGTGTTGTTCATGGAATGTTACTGAATAGCTTTTTAATTTACTCTTGGCCTATTAGTTTAATTAAAGAGATTGAGATGTGTATGAGAAATTTCATATGGAGTGGAGATATTTTCAAGAGAAAGGTTGTCACTGTTTCTTGGGCAAATGTTTGTCAACCACTTTCAGAAGAAAGTTTGGGAATAAGGAGCTTTATCAAACTTAAAGATGTGCTGAGATTTATCTTTTGAGAAGTAGAGTCCTCAAAAATCAAAAGATCATTAATTATCACATTTTTTCTTCAATTTGGAGCGGCATTAAAGCTAACTACTACTAATTAAAATGATGAATAATACTTTATGCATGGCTGTTAGGATATGGAAATTTTTTGCTAGAAGAACATTGGTGTGGTGTTCCATTAGCTCAATCTATTGGCATTCCACTTCATCTACATCCTTACCTCTCCTCTACTGTGAATCACTTTTTGGTGGATAACCATTGGCTTATTCCTCAGTTGCTCAATTTGATCAATCAAGTATCAATTCCTTTTGAACCTAAGCCTGATGAAATCGTTTGGAACAAGTCAACTTCAGAATGTTGCTCTTGTACTTAAACTTCTAACCATCTATTTTTCCACTGCAATTTTGCCAACCTCCTTTGGAAATGGTTTTTAAATTCGATTAACCTTCATTGCAATATTTCTGGTTCTGATGACATTTAGAAGATTTATTTATACTTCAGAAAATGCCTAGTCTCTGCTGGTTTCAATTGGTTTAATGTAATTCTTAGGGAGATTTTGCAAGCTTATAATCATAATAGATTAGGTATTTCTTTGTTTAGATTTTCTGTTCCTTGAAGGGTTTGGTCTAGTCACCCCTTCTCTTTTGTATCTTTTTCTTTTCTTAATATATTGGTGATGTTGTGGATCACCTTTACCTTAAAAAAATATTAAAGATTTATTAAGTAAAAGTTACATATTTATTTTTTCACAAATTTATTGTTAATTTTTTTAATATTTGTGAAAATTGAAAGAAATCTTGTTTTTATTTATTGATAATCTTGTAATAAAAGACCGGGATATAGTGTATTAGTCTCTTCTATCTCAAATTATAAGTCTTTTGAGAGGAAAAAAAATCCTAAATTATAAGTTATTTAAAATACCAATGAACATTATATGTAGTAATTTTTTTTATTATATCATTAACAATTAAAGCATTAAAGGAAAATTTTGTATATTACAATTTTTTTTAATTTGTATAAAATGATCAAATTATCATAGTATAATTTAAAACTGAGGTACTATTTGGTTGTCATTTTATTATCTTTTTGGTAGTAATTATTTTCAAAATGATAATCTTATGTTATTGGTAAATATTTTTTGTCAGTATTGTTCCTTTTATCAATTGCTATTATACTTCATCTAATCCTTTTTATAAAAAAACAAATAAATAAATCATCAGCACCAAAGAAATACATTGAAAATTGTTGTTTTTTATGTAATACTTCTATATATTTAAGTTTATTACATGAATACTCCTATTTAATTATTACCTTTAATTTCACTATCTTACTTACTCTTAAACATCTAATACATTTAAAATTTAGTCAAAATTTCTTATAAAAAGGACCAAAAACTGTTTTACTTATGTTCCTGATAAAAAGGACCGGCGGGAGTATTTATTTTTGAATTAAATATGGTTTTTGTCCCTATAAAAAATTATCAAATTTTTATTTCAGTCCTTATAAAAAAAGTAGTGTATTTGGCCCCAAGAATTTTTTATGCATGAAGTTTTAGTCCCTACTATTTTTCAAAATTTTAAAAATTGTTAAGTTATTCTTAAATCAAGAATTTTACGATGTTCTCTGTTTAAATAGAGAATTGCACTAGCATACAAAACTCAAATTTAACTCTACTTATTATTGTGCAATTTGAGAAATGAGATTAATTATAATAAACATGAATAATGTACTTGATCTATCAATATAAGGTGTTAGCTAGTCAAATTTCTCTACTTAAGTAGAAAACAATATAAAATTCTTAAAATTTCAAGATTTTATATGTTTGTTACTTAAGTAGAGAACTAAATCGGCTACTTAAATAGAAAACTATAACGTATGTCAAATTTTTTATTTTTATAACATGTGCTATTTAAATAATAAAAGGATAAAATTGAAAAAACATAAAGCGCAAAAATACAATTCTCCTAAAAACTGTTAGGGCAAATTCAGAATTTTCCAATAGGAGTGGCGAACATATTTCCCCCACAAAAGGGCTGTAAACTTCCACTAGCCAGCCCACTAACAATGTAAAGCACCCAAATCTTCAAAAAGCTCCCAAATTTTTTATGCAACCACAACATTATTCAAATATGCAAATCTGCAAAATAAATAAAATAATATTAAACATGCTAGGTTTTTTTTTTTTCCAAACATGCTAGGCTTTAAAAGAACATTGTTTCAATCAAGATATTCCATTGAGCTTAGAGTTAAACTTCTGTCAGAATTCAAAAATAAATTGAAGATGCACGTTGAAAATGAATTTAGCTGTGAAATCTGTTGATAGTTATTAATAGTTATTCTTTGTTTAAGAAACGATTACGTTGAGGAAATATCAGGTTCTTTACCGTGAGTTTCTTAACTATTTCAAATAATATAATGTCTGAGAATATTTTACTAATGATCTAAAAAAATATAAAAAATAAAAGAAATTAAGTAAAGAGATAAAATAATTAAATACTGTAGTTTGTTTGATTGATCTAGTGTCTTTAAAAATAAGTTTTTGTCGTCTAAGTGTGACAGTGTGTTTGTTCCTCATCTCGTGTTCTTTCGTTGTCTTGAATGTCGTTTGTTGGTTGTTCAGCTTAGTACGATGTTCGTTGATTTAAATTGACATATTCACTTCAATTCATTACAGATTTGATGAAGATTTAGACGTCAATGTTACAAATTCGGGAATATAAATATTTCAGTTACTTTTATGTAGTCATATTTGTAGGAACTTTAGTGTTGCCGTTGTATGCTATTAATCTAGGTGTTGCAAAATTGTTTGCAAATTCACTTCTTTTTTTTGTTTTTTTTTCTTCAGTTTTTAGCAATTTTAAATTTGTAATAATTTATGTATTTTCTTAATTTGAATGAATGAATATTTTTTTGTAGTAAAAAATATATTATATAAATAAGTTAACTATTATTTATTTGTGATTTGAATCCTTTATTGCCCTTTCTATTGTGTCATTGTTGCGGCTCTTCATCCAACAATTGATAGTAAAAGATATAATTTTAAAGAAAGAGAAAAAAAAAAAAAAAAACATAAATGAACGGTTGTGATTATGGGAGCACTAGCAGCAATATAAATGATCTAAATCCTTTATTTTGAATGACGTTTTATAATTTTTAAAATGTATTTATCGATTCATAAAAATAAAAAACTATCTTAATCTGAATTTACAATTTCGATTACTATATTCCTAATTTCAAGATTCATTCCTAATAGAAATATCGTAATATTTCATGATATTGTCCGCTAACTAATACATTATTGATTAACTATAGGCAAAATTACACTAGGGGGTCTTTATCTTATTTATTTGATCATTTATCTATCAAAATATGCACAGATTAGTCCTTTTTATAAAAGAGTTTATTAAAAAAACACTAAAATAATACTTTTAAATATTTTTTTTAAATAATACATTTTTTTAAAATATTTTTTGATTAAAAATAAAGAAATTCATGAATCATATGAACATCTTCACTCATATGTTCATCATCTTCATCATTTCCTCAAATACATTTCGAAGTTGTTTGCATATCTTCACTATTATCTTTTAAAATTAAAATTTAGAATCTCCAAATCTCAATAAACCCTAAATTTACCAAACTTAAAAAAACCCAAAATTTAATTGAAAGAGAGAGGGGTTCAATAGAGAAAGTAACTTGTTTCGTCTGTTGATTTTGTTTTCAATCCTCTTCAACTCAACTATTCTTCTTCCCATTTATCTTCTATATTGCAACAAAATTGGAATAACCTTAAACTTTTTTATGCTTCGAGCGGCCAAAAAATCTTAAACTTAAGAGATAAAGAGATTTGTTGTAAACTTCATACATAATTGAAATATGTAATAGGTGCTAAAAATTTCGAAAACTTTTTGTCGGTTGAATTATAATTTATGAATAGAGAATTAATATTTTTATCTTAATAGGACGGAAAATATTTTAAGGTAATGTAATTTTATAAGAAAATTCAAACTTTTTCTTATAAAATAATAATTGAACCATAAAACAATTACACTATTTTAAAATATTTCTTCACCTAAATACACTTAATTGTAATTTTTTGTCATATATGTTTAAAATTTAAACTCCGCTCCTTCACTTATTTATGTTAGTTTATCATTTTGTCTATATATTTAAAAAATATATTAATTCTCCAAGATTTCTTTTTTGTTACATTATTCCCTCTTTTCTTTTCTTTTTTTGACCCGTAAAATTTCTCCTATAATATATTGGCATGATTGGATTCACCAACACACAAACTAAAAAAAAAAACCAAAATTTCAGTCATCATAGTTTAGTCATCATAGTTTTCGGTTTCTTCACGTCATGGCTTCTTCAACTCACCACCAACAACAACATCAACCATTACAAAACCTTCACGGTGGCGCCACCTCAGCACCACCACCAACTCCATCAACCACCACTAACAACCACCTCTCAACTTCCAACGCCGCCGATGCACTCTCACGCCTCCTCCACCGTCTCCCTCCCAATCTCTCTCTCCCAACTCGCCGCTCCTCTCCATCCACCATCTCTCCTCCTTCTCTCTCCTTTTCCTCATTAAACCCAAAAGAACTCATCTCCTCCATTTCTCAACACGGTTTTATTCAACTCACTGATCACTCAGTTTCCTCCGAACTCGCCAACTCGGCCGAGTCAGAATCGCTTAAACTATTCAACCTTTCTCATGATCAAAAGGAATCGTTCTTCCCTCAAAACTGGCCTTTCGGTTATGAGGATGGAGAAGCAGACGGACTCGCGGAATCGTTCCGGTTTGACTCGTTTTGCTCGACTGAGTCAAACGAGTTAATAAAACTCGATTCTATTCGCGAGTTCACACGCGCGCTTGAGAAACTGGGTTTGAATATTATTGATGGGTTAATGAATGGTTTGGGGATTGAGAACCCGGTTGAAAATGATACGAACCGGTTGAGTTCGATTATGTGGGTTTCGGAGTGTTTACCCGGAAATAAACCCGGTTCAACGGGTGGGTTTTATCCGTTTATAATTGGGTTGCAGTATCAGATAAGGTGCGAGAAACAGTCGTTGTTGTCGGATTCAGGTGGGTGGGTTTCTGTGTTGCCACACGTGGATTCCATTTTGGTCACTGTTGGTGATATTGCTCAGGTTAGATTAATACACTAGTACTACATTTTTCTTCTTTTAGGTTCTTTTATGAGATTAATATTTTTCATCGACTTATGATTAAGTCAGAAATGAATTAGGTACAGTCAATTTTTTATGCAGTTATTTTATAGTTGTTCGGTCACCATCAGACGGTTTAACAAATGCAGTTGATAAATAAGTTTTTAAATTTTGACCGTTTGATTTTAATCAAATAGTTATAAATGGAATTATCGCACAGAAAATGTGACTGCATATATTGATTTTATGGGATGAATGAATGTGTAAGATTTAATGGTAAACAAAACAAAAAATGAACCATCATTCTAAAAGTGTAATTTTTTGTTACATTAATCCTAAATATATAAATTGCAAATGCAAATCAGGGTGGGGGTAGCTCAGTTGGCACTTGCTGACTGAGCGGATGTAGGTCGTTGGTCAGGGATTCGATCCTTGGCAGCAGCAAATGTAGCATTTTCTTTGTAAATAAGTTGGTGGTACTTATAAACCATCAACTTTTAAGAAAAAAAAATGCAAATTTAATATTTTATTTGATAGTAATATCATTTTAGTTCTTTAAAAAAAATATTTAATAGTAGTTTTATGAACAAATTTGACCGACAAGTTTGCTACCTAGAAAAGGATTTAGGGATCAAAATAATTAATGAAATAGACTTTTGTGAAATCTATTTGTAATCTTGATACATATATAAAACCAATGTGACATCAAGTTGTATATTTAAGGATTAAAAATGATGGTTTGATCAAAATTTAATTGTCTATCTATACATATTTTTTTAAAAAGGGGTATTAAAAAAAACAAGAAGAAGAAGATGGGGTACTTAAAAGAACTTAAATTATACCCAAAAGAAAAAGAAATAGAAAAACTTAAATGACAAATTAATATTGAAAATAGAAATTTAAGTATTTCACATAAATTTATGAAAATGTATAAATAAGTGAGAGTAAAGAAATAATTTTACTCCTGACCAAAAAAAAAAAAAAGAAATAATTTTACTAAACTAGTTGTATTATTGTGTTCGCTTCCCAATTAGTATCAATGTAAAAAATAACTTTTACACTTATTATTAATAATGATAGATAGTTAAATGTCCACAAATTCAACCGACAAAAATTATTAATATTGTTAGGCTGGACGCTATCGAAATTCAAACATCGGCCCCTTAATTTGTATGAATTTATAATGATAGTTACGTGCTATAATATTTTTTATGGTAAAATATGTTTTCAATCCCAATATTTATAATGAGTTTTAGTTTTCGTCTCTATAAAATTAAATCATTTGTTTTCATCCCTACAATTTATTTTTATTTTTATTTTTAAGTACCTAGTAGCTAATTTTTTTTAGTTTAATGTCAATATTATGTTCAAAATATTAAGCTTATATAAATCTATATTATGTTTAAAAAAGTCAACAAAAAAAAAGTAAAAATTTTGCTTATTAGGGACTAAAAACAAAAGAAATTTTTTATAGAATTGAAAGTAAATAATTTTATTTTACAAAGACGAAAACAAAAATTACCTATAAAATTAAGTACCGAAAACGTCATACCAAAAAAAAAAGTTTACTAATCTATTCTTATTGTAAGTTACAATAGTTTAATTTAGTGGCTTGTTCAAAATTGTAAAACACTAGCATGTTCAAAATTATAATCTGTAATTAATTATTAATTGTTTCTTTTTTACGGAAAAACTATTGTTAGCTTAATTATTTTGGCTATTTGTTGATTTTTTGGGATTTCATTTGTTGTACTTTTCATAATTAGAAACTTACGTATTTTCTTTAAGTTAGTGGCTTGGTTTGTGGGCAAAAGCTTATGGGGTAATGTCATATTTGTCAGCTTTGAATTATTTATGATTTGCAATGCTCCGTACCATTTTGCCACTTAGGTTCATGTATAATTCATTTTCTTTTGGGACATTGTATAATTCAATTTTGAAATGATCAACAAAAAAATAATTTAATTCAATTTTGAAAAGCCGTAGATTTTTTTTTTTTTTTGTAAAATGAAAAGCCATAGTTTGAACAAAGCTTCAACTTCTATGGTTAACAAGTCAAAACAGAGTTGTTTTTTTTTCATAACAAATAAACATGTTTTCGGAATGAGGGATTGTTAATCATCTGAATGGGTTTTCTTTAAGTCGTTGGGGTCACATGATAAATGAGAGATGTCATTTTGTTTATTTTCTAGAATGATAGTTAAGTTTTAATTAAGATCTTTTTAAATAATCCATATATTATTTAGTGTTGACGGCTTATTATGTGTATATAAAAATTAAACTATACATCTTATGAACAAAAAAACAACTCATTAATCATCCAGATGCAGGTTGGTTGGGTCCTATATTGTCATTTTTATCATCCAGAGGGGGTCCTATATGTTGGGATAAAATTCAATGACAAAGAGTACAGAAGGAAGAAAATGATAAAGAAGAAAATGAAAATTAGGAAAGAAAGAATGTTAAAAATCTTATTCACAAAAGGTTGTTATTTACATGTGAAGTTACACCCGTATTTATACGCAACTACCTAACGGATAATTTCAAACTAACTACCAAAACAGAAAAACATAATTGAACAGAGGTTTAGAAAACAGAGCTTCAGAAATAAAACAGAGTTTCAGAACGAACCGAGCTTCAGAAAGAAAGCAGAGCTTCAGAACAAACTGAGCTTCAGAAGCAGATGAGCTTCAGAAGCTGCGAAGCTCCAGAAGCTGCCGAGCTTCAGAAGCTGAGATGCTTCAGAAGTTAGAACCATGTTTCATAGCTTGGCTTACAAAACCAATACTCCTCCTTAAGACAAGCTATCGAAATATACAATTCATATTTCCCTCCTGAGCTTGAGGAACTGATCTCTCTTCACAGCCTTGGTCATTAGATCAGCTTGTTGGTTCTCAGTGGGGCAATACTCCAGAATCAACTTCCCCTTATTAACTTGGTCCCTGAGAAAATGAAACCGAGTTTCAATGTGTTTGCTCTTGTCATGACTAACAAGATTCTTAGCCAAATTGATTGCTGATTTATTGTCAAGCTTCAGCACCACTGTGATGTCTTCAACAATCCATATCTCACTGAGAAGTGATTGCAACCAGTTAGCTTGACAAGCTGCTAAAGAACCTGCTACATACTCTGCTTCACAGCTTGAGTGAGCTATGACTGATTGTTTCTTGGAACACCAAGACACAGGTGCATTTTGGAACTTAAACAAGTAACCACTGGTGCTTTTCTTTTCTACCTTATCACCACACCAGTCAGCATCAGAAAATCCACTCAACTATAGCTTTTCATTACTCTTAGAGTATGGAAACAGCACACCATAGTGGATTGTACCATTGATGTATCTAAGTATCCTCTTTGCTGCTAACAAGTGACACTTCAATGGTTTGCTCATAAACCTGCTGACATAACCTACTGCATAGCTTATGTCAGGCCTGGTTTGACACAAGTATCTTAATGAACCAACTAGCTGCCTGAACATAGTTGGATCAATACTGTCACCACCTGCCTCTTCATCAAGCTTGACCTTAGTATATGCAATTGTGGCTGATGAATTGCAGTCAAGCATCTCAAACTTCTTCAGAATCTCAGTAGCATACATGGATTGATGTAATATCATTCCCTTTGGAGTTTCCAAGAGCTCCATGCCTAGAAAGTAGGTCAGCTTCCCTAGGTCAGTCATTTCAAATTCACACTTCATCTGTGATTTGAACTCCTCTATTTCTGTAGGTAAGCTACCTGTCACCAACAGGTCATCAACATACAAGCATATGATCAACATATGCTTGTCATCACGGCCTTTTACATAAACATCATACTCTACACTGCATTTCTTGAAACCTTGTGTGACAAGGAACTGATCAATTCTCTTGTTCCAAGCTCTTGGAGCTTGCTTCAGACCATACAAAGCTTTATTTAGCTTTAGCACTTTATCTTGCTTGCCCTTCAGTTCAAACCCTAGAGGCTGCTTCACATACACATCTTCCTCTAGGGGTCCATTCAGAAATGCTGACTTCACTTCTAAATGAAATAGGGGCCATCTGTTACTGCAAGCTAAGGCCATTACTAACCTTATTGTCTCATGTCTTGCCACTGGTGAAAATACCTCGTCATAGTCCAACCCTTGCTTCTGTAAAAACCCTTTAGCTACAAGTCTTGCCTTGTATTTCATCACTTTGCCTTCAGGATTTTGTTTGACTTTGTATACCCATTTCACATCAATTGCTATCTTGTCTGAGGGCAATTCACACAAGTCCCATGTTTTGTTCTTCTCAATTGACTTCAACTCATCAATCATTGCCTCCATCCATACCTTACTCTTCAATGCAGCTTTGGTATCTATAGGCTCAGTGTCTGCAAGCATTGCATAATGCACAATTTCTCCTTCATTGTCTACTGCATTATTAGGAACAATCTCACAGTCAGCTAGCCTTCTAGGCAATTGAACATTCCTCTGAGGTCTTGGTGGTACAACATTGTCATCATCACTAGAGGTATGCATATCTTCATCACTGTTGGCACCTTGGTTGTGATTTTGGTTCACAAATGTGACTGTGTTGTTATTGTTGCTTGATCCAACATCTAAGTCCACTGCACAAGCTTTCTTAGATGTGATCTTATGTTTCCAATCCCAACTTTCATCCTCTAACACTTTCACATCTCTACTAATCTCTACCTTATCTAAGGTAGGATTATAGAGCCTATAAGCACCAGTCCTGTGATATCCAACGAATATCATAGGTACACTTTTATCCTCTAGTTTCTTCCTCTTAACATCAGGCACATGTTTGTAGCACAAGCTACCAAACACCTTCAAGTGACTCACACTTGGCTTACTGTTAGACCATACCTCTTCAGGTACCTTATCCTTCAGTTTCTTAGTTGGACTTCTGTTTAGTATGTAAACAGCTGTGGCTACAGCTTCACCCCAGAACCTTGATGGAAGGTTCTTCTGCTTTACCATACTTCTGGCCATATATAGAATGCTTCTATTCCTCCTCTCAGCAAGACCATTGTGTTGAGGAGTGTATGGTGCAGTGACCTCATGGATTATGCCCTGATCCTTACAGAATTTCTCAAATTCTTTAGAGGTATACTCACCTCCACCATCTGTTCTCAGAATCTTCAAAGACTTGTCACTTTGCTTTTCAACCAGTGTCTTAAACCTCTTAAACACTTCAAAAGCTTCACTCTTGGCCTTGATATGATACAACCATATCATCCTTGAGTATTCATCAACAAATGTCATGAAGTACTTGTTTCCACCAGTTGATAGAACATCAAATGGTCCACATATGTCAGAATGCACAACATTCAGCACATCACTAGATCTCATAGGCAAGTGACTTTTGAATGAAGATCTATGATGCTTTCTTAGCAAACAAGTAGTACATATGTCTACTGGAGTTATGACACTAGGTAAACCTAACACCATGCACTTTGAATTAAGCATTGACAAGCTTTTAAAATTCAAATGCCCATACCTTTTGTGCCATAGATCACTCTCTCTATCCTCTGTGGTTGCAGACAAACATGTTGCTTCAATGGCTTTGATCTGAGTCTTGTAGATTTTGTTCTTACTTTGTGCTGTCTTGAAAACTAATCTCTTCTTAGAATCAACTAGTTGTAGAGTCTCATCCTCTATAACTATCTTGAAACCCTTTAAAATCAATTGTCCCACACTCATGAGATTGCACTTCATCCCAGGAACATAGAGTACATTTTCAATCACAGCCTTCTTTCCATTAGACCTCTGAATCACAACATTTCTCATGTCTTCTGCCTTAATGGAATCACTATTAGCCAATCTGATTTTGGTGTTGAGACACTCATCAAAGTCAGTTAAGAATGCTCCTATTGCCAGTCATGTGATTAGAACATCCTGAGTCAAAGTACCACACCATGGAATCTGCTGCTTCATCAGCAATTGTCACCATGAAACTTGTTTCATCATCTGAACTTGAGTCATCATGTGCTACCTTTGCCTCTTCTTCATTCTCTTGGCCCTTCTTTTTCTTTGGATTTTTGCACTCATTTGCATAGTGGCCATACTTATCACAGTTGTAGCATTGGATCTTGCTATTGTCAACCTTCTTCTTTGACTTAGCCTTCTGTTTCCCTCCTCCTCCATCAGATGATTCAGGTCCTGTCTCACCATCATATTTGCTCTTCTTGGAATCTTTCTTTCCCTGCCATTTCTTCTTGTCTTTCTGGTATTTCTTGAACTTTGTGAAAAGAGCTTGCTCATCCTCCCTGACATGGCTTCTCTCACCATGCTTCAGCTCATGAGCTTCAAGAGTGCTCTGAAGATCCTCAATCTTGATCTCACTCAGGTCTTTTGTCTCTTCTATTGTCACTACAATGTGATCAAACTTAGGAGTTAAAGTTCTCAATACCTTTTCAACCGTTTCTTGCTCATCAAGATTACTACCACAATTTTTCATCTGATTGGTGAGAGTCACTAATCATGCAGTCACTATGTTTAATGATCCAGATTTAAAGTGCAGTAAATAAATAAAAAAACATAAAAAATACGGATGGTTCAAATCTACCTGCAGTCACTGGGAATCCGGATCCGACACACACACATGAATACAAAAATTTAAAGAAAAAATAATTTATTGATGTGACAATATTGATTTTGTTTTAACTTTTTTATATTTGTGAGTGTGTGCCTAAATAATTTTTTCCTGGGTTTGTGCCCAAGTAAAAATTCCTTTTATATATATATAAGGAAATTTAATCAATGTATGTTTGAGAATTTTCTTTTTGTGTTAGCCTTCAATTATCGGGAGAAGGAGACTCATAGTCATATGGTAATTCGGAGTTTAGTAAATATGTAAGTAAAACTTGTCAAAAAGAAAGTGTTTTTTAAAAATATAATTTAGATTCTTCCAAATAATTCATTTTTTGTTGAGTTATATATGTTTTTGAAAATAAAATAAGTATCATTGAAATGTTATAATATTATCATTTATCAAACTATTTTTTCAATTTTTATAAAACTGATCTTAAATATATACCAAAATATACATTTAAACCTCTAATGTTCTCCCCTCTAAATCGCAACTGCCGGACATACCTTTATAGTAGGGCCATAGGCCTTGAGCATAATGGTCGGGGACCCATGTATATAGGGGCTCAATGTTTTTTTTTTTTTTTAAATTGGATATCCTCTGCGCGCAACTGCAGAGACTAATTCTTTGAATTTTGTAAGATCCAAACGGGTGGCAAACTCTTCCTAAGAATTTTAATACTGCTGCATGCCCAGAGGCTCAATGTTTTTGCAAAATTAGGGATGTCTATATCCGAAACAATTTAAAAGTAAAATTGAACTAATTTAAATTGAAAATTGTAAAAAACCGTATTTAGTTTGAACCGCATTGATTATTTTTATTCTAAATCGTGCGATTTGGTTTGTTTTGCGGTTTTTATTTTAGAAAACCAAACCGCAATACTTAACTTAATTCTATCAATTAATGGCAATCAACCTATTACCTAGTACAACTTAGCAAGTTCAACCCAAATTGAGTCCATAAAATAATAGGTTGTCAAAACATATCAGTTCACCCGATCCAGAACTATATTGTTGGTATTAAAAATAAGTTCTTATGTATATGTAATTTTTGTATATGTATATTATATCATGTAAACAATAAGATAAATTACAATTTTCTGTGAAGTATATTTTAAAAAATTAACACCACATCAAATTAATCCTAGGACTGATGCATATTGATATAGTATTTGTTTACCCTACAATATATGAATGTGTAGGTTTGGAGCAATGGAAAGCTAAAGAAAGTTAGAGGCAGACCAATGGCAACATTAGGAGATGAAAATGATTCACATTGCATAGCAATGTCATTGTTGATAACTCTTCCTACAGAAAGCAATGTAGCTCCACTTCTTCCCAATGGTAACAAGAACAAAGTTGAAGATGGTGATGAAGAAGAAATCAACATTGGAGATGAAGGGCAAAAGAGGGTTTTCAACTCTATTGATTTTGAGGACTATGCTTGGAGAGTTTATCATGAACGTCTCTTATTTAAGGATCCATTGGATAGGTACCGTGTTACTCAATAGTTGGAGTTATTTTATTCTTTTTAAATTATATGTGTGAGATTTTTGTGAGATTTAATAATGTTTATCCTATGAGCTTTTAATTTTGGATAATCTTTTTTGACAAAAGTTATGAGTTGTATATACTC
Source organism: Trifolium fragiferum (assembly GCA_954870985.1). Taxonomy (NCBI): domain Eukaryota; kingdom Viridiplantae; phylum Streptophyta; class Magnoliopsida; order Fabales; family Fabaceae; genus Trifolium; species Trifolium fragiferum. The sequence continues at coordinate 9,405,633 of OX940791.1, read as the reverse complement.
CATTTATTGATTTGATTGATTTTCAAGAACTTCTGAGAGCAGTGTCACTAATTTTTGATAAATAATAGATTATGGGCTTGTATACAAAAAAAATGTGTTAAAGTTGGTCACAAAAATAAAATATGTATGACACTTTCCTTTAAGACGACGGCTTCAATTATCATCTTTATAAATAGAATCTTTCAGTTATTTTTCTTAAGGTTTTGTTTAAGATTTTTTTGTGATAATTAAAATTTTATCAAAACGCTCTCTAAAAGGAAAGCCGAAGATGAGTAAAAAAAATAAGCAATAATAAAGAAATATCTTGTAAAATGTCTACCGAACAACGACATCTATTTCACAAAAGAGACATTTAAAAAAGCCGGCCTTAATTTTTTAGAGAGATAAGCTCTCATTTCTCTTTGAGTTTTTTATCTTCTTTCATCGAAAGTGGGTGGTTTTGGGTCTTTTTTGACCCGGAATCACCCCTATACATCTCTTTTCGTTTGTTTTTAATCTAAATAAGTGATTTTTTCATAGAATAAATCTTTCTTTTGTGTTTTCCCTTTTTGTGTGTGATTTTGTCGTCTTAGTGTGGTGTTGTTTGATATCTCGTTTTGGTACGGTGTTTGTTTGTTGTCTCGTCTTGTTGCGGTGTTCGTTTGATTGAATCGGCCAACTACTGATTCATACAATGATTAAGTTCGTCAACGATGCAGATTCGGAGGTATATGTATTCTAGTTATTTTAATTTTATCACATTATTTGTAGTCATGAATATGTTGTTTTATGCTATTAACTTGGATGTTGTGAGCTTGTTCGCAAATTCATTCTTTTCGTTTTTAGTGGTATTAAATTTGTACTTGAATCTAATGTACTCTACCGATTTGAATGAATAAATATATTTTATTTTAGTCAAAAAAAAGACACCGAAAAGGAAAACGACACTATGATAAAAAAAATTAGAGATAAAACTGTAACAAAGACATCCACAACCACACTCAAAAGGTGACACCACTAAGCCCTAAAAGGTTTTCGAGTATGGAAATAAGGTTTCGTTTAGGAGTTATAAGTGATAGGGAGGAAATGACTATAGAGATAAGATGAGGAAGAGAAATATGATAGGGAGGAAATGGCTATAGAGATAAGATGAGGAAGAGAAATATAAGAAAAGTGTTAATTTCAATCCCTTTAAAAAATTTCTTTGAACTTTAATCTCTATAAATTTTTAGTTTTCAATTTTAATCTTCCATTCTTTACAAAAGTTCATATAACATATTTTAAAATTAAAATAATATGTTTTTATGACATATTATTAAGATTTTGATATATGATTCACTAATAATAGGACTTTTATTTTTGTCAACCTACCAATTACTCGTGTACCATACGTCTTTTCTATTTTATCCTTCCGCTACTTAAGTAGCGGACGTTATAAAATTATAAAATTTGAGTAAAAAACACTCCCCTACCATGAAAACTTCTCATTTTTATACCGTCGGCTATTTAAGTAGCAGATTATATCTTCTACTTAAGTAGCGGACGTTATAAAAATGAGAATTTTGAAAGAAAAAAAAAAATCCTAACATGACATTTTTGAGATTTTAAACGTAGAATTTGCTTCTTAAATAACGGACATGAGTATTTTAGTAATTTTGTAGAACGCGCGAGTAAAAAAGTATGGTAACAAAAATGAATCTCTAATATTAGACAATTTCTTTTCCAGCCCCTCGCGTTTCTTTTATACCCCCCAAAAATCCAATTTTGCCCTTAATAAAAATTTCGGTTCGCAGAAACTGAAATTTTTTTAGTTTAAATTTCAGAAAATTTCAGTTTTTAAAAACCAAAGTTATATTTTAAGGTAAAAAATATTTCAGTTTATAGAAACCAAAGCTTTTCGTAAGGACAAAATAAAAAACTCGGGGGTAAAAAAGAAACGTAAGGGCTGGAAAAGAAAACTTCCTAATATTAAACCAAGAAATAATCAAACTAGAGAATATGTGTCCAATATGGCCCAATCCAACTAGGCCCAGTTCCCTACCGGCAGAGGAAAAAATAGAAAATCTTCCCCCAATATTTTTAGACTTCTAATTTTCTAAATTTATCCTCTTTCAGATCACACAATTCGAACATAATATTTTTGAATTGGCTAATTCGAAAGATTATAAGATGGCTAACAATTTATACTTTACTTTAAAAATTTCAAGATTTTATGAATCTCAGATTTGGCCAATATAGAGAATAAAGTGTAATTTTTCCCATGTTTTTTACACCTTTGAATTTGTCGATTCAAATGTGTAAAATACAAATTTTATAAAATTCTGAATTAGATGATAAGGATGTATAGTAAAATGTTTAAAGACATGATTCTTGTTATAGGAATCGTTCCCAGTTTCACAATCAAAAAATTGTGCCTTCCTAGTACATGAAAAGTCTTTCAAAACAAGTATATGAAGCAGGAAAAAAAAAAAAGGTAATCTATAAGAACAATTAACAAACATTGAGGATTTTTTGCATCTAATATAAGATCATCTACAATAGTTTCAACACTCACTTTTAAATTTCACATCATCTTCTCTTTCTTCCACCTGATAATTCAACACTCATTCAACTTTTACCCTCTCGAATGGTTTTTCATTCAACACCTACCTTACTAATACAAAGATAATAATAAGATTAAGATAGTGAAAAATGTATTTTTTTTTCTGTGTCCAAATCAAATGAAAGTCTCTTTTTATAGAGAGAAAAAAATTATGAATTTTGATAAAAAAAATAAAATTAATTTGCAATGAAATAATTGAGTTCAAAGTAATAATTGAATAAAAATTCGAGAAGCCAATCAGAGCAAGATAAGTGTCTCCCCGGTTGTGTTTCAACTGTGTTGAAAGTTCTCAACTTCTCTCTCCTCCATGTCACTTTCAACACCCTCATTGAAAAACATTGTCTTGTTGAAATTCAATTCAACACCATATTTCACTCCTCATTGTACATGGTTTAAGAATTAAGCAATAAAATAAAACATGGTGACAAATCTATCAGGATTTGGAGAATGGATCCTCTCAATTTATTTTTCCTCAATTTTCACATCTCAACCATCAATCAACTTTTTCTCAATTTTTTTCAATTTAAATATTGCTCCATATTTATAATCCAATGGTCTAAAAGCCCACTTTATTTCCTCAATTTATTTTTCAACTTGAGAGAATCTTTTCTCTAGGATTTGCTTACACTTTCTGATTGAGGTGTAAAAAATCCTTAAAATTTTTATAATTTTCCAGCCGATATGAGGAGGGGTAAATTTTGCAAAAATGAAGGGTGGGGTATTGACAAATGGGGCGGGGGATTCTATAGTTAGTTCCTCCTAACTCCTAAACAAATGATAATCTTTTCAAAATCCATTTTTTTAAGTTTCGATGGTTAAGTCACACATCAACTATAAATAAACGAAAATGGTTAAACCTTTTTTATCAATTATTATTATTATTATTATTATTATTATTATTATTAAATTCATCTCTAAACGAAAATGTTCGCATTATATAAGTCAAATTTATTATGATGTGTTTATAATTTTTGTTTTTTGTCATGATTTACTGTATGAATCTATTAGAGAAGTTGTCTTCAACAATGTCTCATTATAGAGTAGTTGCACCGGAACTTCTTGTTACTATATAAAAATGTCATGTTTCATTTTACTATTTATGAAGAAAATTGTTAGAAGTTCCACATCGGATATAAGATGGCCTGAATAAGTGTTTATAAAGTAGAGGCAATCCTCACTTTACAAGCCGGTTTTGTGAGGATGAGTTAGGCCCAAAACTCAATTCTAAGAAAAATGTCATGTTATCTTTCTCAATACTAGAGCAAAGTGCAACCGATGAATAATATGTAATTATGTATTTTATTACTCATAGTGTGTACCTGCTTCACGCTTTTGGGCTTCAAAATGAATTTTCTATTGGGTCTCTTTCTCCCTTCTCAATATTTAATAGTTTATTTTCCTTTTATGTTAGATTAAGATTAAGATTAGGTGACCTATTCCATAAAGAGTTGTTAATACTATAAGGATCAATCAGTTATCAGGGTGCGTTTGGCTTTAACATAGTGAGTGATGTTGCCATTTAACTAATATGAATATGATGTCAAAGTAAATTATCTTGATCTTTTGGCTTTGATGCTTTCAGAAGTTTGCCTTTTTAGAAGTAACTAAGGTGAACTCTTGCTTATGTTTATATATACAGTACATGTTAACTAACCAATTGATTAAAAGAATAAATGCCCAAGCAGGGGCGGCCTTGAGAGGCGTTGCAGGGTGCCGGGGCGGCCCTGAAGGGGGTTGCAGGGTGCCGCACCGGGCCTTCAATTTTTAGAGGCCTCAAAAATAATATTATATGATAGTAGGTTTTTAAAAAAAATGACTCAAAAGAATTTAAAAAAAAATCTTAATATTTTTTTAATTTATTTTTGTTGTCCCAATTTAAAGTGGCTAGGTGTATGTTTTAGAAAAATAAAATAAAATGAACACCAAAAGAAAGGTTTGTCATGTCCCAAATAATCAGAAATTCGTGTATCTTTTCCTTCTCCATTCCACTAATTAAAATATGATTATTTTATATTTCGTTTTGTGTTTTTCTTAATTAAATGATTCATATTTATATTCTGATCAGGGCCTCCAAATTGTCGGGACCGGCCCTGTGCCCAAGTCTTTGCATTATAAGTGCAAAAATTGAATAAAATAAAATAGTTGTGTCAAAAAAATAAAAATTGAATAAAATAGTAGCAGCTAAAAAACAAGTGATTTGATAAGATAATTTTAGTTGTATTGTGTTTGATTTTAAAATTGTTTCTAGTTTTGTTCAAATTGGAGATCAAAGGACAGGACAAAAATAAAAATTCTTGTCCCCCAGTAAACCACGAAACAACTCTTTATCCTCTACATAAGTTGTCTAAATTATTGAAATATCTTTTTGTCCACCAAATATCGTACAACACAAAATTTATTTAACATCTTAAATGTTTGTCATGTGTTGTTCAGTCTTATTTTGTTCTATCCAGTATTTACATTTTGCATATCAAACGAAGACTCTTGGTATTTGACGAATGTGATGACTTTAAAACTTATCTCAACGGTTTAAAGTTAAGAGGTTTTTTTATCAAAACATTTAACTTCAGTTTACGCAAACAGTATAGTGAAAGTTAAATAATACAGAATTTTTACAAAGTAAGAGAAGGTACAAAGGAAGATAGACAGTACTATTCTCATAATGGTTCGCTGTCTAACTGGTAAGCTAATTTAGTTCATCGATACACAGTGATTTTGAGTCCTACTCGAATGTATAAATTGAATACGTTGATTTTTTTTCCTATTATAATGTTTCTCATATCTACACGCTTGAACACATATTTAATAGAAAAATTGTTTCTTTGATTTGTTATTTTGAAACCATCATGAACCAAATGTTGTCTTAAAATATAATTTTTTTAGGAATGTACACGAATTGAGCAAATTTGAATGATATGGCCAAACTCACTCACTCCAACCTAAATTTGAATCTTAAAAATGAGAAACCATAAAAAAAAATTAAGATTATGGGTAAAACCAAATCTAACTCAGAAAACTCATTGATTCAATTGTTTTACAATATTTTTATTTTATTTGGATAAAGTTGACTTTGATCCTTAATTATAACTCTGGGTTTTTATTTTTTTGTTACAACATTGGGGTTTGAACTTGAACATTAATAATACATTGGATCTTCGGTAAAAAAAATCAATACATTGGATCTTGCATTTCACTCAAATAATATTTAAATAAAGGGTCATGCTAAACAGCGCATTTGGTACACTAGTTAAACATACTCAAAAAGTAAATAAAAAAATAAAATTAATGCTAAAAAGATAAAATGTTAAATGTTTTTACATTGAACTCATTTACAATAAAAGCTTATTATTTTGATCTCAATATTGTAATTAATTATTTTTACCGAATAACTTATAATAACCGTAAATTTTACTCTTAAGATAAATATAATAAATATATATAAAATACAATATTCGTATTAATTAAATTAAAGTGACGGAGGCAATGTTTTACTTAATTAATTTATTACTCCTTTTCATATCAAAATATAAGTTATTTTGAAAAGAAAGAAAAAATTGGGGTCATATTAATTAACTTGTGCTCTAAGGACACATGTTAGGGATACCTAAAAATAGAATTATAACAGAACCTCCCTTTCACTCATTTTGCTAATCATTTCAAGGCCAGCAATGTGCCCCAACCTGGAGTGGAGAACCTCCCTTTCAATCGGTTGTCTGTGGTTGAGCAGAGTGGACTCACCAGACCTTTCACAGAAGAGGAAGTGAAAGCCGCAATTTGGGATTGCGATAGTTTTAAAAGTCTTGGTCCTGACGGGATCAATCTCAGTTTCTTTAAGGATTTCTGGGGGGTGATGATGGGAGATGTCATGAGGTTTATCTCTGAGTTTCACCGCAACGGTAAGTTAACGAAGGGCTTAAACTCCACCTTCATAGCCCTTATCCCTAAGGTGGATTGTCCCCAAAAGTTGAATGAGTTTAGGCCGATCTCGTTGGTAGGAAGCCTGTATAAGATATTGGCAAAACTTTTGGCTAATAGGTTGAGGATGGTCATCAGTAGTGTTGTTTCCGATTCTCAGTCGGCTTTCGTGAAGGGTCGCGAGAATCGGCTTTCGTGAAGGGTCGCCAGATTCTAGATGGCATTCTCATTGCGAACGAGGTGGTGGACGAGGCCCATAAGTCTAAGAAAAAGTTGATGCTTTTCAAGGTGGACTTTGAAAAAGCTTATGACTCCGTGGATTGGAATTATTTGGATGCGGCGCAACGGAAAATGAACTTTCCGTCTCTGTGGCGGAAGTGGATAAGAGAATGTGTATGCACGGCGACTGCCTCGGTTTTGGTCAATGGTAGTCCTACTGATGAGTTTCCCCTTGAGCGGGGCCTTCGCCAAGGTGACCCTTTATCCCCCTTCTTGTTTTTGCTGGCTGCTGAGGGTCTGAATGTGATGATGAAGGCCATGGTTGCGGGGAATAGGTTTTTAGGGTACAATGTGGGTGGTGAGGACGCGGTTACTGTGTCACATTTGCAGTTTGCTGATGACACGCTTCTCTTGGGTGCTAAGACTTGGGCCAATGTTAGGGCTCTGCGCGGGGTTCTGCTGTTGTTTGAGTTAATGTCGGGCCTAAAGGTGAATTTCCATAAGAGTATGTTGGTTGGGGTTAACATTCCCGATTCTTGGCTTCACGAAGCTGCGTCTGCTTTACGGTGTTGGGTGGGGAAACTACCCTTCCTCTATCTAGGTCTTCCTATTAGTGGTGATCTGAAGCGTCTGAGTTTATGGGAACCGGTGTTGGAGCGCATTAGGATTAGATTGTCTGAATGGAAGAGTCGCTTCTTATCTTTCGGTGGCCGTCTTGTTCTTCTCAAATCTGTCTTGTCATCCTTGCTTGTCTATGTTCTTTCCTTCTTCAAAGCTCATGCAGGTACTATTTCTTCCATGGAATCTCTTTTGATTAATTTTTTTTTTTGGGGGGGTGAGGATTATAGGAAAACCGCCTGGGTTAACTGCAAGACTATTTGTTTACGTCGGGAGTACGGAGGGTTAGGGGTTAGGCAGTTTCGGGAGTTTAATGTTGCCCTCTTGGGCAAGTGGTGTTGGAGGATGATAGTGGATCGTGGGGGCTTTTGGTTTAGAGTGTTGGCGGCTCGTTATGGGCTGGAGTAGGGCAGGCTGAGGGCTGGGGGGAGAACGGGGTCGGTGTGGTGGAGGGAGATAGCGAGGATCAGGGATGGAGTAGACAGGCCTAGGGGTGGCTGGTTTGGGGAGTGTGTGTCGAGGGTGGTGGGGGATGGAACAGAAACTTTTTTCTGGACCGATCCCTGGTTGGGTAGAGTACCTTTTAGTGAGCGGTTTGGTCGCTTGTTTGATTTGGTGATGACCAAGTCGAGTACGGTGGCAGAGATGTTCTCTTCAAGGTGGGGTGTTGGAGGAGAGGCGTGGGCGTGGATGAGACAGTTGTGGGTGTGGGAGGAGGACATGTTGAGGGAGTGTCAGACTTTACTTCTGCCAGTGTCTTTGCAGGTTGACTCCCCAGACCGATGGAGGTGAAGGCCGAATCCCGTCTTAGGGTACTCCGTCCGAGATGCGTATCAGATCCTGACTTCACAGGAGGCAGTTTCTTTAGGGGCAGCAGAGGATTTATTGTGGCATCGCCAGGTCCCCCTAAAGGTGTCTATCTTTGCGTGGCGTCTCTTGCGGGATCGGTTGCCGACGAAGGCTAATCTGGTTACTAGAGGCATCCTTTCCCCAGATCTCCAGTTGTGTGCGACGGGCTGTGGAGGCATTGAGACAGCACATCACCTATTCATCTCTTGCAATACTTTTGGCCCTCTTTGGGCGCTAGTCCGGTCTTGGATTGGTTTCTCGCCAGTGGAGCCTCACAGTCTTCCAGAGCATTTCATTCAGTTTACATATTCAGCGGGTGGTCTTCGCGCTCGACGGTCCTTCTTGCAGATTGTTTGGTTGGCTTGTGTTTGGGTTGTGTGGAATGAGCATAATTTTCGTGTCTTTCGGAATTCGGCAAACAATTTACATCAGCTCCTGGACAAAGTAAAAATCTTTTCATACAGGTGGATGCGGATGACGAATGTTACTTTGGTAGCGAACTTTCATGCTTGGTGGTCGAACCATTTTCTTTGTTTGGGTATTGTCTGATTGTATTTTATGTAGTTGTGTTGAGATTCTCTTGTAGACTTTTGTAGTCCTTTTGCATGCCTTGTGCTGAAGGGTCTATTTCTCTTTTATATATATGATTCATTTTGGTTTGTTCAAAAAAAAAAAAAAAGAATTATAACATTTAATGATATAAAGAATTTAATGTTTAGATAAGTGAATACACACCATGAGTTCAATAAATTCTTTTCATATTTATCTTCTTATCATGTGCCCTAAGGGCACACGTTAACATTCTCTAAAAAATTGTATCAAATTATAAATCGTTTTATATTACCGATTGAGCATTTACTGCTCTTTTTCCTATTATATCTTTAGTTATTTACTTCTTTTTCTTCGTTCAATTCTTCTTTCCTGTACAATTAATGAAAGATAATTTTATAAATTAATCTTTATTTTTTTTTCCATATAACATTAATTATATTTCTTAATTTGTATAATATAATCAAAATGACTTATATAAAATATAAGCAAAAATTCATTTTTTTAAATTCATTATAGTATTATTAATTTATCTTTGTCCAGATACATTAATTAAATGACGAAATAATTAAACTTCAAGATTTTTGGGAGTTCACACCACATTTATTGTGCCAAATAACTACTGCAAGAAATAGTGTTACCCCGTGAGATCCGGAGATTCACAAGTGTCAAAGGAAGCATGCATGCATGCCTCATAAAAAAGTAATCAAAAGAGGCAATGTTTTAACTTTAAGCATGTAACAACTTTACTAAATACGGTAAAATAATTAAATTATATATTATTTTTTAAAATAATATAAAATAGTATGTTTGTAATTTTTATATACATTTTATTAGTTTTGATTTCTTTAATTAGAATGATTTATATATAGATTATGGCGATCAATATGCTAATCTCTTGATGTCTATGCCTAATCTTAAAAAATATAAATAGTACTCAATCAGTTTTTTATTATAAACAAAATTTTATTTTTTAAATTTATTGAAAAATTGATTTATTTAATCTATTTATTGGTGTATCCAATTTATATTATGGACCAAATACAGTTATTCAATTAACTAAACTAATTTTATTTTATTTTGAAGAAAGTGTATTTTTTTATAATAAGAAAGTGAAATTTAGTATATAATAGGTAACAGATAAATTATATTCTCTTTATAGCAAAATCACATTGTAGTTTTTCCAAAAGAGTTTAGTAGCGAAAGTCACACACAATGTGAGGAGTAACGAATCTTGAGTTCAAACTCATTCCTTCTTCATATTAAATAATCATGCAGCTACCATTTGAGTTGTACTTATATGATAATATAATGTATTTTTTATATAAGACATGTCAGGAAATGAGTTTTTTTAATAATAAAGTGTGGATAATCAGTAAATAAGACTTTTTTTTACTAAATATTAGTTAATAAGACTTAGCACAACTAACAATATCAATATTGTTAAATTTAATGTTTTCATATAAATTTAAATTTAAGATTATGTAAATTTTAAGTGATATTTATCACTTTATCTATAGACCCAGAAGAATGTGAATGAATAAGTATGAAAAACTGTTACATAATTATAATTAAATTTAAAAAAATTATGCAAAAACAAAAAAGAACTTTTTGGTAAAAAAAAAAAGATAGTTTTAGAAATAAAATTATGCCAAATGTAAAAACACTAATAAAAGCAGTCTATGTAAAATCTTTACACGGTAACAATATACCAATTAGCTCGATAATAGACATCAAATAAAAAATAAAAAAATTAACTCGATAATAATTTTAAAAATTACTTTTGCCCCATATTAGTACATACAGTACAAATTAATTTTTTTTCTTGACAATAAAAAGAATTTTATTAGTTTTTCTAAACACTAAAACATTACGTAATTTATTATTATTATTATTATTATTATTTATTGAGTTAACAGAATTCAGTTACAGATAGGACAAAACAGTTAGAAGAATAGATGAAAAATGATTTTCATTAAGTCTCAAGTGTAAGGGTACAAGGCTTATATATGAGAAGAGTAAAGTAAGATTAGGCTTAATCTATGCTCTTATTACTGAAGCCTATGCTCTTATTACTAAAGCCTACTTACTAACTATACAATTACATGAGCTAAGCATATATTTCTCAACAGCCTTCCTCAAGCTTTACTTGGTAAATGTTAACCATGTTAAGCTTGGTCATAAAAGCATGAAACTTTGGTGGAGCCAAAGCTTTGGTAAGAAAATCTGCAATTTGGTCTGCAGAGGATACAGGTAGCAGCTTTAATACTTCTTTCATGACTTTCTCACGCACAAGGTGGCAATCTATATCCAAATGCTTGGTCCTTTCATGAAACACTGGATTGGAAGCAATGTGAACTGCACTTTGGTTGTCACAGTACAGTATTGGCAAAGCTGAGAGCTGAACCTGCAAGTCTTTGAACAGATACAGTAACCATTGTAATTCACAGGTAGCAGAAGACAAGGCTCTGTACTCTGCCTCTGAAGAGGACCTAGAAACAGTTGCTTGTTTCTTTGCACGCCATGAGACTAGTGATTGTCCTATGAAGAAACAATATCCTGATATGGATTTTCTGGTATCCATACAGCCAGCCCAATCTGCATCTGAATATCCAACTAGCTGTAATTTTGAATTTCTACTAAAGAACATGCCTTGGCCTGGATTGTTTTTCAAATACCTTACCACCCTGCATGCTGCATTATAATGAACTGTAGTTGGTGCATGCATAAACTAACTTAGTTGTTGAGTAGCAAAGGCAATGTCTGGCCTGGTTGTGTTAAGATACAGTAATTTCCCAACCAACCTTCTATAGCTAGATACATCATGGTAGGGAGCTCCTGCAGTGCTATGCAGCTTGATAGAAGTATCTAGGGGAGTGTTAGCAGGCTTAGAGCCAAGAAGACCAGAGTCTTTAAGGAGATCCAAGCAATATTTTCTCTGGGAAACTGTGATACCAGACTTTGAATGTGCTACTTCAAGCCCAAGAAAGTATTTTAACTGGCCTAGATTCTTGATTTTGAAGGCTAAATCAAGTACAGATTTAATCCTATCAAATTCCTCAATGGAGTTACCAGCTAGGATAATATCATCAACATATACCAATAGGGCAGTAAAAACATTTGGTTTAGTGAGAGTAAATAGAGAATAGTCAGAAGCAGACTGTTTGTAACCTTCATGAATAAGCAAGGAGGTTAACTTTTCATACCACTTCCTACTTGCTTGTTTTAAACCATACAAACTTTTCTGCAGTTTGCACACCATATTTGGCTTCTTGTCTTGTACTCCTTCAGGTATTTGCATATAAACTTCCTCTTGTAAATCTCCATGGAGAAATGCATTGTTTACATCAAGTTGGTGTAAATGCCAACCCTGTATAGAAGCTATGGCAAGGAGGGTTCTGACTGTTGTGAGCTTGGCCACAGGAGAGAATGTCTCAAAATAATCAACCCCTTCCACTTGATTATAGCCTTTAGCCACTAGTCTTGCTTTATATCTCTCTACAGTACCATCTGCTTTAAGCTTGACTTTGTATACCCATTTACATCCTATTGGCTTAGTATTGGGTGGTAGTTCAACAACTTTCCAGGTACCATTCTTAACTAATGCATCTAATTCAAGCTTCATAGCAGCTAACCAATGTTCATGTTTACTAGCTTCCTCATAGGTTTGAGGTTCAGTGCAGTGTGTGAGTGACATAACAAATGCCTTGTGTGAAGAAGACAACTGTGTCAGTGCATGAAAAGAAGAGATAGGATATATGGACTTGGTACCTGAGATGATTGATTCTTGTGAAATAGCAGATGAATTATTGCAAATATAATCAGACAAGTGTAAAGGAGCCTTCCTTTGTCTGATGGGTCTAGAGAGGGAAGGAGAAGCAGAAAAATTTGAAGGGGTAGTGATAGATGAGGTATCTGTTGTATCTGGTGGATTTAGGGTAGAGTTAGGTGAAGAGGTGACATTGGAATCTGGAGTCAAAGGAGGAGACAGAGGAGCAGGGTTTGAGGTAAAGGATGTGTCACCATCAGATGTTAGGGATGAGTCATTGGTAGTTGGGATAAGATAAGGTTTGTCACATGGTGTTGAGGATGATGGGTGATAATCCCAAGGTATTTTAGGTGATGTGGATTGGCAAGGAAAAATGGTTTCATGATGGGTTACATTTCTGGACAGGAATATAGTCTTATCCATAAGGTCAAGGAGTACAACACCTTTAACACCAGGTTTGTATCCTAGAAACACACATTTTCTAGCTCTTGTATCTAACTTGGTTCTGTGATTTTGTAAGGTAGAAGCAAAGGCAAGTGAGCCAAAAACTTTAAGTTGATCAAAATCAGGATTAGAATTATGGAGAAGATTGAAAGGAATTTTATTCTGCAATTTTGGGACAGGTACTCTATTCATGATAAAGACAGCATGCATTACTGCATAAGACCAAAAACCTTTTGGCAAATTTGACTGGATAAGAAGGGCTCTAGCAATGTTAAGAATTTGTTGGTGTTTCCTTTCTACACGACCATTTTGCTGTGGGGTTTCAACACAGCTGGTCTGGTGTATTATGCCTTTTGAGGAATAAAAACTTGGCATTATAAACTCAGGGCCATTGTCAGACCTAATGATTTTAACAGTGTGATTATATTGGGTTTCAATGAGTTTTATAAAGTTTTGAACATGTGCCCTAGCTTCAGACTTGGCTTTCATTAGGGTAATCCATGTATATCTAGAGAAGTCATCAACAGCAGTAAGGAAGTAAGAAAAATTGTTGACAGATTTAATAGAGATTGGTCCCCAAATATCAAAGTGAATCATATCAAAAGGTTTCATAGCTTTGTGATAGCTTTGTACAAAAGGAAGCTTTCTATGTTTAGCAAAATGACATATGTCACAAACAATATTGGAATCAAAATTTACAGAAGGGACTATGGATTTTAACAAGGCAATCCTAGAATTTGACAAATGACCTAATCTGAAATGCCAAATAGCATTTTCAGACAGACAAGCATTATTTGTGGAAACAAATTGAGAACTATTAGGTATACTAGAGTGTAAAGGAAGCTTTTCCTTGTCTGACTGAATTAGGTAGTATAATCCATCCTTCTTTTCAGCCAAACCAATCATCTTCAAGGATATCTGTTCCTGAATATAAGCATTTGTGTCAGTGAACCTAACTAGATATTGTGCAACATCACATAAAAGAGAAACAGATATCAAATTCACATTGAAGGATGGTACATATAAAACACCACTAATACTAAACAGGGAAGAGAATTTTACTGTGCCTGCATATTTTGTGACAACATGATTACCATTGGGTAATTTGATAATCATAGGATTGATTTCACTATAAGAGTGAAACCATTTTAGTGAGGCACAAATGTGATGACTTGCTCCTGAATCTATGATCCAGGTGTCAAGAGCTATGTTATGACAAACAGAAGAATAAAGACAGTGATTTTGAGAGATAATACCTTGAGTAGTTGCTGATGAAGGACCAGCAACTGGGAAAGACCTAACCTGATTGGAAGCAGCAGCAGGAACCTGATTAGTGGATGAAGATTGAAGTAACTGCATCAGCTGTGTATATTGCTCTTGTGTAATGGTAGGTGATGATATAGATGTATCTTGTGATGCAGAAGAATCACCAGAAGCACCTCCTTCAGCTGCAGCACTATGAACAGAGGAGTTGTAATTCCTCATGTGAGGAGGCACACCATTCTTCTCAAAACAATTTTCAACCACATGATTATTCTTGTGACAGTAAGTACAATATCGATTTGAACGATTCGAACCATTAGAAGAACTAGGCCTACCATTACCAGATCGATTGAATTGAGGCTTCCCCTTGGAAGCATTAATCAAAGCAGATGAATCTTCAGAGGAAGTAACTGAGGAGTGTTGGCGTTCAAATTGAAGTACCATAGAGAAAATTTTGGTCAATGAGGGAATCGGATCCATAAGAAGGATTTGAGTCTTCACCGCATTGAAACTATCGTTTAAACCAGTGAGAAAACGCATAATCTGAAGCAATTGATGATTATGCCTAGCTAAACGCATAGCATTACAGGTACAACGTTGAGGACAAGTACAATTGGGGATCGGCATGTAAACATCAAGCTCTTCCCAAAGAGTCTTAAGATCAGAGTAGAAAGTTGTTACCGATCGAGAATCTTGTGAGAGTGCGTAGATTTCTTGCTGAAGCTCAGATACACGAACAAGATCGCCTTGGGAAAATCTTTCTTTGAGATCGATCCAAACGTCAGCGGCGTTCTCGATGAAGACGATGGATTGAGCTATGGAAGGATCAACTGAATTCATGATCCAGCTGTGAATAAGCATGTTACAGCGATTCCAAGCACGGTACGACGGATCAAAAGCGGTCGCCGGCGTCGGAATCGTGCCATCAAGAAACTCGAACTTGAGCTTAGCTCCAAGAGCACGACGCATCGAACGCGCCCAAGAATGGTAATTTGAACCAGATAAGAGTGGAACAACCTTGACGGAAGAGGGACCGTCGCTAGAATGCACGTAATAAGGACTAGAGGCGTCGGTGGAGGGATCCACCGGTGGTGGAGGAGCCACTCGCGGTGGCATGATGAAGGAGAAGGGAGCGGAAGCGAAGGATCTAGTGCGATGATACCATATTGAGTTAACAGAATTCAGTTACAGATAGGACAAAACAGTTAGAAGAATAGATGAAAAATGATTTTCATTAAGTCTCAAGTGTAAGGGTACAAGGCTTATATATGAGAAGAGTAAAGTAAGATTAGGCTTAATCTATGCTCTTATTACTGAAGCCTATGCTCTTATTACTAAAGCCTACTTACTAACTATACAATTACATGAGCTAAGCATATATTTCTCAACATTATTATTAAAATCAACATCACACAACTCACATAGGAGAAATTATTTAAAAAATCAATGTGACACAACACAACTCACATAGAAGAAACTTAGAAGGCAGGATTCACACCCTCATAAAGTTTACCTACAAATAACTAATCTCAAAACATTAGTTTAGCTTTTTATAATTAGTTGACCCTAAAGACTTATATTGAAATCAATTAATCTAGAAATTGCTGTTGGACAAACACTTTACTCTGAACCATCAAGAATTGCTTGCTTCCTTGCTATCCGAAACTTAAAACTGTAAGACAGCAACATTGTGTCCACCAAAGAGTCTAAAATTAAACCACCAAACTCACTTTCACCTGACTGAGACTACTACCAACTTTGAAAGCTTTGAAATCACTCCTTTCTAATCTAATCTAACCCTCTCCCTCACGTATATTCATTCCAACTTGTTGCATTGCCAATGGATCAAGTCAAGGGTAATCACTAATAATATAATCAAATATATATTTAGTTTCGATAATTATCTCAAATTTTACTTTTAATCTTTGTATTCACTTTTCAGTCACTATAAATTATAAAACTGCATGTTTTTTAGTCCTCTATAAGCAGAGATTAAATAAAAAGCAGAGACTAAAATTATGCTGTAATTATTAGTAGACTATAAAGTGAATACATGGACTAAAAAATGTAGATGGAGATTATATTTTTGGTTTTTTCTAGGGTTTTTATGGGAGATAATTATATTTAAAATATGTCAGATACTAAATATGGGTATTTTTCATAATTAATATTTAAATACTGGTTCGTTATTTAATATTCGAATATTGGTTCGTTATGTTTTGGAAGGTTGTTCCCTTCTATTAAACTCAATCATTGTTATTAAGGACTAATTATAGAGTTTATAAGGACTAATTAAGAACATACATAGTTTCATTTTTATTTTATTTTTGAAAATAAAAATAGAACAAAATAGCCGTGTAAAAGCCATTTTACTCAAAAAATGCATATACAAATAGGAAAATGGTAATCGATGCTCCCGGTATATTCTTTAAGGATATTCAATAGTAAATTTTTATCAAAATATGTTGAGACAATGCATTGAAAATTAAAATATTTATTTTTAAAATAAATAATTTCTTTAAATAGAATTTTTAAAGTGTTCGGATGGCAACCATTGGCAAGATCTTTTATATATAGTAATTGTTTATGAAACAACAAAACTTTTGTTCATTTCTTAAGTGTTTTAAAATATTTTAAGTGAAGAACCACAGGAAAAACACATAAAGGAATGCGCCTAAATTTTTTCCATCTATTTATGAAAATATATAATTTATTACACTAAAAATAAAGCAACAAATGAATTTCAATGATTTTGTATCAAGTCATCATCATGATAGAATTATTGTAAATACAACTTTATTGATAGTCCTGCAAGCATTTATGTATTTGACTATTTGAGCATGGGTTTGAATCCACTTATTTTTCACTCACTAAGACAATATTGGTGTCGATAGACTATCCAACTAAATAAATTACTTATACACCAATATCTTTAAACGTGATTTTTTCATGACACATCTTATTTAAATTTGTATTAATATACCGTTAATATGAATAATTCTAATAAGTTCACATATAACTTTTATTATTTTTTGAATTATTTCCCTTAGCGGTATACTGCTGTATTGAGTGTTCACCTCCTTCAAATTATAGAACTTAATAAATTACTATAATAGTGTGGGATCACAGACTATGATTCCCTCCGGTTTCATGCGGTAATAAATTTGGATTGTTGATTTGAGATCGAATGGTCTAAACCACTTACACAACAAAATGATTTCAACTGTTTATTTAGATCGAGCAGTTGAGAGGTGTAATTGTGTGACGCGCAGAAAATCCAATTATGTGGGATCACATGCATAACTAGTCATCATATTTTAACAGTAACATAGACTTTAGATGAGCCACAAAATAAGTTCCTACTTAAAAATTGAGAAAGAAAACCATCCACCAAATAACCTTCTATATTCTTGACAATATCATTTCACCAAACCCCAATTAAACAAACAAACAAACACAACCTAATGCTTGAATTCAACTCTTTTTCTTTCTCAAATGTCTCTCTTTTCTTCCTCTATATTTCTACCTCTTTTCTCTTCTCTTTTGCTCACTGATTTTTATTATTTTTTTTATTATTCTGATTATTATTTCCTTCTCTTTCTTTTTTCTCTTTTTCTACCATGCAGCCATTTCGTCGCAAGACACCTCTTTTCAACTCAGAAACAGGGACAATGATGAAGGGTCGTAAAAACAACAATTTCTCCATTTTTGTAGTTGTTTTTTCCATTTTCCTTTTTGGGATTTTCATGTACAATGAAGACGTTAAATCAATAGCTGAATTCCCATTTTCTAGACCAAAAGTTCAACAAACCCATCAAGAAAAACCAAAAAAGATTGAGTCTTTACAAAGAGAAACAGAGAAAGTTGTTGTAGAAGAAGAAACAGAAACTGTTGTTGATGATGATACTAAGAAAAATGTTGTGGAAGAAGAAACTGTTACTGTTTTGTCTTCTAAGAATTCAAGAACTCAACTTGAGAAAAGTGATGATGGTGGTGGTGATGAAGATTCTGATGAACCACAAGAAGAACATGTTGAGTTGAAAAAGATTGTGATGACAGAAAATGAAGAGAAGATTGAATTGTTAGAAGAAGAGGAAGAAGATGATGAAGAAGTTGAGTTACCACCTAAAGATTGTGACTTGTTTAATGGTAAATGGGTTTTAGACAATTTGACACATCCTTTGTATAAAGAAGATGAATGTGAATTTCTCACTTCACAAGTTACATGTATGAAGAATGGAAGAAAAGATTCTTTGTATCAGAATTGGAAATGGCAACCTAGAGATTGCTCTCTTCCAAAGTATGAAATTTGGGTTTGTTTTTAATCTTTGAATTTTACATTTTTGTTATTGAAATTTGAATATTATTATTGTTATTAATGATTGGATTTTGTGTGATTATTTAAGGTTTAAGCCAAAATTGTTGTTTAAGAAGCTTAGAGGGAAGAGGCTAATGTTTGTTGGAGATTCTTTGAATAGAAATCAGTGGGAATCAATGGTTTGTATGGTTCAATCTGTTGTGCCTTCAGATAAGAAGACTTGGTATAAGACTGGTTCTCTTGCAATATTGAAAATTGAGGTTTGTCCTTTTCCTTTTTTCATTTGGGTGCTCAAGTTGGGTAGATTAATTATAGCCACATCATTCAACTTTGCAAAATATTAATAAGAATTGCAATATGTAAATGTTATTTAAAACCTTGATGCTACATCTTGATTATCATATGCATAATAATTTGTCATAGAGTCTCAGATTAGATGTCATTTAGTGGTTGACCGTAGCTCGAATAGGATTACCTTTCGTAGAAGAAATTTGCGAGAAACGAAAAAAAAGGCTTAATTATTAACCACAAGCATAACATCATACTTTGAAAGTTTGAATGGTAAAGTTCTAGCTAGGCCTTTCCCCGAATTTGTGAGAGGGATCATTTCTACCTTGATTTGACTTACCTCGCAGTTAAACTCTAAATTATCAAAACTCTTCTCCTGAAAACCGAAAAGGTCCATAAAAAAAGTACTACGATAGAATAAGAACAACCATGTATGATGATGAACATTTTTGTGCATTTATTTATAGTGGGCCACTGAATTTGATGAACAAGTGGCAAGTGGGAATGTTTAAATACCAAGTCACCTCTTTATTTTGCCTTCAGTAGATTGAGACATGTAGTTAACAAAGGACACTTCGTTTTTTTACCCAAAATAAAAGAACATGTTGTGTCAGGGTTAACATGGACTTATTCAATGTTGCTTAGGATGCAATCTTGTTATTTATGTAGGAACCAGGGAACATAATTACTACTGTGGAATTCTACTGGTCACCATTTCTTGTAGAATCAAATTCAGATGATCCAACTATGCACAGCATATTAGACCGTATAATCATGCCTGAATCAATTGAAAAACATGGAGTGAATTGGAAGGATGCTGATTATCTTATCTTTAATACCTACATATGGTGGATGAACACTTTCAATATGAAAGTCTTGTAAGTACTAAACCACATTGTACCCTTTTTTTACCTCATTAATGTTTCTTGATTTTGAAGCAAGTTTATGAAACTTATATGGTTTTTTCTGTGATGTAATAGACGAGGATCGTTTGATGAAGGGGCCACAGAATATGATGAAGTTCCTAGACCAGTAGCATATGAGAGAGTGATGAGGACATGGTCAAAATGGGTGGATAACAACATTGATCCAAATAGAACCAAAGTTTTCTTCACTGGCACGTCCCCTCTTCATATCAAGTAATGACCATATCTCATTTTTCTGCTTTTTAATCTTTGAAAAGTAATTTTGTGATCAATAAACATACATTGATTGGCTTATGAACTGTTATGCAGACACCGTATATAAATAAGGGTCATGCTAAACAGTGCCCCCGGGACAGGGGCACTAGTTAATCATACCAAAAAAGGAAATAAAAAATAAATTTAATATTGGAAAGATAACTTTTTACAATTCCAAAGAATTGAATGCACGAAATTCGAAACAAAATTTCCATTTTAATATGCTTAACTAGTGCCCCGGGGGCACTGTTTAGCATTTGCCTATAAATAAAGACAATTGAAATTTAATTTAACATATTTTTTTAATATTCATTTTTTTATAAACATGATAAAGTATAAAAGTTTATGTACAAAACCATACATAATGTTGGCATTTTTTTTAAAGTTCCATGTCATGTGATTGAAAAACAACAATATCTATGGTACTATTTAAATTTTCTTCTATGAAAAACCTATCAAGTTTACTCACATTTTTTAGTTTATCCTTAAAAAAAATGTTTATGGTTGAATAATCTTGCCTGTTGGATAAAGATTAATCTTTTCATAATTTTACTCCACCAAATGTACTTGCAATAAAATGAGCTGTCCAACCTAATAAAAGACCAAGATACTTAATGAGTAAACAGGAAGGAATCAAATTTATAGTTAGTTGGTGACCCACTTCCCCTTCAATAATTAACATTTTATTGTTTGTATTTAACCTTTAAGCTTAAGCAATTTGGTATTTGAATTTAACATTTACAATTAACCATTTGATTTTATAGGAGTGAGGATTGGAACAACCCAGATGGTATAAAATGTGCTAAAGAAACAACTCCAGTTCTCAACATGTCGACACCGTTGAATGTGGGCACAGATCGTCGCCTTTTTGTCATTGCAAACAATATAACAAACTCAATGAAGGTGCCAGTGTACTTCATTAACATCACAACCTTATCAGAGTATAGAAAAGATGCACATACCTCAGTTTACACGATACGTCAAGGAAAGATGCTAACACCGGAACAACAAGCTGATCCAACTAATTATGCAGATTGTATTCATTGGTGTTTACCTGGATTACCAGACATTTGGAATGAGTTCCTTTATGCACAAATCATCTCTCAATCTTGACGAATAACGTACAGATAACTTCATACAAAATACCTTTTCTTTATTTTTTTTCCTAATTGTTATTATTTCTCCTTTTACTTAAGAAGAAAGCTTGTCCTTTTTTTTTTCTTCACTTCAATGCCTCAACTTTTGTTGTCTGTCAGTTTTTGTAATTTTTGAGTCACTTTTTATTAGGTTTTTTAGGAGTTGGGCAATATATTTTTTTACTCTTTTACTTCCTCATGTTTATTTGTTAAGCCAATTTAGCACAGCAAGAACATAAATTGTACAATGAATCCTTGTTCCTTCAATGAAGAAAAAAAAAATAAAGCACCACGGTTTTGTTTAGTTAAATTTTGTATTCCCATTGTTCCAAGTTTAAAACAAATGCATGTAATGACAATGATATTTGGTATGCACAAATGGAAAGTAATCTGTTTAAATAATATAATATAATATAATATAATATATATATATATATACACTATACTATACTACTATATAATTTTACATTGCAGAAGATACCTCTAATTTTGCTTCCATCATATTAGACCAAATCAGAACCTGCATATGATCAATTAAATATAACTGAATATTATTACTCTATAATACAAGGGAATGCAACAAAAATTTGTAAGAGATTGACAAATACCTGTTGGTTGATATTACTGGCTGTTGATAAGTGTTGAATAAGTTTGATTACGAGATTTTGAAATTAAAAATGCAATGTAACCAAAACTTGTAGATAAGAAACTTGTCTAAATGTTGGTCTACTTGGTTCTTTTCTGTAACACCTGGATATTTTGACTCAATAATTTATACTCTATTTGTGCTAATACATACTTCAGGAGAAAAATCTCATACTAATTTCCATTTCTAAGTAAAACTAATCATCGAGTGAAAGACCGGGCTTTTACCTTTAAATGCTTCTTTTGAACGAATTAGTAAATCATACAAATATAAACTACAAACATTTCAAATGATTAAAAAATAACTAACACTTTATACATAAATATGAAACCATATAATAAATACTATAATACTGAAACCCACAAACTTGCAAACTCATTTGATAAAAAAACCATACTAATCATAAATATACTTGAGTTATAGGCTCCTATTCAATTATCATCTCCAGTACCATAGTCAACATAAGATTACATCTGTATATATATACACATAAGTTACAATTACATCACGTCTCCTGCGACATCCTCCGAAATCTCAATACCAAATTCGTTTGAGAAACAAGAAAGTAGGTATGCGGATGAACTTGTCAGTCAAAATGTTGTGTCAATAACTGATGAGAATACTACTGTACATGAATATTCGTAAAATTAACAATTTATAACTGAACTATAATCATGTCAAACACCTATCTATCTCACTAATAACATTGATATGAGTTCTTGGTAAAGACAGACGCAGCAACGGAATCAAAGAGGATGACATGCGCTTAGATTTGACTCTATCAATAGCTGTCCTGATTACAGATGAAGCAGGTACATTATACCACTGAAGAAACCAAGAAAGAAGAATGGAGCGTTTATCCTGCGATTCCCCATCAGGCCATTTTCCCAATTTCAAATATATATGAAAATCATCCTTCAATTCCTGAGAACTGTTTAGAAGTTCTTCGACCTTCTTCCTAAGAGAACCAACAAACGTTGATTGTACGATTCCTCCTTTTGAAGTAGATAGTTTTGCCGTCATCAATGCCTCAATATAAGTAAGCGCAAGCTGCAAGAATATACAACTAGCGTCAATGCTCACCCTCTAGCAGGTGCTTAAAAGAGTGAATGTGTAAGATTGATTTGATTTGAAGAATATATGATCTACAAAATGTTGGGTAGCTCAACTAGTTTAAGCTAAGGGTCAAAGGAGTTAAGGTGTAAAAGGACCGGGGTTCATGTCCCGGCGAAAGAGAAAAATACTAATATTAACAACTAATTACTGACTTTGGCCGTTTCAAAACAAAAACAAAATACATCTACAAAATGTGCATGTTCACCCTCTTTACCATAACTGATGTTTAATTGATATCTATATTATATTATCCATGGGAGTGTTTGCCACAGAAGAAACTATGATCAAATATGACTGATGGCTTGGCTCTCTAGCCATAGCCTACACCACCACTTAAGTCTTAACCATAGAAGCTTATTCAACATATCATAAAAGCCCAGTATGACCAAATCAGAGGTGAACACTAAAGGTAAATAAACAGCAGAACTGGAAGAAAAAACAGTTTAGAGACAGATTATTACTCAAAAGGAAAGAGCAATTACAAAGATGAAATGTGAACATCACCTTAAAACCAGATATAGAGAGTGAGTCACCAGAAACAACGGCACCAGTAGTAATTTGATTGACCATGGATTCAACTGTTGTGTACAAAGATAAATATACCTGTATAATAAACCCGTCAACAGATGTACTTTGAGAATACCCCAAATTTAACAAAATGTAACAGCTTATCGTCTAATAGCCACAACAAGCACAAACCAATATATATAGAAGTTAAAATTCATTGGCATACACCTTCAATACCTTCGTAGAAGAAAATTTAACAAATCCAACCATTGAATCATGCATGGATGTATGCGTGTGGCGTGCATGTGTGTGTGTGTGTGTATAGAGTGAGAGACCAAGAAATGGAGAGATAACATCAAGTGACAAAAACATAGTCATGTATATAACCACTCACCTCTTACATGAAAAGTTTATATTGTGTGTATGTTGATGTTATATGTTTTAGACAAAATAAGAAGAAATATAATTATGAAGACATGCTATTGACTTTAATACAAAAGAATAACACTAAACCTATTTATAGTGATACAAGATTCATAATCCGAAATAAATAAACCAATCAAAAACAAATCATACTAATATTTAATATGGAAATTAATCCTAGGAGATAAACTGAGATACTAGAACATAATATCAAAGATATTCATAGATATTTCATACTTCCTCTTGTATCATATATAAACAACAATTTACTTTTTAGGTTCATTCAATAACTGATGTATCTGGTATTATAGATCAATTATTAAATGAATTAGAAAAAATAACTTTTACTTATATTTGAGACCGGAGGGAGTATATTCTAACAGTGTAGAAATATATATCATGTTCATAAAATTTCCACATTAAGGCAAAATATATTTTATACTATATTCATATGATAGAGATATAAGAAGATAGACTAGTTAGTTTTCTATAGGATTGTACCAGCTGTACTGGCCTATTCTACTTAGCTTATATTCTACTGTCTATATAAGACAATATACCAATTCAGTTGTAACTAACTTTCAATTCAATGAATTCTATCTTTCTTCTCTCTCTCTCTGTTTCTATCATGGTATCTTGAGCTTTCTTCTTCTTGATCCATGGCGGACCAAAATCCCTTTCAAGGGAACAAGATCTCAAACCTAATCTCTCTCAAGCTTGATGATACGAACTTCAAGCAATGGAAACAGCAAATCTTTGGAGTTATTCGCGGTCTAGATTTGCAAAAATACATCACAGATCCAGTTATACCAGAGCAATTTCTCAATGCTGAAGCTCGAACTGCAGGAACGGTGAATCCTCTTCGTCTTCAATGGGAGAAGCATGATGCGCTGATTTGTACGTGGCTTCTCTCAACCATCTCTAATTCGTTGCTTGCGAAAGTTGTGGATTTCACTTTCTCGTGGCAGGTTTGGACTGAAATTCACCGTCACTTTGATACGTTACTCACTACTAAGGCGCGTCAACACCGATCGGAATTGCGAACCCTAAGCAAAGGAGATCGCACCGTTACGGAGTTCATAGATCGCGTTCGAGTGATTAACGACTCGTTGATTTCAATCGGTGATCCCGTTCCTCTTCGTAACCTAATTGAAATTGTTCTTGATGCTCTTCCGGAAGATTACGATTCCGTTGTTGCTGCGATCTCTGGAAAGTCTTTGTCCGTTTCTCTTGATGAGGTAGAATCTGATTTACTAGCACATGAAATGAGGCTTGACAAGAACAAGAAGCAAAATCTCACTGATGCTGCAACAGTGAATCTTGCTCAGACCTCTCTACCTGTTGTCTCCACTAACACTGGTGATTCTTCTCAACCTCCTACTTCTTCCTTTCCTTCTGGCTCTAGTCATGTCACTGCAAGTGGTTATCAAGGTGGAGAAGAGTTTTATCGTGGTGGCAGGAATGGAAGAGGAGGACGTAATGGTCGTGGTGGTCGTGGTGGAGGAAGAGGTCTCACATGCCAAATCTGTCACAAGCCTAATCATGATGCATCTATATGCCGTTACAGACGCAGTGGTGCCCCTAGCTTTGGTTACAGACCACCTCCACAGTATCAGCCACCACAGTATCAGCCACCTTATGGTTATGGTTATGCCTATCAGCCAAGACCACCACCACGTCCACAAGTTCTGCTCACTGGAGGCAATGGTAGCTTCAATAATCAATGGTGGTATCCTGATTCAGGTGCTTCTCACCATGTGACTCCTGAGCCTTCTAACCTCTCAGATGCTGCATCTCTACCTGGTTCTGACCAAGTGCTCATGGGAAATGGACAAGGTTTGGCTATTAACTCTATAGGTTCAATGTGTTTTCACTCTCAAACCAATTCTCACACACCTCTTACTCTTAACAATCTCCTTTTAGTTCCCTCTATTACTAAAAATCTCATGAGTGTCTCTAAATTTGCTCAAGACAATAAGGTTTTCTTCGAGTTTCACCCCACCTTTTGTCTTGTTAAATCTCA
Source organism: Trifolium fragiferum (assembly GCA_954870985.1). NCBI lineage: Eukaryota > Viridiplantae > Streptophyta > Magnoliopsida > Fabales > Fabaceae > Trifolium > Trifolium fragiferum. The sequence goes on along the minus strand of OX940791.1, from coordinate 9,379,788 downwards.
GGCTTCTTCTGAAGTTCTTCTACGTGGCATTGTTGGAGCTGATGGACTCTATAAGTTCACCTCTTCTTTAGATTCAATTTCTGCTTTGAATAATTGTCCAAAACAGTGTAACTCTGTTTCTTTCCCTGTTTCCAGTTTGTTTAATAATGTGGTGAATTCTACTCCCACTGTTAATGTTTCACAAAGTTCAATTAATACCAATAATTCTACATGTATATCCAGTTCTGTTTTTACTTATGATTTATGGCATGCAAGACTAGGGCACCCTCACCATGATTCACTTAGAGAAGCTTTAAAATTGTGTGATATTCATGTTCCTTCTAAGCCTCAAAATGGTTTATGCTCTGCATGTTGCTTAGGCAAGAGTCATAGGTTGCATGCTCCTGCATCCTCTACAGTGTATACATCTCCTTTTGAACTTGTTGTTTGTGATTTATGGGGACCTGCCCCAGTCAAATCATCTACTGGTTATACTTATTTTCTCACATGTGTTGATGCTTACTCTAGATTTGTTTGGGTGTATCCTCTTAAGCTCAAATCTGACACCCTAAGTAACTTCATTAGCTTCAAATCTATGGTTGAGTTACAATTTAACTGCAGAATTAAATGTGTTCAGACAGATGGGGGTGGTGAGTTCAGACCCTTTACTAAATATCTCACTGATCTTGGTGTTATTCATAGATTAACATGCCCTCACACCCATCACCAGAATGGCTTAGTGGAAAGGAAACATAGGCACCTAGTTGAAACAGGTCTTACCCTACTCTCTCATGCTAGCTTGCCTATGAAATACTGGGATCATGCTTTTACAACAGCAGCTTTTCTTATAAACAGAAATCCTACACCTGTGCTTCACAATAAATCTCCCTATTCTGTCTTGTTAAACAAGCAACCTGATTATAAGTCTCTCAAGGTGTTTGGCTGTGCCTGTTTTCCCTTCTTGAGACCTTATCACTCTACCAAGCTTGCCTATAGGTCTCAAGAATGTGTGTTTTTGGGATATTCCACTACTTACAAGGGTTACAAATGTCTTAGTCCTGATGGTCGTGTGTATGTGTCTAAAGATGTTTTGTTTAATGAACAGAGGTTTCCTTATCCCTTACTTTTTCCCTCCTCTACACCTGCTAGTCCATCATCTCCTACTCACTCCTCTTCTTCCTCTCAGATGCCTCTATTTTTCCCTCCTTTCACTCCCAATACACCAAATCTCCCTACACCATCATCCCCTTCCACTCAACACTCTAATGCTTCTCCACCTACAGTTTCTGCTACTCCTATTTTGAATCCTATTCCCATTACCATTGTTCCCATGGAAGCTGAACCTACTACACCACCAGCTTTCACTCCTCAGTCTAGCACTAGTTCTCCTCCCATTCAAAACTCCAATGCTTCACAGCATATATTCTCTTCAGCTTCCTCTGCTGAGTCTGTTCCTGTCTTTCCTCCACCATTACCTGTCAAGCCTCCTCCAGCTAGGCATCACATGCTAACCAGGTCCAAAACCAAGTCTCAGCCAACTGTTCTTGTCACCCACATTGAACCTACCACTGTTAAACAGGCTCTTCAGTCATCTAATTGGCTTGCTGCCATGAAGGAAGAGTATGATGCTCTCCTCAAAAATAATACATGGACTCTAGTTTCTCCTCCCCCTCATAAAAAGCCCATAGGGTGCAAATGGGTGTTTAGAGTCAAAGAGAATCCTGATGGGACTGTTCACAAGTACAAGGCAAGGCTTGTTGCTAAGGGTTTTCACCAACAACCTGGTTCTGACTTTACTGAAACTTTCTCTCCAGTGGTAAAGCCAGTTACTGTTAAAACAGTTCTCACCATAGCAGTCACTAAAAAATGGCAAATCCAACAGATTGATGTGAATAATGCCTTCTTAAATGGCATTTTGGAGGAAGAGGTCTACATGCAGCAGCCTCATGGCTTTGAGGCCTCAGATAAAACTCTAGTGTGCAAGCTTCATAAAGCTTTATATGGGCTGAAACAGGCACCAAGGGCCTGGTTTGATAGGCTAAAGGCTGCCCTTCTTGGATATGGTTTTAAGGCAAGTAAATGTGATCCAAGTTTGTTTATGCTAAGAACTAATACTCTGCATCTAATTGTCCTAGCATATGTGGATGATATCATTATCACAGGGAATTCTCCACAACACATTCAGCAGCTTATCACTAAACTCAATGATGAATTTGCTCTTAAGCAACTAGGTCCATTGGATTATTTCCTAGGGATTGAAGTTTTTCACTTAGCTAATGGGGCTCTTCTACTGTCTCAGACTAAATACATTAGAGATCTTTTATCTAAGGCTAACATGGACACTGCAAATGGCATGCCAACCCCTATGGCCTCCACTCTCAAACTGTCTAAAGTAGGGTCTACTCCAGTTGAGGATCCTACTCTGTTTAGATCTATTGTTGGAGCTCTACAATATGCTACTCTTACCAGACCTGAAATTGCTTACTCTGTCAATAAAGTGTGCCAATTTTTGTCCAATCCTCTTGAAGAACATTGGAAGGCCGTCAAGAGAATTCTTAGGTATCTCAGTGGTACTTTGCACTATGGTCTATTAATTCAAGCTGCTCCTGTTGATAAGCCCTTGAGCCTTATTGGCTTTTGTGATGCAGACTGGGCTTCTGACCCTGATGACAGAAGATCTACCTCAGGAGCATGTATTTTTGTTGGCCCTAATCTTGTATCTTGGTGGTCTAAAAAGCAGACACTAGTTGCACGTTCAAGTGCTGAAGCTGAGTACAGGAGTCTTGCCAATCTGTCCTCAGAAATTCTATGGCTTCAATCCCTCCTAACTGAACCACAGTGTCAGTTCAACACTCCCAAGATTCTATGTGATAATCTCAGCACTGTTTCTTTGGCTCATAATCCAACTCTGCACCACAGAACCAAGCATATGGAACTAGATATCTTTTTTGTTAGGGAAAAGGTTCTAAACAAAATTCTTGTGGTTTCTCATGTCCCTGCACAAGACCAGTGGGCTGATGTTCTCACTAAGCCACTGTCTGCTCTCAAGTTCTGTGCTCTTCGCAGTAAGCTCAGAGTTTTTGATAAATATAGCTTGGTCAAGGGTGGCTCAGTTTCTGCAGGGGAGTGATAGAGATATAAGAAGATAGACTAGTTAGTTTTCTATAGGATTGTGCCAGTTGTACTGGCCTATTCTACTTAGCTTATATTCTACTGTCTATATAAGACAATATACCAATTCAGTTGTAACTAACTTTCAATTCAATGAATTCTATCTTTCTTCTCTCTCTCTCTGTTTCTATCATCATATTTCAGTACATAAGATTATCATCGAAAATATGACTACAATAGTAGAAAACAATAAACTACTTAATTTTTTTAACTTGTGTGTAAGAAATTTAATTGAAATTTGGCATGCATGATAAACATGAGAATATTCATATCAGGCGGTTGTAATGATCAACAATGCTTTGGTACAAAATCTTACATCCGTGTCAGAAAATTCTAAATCATAAGACGTATACACATACTACGGTTTTCCATGTGAATCACAGAAAAAATTGAACGCAGTGATTCCAGTTGTGACATATGAAGTTTTAAACTTGGGTCATTATTGTTGTTGAGATAGATGAAATAAATATTAATATTGATTGAGATAGTATCTCCCTTATTTACTTTTATGTAAATATTCTTTATTTCCTTGTGTCGTGTGCGTCTCTTATGTAAATACTAAATAGGCAAAATTCAATCCCTAATATCATGGGATTTGCTATGTACATATTGTCATTATAAATACATTGCTGAGGAGCTAATACCTAAAGCAATTCAGCCCAAAACATTATTCTCAACTATTATTATATATATTGAATTTAGAGAATAGAAATTAGTCTTCTAATTCTAAGTACATTACCTGTAAAAGAGCTGGTCTATCCTTGCTCACACACTCAAATAATACTTGCAAGCAAAATTCCTTGAAATCAACATCAGATCTGCAAGCATGTTTCATTAGTTTATGTAGATACTTCACCTTCTTTACAATAAAGGAGGGTAGCATATGCATTAAGCCTGTAATTAGTATGGCATCTTTGTTTATCATCTATGATCTTCACATCAATCAAGGGAATAACAGAACTTTTTAGGAACTTAAAAGAAACAAGTTTTGAAGGAAAGTGATCAATCAGGCGTGTCTAGCTAATTGTATGATGCAAAAGATAGATGAATTTCTAACCAGCAAAATTACGCTCTCTATCCTTTCAGCTTTTTCAGAAGGTTTCAAGTTTAAAGGATATATGACTGCAGGGATAAAACCAAATTCTAGTCTTTTTTTACTGATTTAGCTGGTTTTAAGGTTGTTAAGAAAGAGTTATTATTATAATAAGTAACTAGAGTTTATTCTTGAATTAGATACTATGGATGTATAATCGGAGTGATTCCAGCCTTACATTTATCATTTATTTTCTTTATTCCTGACGGCTCCAATTATCCCTATGATGAGTGTGCCTGGATTTGTTCGCTTGATAATCATTTCATTATTATTTATTTAAGGGAGTCTCTGACCAGTTATTATGTATCAAAAAAATTAAGAAACATTTTCACAAATCAGAAAAATGCTTAATAACTAAAAACATTTGACAATCATACAACTTAATTTTTTTCTTGGGGACTAAAAAAATGCTTTTATTTTTCTTAGGGACTAAATTGGGTCTTGCGATTTTTCTTAGGAACTAAAATGGGTCTTCACTCTGGAGTTAAATACTGCAGATATAATCAAGCAGCACATGGATACCAAAACATGGGATACAAAAAAGATATAGAAATATGAACTTACCTATTATACCACGCGGGATCACAGCAAAATTGTGCAAAAGCAATCAAACTAGGATCAGATGAGAAGGTACCGACCAACTGATCAACAGTGATGGAACCAGATCCACCATGTACATCTGTGGTTGTATCAGATGCTTTTAAACTTGTAAGGCCAAACACCTAGATCAAGCAAAAAAATAAAGTTGGAGTATAATAATAGTGTAAACTCATACCAATATCAAATACTATGCAATCCCAACCTTGTGCATTGCCCGTGATAGCAGTGACTGGCACCCAATGGGATCATCAACATATGAACAAGCTCCGACTTTTCTTTTGATAAAAAGAATACCAGAATTAAATGGATTATTCTTGTCGCCAAAATTCCACCAAGGCTTATCTGTTATTAAGTGAATAAATTGGAGTTCTCGTTTAAAAATTATATAATACTTCCAAAAATCTTAAATCGCTAAATGATCACATAAACAGAATAATAGTTTGTGCTTACCTTCAGGGGTAAAGTCTATTACCTGAGGCCAGTAGCGAGGCCCACAAACACGTATAGTTTTCAACTGTAACCATCAATGCCAAACAAATTAGATCTACAAGCGATTTTCTTTAACCCAAATATCAAAGCAGCGTCATACAGAAGAATCGTACAACAAAAAAAAAAGGGTTAACTAATCAAAGACAAATTGAAGTGCCATTCAGACTTACAATGGCTCGTTCTGGCATAAGGCAAGGAGTGACCTCACAAAAGCTTGACTCTGCATAATGCTCAGTTTCTCTGACTGTGACCTCGATGGGAGCATAAACAGGAAGACCCGTATCAACATCAACGGTCTGAATCCATCGTGCCTCTGTTGCAAGGACATAAAGATGGCGAAATGCCTGCAAAAGAACATATTTCATAGAACATGAGTTTAAGGAGTAAACCATAGAACATCCAAGATTTGTAACCAAGGGACGGTAATTCAGCAATTGTATATACCTGAAGGTGGCATCTGTTATCATTTGGACCCATTGGCAAACGTGGATATAGAGTAATGAGCAAAGCAGCAATAGAACTGCTGTTAGTTGAAAATGTTCTCATTCCACCACCGAGAAATAAGAAACCAGTAGCTAAGCTCACCTAAAGCAGCATATTTGTACAACAAAAAAGTTAGAATGGAGACTGAAGAAAACTAATTAACAGGCATGTTTTTATTATATAAAAAAGAAGTGTTATCTACAGATATGCATATTGCATAATTTGGTCTGAGCATAGGTCATGTCAGATGTACAAGAGTAAACTACTCTTTTTACACGAGTATATCTCTAAATTTGAACAAAGGTTGTTTTACTATATGAATTTCAAGCTGATTCTCTGATATAGCCATAATAGAGAGTGCATATCTTCAAAAATCCCTTTGTCAATTTATATTTCTATGCATGCATGAGACGACACATTTGCACAGATGAATACCAAAGCAGTTTTTTTGTACAAGAATTCAAGTTCCAAAGCCCACTTCCTACATATCGCCAGATTTTAAATTATAATGGCAAAATTGATATAAAAAAACAACTTGTAGAACTTACTGCCATCTGAATACCATAACTTGACTGCCCGTCTGCACAATTTCTGCTTCTTAGGAATCTCAATAGCCGAAAGGTCTGTAAATGTCCAGAGCCGGCCATTACCTGTCAATGCCATGCATACGTTTAATCATTGAATTTTATCCATGTATTTAATTCTTAATTAGTTGACAGTAAAAGGAAAGGGGAAGCAGATACCACAGATAGGGAAAGAACAATAAGGTGAAGGCATGTTTCCAATGTGCCTCGGTCAATGTAACGAGACAATCCCTTAGGAAAAAACGTTCCACTTGTAGGGGAAACAGGCTTGATCTGCCAGACTTAAAAAAAATTAGAACAAACCAATTAATATTCATTTAAGAGGTAGGTAGCATAACTCTATAGACCAACCTCATTAAGAAAGTACATAGCAAATTCATAAAGTAATTCCTGTGCACTTCCATTTCTTGTGCCAGCAAATACCAGTCCTGACATGGTAAAAAGTAACAAGATTAATGATAAAGATATAATATTATCACAACCACTGAGTTGGCGCTATAAAGGAAATTAATAATAAATCTGTGTTGATAACATATCATCAGGGACAATAGTCCCAATGAGGATTTAAAGAAATGCTTTCAGTTGGATGATTACCTTTGAAATAAAAAGAATTTAGGTTATATTCATCATAAAAGTAAAGTAAAGACTAATGAGCATTTACCAAGAGATAAACAAGCTCCAGCCACAATATTAACATAGGCCTGCATGAATGCCTCGGCATCCATATCATCGATATCATTGCCATCACCACCAAGGCCTTCCACGCCACATCTGACAATTTCAGGAATTTGGGACCAAACCCAATCTTTCGAGGGATGAACACTACAAAAGAATTAAGGTATAGATCAAAATAATGGCGGAGATCGAAATAAATTTTAGCATTAACATAAAAAGACCAGAACAAACCTGCTCCACATTATTAAATTTCGAGCAATGACACGAAGCATGATGAAGTCGGGACGTACATATTGCAAATCAAAGCGTGTATTGGGAATTGAGAGCCTAGACGCAACAGCCTCAGCCTCTGTCTGTAACAAGAATACAGTCCAATGTTATTAAAACTCCATAGAAAGCAAAGGATGCCATATCCATGACTGAACTCGGAGCTGCATACTTATATATCAATTATAAGGGTTATCGAAGCTAAAAATATGTAGACAGTGATAATATTGAACCGGTTCAAAACAATATCTAAAGATAGAAACTAAAATTGCAGAAGTAGATAAAAGACTTCTTGTTGAAATATTTATCACTTAATTGTAGAGTGAGTTCATAGTAAGTACTTTCAAAAACATTAAAGCAAGGGCAATTGTCGCTCCAGGCGCAGTGACATCTATATTGATTGTTGTCCCATCCATCATCTACAAAAAAATAAAAATGTATGAATTAGTCATGCAAGAGACAATCCCACCCACAATATCTCTCATACAATTTTATTTACTTTAATTTATCATGGGGAAAAAAAGGAGAAATGAATTCACTGAACCTGGGAAGAACCACGATTTTCATCCATTGAGAATGTCGAAAAATGTGATCTCTCCTGATGCAGAAGTACTTAAATGTTATATAAAAGACATTATAAACTAGTCTAAATTGACATGCAACAGAGGATCAAAATGGTCATTTCTTACAGGAATTTGAATCTAGACTTATATACTAGTATAAAAATGAAAGGATAAGGTTCTCAGCATGGGAGAGGAAAAAAGGAGATGGTCCATAACTTACATTATGAACTTTGCCACCAAAGTAGAGAAACAGTCTATTCACAAATGAGTCTTTGAAGCCATGTGCATCTTCTCCCCGCCCTTCAGAAAAAATATCTCTATTAAATAAAGAACAAAAAAATTGCAATCCAAAAAATGGCTATTTATTTATACATTCATACCCAGTGCAACAAGACCCAGAGCAAATCCTGCAGAAACAGCATGACCCTCTCGCTCAAGAACATTATCACCTCCGCTTCGACGTCCAATTTCACCCTGGAAAAGTTACATATATATGTAATAAAAGACTAAAATGAATTTCTGAAGCTTTTCCCCACTGGGCGGGGTTGGCTATGTAATAAACAATGCCACAATGTATTACCATACCAGAAGACATTCAAAAGAAACTAAATAAGAAACAGAAGTGACAATTTAAAGCAGATACTGAAACTCCACAAGCTCTGCCTCAGCCAGAGAAGACAAAGTACAATTACTCAGATCTCAGAATGAAAATGAACCATACATACAAAAACTGAATCAGGAAAGAAACTTATGCACTTCAGTTGTGACAGGTATATAAAAATGACCATAGAATCTGTACATAATATACAAAAGACACAGTGCAAGCAAACCAGTTTAGTACAAGGGGAAAGAGCCAGCGAGAATAAAAATCATAAGAGTTGGCAAAACGATCAAATCACAGACTACGGCAGCATAAGAAGTATTAGCTCAACCCAATCTATCTATGTTCACTTTAGCTAGATGGCATTAATGAATTTGTTGGAAAGCATATTTAACAAGTGCTTATTATGACTTGAATAATTTAGAATCAGCGGCTTGTATTTCATAATGAGGTTGTGCAAACTTATATACAAGAGAGAATCTCTCAAGGAAAAACAGAAAATTAAGAAAATTATATCGGCGATAAAACAATAGAGAATAATCAATGATCCCCCTCAAGCTGGAGTATATATATCACATGCATTCAGCATGTTACATATAAAATCAATCTGGTGAAAATATCAGCCACTAATATCAGCCACCAAAAAGGATCTTCTCTCTGATAGAGTGGCAATCAACTTTTATGTGTTTAGTCCTCTCATGAAAAATGAATTTAAAGAAAGATACATTGCTGACTGATTATCACACATAAGTTCCATAGGATAGTTCACAAAATTTCAACTCTTGTACTAAGTGTTTCAACCATAAAAGTTCACAGGTGGTGTGGGCATAGCATGATACGCTGCCTCCATACTTGACCCTACAAAATCAGTTTGCTTTTACCTTTTCCATGAAATTATGTTTCCTCCAGTTAAAACACAATAACCTGAAGTAGACCTTCCATCGTTCACATAGGCAACTACTCGAACGGCTAAAATTAAGAAAACTCCAGGATACAAAACTTATATTTTGACAGTCAAGTTGCACTTCAAATTGCAACAAATCTAGTCTTCTATGAACACACTAAACACATTGAGATAGATTGTCACTTTGTGAGGGAGAAAGTGATTTCAAGAGAAATAACAACTGATTTTGTCAGTTTTGATGATCAGGTGGACCATATTTGTAACAACTTAATTCATATGATATATATGCTCCAGTTAAAGGGGGCTCTTAGAAAACATTTTAACATATGCCTATTATGTAAATAAGACCTAGCTAGGAATTAAGGATTTGAATGATCTTTGTAATTATTAATGATTCTATTTTGTGACTATAAATAAGAACCAAGTGTGGTCATACAACACGACATTCACATATTGCATTTTTACATAATAGAATATCTCAAGCAGAAGTTCAAGTATTGAACGAATAGCAGATAAAGAAAAGAAATATGCTTACCAATAAGACTTGCATTGTTTGTGGATGAGCTGAACCTTCATAAAGAATCCCCACTGACATTAAGGCTGCTGACTGAAAGAAATTATAATAAAAATTAAACTAAATAGCAATAATAGCAATATTTACCGGACATGTTAAAGGGAAAGACAGTAAATTTGGAATTTCATATATTCATTTGAATCTTTTTCCTAACTGAAGATTCACTACATATTACAGATTATATAGGAAACTTATCCTAAATTTAGCTGAGCAAACTTGTAGGACTAACTAACAAACGAAAAAAGCAACTAATACAAGCTGCTATTATTTATAGCAGCACTCCCAACTAGAATACCCACACAACACAACAAATCAAATGACATTAATAGAATCGGTAGAAGGAGAAAAACTGAAAATGTAATCTGAGCTTCTGATTTACTTACAGTGATCTAAGATACATGTCTGAATACACAGATTAGGAAACTAATATAGTATATTCTAGAATATCCTGAAGTTAGTTAACCAGAACAAGTTATGCTGAGGCAGCAGTGCTAGCTGTAACAACTAACACAAGCTTTTTAATTCTCACACACACATAAATTTTAAAACAAGTTACACATCAATTTATAGACAGAATCCATACTCCAAAAGCTATTAATATAAGAATCAACTTCTTCAACAGATAAAATAGGGTATTCTGAAGCCACAACTTTGGGAACTTAAAACTCTTTCTGAAGTTAGATTTGAAAACACCAGTTTTCTCTCCTACACCCAACCATACAAGGGAGACACCACCCCGACCCCTGCCAAAAAATATCAACTGGGGGTGTGGTGAAAGAAGCCATTCTGAGTGAACATATATAATGGAAGTTACCTGGAGCAAGGTTGGAACCTCTAACTCTGGATAGGAAGATGGATGTCGTACAGGAATATGAACATAAAACATCTGTCACAAGGTACTACAGTCAGTTCTCCTAAAATAAAGTTTGATAAATTAAACATACTATAAGAAACGTAAGAAGCAGAGGAGGTGAGTATTAGAATGGGTAAAACCAAATAAAAATGTGCAATAAAAAAGCCAGATTTCATTCACTAACAGAAACAAATAAAGCGTGCGTGGTCTTTTATAAATTTGCAGCTTAATGTAGATACATATGCACACGTGAAAAAACAAAACTTTGTCTGTGAATATTCTTTTATCCCCCCTTCTATAAGATAATAATAAACTCATTCTGACAGAGTGGATGATTACAAAGCAATGAAATCAATGATATTGTAGATGCCTCTGCTTCAGTTCCATTAGTTTGAATTTTGTGTTTTGCAATAAAAAGATAAGTGATTTTCATTCACATTAAAAAGCAATGAAATCATGAATATTGTAGAGTAATACTATAAAAATTATTTTCTATTTCACTCGAGCTATAATCCCCTATCTTAGTTCCAAGAAGTGCAACAATGTCATCATAAAAAATTAAGCCTTGTACCTTTGACATTGCTGGTTGCATAGTGCCTCTATAAGAAGATGCTAGACCAAGCATTAATCCGACAGAAGTACTTTCATGCTCCTAAAAATATGGAGTGACAATAACATGATGTTATACAATAGAAAAGCTGAAAGACAACAATAAAAAGTAAAAGAAGATGGAAGATTTTTTCCCAAGTTCATTGAAATTAAATGAATGATTCAGCATCAACGGTCTTAGTGGTTATAATGAGGCACTTAAAATCAAACAGTGTTGATTTCAGTTCATTCTGACTCTTGTCATTATCACAAAAAGACATCAGTTGAAAAAAGAACTCTAAAATTCTAAAATGAATAAGTGGTTTATTTTCCTTCGGCTGATATAATCGTCAAGTTGCCCTTTACCTCCTAAATTTTGTTTAACTGGTTTAACTATTTATTCTAGACAGACGACACAAATGTCCTTCTAATTTTCACTTGAGAGGTCTGAATAATTTCAACTTTATTGATGGACGAGTTACAAACTAACGACCTTAATCATAGACTATTAAACCTGAATCCTAATACCAACCTATAAGTGCTGAATAGTTTGAAATTTATTGATTGATGAATTATTACAAATTTCTAAAATATAAAACTTGAAGCTAATAAATGATTATGAAGAAAAAAGAATAAGAAGCATCTTAATAATACACACAGTATAACAATGATAATATGTACAGAAAGAGTAATAATCAAATCTTAAAATAGTTTTGTTTTTACCAAATCTAATAAAATAGTGCTATTGTAACATTTTCATAACTTTTGACCCATAACTAGGAGTTCAGCTGGAAAGGTGACAATTAAGAAGGCCAAATAAATTTTCAAGTTCCAATAAAGAACAGAATGGAATTAAAGCAGCTGCAGCAGCGACTAATTCGTGCCATGAAAGAGATTATTTTCAATAGAAATTTAAAACCAATTTCACCTATGCTTGCAAAAATCATCATCATTAGAATAAGTATTAAGAGTGCTAAAAATTTATATGACAAAGACCATTGAGCACCAGATAAACCTGAGAAATGTATTGGTAAATGTCTGTAATACTTAATACACGCAGAAATCCATGCAGTCCTAGAGCAAGGAGTAGCCCAGCATGAACAGAATTTGGCTCCTCAGGTTTATTATATATTATCCATGTTCTTGACATTTTTCCCTGCAAAGAGATTATATGCACTTTTTTAGAAATAATCTATTCACCACAAGTAAAAAACATCCAATATCTACTGTACACAAGCTATGGAAACAAACACTCAAGTCTCAAACCCGGAGCTTTGTATCACAAAACAATGTCTTCAGACTGGAATATTTGAAAACAGTAATAGACCTCTTAAGTTTTTGTTGCATCTCTGACCAATTCTAACCTACAACAGTCTTCAAAAGTTATTGATGCCACTTTAACTTTAGTCATGTTACATATAAGTTTAATTAGCTACACATATCCTTTTGATATAGTAATGACAAGTAGTTAACTCAAACCAAAAGTGGTTCATTCAGTTGAATAATGCTTAATTGAAATTACCAGTTGACTAAAATGAAAAAGGGGTATTTGGGAGTGAGTAACATGAAGCATAATTTATAGTCAGCAAAAGTATCTGGTGATTGTATGCCAATCATTTTGCTGTTCTTTTTTTATTATTAGTTTTTGTATTCATTTGACCACATAAGGTTTTGTTTACTTTTAAAATTATACTACTACTGTGCGTGTGTCTGTGGGTTGGAGGGCGGGTATGTGAATATCCTTGTAAACCATCAATGGAAAATATTCAGAGTTAACTATCAAAATCATTTAAAGTGATAATTGCTTTAATGAAGTGGCCGACTAAAATAATATCCTATCAAAAAAATACTAAACTGTTATAAATACATAACCTCAAGAATTGGTATTAAACCTGAAAGGGGGCTAATCTAAGCCCAGCAGCAACAGCATTATGAAACTCAGGCCAAGACCTGAGTTCTTGTATGTTCCTGATGTTGGGATCGAGGTTAACCTGAGTAAACAAATGATTCAAGTCAAGACAATACAAAAACTACTAAATAGTTTCACAAGCCAAAACAAGTATTACAAATATAGTAAAACACAAGATCTCAACTTACGGTTGCATTCTGTTGGGCCGGCAACCGACCTGCCAGTACAAGCTTCGGCACACTAAAAGCCTAAATGTTTTGAAAAATATTCTATCAGAAACAGTATATTTCTATAAAAACAAATGTAAAACTTTCATAATGAAACAAAATAGAACCAAAAAAGTTAAAAATAAGAGCACCTCAGTTAAGAGTGTATGTATGGTTGCGAGGGTAAATGCCCCACGTCCAAGAGGAAGTGAAGTGGTTCTTTGGGCAAGGTGCCACAATTGAGTCTTCATAAATAGTAAAAAGAAAGTGTCAAAGGCTCAGAGTCATTCAAAAGAACAATATACCCAGTCAGCAAGAGTAAAAAACATATCAAATTCACAGAAACAGAAAGTAATGCACAGAACAGAAGTATGAACTGATTACATGTAAAATAACCATAATTTACTTTTCATATATATACCAATGAAACCATAATCGTTTAATCAAAATAAGTCTATCTTCATTCTTCACCAATAAAAAAGCTTCAATGTTAATACCATTCAAAGTACATTATTTCATTTACCTTAATAACATCAAACGAAACCTAATGATTTGTCAACCTTTGAAGAACCATAACTTAAGCTCAACTTGATGATAATAAAAAAAAATTAATCTGGGCTCAGAAGAAATAAATTTAAGACAAAAAAAAATATTAAGAAAATGAGGGAATAAAAAAATTGAATAATCCAATTACATGTTGGTTGGATAGAAAAAATATCAACGTTGTACAGAACTGCAGATTGAATTTCTAGTCCATGTGTCACAGTCTGATATATGGGATCATTACACTGGGAATAGAAGAATTTTGACTAACAGAAAAGTGCTGACTTGCTAAAAAAATTATCATCAAGTAAACTGATTGATTGGATAATTACATTTCAAACAAAGCAGTAGACAACATCAAATATCATAGAAAAGGCATACCTGCTGGAGGTCCTGATCAGAGGCACTGTGGTTAACAGATGTTTGAATTGCCACAGGTCTAGAAGAGCACAAAAGGCGTCTAACCTAGTAAAGGTAGCAAGAGCAATGAGTTAGTAACTTTTGCAAATGGATCAAATAGATGTTTTAAATTTTTTTTGTTTAATTCTTAAAAACAGTTTTGAATTTTTTTTAATAAAAATGCAAAATTACATTTTTAGTCCTTTAACTTAATTTCAAGTAACACTTTAGTCCTTTATCTTTTTTTAATAACATTTTAGTCCTTTTTTCATGTTTCGATATGAATTTCAAGTCTCAAATTTATAATTTTATTTCTTTGTTCGCTCTCGATCATAAATATAACTATACCATAAAAGCAAATTATAGATTTGAATCTTGAAAAATCATAAATTAAACATGGATGAAGAACAAAAAGGACTAAAATGATGTAAGAAAAAAGATAAAGCACTAAAGTGTTACCTGAAATTAAGTTAAAGGACCAAAAATGTAATTTTGCCTAATAAAAATAAAGTATTAACTATTTTTGTAACTTTTGCAAATGAGTCAAATAGATATTTTTTTAAAAAAATCTGAAAAACAGTTTTGAATTTTTTTTTTATAAATAGTTTCAAATATTAGGAAAACAAGAACACAATCAAACATATAACAAATGTTGACAATTTCTTTAAATCTAGAACTTCAATAAAAACGGAACAAATAAAAAGATAAAACCCTCTGGGCTCATTAGTAGAAAATAGAAATGACAATAAAGCAGCAGTGCCTCTTTGCTTAAAATGATTGCTAATAAACTGGTGCAAACTCTGCACCCATTTCTACAATTTATAGACAAACCATGCTAGGATGTGAAAATATGTCAAGTAAAAATAGTCGAATCATTTTCCAAAATTCTTATGTGATCAAAACTGACCTCATTCAACCTCAGATCACGACCATAACGCAACTGTGTGCTAGAGTTAAAAATATGCTCCATACCATCTAACATAGACCCATCAACTGAATCTGTGTCCTCAAGCTTAGTTCCTTCCAATCCAATTGTATCGGAAATAGTAGAAGATATTGTCACTGGATGCAGATTAAGCATATAAGGTGTGGACATAGAGATTACATTCACATTGGTTGGTGTTTCAATTTCCTTATACTTGTATTCACGTGCCAAAGTTGACATCGCCAAATCTTGCCGACCAAGAAGGACATAGGCAGCAGCTGGCCAGTCATTGGGAGAGGAATCTCGACATTTATCTAATGCCTAAAAGCATAACAGCTATAAGGTTTAAAAGTATGGGAAGTACTAATAATATCTTGTCAAGGATTATATTTAAAGAGCAGAAGTCCTACGGCAGCAATGCAATTACGCACAGAAAATAGAAGTGGGACATGGAAAAGAATCAAAGAAACAATGGGCAATGCCTAATTAGTGAGAGTAATCATGATCAACATTAGAATCATGTAAGCAGAAGTAAAACAATAGGCAATTTAAAACAGAACAAAAAAAAAGCTACTAAAATGCATACTCTACATAAAAATTTGTGAAATCGTTGAAATTAATTGCCAAAAAGTTCAGAGATTTCACACCACTTCAGTCAATCTTACATGGCGAAGTGGAAGAGATACACCGGAAGGCAGGGAGTCTAGTTGTTGAAGTCCAAACCTTTCACCAACCATTGCTAAAACAGTAAGCTCCTCCTTTGAAGAATATGATCCCGTGGAAATGTTACAGTAAACACCAGAAGAAAGCTTCTTTCCTAGCAAATTAGCACCAGAGAGTATACTGTAGAAGCATACTATTTTTCGCGCCAAACTAACCACACGGCACCCATCTTTGCGGACTAGAGACGGAAGATCACTAATATTAGCATAACTACATCCATGTTGCAAGCAGTTCTCAAGCCATCTGAATAAACTTGGAGGAATTTTAGGGGTAATGGTTGTTCCAGACTTCAGAAACTTTTTACAGGAGAGGGGGAAATCACGGATATAATGGTCCAAATAGTTGTCCTCACCCAGAAAGTTGGCAATGTTGCATAAGAGAATTGCTAGATGCTCTAAGTCCCTATAGCCAACAACTATCATATAGAATCAAGGCAAAATATATTTTAACAGAAAAAGAAAATGGAAAATTAATTACAAAGGAAAATACAGCTTAATGATCACGACGAAATGCATAAAGCAGAAAAAAATTAGTGAATACCCAAAAGAAAGAAAACAAAATAGTGGTCCATACTCACAAACAAAGCACAATTTTTTTGGCCGGGAAGCATAGTAAAGCAAGTCCAATCCCATTACTTCCCAGCTAAACCAAAAGATTTTGCAAAACATAATGAAGTGGAATATGACAGATGAAAGTCTTACCAATAAATTTTGCAATATAAAACAGGTCTAAGACAGACAATAAACTCATGAATTATCTTTAATTTTAGCAGTTTCAACTTTTATTAGCAACGGCCCCATTTTTACACTGAAGGGAGCAGCTATGATGTGAGGGGACCTATGGTCCCCCCAAATATTTTGAATATTCTTAATAAATTTATATTTAATACTGTGAAATTCTTGATCTTTGTCCCCCATTAATGGTGTTAAACCCCTTTAGCTGCCCCAGGACATTAAGGTGAAATCCGTGGAATTAAGTAGAATACAGCTTACAAACAGAAGGCCGAAGTCACTCATGTGTCAAATAAACCTGAATACTAAATAAGTACCCTTTAGCACTTTTCACATATATTAAGTAGATTTTGTAGTGAAATGAATGTGTATAATTTTTCTATGACTATTAATAAGTTACCCTTTGTATATTGATGCATTTAATGTTAACTTTTCATATTCAAACACAAATTTGTGGTACTAATAAGGGATATATTTGGAAAAAGAACAACAGATATATAAATATATCTAGAAATTTGCAAAGGGGCTTATATTTAGGAACAAACAAATGTTCCAAAATTAAGGAGAGGGAGTATAAAATGGATATTGTTTTAGACCATGTAAGTTAATGAGAAAATATTACTGACAGAAAAATGTTGGTACATCATCGAGAAATGAAATAAAAGCAATAGACGGCTACTTGGATTAAGCTTATCCACCTTCTGATTATATCAAGTTGACATAAAAACACTGAACTAATAGCTAAAAAGTAATATAGATTAATGGCTAGGTTCACCAAAGCTAAGTAACCATCTGCTTCCTAAACAAAAAGGACAATACCACTAGACAAAATGCCTAACTAGATGAAGAAGCTTTAGCAAGGTTGCTAGAGACAAATGAAAAGCAACCAAAAAATTTCAAAAATAAATGAGTGAATGTAAAGACATACCTTTTGCGGAGATTATCCAGTTTCAAGCTCTCATAGAGTGCATGAAGAGATTCCAGACATTCTATTAACAGTTCAGTATAAAATGGCTCTTCAGAACTTTTTGTACCATCTATAGATAACGTAGAGGAGCTTGATTCCACCTGATCAAGTGGCACAGCAGAAGATTTTCCAAACAAGGAGTTTACTTTGCAGAAATTATTATGAAATTGGCTACTAAGAAGGAAGTTCCAAGCGCAATGTGGCACCAAACCAGAATGCTTTTGAGATATAATGATAGATTTTCTGCACATTTTCATAATTACACGACAAAAAGAATCCCATTCTGGATCGACACTGGGTTCAGCTTCTGAGAGATCAGTGGAATAATCATCTTTCCAGATAAGACCCAGAAAATGTCTGTAGAAACTAGAACCAAACCCCTCGGCAAGTGCTGTGATGCAATCATTAGCTAATGATGATGAAGGACTTTGTCGTAATGCACATCTAAACATCTGGTACAAAAAAATGCAGAAATATCAAAAGTTACAGTTTTAAAGAAACAAGGACCATTTTGGGTTTGCCAAGAACCTTCTATGTGTCAATTTCAAAGTGAAAATGGAAAAGTAATAATCCCTAAATACCTGCTTATTATTTACAATCACATTGACACGCCCTTCAACAGCATCAGCAAGTCCAGTAATCTTTAAGGCATTGGAAAGAGAAGATGTTTCTGGAAGGTCCGAATCATGCAAAATCTTGTCTTTATTTAAGCAAGAAGGTAGCACATATCGACATAGACATTGCTTCCCAGACTGTGATATTAGCAAAACATATTACAAAAAGATATGTCCAGTCAAGCTTTAGTATGATGCACGATGATTGAAATGAATTGCGTGTAATCATACACAAAAAAGAAAGGGAGAATGACATTTTCAGAAAACATATCTAGGCAATAAAGATCGATCAATAGAGGGTTTACAGGAACATATAAGAAAAAATTAATTAATTATATACAGATTAATAAACCTGGAAGTAAAATATCACCAAGAAAGTGTCAAAAAAAAATATATCACCAAGAAAAGGGGCAACCAAAAACTTAATCAGAAAGAAAGGCTTAAATCTTTAGTATAGAGCTTTATCGATTTAGTTCCTAAGCAAAGTTCTACTCGGTTTTAATCCGTGAAACATAGGAAATTTGTTTTTGGCCTTTGTTTTGGTTTCATTCCGTATAATATTTGTCCATATTGGAAGTAGTCTTTATTCTAGAGAATAAATCAATTTGGTCTATATATTACAAAGAATAATTCAAAATAGACAGACAGATCTTATTATAGAAACTAAAACCAGAACAATGAGGACCAAATGCAACCTTTACTGTGTTTTAGAGATTTGAACCACAAAAAAATTACAATGACTAAAGCACAAAAATGGTGTATATTACAAGGATAAAGGATTAAAAAGTTATTTGAGCCATTAAGAAATCAAAAATAAAAAAGGGCAACCTAATGCTATAGAGCTCTTGCCATAGCAAGGTCTAGGGAAGGGTTTCATTTCATAAGAGCTACTGAATCCACTCTATTTGTGCAACAAAGAAAAGTCTGAAAAAATTCTTGAGCATTAACCCACAAGGAAGCTCAGAAAAGAATCCTATCCCAGATACAATTTACTGGCAAAGAAATGTAGGCATGTGATAACACATAGATGAGAAAAATGGCAGGACAATATATGCACAACTATATTAAAAGCTTACATAGAGAAGCAGAGCATTTTCTGGAGTCAAAACCATTATGTCTGAATATGGAAGTAGTCCAACTTTGACACTGGAAGCCACATTTGAAGAAAATTATGTCCAAAATTACAAAAGCAATATAGAAAAAATGGAAAAATCGTATTACTTACCTTGGACGAGTCACTGTCACAGGTGTAGCTGCAACTGCAGCTATGATCCAGCTCATATCAGGTTTAACATCAAACACAATCTCATTATTTATTTCAACAGTTTGAAGACTAACAGACAATAACTTTCTTTGTTCTTGGTGAAAAAAGCACACAACAGGAGCTGCATCATCATCAGTGGCCATAAAGACCTAGTAATCATATGAAGGGAAAAAAACAATAAATTATGCAGAAATAGTAAACAACTAAAGAATGTAATAAGGAATTAAGAATGGAATCCATCTATTGATTAAAGGTCTTAGGCTTTCCCTGTTCTGAACTAAAAATCCAAAATTCCAGTTGAATAAAAACAATCAGGCATTTTAGACAATGTTTTTATACAAAGCATCTTCTTTGTTTGGATTAGTTTATTTTGTGCCCAAGATAGCTTGTAATCAAAATATTTTTGAAAAATAAAATAATGGGTGGTAAAAAAATGTAAAATCCCCTTAACAATTAGGCAAATCCACGCATGCCCTAAAAAAAGCTAAGTCAAGTAAGCTTGACATGATTAACTGTAAATATAAAATCAGAAACCAAATAATAAGTAATAAATTTGAGCAAATTACAGAACAATGTAGGAGCTTATAAAAAACATGCAAAATAAAATATGGTTTTAAGAATGGGAAATGCAAAGTAACATGAACTCAAGAGAGAAAGGGGGGATAGATGGCGAAGTGAGAAAAAATAAAAGCGGGAAGACAGTCATAATGTGCAGATACAATAAAAGGTAGGGAAGCACAATAAGGTCACGTCTAACCATCTACTATAACAGAAATAAAAAATCAAATTATATATTCAAAAAATATTTAAAACAAATATATTACATGTACTGCATACACATAATTGTAATAAAAGCATGCACTATCACGATTTTAATTATTAATTCATATCTGCTACGCTATAAATACAACACAGGTTTTGGCCATATAGCAGTAAGCATCCACATTTGAGACTATCAATTACTTAAAAGAACAAAGGAATCGAGCATGTCATTAAATGATGAATTGCATTTCCCTATTAAAACAAAAAGTATTCCTAATTAAATACATGTGCCCAACATACAGCCATAGTTATATGGAAGCTTATTCAACCTTACAAGCAGCTGTTTGAGCCCCTTTTCCCTGCCATATTCTACGAAAGGACAAGTGTTTGGGCAATAGACCCATAGGATCTGCATTTAATAAACCAGAGGCTGCCTCATCAAAGTTAGAATTGATGATTTCTGCAACCCACAAAGAATGCTGCATCTTTCCTGAACTCAAACCACCATTATGAAATATTACCACGACAGTAAATCATTAAAAACACCGTGAACTAAGTGTAAGAATTTTAATGACGGAAACCTTTGTTATAAGATGCCATAAGCGGGACCTGATCACTTGTCCAAATTGTCTTTTCATCATATTCCTTCATAATGTTCAATTTCCCTCGTTCTTCAATAAAAGTTGGCTACAGTTGCAAAAAAAAAAGTACAAAGTTAAAAACCAAAACCGGGTAATACCAGAATAAGAATCTATCACATATAATGTCACAAGTTCACAAGACATATCCAAGAAGAACTAGATCTCAGTGACAATCAATAGACTGCACATACTTGCTGTTCATCCAGCGGATCCATCAAGATTAGATGAGAGGATACTAAACTTCCGTCCCCCTTTTGGATATGATTAGATGCACTAAGCAACATATCACGGACACTAAGCAAAGGGCTTGTAGATGAAAATGGAACACGTGATGGCGTGCATGCTTCAACTTCCTGCTGGAGCAATAAACCAAATGGAAGTGGCCATATAGATGAGATTGTACGAGGAAGTTGAACTGAAACTATTTCACCTATTAAACCAAAGAAAATTTGAGTTGATAAAACAGTAAAATATGAAGAAATTCAAATTGATACGTAAATATTTAAAAATATTATAAAATCAAATATGGTAACTGAGCATGAGACTTCCCACATTACTGTTGACCCTATTGAACCATCCAATGAAAAACATACCCCGGATGACCTCCATTGATCTGTTGCCTGGCGCAGCCTGCTATCACTCGTGGGAGCCATGGCTTCCCCATATACTTTGTGATATATTACATTTTGCACAAAATAATATAAATGTTTTAAGTGGTGCAGTGCTAAGTGTTAGTTTTGCAAATTATAGGTTCTGGTATTGAATCCAATAAGGATGTCATTTTGCATTAACACAGAAAAAATTTGCTAAAAAACAATGAAATGAGTTTACCATGACTCCAACACAATAATCATTGTTTACAAAAACATATTTTGCCACTCCACCACATTGTCAAAATCAAAATAGTGACATAAAATAGAAAAAATAGAAGTATGTGTATATACAGTTGGGTTCCATTATGTGAAACACATGGACACGTTTAGAACTTCAGATGCCTTTTCGGTTTCCTCTTTCTCAACAAGAATAAATTAAATCCATTCCCATATCATAAGATACTTTTTTTTTTCTTTTTCCATCAGATGATAGTTGAACTACATTTAGTATACTCACCAGATGTATTATAGATCGTCAAACGATCAATTTGTAATATACATAGAAGAGCTTCAGCAGTATGCCCCAGATGACACCAGCACACCTAACAATTCCCAAAAAATAGTTAAAGCAAAATGGTTCAGTAAATGAAACGAAAAGCAGCATCAATTTCTACAGGAGAAAAAGTTTTAAATTTTAGACTTTTAGTCCTCGGCTGCTGCACTTAATGGCTGCACAAACACTCTAGCAACCATTGGGTGACTCGATACTTTTCAACCTCCTCAAAAACCCAAAACAAGTCATGAAAGACTTTTTTTAATGGAGGGAATTTATAAGGAAAAAAGGAACAAAATGAAACAACATAAATAATCCTCCTTAAATACAGAACCAAAAGGAAATAGAACTAGGCCAACAACATCTCAACACCCAGATGCATACCAATCAAGTCGGTCTCTTTAAGTAAAAAAAAAAAAAAAAAAGTTGATAGACTACAGACCCAAAAAAAGTCTTTTAGGTCTATCAAGTCAATCTGTTTAAATAAATATGAATAATATTTTTGTATTATTATTATTATAGTAGATTTTGAACTTTGTATTGAATTATAAATTATAAATTTGCCAACATTCTCAGGAATTAGAACATACTACCTACATTAATTATTTTTTTATTTATAAATGTATTATTATAAACTGGAATTGAAATATGATATCATATAAAGTCGTATTCTTTAAAATCTCCTATTAAATATCAAAATGGAGCATAATCTTGTTAGTCTATGAGATTGTTAGTTTATTTAGATATGTCAGATTACTTATTTAAAGACGCTAATGGGAAATAGACATTTAAATAGACACTAACAGATCATACCAGACTTTTAAAAAGGTCTGTCTCAAACCTAAAACTAAGTCTATGAAAAATAACAGGCCAGGCATAGGCCTTAATATTTCTGACCATGTCAGACATTGTACTTGCAAAGTCTAGCTCGGCCCAGCCTATTCTCACCTCTAATCAAATTCAACTCTCAATGCATTGCAAAACTGGTAAAGTTGAAGGTTAAAATTTTGAATGGTTGAACTTTGAAGGCTTGTAAGTTCAATTTATTTATTTTTGATACACTTCATGCAAAATCAAAGCATAAAGCATCTTCCTTACACCTAAAGTAACCATCCTCTTATCTATCATAAACAAATTCATTTTTTAACTAAAAATGGCACATAAAACTCTAATGCTAGTATTGCATTGCAGACTAGAACTTCCAGCTATTACTTGTTACTTATGTGAAAAATATTCAAACATTCGTGTTCTAAAACACAGTTTCCTAAACTGCTTCTATGCTCACTATATCTTATCCATTGTGTATAGGAATTCAAGTTGTACATGTGAATAGTTTGACACTTTGACCTCGTCGTACTCAGATTCTCTATGCGAGTAAACAGTTAAGAAGATTTAACTAAGTACCAATACAACAATACGAATACTAATACTGTAATTAATAAAAGCAAGTACAATGAAACCAGAAAGCAGCACTAAACCTAAACCTAACTTAAATTTACTACATCCTTCAAACCAAAAGTGTGGCACTAAATGTTAACAGATCATAAACAATCAGAGAATTTCCCACCAACTTTGTCTTCCAGCTTAAGTCAATTTTGCAAATAAAATTTCTCAACTGAAACGAAAAGTGTGGCACTATAATGCGAGCAATAAGTAAAATGAAAAACAACTATCTTCCTTAATCAGCAATTTTCACTAAACAAAATTCAGCTTCGCAAGAGCTATAATGTAACAAAACAATGAAACTTATTTCTAAGCATGAAAAATCAAATTACATACCTTAACAATAGAGGATTGTAAAGTAAATCTCTTAAATACTCTTGCTCCAATTGACCATATAATCCTATAACAAATCAGTACACAAAAACAGTGAGTTCATAAAATGCATAGTAGATAAACGAGTTCACAACGGCATTTGAAAATCAAACTTCAGATTCAACTTTTTGTAACGATTTCTTCATTTACGAAACTAACTAAAGTAAATAAACGAGTTTTTACAATTTTCAGTAAGAAATGAATTACCGATTTCCACGAATGAAAAGCTCATGATCACCGCGATTATTCAATGCAGAAGCAACTTCATTGCAATTATCTTCAGCATCTCTATCTCGAGCAATTTCTGGATCGAAAAGGAAGTATTCATAGTTTTCGGTTACAGTTTCAGCGGATTTACCATCGAGAGCTTCTGCGATGAGTCCGAAGGGTTTGAACTCGCCGAGGAGTGTTAAACGACGAACGCCTATGGACATTGTTGAAGCTTGGTTTGCGTTTTTGGGTGATGAGAGTGAAAATTATGAGAGAAATGGAAATGGAGTGTGTTTCGGAAAGCGAGGCTTCAAATCCCGCTCTTTGATTTTTTGTGAGTTTGAGTTTGCCACCAAACTGTTGGGTTGGGTTTAAACCCTACTTAGGGTTTACTGCTTTTTGGGGTGAGAGTTGGGTTGCTTTTCCACCCCTGCTTTTTTTATACACTCCTACAGAATTTTTAAAAAATGTGGATACTTTGTGTGCAAATCTAAGAAAATACTATTATGCGATTTTTCGATATGATAATATATTTTATTAGTACTCATGATTTGATTCAGTTTGAGGATACGCCACTTTTTTTTTGTTAGTAGTCAAATGAATATATTGCTAAATATTGGTTCAAATATGGAGTATGAGTGTTCAAATATATGAATACAGTATGATATTGATATAGTCATTTTTTTTAACTCTTGTAGACACCATGAATGATGTTTACTCATGTTTGGAGATCCATAGAATGTAAACAACTAGTAATTAGTTCATTTGTGTTTAATGGACACATTCACGTACTATAAGTTTTTCGACGAAAAATATTATTGGATTTAACCAATCAAAGTATTTGAGTATCTTCTTTTTCCTCCAAAAATGGGAGCATCCTTCTCAAGTATTGTAGACAATAAAGGCGTGACACGTTACTTTTTGTGACTATTGTGAAATATTTGTTGGGAGAATATTGACATAGTTTAGTCTAAAAAAATTATTTCTTCTAATCATTATAGTCTCCTCAAAGACACTCACAACCCCGCTGATTGCAACTGCTATCAAAATGTACAGTTGTACCACATGTGTGTTGAATTGTAAGATTCCCTTTCTAGGTTGGGGGACATATTGATTCTGGTGATCTGTTATTGTAAGGAAATAAGTTTGCAACATCTTAATGATTTGTGTGTGTCTGTGTGTGTTGGATGGCGGGTCATCTTGTGTTGGATAGCAAAAGGTTAAATAAACAAAATGTATAAATATGTAAACAACATGGTTAAATAGACTAAACATTAAACTTCTTTTCAAAATTAATATGACGGGTTAATATAATAATGTAAAATAAAACATAATGTAAGTGACAAGAGGAAAAAAACACTTTTCTTTGTGAAATTAAATTGAGACACATAAATCACATAGAAATTAAACACTATACATAGCCAAATTTATTTGGATGTCCACAAAATATACCTTAGACTAGTGAGAACAAGTCGACAAAGAACATGAAACATATTCATTATTGTTGAAAGCATTTCACCGCAAGTAGATTTTTCATTTTTTATAGTTACTTATATTTTTGTCCATTTAGAAGACTTGTATGATTCCAAAAACACATAGCACAAAAAAATATAGTGCAGAGATGGAAAGAATAATCAATCTATCTTGCAACAATTATTCTCAATTAATATGAGTTATTGCCTACCAAAATGGAATACAATTTTTTTTAGGGTTAATAGGTCTTTACCCCCCGCTAAGTGAGTGTGTTTTGCGTTACCCCCTGCTAAAAATTTCTTGAAGATTGCCCCCTTGCAAAGTTTTTTTTTTGTTTCCCCCCTTTTCCTCTCTTGGATGCAAGAAATTTGAACTTTTTAAATCGGTTGAACAAAATAACCGATGTAAAAAGTACGCTCAAGGGGGGAAAAAAAAAAAACTTTGCAAGGGGGCAATCTTCTAGAAATTTTTAGCGGGGGTAATGCAAAACACGCTCACTTAGCAGGGGGTAAAGACCTATTAACCCCTTTTTTTATTAATAGCTGTATAAATTAAAAACTGGAAACAAGAAAGTCATTAAAATAACAATACATTTTGATAAATGTCAACCTTTTTGATAATTATATTGCAAATTTAGAATAAAAAAACTAGTAATTGAAGTTTGCTGCATTATGATGCACATTTATGAGTTGTATTCTACTCCAGTTTGATCGGTCCACATAAATCTTTCGAAGTCATCGAACAGATGTTTTGACCACGTGTGAAAAATCTTTAGACATCCAACGGGAAACTTGTCCGAGTAGGCTAAGTTACAAAGGTGGTTTGCAGGTCGATTAGCTTCCCTCCACGTCCATTTTATTTCAAGTTTATCATAAGTCTTCATAAACTTTTGAATGTCTATTAAATCTTTGTGTTTGTTAATATCAAATTGTTCTTTCTTGTCGTCTCTTGCTAAGTTTTCGATTGCTCTCCAAGCATGCTTGCAATATGTGTACATAACAATCTTGCGACATGACAAAGTCTACTCCATTATTTCCCTCTTCGACCTAAAAAATACAAACACAATTTAATGAATATGAAAATCAAGCACCCCCAACAACAAACTAAATAATGAACAAAAAATAAACCATCACATGAATATAGATTATAATATGTAAATCTACTGTATATAAGAACTAGAAAATCTAACTGAAATAATTTCATCAAACACTCTAAACATTTCATTAAACATTTTTAAACCATCTTATTAAACATTTCATTAAACCTCAAATTAACCATTTATGATGAATATAACATTCAATCATAATTCTTCAGCAAATTTTAGTCGTCTAACGACCTACTCCATCGAGCTGGGCTAACTTATCGTCTAACTTTGTTAAAATGCATTGCGAAGTCTTAGAAATTGATCTATGTTTGTACAAGATTCTTCAAGAAAACATTTAGTGCACGCTTACAAGAAAGGTAAAAAAAATTATAAATTATTAAACTAATATTGATTGATGTGACTACTTTATTTTTCTTTTAATTTTATAAATTTATGTGAGTGCCTAAATTTGTGTTTATATCATTTGCGTCTAGGTAAAAATACCTCAAAGAGAACAACTATAGAAAGAGATAAATATATATTTTAAGTTAAACAATCCACATTCCACACAACTCATACAACCATTCTTCGAGTACTTAAGTTTCATCTCACATTTACTAATATATAATTTATCTCATTTTGTTTCTATCATTTATTTATCTTTAGGGATGAGAGTTATGATTATGAAGTAGAAGAAGAAAGTAAAATGATGGAATACCAATAATTATCTATTAGATGACTTACATGTAAGATACACATATTATTTCTAGTGTCGTTGTATTTTTTATAAATACAATTCAGCAAATTACTTTTGCATTAAGTAATTCTTCTTGTGTGATTGTACTAAATGTGGATATATCTTTCAAGTACTAAAATTCAAATGTTGCTCTAATATGTGAGAATTTATCTCTTTTTGTTATACTCGATGGACAATGAAGGATGCATGGCCCAATTTCATTTACATAATTAATTTACTTAAATGTTATTATTTAATAAGATGGTGTGCACATCACATATTACACCGGTACGTCCTTGCTTGTTTCCCACTGAGCTTGGCAAATTGTATATTTGAAAATAACTATATAAATTCTATAACTCTGATTATGTGGGCGACGTGGTACTAATGATAATTAATATAAGCTAGTTTGCTTTATTTAGTTAAGTAAATGGCGAGTGTAGTTGATGAATGAGTGAGTGTTAAAAAACAATACCTTCACATTCTCTCCCGTATGCATAATTCCTAAGTTCATACGATTAATTGTTCACCTTTAATTTCCCCCTCAAAATAGCCACATACATCCAACAAAACAACATCTTCATGTTATATTTGTATCATATTTAAAGAAGCATGGTTCCTTTATAGTAATTTTCATTGAACTAATAATGCTAGTTTTAAATTATTATTCGATAGCATGGCTTGATGGCTTCCGAGTGATTTCATTACCCTATCATCATTATCATTATCATTATTATTATAGAGTTCCAGATTAGTTTAGGGATGTTGTGTTGTTGCTGGAGTTAAAATCATTTAAAAATAAATTTTCAACCTAATTGTAAATATTTTTTGTTCCAAGTGGTAAAATTGTTCTAAATCGACAATGCATATGTTGAGGTAATGTCACGATGTTATTTTTTTGTTGATGTTGCAAAAACCGACGAGAACGAGGAGTACAACGTCATGAATATGTCAAAGAGAAAGATGAGTGACATATGCCACAGGGGATTAACGACCAACGATGAGTGACCATGAAGATAATATATTGCAATAATGGAACGAAAGAGTTTTAGTTTTGAGTGTGTATTATGAAAGAGAAAACAAAAAGGTTTCTCATATTCTAATCGCAATTTGACGATAATATAACTAAAGAGGGGGATTTATGATACTTGTGAAAATAGAGGGGAGGTTAGTTGCATATAAATAAAACTTAGGGGAGGTTATTGTATTTTTTCCTTTTTTTATTTATTTATTACAATTTAGACTTTGTGCGGGCTAAGCTTGGCGTAATTGCACTGAGGTTGGATATCGATTTGTCTAAAGACATGAATCTGAAATATGTTATTTAAAAGGCAAAATTACGCTTTTGATCCTTTATCTTATTTTTTTGTAACACTTTGGTCTTTTATTTTTAATTTGTAACATTTTGGTCCTTTAACTTATTTATTTTTAACACTTTATTTTTTATAACATTCGCATATAAACCATTTTTCTCATATTTGTTTTTATTAAAAAAATGTCGAATTTTATTAAAATTAAATAGAGTTCATAAGTTTGATCAATATGTTCATCATCTTCATAAATTATTTCATATTCTTTAAATGACCAAAATATTACAAATAAAAGATAAATGACCAAAGTGTTACAAAAAAAATAAGATAAAAGACCAAAATATTACAAATAAAAGATAAAAGATAAAAATGTAAAAAAAAATTAGATAAATAAATGTAATTTTGCCTATTTAAAACCAGATTTTAAATAATTTTGTTGTGAATATGTTAATATTATGGACACTTAATAAAGTCAGATAACTTATATTCACCACACGTATAAAGAAGTGTTAACAAGTGTGTTGATTTATTGACAAAAGTGTGTTGATCAAATAACTTTTTAATCAAATAACATTTTATTATATTTTTTCTTCTCTTAATTAACTTTTTGAAGTACTAATTTGAAACACTCATCTTTTTTTTTTCTTTTTTTCTTTCTCTCTTCTAATCTAGTCTTCACAACTTTTATCTTCTTACTGTATGAGAGAGAGGTGGTTTAAGGTCAATTTTGGCTTGAAATCACCCCTCCAATTATTTTTCTTTCTCGTTATAATAAATAAGTGTAATTTTCACGTATTTGTTTGTTTTGATTTTCCGTTTGTGTAAATTGTATTTTGTTTGTCCCGTCTTTGTGGGGTATATTTTGTTTTTTCGTATTTGTGTAGTGTTCATTTGTTTCAGGTTGAAGAATTGGTTTTGATCTACTGCAGATCCAATCAATGTCAACTTTAATGTCATAAATGCTACAGATCAGTATGCATGAATATTTCGGACACTTCAATATAGTTTTTTTTCTTTCTTTTTCGACAAGATTCAATATAGTTATATTTGTAGGTTTGTGGAATATGTCATTACACATGAATACTGTGAATTTGTTCGCAGATTTATCATTTTTATTTTTAGCGACTTTAAATTTATATTGCATCGATATATTTGATCAATTTGAATGAACGAATATATTTTTTTTAGTAAAAAAAATCAACTTTTTGAAGATGATACCAAAGTCATTTATTTGTCTCATTTTATTTTGTAAGTTTATTCCTTTTCATACATTTTTTTATCTAAACGAGATAGAAAAAAAAATCACTATGGACGTCTCCGTGAGCTTGATTAAGTTAATAGAGACATCGCACTATATGTGTATGAGCCCGTGTTCGAATCTGGGACACTCCACTTATTCACCTTTAAGGTGAAATTTCTAGCCAATAAACTACTTGACAAAAAAAAAATACTATGGACTATCTATCCTCTAATTAAAGCCTATTTCCCAATCCAAGTATAATTTTTTTCGACAGAAATAACTTTCTTCCCATTATTTGACAGAAATAACTTTTTTTTTCCATTATTAATAATAATAGTTATTGGTCATTCTTTTTTTTTTTGTTGGTACAATAGTTATTGGTCATTCTAATTTATAAGAAAAAAACATATTTTTTTTGGTAAATAAGAGAAAAGAAAAATTAATTTTTTAGCTTTCAAAACGTAATAATAAATAAAATAAAAAAGAAGTAAAAACAAAATTCAACCCAAAAAAAAAAGCCATCATAGAACGAGATCCAATGCTTCTCTTCTCGTAAGAGCAATTTCATTTCTCCCCGTTTCTTTCTTTCTCTCCCATTTTCATTTCACTCGTGTCAGACCCCATTCAACTTTCAACGACACTCTCTCTCTCTAACCTCTTCACTTTGAAGAGGGTCCAAGTCTTCTCCTACGCTATTCATAGATCTCACACTGATTTGGATCCTCCTCAACCACCTTCTCTCTCTTCCTCTTCTTCACTCTTTCACTCTCCATCACTGATTTCAATCTCTACTTTCAGATCAACCAGTTCCGTTTCTCGATCTAATCAATCATGGCGGCCGCGAACGCTCCGATCGCCATGAAAGAAGTCCTAACCGTAAGTTCTCTTCGTCCTCCTTTAATTTCCGTTCACTCAGCTCAATTTACACTTCCACGAAGAACACGAACACTTAATTTAGTTTAATAATGATTTAATTATCGATTATTTTATGCTTATAGTTTGCTTAATTTGGTTGAATGCTCTTCAGTTTATTGCTTAATGTGAAAATCGATTAGATCTGAGTGTTTTATTTATTTTTTAATATTTTTTGATTGATTATGAACTATTGAGTGAGAAGGTTAATCGTTTTGATGTGATTTGTGTGATCTGATTTATGATTACAGTTACCGAGTGTTGGAATCAATTCACAATTCATCACTTTCACTCATGTGACTATGGAATCGGAGAAGTATATATGTGTTCGAGAAACGTCTCCACAGAATAGTGTTGTTATTGTTGATATGAGCATGCCGAATCAACCTTTGAGGAGGCCGATTACTGCTGATTCGGCTCTTATGAATCCGAATTCCAGAATTCTTGCTTTGAAAGGTAGGATTTGTGTTTTGTGTAGAGTTACTTGCACTTTGATATTGATATGAAGTTTGTTTGTCATTATAAATATCAAAATTTATTTGAAGCTTTATAGTAGTATGCTTGAATTCTTGATTTTGTGTTCCTTTAGCTGTATGATTTCGTTGATGCCACTGAATTGAAACAAATTGCTTAGTTTTGACTAGTTTGACTTGACACGAAGCAAGCACAAGAATGCACCTAACTATTTGTAGTATGTATACATCAGTCTGATATGCAAGGTTTTAAATAGTGGCCGTGGTTGAGGTCTTGGCCGCATTAAAAATTTTGTGATTTTGTCTATTTTTTCTTTTTTTGAATAAGCGTGATTTCAGCTATTACGTATGCTGAGCTACTGACTGCAGTCGTCGCGGTGTGAATTAATCACAACATTGCACAAATCGTATTAAAATTATTTGTATTATCATATAATGTAAAATATCTTAATTTTTTAATGGCGTGAATTAATCATAAGTATAATTCTTTTCATAATTTTTTAATGAATTTGTTTCTTTAAAAAACAAATTAACCACTAATAAATTCAAATCGCGGCCGTAACTGAGTTTTGTCGGGCGTAACAGTGTTTCACCACAGTTGTTTATGTAATTTTTCTTTGCTGGGTCAAAACAGGAAAAAATGGTAACAGACACTACTGGTACCGTTTTTCGTGGCCGTTTACACGGTAACGGACCATTTTTTTCTAAAACCTTGCTGGAATGTATACTTGAGTAAGACTATGGCCACTGATTTTTTTTTCTGGCCCATATTTCTGATACCTTAACTACCCGGACTGTGTCATTCAACTATTATAGGCACCCTGATTGGCAGGGACACAGAGCTGTGACGTTTGATTAATATCAACTGGCTTCCTTATTTTTAGATTCTATATAATGAAGTTAGAGACCGTGTTTTTAAGTGCTATAATAATAATAATAATTTTTTTCTTGGAGAAAAAAGAACAAAGGTGTGTTATTTTTTTAGGGGATGCAAGAAGGGAGTATGTTAGATGAGCAGTTTATTTAGGTAGATAATAGAAAGAAGTAATGGTTTGGTTTGAGGGTTGACCCGTGACTATATTACAGTCAACTCTCTTGGAGATGCATGAAATTTATTTCCCTTATTAATAATGCAATGTATTTGATAAATATATTTTCTCCATTTTTTTTACTCTTGCTAATGTATTAATCATCCCCAATTTCACATTAGGCATTTTAGATGTTGCAATCCGACGACATATTTTTCATGTTGTATATGTGTGACCAGGTTTGGTGTTATTAAAAGAAAAAATAGTCGGTATTTAGATACCTATAGTGTTCATAAATCACAAGTCTCCCCATTCCTAAATATCAAGCAATCTCGGGGTTTCCAGTTTCTGTGCCATGTGCTTTTTTTGGTGCTGTATTTAAATTAAAATATTATTTGCTTTTTGTATTATCTTAACTTACAAGCTACATTATTCTCTTGAAGCTCAACTGCAAGGGACTACACAGGATCACCTACAAATATTTAACATTGAATTGAAAACGAAGATGAAATCACATCAGATGCCTGAGCAGGTAACGATAATGTGTTAGGATACATAAGCAGTAACATAGTAGGTCCCTAAGAATGACATTGCTAATCTATGTGGAATGCCCTTATTTTTCATGTATAGGTAGTCTTCTGGAAGTGGATTAGCCCCAAAATGTTGGGCCTCGTGACACAAACCTCCGTCTACCACTGGGCTATCGAAGGTAAGATATTGATGATTATAATCTGCTGATGCTCAACCTTTTTGTTGCTATTATATTTTACACATTTTTAATGTGCTTGTACATTTGTAAATTTTTGACTGATATATGGTCTTTGTCTCTGTAACTTTTAGGTGATTCTGAACCCGTTAAGATATTTGAGAGAACAGCGAATTTGGTGAACAACCAGATAATCAATTATCGGTGCGACCCTACGGAAAAATGGTTGGTCTTGATTGGTATTGCTCCTGGTTCCCCCGAGGTATATATCTTTGCTTCCTGTCATAGTTGTGGCTATCATTGCGAAACATATTTCAAATTTTCAGCTATAACCAACCAGCTTTCTCATTCAGACCATAATTGCTTATTTTGACCTCTGTTTCTGCAGCATATATTGTGTATAATTGCATATCAAATATACAATTATGATCTTTCAAGTTTCAATTGTGATTTTTGCTAGCCTAATTTGGTTTGTTTCTTCATCTTTTACTCTATAGAGGCCACAATTAGTTAAAGGGAACATGCAGCTTTTCTCTGTGGATCAGCAGCGTAGTCAGGCACTTGAAGCTCATGCTGCATCATTTGCCCAATTCAAAGTACGTTTTATTATGGTTCTGTGTTCATATACTTATTTATAAATATTACCTGAATAGTTAAATAATACTAATGCGTTGGGCAAATTATATTGTATTTTTTGAACAGGTTCCTGGGAATGAAAATCCTTCAGTTTTGATTGCTTTTGCCTCAAAGACACTTAATGCTGGTCAAGTTATATCCAAGTTACATGTCATTGAACTGGGCGCGCAGCCAGGTCTGCATATTTTTACTTCATTCACATCTATCTCTCGCTTTATTTTATGGGCCATATGGCTTCAACATAAATCTATATTGTAATGCCAACCTAGGTGTCCTATCTCGATATTCCAAATTTAATATTTCTGGGAAATCTAACATTTAAATAAGTTATTTACATCAATATGTATTTATAACTGGAGGTGGAGTGATCATATTAGTGACAAAATGTCTCTACAAACTGCATCAATGACACTTTTGTCTTGCTAAAATTTTACTTAGAATATAAGACCATCTCCAATGGTAGTACCTATTTCAATAAGAAGTGGTACCTATTAGGTACTACCATTGGAGTAACATGCATTTGAGTACTAAATAGGTACTATAGCTTAAATAAGCACCCTCTCTCTCCTTTAAAATTCACATTAATTTTAATTAAAAAATAATTTTTATAGGACCCACGTACTTCATATATTCATTTCAATTTAAATTAACGTACACATACACTTTTTGAAATGGATTAAATTGGTATAGTGCAACTAGACCATATAGTATATGCATGAAAAATGAATGTCAAAGAGCTGCTGGTGCTTTGATTATTTTACCGTTAGAAAAATAGTGTTAATATATAGTCAAGAAAATTACACAAACAATGCTGTAATTTATTTTTCACAATGGATGCAAACCAAAATAATTTCTTCTATAATTTCATGTCAAATCATCAATCTCTTATTAATCCAAATTTTAAAAATCCTCTCTTTATTCCATTATTTTGTAATTTTATAATTCAATTATTTTAATATTAAGTTTGATAACAATTATTAAATAATTAATTATTATTATTAAAGTAATGATGTAGAGTTATTGCTGGGACCCATTAAGAACTTTTTAAACAGGTGCTGGGTTGGAGAAGTTGAGTACTTAATAGGTACTATTAATAAAAAATTATAAAAGAGTGATGTGTACTTGTGGGACCCAATTAAGTACCCAAAAGTGAGATGCTCCATTGTGGATGCTCTAAGTATTTCATAAACTTCATATGTGGATGGATGAAATGTAGTGATATCCATGTAAGAGGGTCGAGGAAGCTACTCATTATTGCTAATGACTTCAGTCAATTAAATGTATTACTTTTGTCTTTCAACCATGCTACAAGGATTATTATTACAATTGCTACCAACTTACCATGTATTTGACCGACGAAATGCATAATATTTTTTTGGTAGTCCATGCTTCATGCTTCATCTTTCAACCATGCTTATTACCATGTATTTGACTGATTGGAAAATTTGAATGTGACATGTTGACTTTTCAATTGTTGATAATCATGTAGTCCTGAAAGTGGGAGGTTTATGAAACAGTAAATATTTACTACATGCATTATATATGAGTTGCATTTGTAACTAATTTCACAAATCTTAGAAGCTGTATATATCGAAATCAGGCATCTGAAGATGGACTGATGTTTGTTGAGATCCCACATTAACTAGTAATATGACCAAAGTAGTCCTTATTAAAGCTCGGGTAATCTCCATTTCTTCAGCGAGATTTTGTGGTTGAGTTAGACCCATCTTAAATTCTAAAATTGTATCAAATAGTATATCCTAAATTGCTTAGACAATCTGACATCTAGGCTTAAACCCCAAATTGTAGGAGGTGTATTGTGAAATTGAACTGTGCGTATCGTTATATCGTCTGTGATTAAATTGATCATGCTTCTGGAGTTTACCTTTTGAAATTTGTTGGCAGGGAAACCATCATTTTCAAAGAAACAAGCAGATCTGTTCTTCCCCCCAGATTTTGCTGATGACTTTCCAGTTGCAATGCAGGTACAGAAGTTGCTAGTGTTGTTCATTTTTTAAAAAGCTGCAGATATCTGATTTCTACTTTAATTTGTTTTTCAGATATCCCACAAATATAGTTTGATTTATGTGATTACCAAACTTGGCCTACTTTTTGTATACGATTTGGAGACAGCTACGGCTGTATATAGGAACAGAATTAGTCCAGATCCTATATTTTTGACATCAGAAGCCACATCAGCAGGAGGATTTTATGCCATTAATAGGAGAGGCCAAGTTTTGTTGGCTACTGTTAATGAACAAACAATTGTGAATTTTGTCAGCGGTCAAGTATGTTTCTGACCTTTTTTTATCTCTTTTATGATGTGAAGCAGGGAATGAATTGACATTTAACACATTTAATATTGGTTACTGTTGCAGTTAAACAATTTGGAGCTAGCTGTTAGTCTTGCCAAAAGAGGAAATCTTCCCGGTGCTGAGAAGCTGGTATGTCAATTTTATGTAGAACTCAACTTTTGTAACAATAATTTTCTTCATTAGGGGCGTTGTCAGGGAGATCCCAAGAACTTTGAAGCATTGTCTATTAATCTTATGCGGTGTCATTTAAGTGCTAAATACTAACTTGCATGAACTTTGGTTATATGCTTCTAATAAAAAGAGCAATATTTTGATAGGTACTTGTATATTTTTGGCTGTCTGTAGTTCAGTTTACTTCACGAGTGTTTGACATATGTTTCCTTACCTTGCCAGCATTTGTTGTAACTTGTTTTTGTACCGTCAGCCATTTCATCTTTAGATAATTTAGTGATGTTTACTGCAATTTTGTTGCTTTTGTTGTTTACTTGACCAACAGATTCTACATGCTTTAATCTCTTCTTTTTCCACCCATTCATATTTTATTTGAGAATGATTTTTTAAAGCATGATGGCAATAATTGTTGTCATTACAGGTTGTGGAGCGTTTTCATGAATTGTTTTCCCAAACAAAGTATAAAGAAGCAGCTGAGCTTGCTGCTGAATCTCCACAAGGAATCCTTCGCACTCCTGACACAGTTGCCAAATTTCAGGTTTCTTGATAACATGTAGCTATTTAGGATTTTTTTCATGCTCTCTCTGCTACTTTAGTTACAGAGACAATAATCTTTGGTTTATCATTTGCCTTTAGGGTGTTGTTCTTTTGTTGGTCAATTAGGTTATATTTGTTGATTATAGTGTAGCTATCTATCTCGTTTAACTTTCAGACACATGTGTATTGATGTTAATATTGATGTTAAACTGTATAGCAGAATTCTGACATCAGCTTCACTTGGGTAGATCAATCGATGTGAACTAGAACTATATAAGTTGTTTAATCACTGTAATTCTCTCAAGTAAATAGATTCATTTTCAGTTTTTGAAAATATTCTTGTTGACTCTAAATTTTCTCGCTTTTTCCATCTATTTCCTGCATTTTCGGTTCTGCTCAACTTGTAAAAAATGTGATTGTTCTATTTGGCAGAGTGTTCCTGTGCAAGCTGGTCAAACTCCTCCGCTGCTGCAGTATTTTGGAACACTTTTAACTAGGGGAAAGCTGAATGCCTTTGAATCATTAGAGTTATCTCGGTTGGTTGTGAACCAGAACAAGAAAAATCTGTTGGAAAATTGGTTGGCGGAGGACAAGCTTGAATGCAGTGAGGAGCTAGGAGATCTTGTTAAGGTTTAGTTGGATTAAACACTTTGAAGAATTCAAATTATTTTTATGTTTGTATGTTCATTTTTCTAATTGGATGCCCAATGAGGTATTACTGCTTATCTTAATTGCTGCTTTGAAATGGTGAGTATCTATTAATTTTCATGGGTTTGCTCCCTTGTAGACTGTGGACAATGATCTTGCTTTAAAAATATACATCAAAGCTAGAGCTACTCCGAAAGTTGTTGCTGCTTTTGCTGAAAGGAGGGAGTTTGACAAGATTCTGGTCTACTCTAAGCAGGTGCTTGTTTACTCATTAAAGAATATTGACTTTGATGCAAAAGCTACTTCACTGCTATTACACTATGTTAACATTTTTCTCAGCCTGTAATAATTGTTGGTGAATTACATTTCTGCTTTACTGGAAACATTTGGTCCTGAATTTTTTTTCATTTCTTATTTGTTGCTATAGGTTGGGTACACACCTGACTACCTCTTCCTCTTGCAAACAATTCTCCGAACAGATCCTCAGGTTTGAGTGAAAGCTCTACAGTTTATGTTGTTTAATTGATTTAGATTAACCTTTTCTGTCATTGCCCACTGTGTGCCACCTTTATAGATGCATGGTAACTGTACTTTTTGAACAGTATCTGTATATTAAGTTTACAGTCTCATACTTTTTTCTCTAAGGAGGAACTCTACAAGTTTTCACTTTTGTTTTGCTTTTCAGGGTGCTGTTAATTTTGCATTAATGATGTCTCAAATGGAGGGAGGTAGCCCAATTGATTACAACACCATAACTGATCTGTTTCTCCAGGTTGATTATCTACTGTGATTAGGCAATTATGACGTGCAGTAATTTAATATTTTAGCTTCATCATCGTTGATTTATTACACTATGCTTCTAAACGTTATTGACATTTTTGTCTTGGTTATTCTTTGCCTGCTCAGAGAAACCTGATCCGTGAGGCAACAGCTTTTCTCCTAGATGTTTTAAAACCAAATTTACCAGAACACGGATTCCTTCAAACAAAGGTCGGGACTTTGTTTCCCAGTTGTTATATGGCATTTTACTCTGTTAATAATTATTTCTTTGCAATGATACAATTTTCTTGTGGATTGTTGTTCAGGTGTTGGAGATAAATCTGGTCACTTTCCCTAATGTTGCTGATGCTATTTTGGCCAATGGCATGTTCAGCCATTATGACCGTCCTCGTATTGCCCAGCTTTGTGAAAAAGCTGGCCTTTACGTGCGAGCTTTGCAAGTAATGCCTTGCTAAATGTTTTATTCTTGTACTTTCCCTACTTAAAAAATCTCAAGCTCCTTTATTGAATACATTTTTCTTGGTGCAGCATTACACAGAGTTACCAGATATAAAACGTGTGATTGTTAATACACATGCAATTGAGCCTCAGGTTTTTTTCTGATTTATTGCTCTTATCTATTTTTGGGTTTACACTTTACAATATATCACACAAGCCTAATACTTGCTCATTATTTGGTTATTGGCTTATTGCAGTCACTTGTAGAATTTTTTGGTACTCTCTCACGAGAATGGGCATTAGAGTGCATGAAAGACTTATTACTAGCCAATCTTAGGGGCAATTTACAGATTATTGTGCAGGTATAGAAGAGTCATTGTTTTTTTTTTTTTTTTTTTTGATTTGGAGCTTACGAATAATTGATAACTAACCCTACTTATGTCTGTTCAGGTAGCTAAAGAATATTCTGAACAATTGGGCGTTGATGGCTGCATTAAAATTTTTGAGCAGTTTAGGTCATATGAAGGGCTGTATTTTTTTCTTGGATCATATTTGAGCTCCAGGTTTGTATATTATATATTTTTCCTGTTGGTAATTGAGCCTGTTTTTACCCGATATATTTTCCAATGTTTTTGTGCTGATATATCATACATGCTTTTCTGAATAATATGGTATAGCGAGGACCCCGAAATTCATTTCAAGTACATTGAGGCAGCAGCAAAGACCGGTCAAATCAAGGAGGTCGAGCGTGTGACAAGAGAATCCAATTTCTATGATGCCGAAAAAACGAAGAACTTCCTAATGGAGGCTAAGCTTCCAGATGCACGGCCTTTAATCAATGTTTGTGATCGGTTTGGGTTTGTTCCAGATCTGACACACTACCTATACACAAACAACATGCTTCGCTACATTGAAGGTTATGTTCAGAAGGTATAATAATAGCCTTGTATATGTCATGAGTGATATCTACCCCACTTTTTCTGCCCGTCAGCATTTGTATATTTCTATATAGGTGAACCCAGGGAATGCTCCTTTAGTTGTTGGGCAGCTGCTAGATGATGAATGCCCTGAAGATTTCATCAAAGGTTTGATTCTTTCTGTTCGTTCCTTGCTGCCGGTGGAGCCTCTTGTAGAGGAGTGCGAGAAGAGGTGTGCTTTGTCCTTTAATCTTATGTATTGTGGATTTGCGTTCACATTTATGATTTTTTAACCCATGATTATTATATATGCAGGAACCGGCTTCGTTTGCTCACACAGTTTTTGGAGCATCTCGTGAGTGAGGGAAGCCAGGATGTACATGTTCACAATGCACTGGGTAAAATCATTATTGATAGCAACAATAACCCAGAACATTTTCTCACAAGCAACCCATACTATGATTCTCGAGTTGTGGGCAAGTATTGTGAGAAACGCGACCCGACCTTGGCAGTTGTAGCTTACAGACGAGGACAATGTGATGAAGAACTTATCAATGTCACTAGTAAAAATTCTTTGTTCAAACTGCAAGCAAGGTTTGTAGTGTATATGTAGGTCTTTCTTCGACCAATTCAATTTTCTTGTGTTCATTGCTCACATGCTTATACTTGTGGTGCAGATATGTTGTTGAGAGAATGGATGGTGATCTGTGGGCTAAAGTTCTTGATCCTGAAAATGAATATAGAAGGCAACTTATTGATCAGGTTGTATCTACTGCTTTGCCTGAAAGCTCAAGCCCTGAACAGGTTTCTGCAGCTGTTAAGGCTTTC
The DNA here is from genome assembly GCA_954870985.1 of Trifolium fragiferum. Lineage (NCBI taxonomy): Eukaryota > Viridiplantae > Streptophyta > Magnoliopsida > Fabales > Fabaceae > Trifolium > Trifolium fragiferum. Next base: position 9,339,277 of record OX940791.1, on the reverse strand, counting down.
ATGACAGCCGATCTGCCTCATGAGTTGATTGAACTTCTTGAGAAGATTGTGCTTCAGAATTCTGCATTCAGTGGGAACTTCAATTTGCAGAATCTTCTCATTTTGACAGCGATAAAGGCTGATTCATCCAGAGTTATGGATTATGTCAATAGACTGGATAATTTTGATGGGCCTGCAGTTGGAGAAATGGCTGTGGAAGCACAGTTGTATGAGGAAGCATTTGCAATTTTCAAGAAGTTCAACTTGAATGTTCAAGCAGTCAATGTGTTGCTTGATAATATTCGTAGCATTGATAGAGCTGTTGAGTTTGCTTTCAGAGTTGAAGAAGACGCTGTTTGGAGTGAGGTGGCAAAGGCTCAACTCAGGGAAGGGCTTGTAAGTGATGCAATTGAGTCATTTATACGAGCAGATGATACTACACAATTTTTGGATGTTATCCGTGCCGCTGAAGATGCCAATGTTTACCATGACTTGGTCAAATACTTGGTAATGGTAAGACAGAAGGCAAAAGAACCAAAGGTTGACGGCGAGCTCATTTATGCATATGCAAAGATTGATAGGCTTAGTGACATCGAGGAGTTCATTCTGATGCCAAATGTTGCTAATTTGCAAAATGTTGGGGACCGGTTGTACGACGAAGTATTATACGAGGCTGCAAAAATCATATTTTCCTTTATATCTAACTGGGCCAAGTTGGCTATTACATTGGTCAAGTTACAACAGTTCCAAAGTGCTGTTGATGCAGCAAGGAAAGCTAACAGCTCCAAAACATGGAAAGAAGTTTGTTTTGCTTGTGTTGATGCAGAGGAGTTTCGTTTGGCCCAGATATGTGGGCTCAACATTATTGTTCAGGTAATCTGTTAATTTTAGAATTTCTAAGGAACTAAAGTTATTTTTAAAAATAAATTAGGAGGCTTTTTCTTGAGTTCTGTTTCCATCTGATTTCTATTTAGAGAGCTTGAATAAAACGGGCTTCATATAGTAATGTAAATTCTTCTCCCTTTGAGTATTCTTCAAATATGTAAATTTGTAGTGACTGGTCATTGGAGCACTTGCTGTCTGGACCTTTTGTTGGTTTGCTATAACTATTAGCTGTTTGTTAATTATGTAGGTGGATGACTTGGAAGAGGTCAGTGAATATTACCAAAATAGAGGTCACTTCAATGAGTTAATATCTCTGATGGAGAGCGGTTTAGGGTTAGAACGAGCTCATATGGGCATCTTCACCGAGTTAGGAGTTCTTTATGCTAGATACCGCCCTGACAAGCTTATGGAGCACATCAAACTATTCTCAACCCGCCTCAATATCCCAAAGCTCATAAGAGCATGTGATGAACAACAGCATTGGAAAGAATTGACCTTTTTGTATATCCAATATGATGAGTTTGATAATGCCGCAACTACTATCATGAACCATTCACCTGAAGCATGGGATCACATGCAATTCAAAGATGTTGCTGTCAAAGTTGCTAATGTTGAGTTGTATTACAAGGCTGTTCACTTCTATTTGGAAGAACATCCTGATCTCATCAATGATATTCTGAATGTCCTTGCACTTCGCGTGGACCACGCTCGGGTTGTTGACATCATGCGTAAGGTAGAATCACAACAATATTTTTTGTTAGATATTAGTTTGCGATTTGCCTGCTGCAACACCTATTGATATTTTCTCTGTAATGTGCTGTAGGCTGGTCACCTCCGTCTTGTGAAGCCATACATGGTTGCAGTTCAGAGCAACAACGTGTCTGCTGTAAATGAAGCCCTGAACGAGATATATGTCGAGGAGGAAGATTATGATAGATTGCGCGAGTCAATTGATTTGCATGATAATTTTGATCAAATAGGCCTTGCACAAAAGGTGACCTGCATTTTTCGCTTAACAGTGACATTTTTTCTGTTTCAATTACAGAAAACTGAGATTAATTATGTACGATGTAGATTGAAAAGCATGAGCTTGTTGAGATGAGACGTGTTGCTGCTTATATTTACAAGAAGGCAGGACGGTGGAAGCAGTCCATTGCTTTGTCAAAGAAGGATAACCTTTACAAAGATGCCATGGAGACAGCTTCACAATCTGGCGAGCGTGAACTTGCCGAAGAGTTGCTTGTTTATTTCATTGATCAGGTACTAAAACGTTCAGTTTGAAAATGCACGTACAATTCTTGTTTTTTTTGTTTGCTACAATATCCCATTTGCTTTGACTTATTATTCTAGACTACCATGTTTTGTTAAATTACCATGAGGATCTGAACCATCATTACTAACATGTTCAGTAAACAAATTGCATACTAGTGGTGCTTCTTGTGGCTCGTTGAGTTCTAAATCATTTAGAGAAATAATTTGAACATACTGTTATTTGCTTTTTTCCTCAAACCCAGTAACTTTGTTCTGCAATTGCACGGTAGGGCTTACAATCAACAATTCACTGAAGGATTGCCTTTTAGTGTTCTTGCATTCTAGTCTAAGCTGTTTCGTGCCCTCATGGAATTATGGTAATCTGATTTATCATGTGAATATAATTTTCTAATTTTTCTTTTTACAATGATTATGCAGGGAAAGAAGGAATGCTTTGCCTCATGCCTATTTGTTTGCTATGATTTAATACGAGCAGATGTTGTTCTTGAATTAGCTTGGATGCACAATATGATCGACTTTGCTTTCCCGTATCTCTTACAGGTTGGCATTCTTTTGATGCTGCTGATTTGTATCACTATTTCAGTTTACATATATTATTTTTATGACAATGCTGTTGATATCAGGCGTAAGAAACTTACATGACTTAAAAGTGATGTTTTTTGCCTAGAATCATGCTAGCTATCTTATACCCCTTTGCTCTTTAAAAGTGATGTTTTTTGTCTTTTGAAAGTCCTGCGGTTTATGAGTTGCAAACATAAAAGCGTACGCTTTGAACTGCTTTTAGATGAATGTTGGGGTTTCAATTTCATATATTTGATAAAAGTGATAACTAAAATTAGGTTAACATTAGTTAATTTACATGGCTAAATAAGGTTCTGGATGGTCTTATGTAATTGTGGTATTGTATTTCTATGGGATATCCAAAGAGTTCTAGTTTGACAAATGTATTTCTTTATTCTTCCATGGGCCGAAATGGATCTATTTATTGGCGTTTTATCTAGTTCTCTCTTTCAAACATCTTCTCTTTTGTTATAGTTTATCCGTGAGTACACCGGCAAAGTGGATGAACTAGTGAAAGACAGAATTGAAGCACAAAATGAAGTAAAGTCTAAAGAGAAAGAAGAAAAGGATGTAGTTGCACAACAGGTAATCTTTGGCTATTTTCTGTTGCCCTAAAACTAGTTTCTGTTGTGGCTTTGCAGAATACATCTGACATTAATGTCAGTAGTTTCAATGTTTAGAGTAATTTTCCTTTGATAACTCCTTTTTCATCCTAATCTTGATTGGACATCAGAGCAGTACTGATATGGATGTGTTTTCTATTGCAGAACATGTATGCTCAATTGTTGCCTCTTGCTTTACCTGCACCACCGATGCCTGGAATGGGAGGACCAGGTTATGGAGGAAGCTATGCGCCTCCCCCTCCGGTGGGTGGAATGGGGATGCCCCAAATGCCTCCTTTTGGGATGCCACCCATGGGTAGCAGTTACTAACCAGTATGGAACGGTGGAATTATAGAATGAATCTGTTTTTTCTATGGATAGCAATATAGCTGCTGCTTTTGAGTTTTTGTGTAGATTTTCTCTGTACGAATTCGATGCAACATTCTTTTTTTTCTCCGAGTAGAGGTTGAGACTCTAGTTAATTTCAAGTTCCTGTGAAGGTTGTCATAATAGTCTAGTAAGTCTTTTTTCTTCTTCTGAGTTGTAGCTAAGCTGATGTATTTTTGGGCTGCTGGTTTGAGCTAGCCGATAAATTTCTGTATTTCTTCCATTTTTCTTGTATTAAAATTATTTAGTTCCAGTATTATACGAAGTTTACCGACTTTTTTTAAAGCAAAGTTTACCTACTTTAATAGCCAGATTTGTATGCGCCTGTCATGACTCATGGCATGGATTATTTCAAGATTCTGACAATGTAATGAAAGATGATTTCCAAGAATGTAACAAGTTGATGAAGAGATAAAAAAGTTTTTGATATATAATTTATGCAATAACTAGTAAATTGCTAAAGTTAAAGAGAGTGGGATAGAGAAACAGAAACGTTGTTCCAATATGAATTTGGGACACTAAGTTCTCTAACTAATAACTTTTTGAATGGTTAAAACAGTATGAACAATTGATGATTATATATTTTTTTGGTACATAATTGATGAGTATAAAAATTTAGAAACTCAATTATCCATCAAATAAAAGTTATTAATCATGAATTTGAATGTCGTTAATCACAATTTCAGGTGTTTTCATCTACATGAAGATTTTAATGAGAATATCACTATCAACTATACTTGTTGGAAACAAAGATACATCATCCGATCCAAACAACTCAAATGGAAATCTCACACCCTTTACAAAACGAAATTTCTATGCCTCACTAAATTACATATAGGAAATTATGAATGCCTTACCTTACACACAAGCCACATGGACTACCTCGTACATCCGTGACAATTGTGAAACTTATAAGATGTCTTCTTTGTGAATCAATCTAACAATCATTTAATAGTGCTTAAATGTCAAATCCTTTTGTATTTCTTGCATTCTTAATTAATTGGCTGCCAAGAAATTAGTTCTTCAATTGCCCCATTTATGAGTGATGTTTTCTTCAATTAATTTATTATTATAGCTTGGAGGTTAGGTTAGTAACCACTAATAGAATTGTTGACAGCATATATGAAATTACTATCTTCTCCTTCCCAATTGTATAATCAATAAATATTAACCTCTCTTTTCTGTTTTATGCACCAAATTCTTAATATCATTTTTTTTGGACAAAAATTCTTAATATCATTTATTCAACAACTATGACTCTTGATCCACTTCTCCCGATCCTAGCAAAATGAGTAAAGTTTTGGTTGTACGTAGTTTGTTACAATTCCAACTAATTTTTTGTTGTTGAAAAAGCCAAAAATACAATTCCAACTAATTAACTAACTACCTTTTGTTTTGGTTAGGTTCTGTTGAGTTAGTTGCACCTGTTTTTACATCTAACTTGAATCAAATATCCAAATGGCCCATGGTTGTTGATAGTAAGTGCTGTACGTGAAGTTGCACAGGTTTCCATTGGAATATTAAAGAGCTTATTCCCAATCTATAAGTACATTTTCGTTGATAAAATTTATTAAAAACAAAAAGATGTACCAAAAAAATATTTAAGGAGAAAAATGGAATTTTTAAAAAATGAATAATTAAAAATTCACAATTTTGTATTTAGGCCATGCAAAATTTTCTTCAAGCTTTCGTCTCCAACTAATTTTTGTTACCAAATTTAGTCATTGTTACATACATTTTGTTAAAATAAAAAGAAACTCTTCGTACATATGACTAATGGAAATTCATGTGGAAAATGCCACGTGACTCTTAAGGGACTAATTTGATATAACTTTCACAAATTCAAAGACATTTTAACTATTTCGAAAAATTTATAGACAAATTTTATTGACGAGTAAAAGTTTAAGGATAAATTTACTTATTTACTCCTTTGAAATTACAAGTTTAAACATGTGGAGCTATATGCTAAGCACTTGAATAGAGAAGTTACTTCTTTTATGACATGATAGTAGAGTTGTTACTTGTTAGATAGGTCATTGCCCCCTTGCCCTTGACAAGGGGGGTTTTAAATCATCTTCCAATTATATGTTGTAGAGGAGTTTTGTGAGAGATGATCCAAATTTTGTTTCTAAATGACAATGAGAGAATTCACACTGGTATGATTAAACAATCAAATACCAAATAATTGAGCTAGTTTATTTGGTCTGACCAATTTTAACAACTCTAGGTGAGACTACAAAATACAATTTATTTATAAAATATTCAATAAACCTAATTTCAATTATTTTGCATTTCTTGTGTGAAAAAAATTATTTTGTTATTATTTTAAGACATGCAAACCCCTTCTATATAATTATAAAAAAAAACCCTTTTATATAAAAAAAACATAAAATCCGTAAGTTGAAGGTTTTTTTCACTTAGTAAAAAAAGGGTTAAGCCTGTTAAGCCTTTTTTTACGAAAAAAATTACACCTTTATTTGTGTTGATAGACGAAATGACGCTATTGGAAACTCGCATACACAAAGTGGAAGTGTCGGGATTCGAATCCTGGTCACGACGTCCGACACTAGCAATTTCGGCATTTTTTTTAGTTGAAATAAGATTTGTGGACAAAGAAAAATATTTTCAAAACAATTACACTTTTATATTTTATTATTTTCATAGAAAAATAATTTTACTACAGTATTTTCTAAAAAATATAAATATATATTATACTTTTATATGCCAGTGTTATCTTTCATTCCCTTTCTTGTGCCTAAAACAATGTAGAAAACAGATTATAGCGATTAATTTGAATATAACTATAATCAATTAAAATGTTTAAATCAAGATGTTACAATTCTACCAACAATTTGGTAAAAATAAAAATTCCATCAACATTCTATCAAATTGATATGTTTTGAACTTAGACAAGAATTAGGATAAATACTGTTGTTACTAGTTTGAATAAATGTAGTTATAGTTAGTTATTTAAAATTTAAAAACTCCTATAATATCGAATAATAAGTATAGCATATCACATGCAATGCATGTCTAACTGCAATAACAACTTACAGTTACAAAACCCCTTTCTTTGCTCCTTCCTTATTCACTCATCCATTTCCTTCTAACTATAATCTCACCACACAATTAAGTAACCGACGTAAGTTACAACTTCCTCTCATAAGTTAGTTAGCCTCTCCGGCTACACATTAAGATTATCATCATAATTCATAAATCACAATTAAATATTTAATTAATAATAGTCAAAATTATTTTTCCACAAATCTAACTCAATCGGTAAAAATATCGCATTTTGTCCCCATGATCTTAGCTCAATTGGTAGGGATTGCGTGAGCCGGGTTCGAACCTGAATACTCCACTTATTCACGGTGGATTTTCTAGCCACTACTTGACAAAAAAAAAAAATCGCATTTTATATAGAGTACCACATTCGAATCCGACTTTCCACTTGGAATTCTAGCCATTAAATTGCCGATTAAAAAACAATCGAAATTATTTTCATAGCCATCTAGTCTAGAAAATAATATGATCACTCCTTCCTAACTGCCACCAACAAACTTGAAAATCATTAAAATTAATTAATTATTAATTACAAAATTAACAAACCAATTTGGTCAAAACGATCATCCATCTTAGTTAGAGTTTATAGGAAAAAAACGTTGTGTTGAGTCAGTTAGATAAAGATGTGTATGTTTGTGGAAGTTATAACTTCCACACCATTATTGATTAAATCTAATCACCCACTCCTTCCAAATCCAATTTTTCATTAAACCCTAAATCAAAAATATAAATATAAATTAAAACTAACCCACCCATAAACTTCTACCTACCTAAGTCCAAACGAAAAAACACCCAACTTCTATCTTTTCTTTTCATCTCCAAACTTTATATTAAAAACTAAAAATAATAATAACTATAGTTTCAATATTTAGAACAACAAGGTGTAGCAGAAGAAGAAGTTGAAGAACAGAAACAAACACGTTGGAAGTAGTTACAAAAAAAAAAAAAAAAACAGTTTCAACTTGATTAAGGTTTCATTACTTCATTCCAATTCACAATTTTCAATTACAGTTTTTCTGTTTATTCATTCATTCGTTTTATTTATTTATGTATTTATTTATTATTTATAATTAATAAAACAAACTCTGTTTTATTCATTCATTCATACATTGTTACATATTCTTTTTTCTCTTTGGCATTTTCACAAACAGGTTCAAGAAGAGATTGATTTCAACGATGATTAGCGCAAACTCTTCAAATTCGAATGCGAATTCCAATGGCGATGAAAACGGTGATAAAGTGAAAGGTTCATGGAGTCCACAAGAAGATGAAACATTGGTGAAATTGGTAAAAGAATACGGTGCAAGAAACTGGTCTGTAATAAGCAACGGAATCCCTGGCCGTTCTGGAAAATCATGCCGTCTACGGTGGTGTAATCAGCTGAGTCCCGACGTTCAACACCGTCCTTTTACTCCGGCGGAAGATAATATCATAATTGAAGCGCACGCAATTCATGGAAATAAATGGGCGACGATTTCGCGTCTTTTACCAGGTAGGACTGATAACGCGATTAAAAACCATTGGAATTCGACTCTTCGCCGTCGACGTACGGAGGCTCCGGTGAATCCGGTAATGCCGGTGGTTTCCTCCGCCGTGAGTATAGGAAAACGTGCGGGAAATATGTATGACGGTTATAATAACGGTTTGTTGGATCTCGGTTACGGTTATAAACGGCAATGTGTTGAAAATAATAACGGTTCACGTGACGGTGAAGAAGCGGTTACGGAAGAAGAAGATGCGGGTAATGGTGTTACTGTTATGACGTCGTTAAGTTTGTTTCCACCTGGTGAGAAATTGATGAAAGAAGAAAAAGAGAAAAAAGAAAAGGAACGAGATTTTGATTTTGACGATAATTTGAAGTTACTGGGCAACGATAATTTGAGGTCTATTATTCAGCGTATGATAGCAGAAGAAGTTAGGAATTATGTTGATAACATGCGCCTTGATGGGTTTCAACTTGGTACTCCTGATTCAAGAAAGTGAAAATTTGTAGTTTCTTAATTTTTTTTTTTTTTGTTTAATCATGACAATTTCTGGTTTTATATGTTTTTTGAAGTTACTTTTGATATTTAATCTAATTTTGAATCTCTTGTTCATAGTTATTTGGTATGATCATATTTGTTCGTTGAAATTTAATTTAATCGTATGTTTGGCTTGACTTGATTTGATTTAATTTTGACGTTTTTAATTGTACACGCATGGTTTCAATCCTTTGATGTCGTTTCTTCCTTTTCTACGGCATGTTTGGTTTATACTTGATTTTAAAAGAATTGATAAACGATTACTTCAATTTGTATGTCGATCTTATAATTTTTAGTCTAGACCCAAAAACTGTATTATTTTGAAGAGGACTTGTTTACGTATATTTTTTTTTTTGACAAATCTTGTTTACGTATATTGTAGATATTTATTTGGATAATTTTTCAAAGTAATGCAAGCGTGCAATTAATTAGGTATTATGATGAGGAGAAATTAGGAGATCAAATTTAAAATTTATAAAATAAGGTAGCGATACTTACATCTTTTACTATTAGTGGTGTAACAACTAGTTTTGGGATGTTGGAGAATATCATTATCGACTTAGTTTTAGGATGTTGGGAATATCATTAATGCCGAACCAAATGCTTACATTGCATTTGTCGATGAAAGCGTAATTGAACAAACGTCGAATAAAAAAGTGCGTGGAGGTTCGCTATCAACTACATTTTTATTCCAATAAGAAACATCTAATTGTCCATATAGCCTATTTCTTTCAGAGGTGACAGTGTCGAATACGTGCATTAGATAAGAAGCTACACTTTGTAACTTTTATTATTCGTGGTGAAAATTACCTCATTGTGCAAGAATTGCAAATTGGCTATATTCTAATGTGATACGACTCATACTAACATTCTCATTATATTTTATGCATTTGTTAATATCATATAATAATCATCATAATAATTAGAATATAGCCTTTGAGCAACTGCAAATTAGCTTTTAAGCCTGAGCATTGGATTTATTTGATTTCACTATTGGAGTATGACTGCGTGACAATCATGATTGGTTAAGTTTAAATATAATTCCTATTGCTTATACAAGCAAGTTTTAGCTTATTAATAAGAAACAAATTGGAGTTATTAAATATCAATCAAGCTTAAATGTTTGGAACTTTATGAAAGTGAGATTAAAGATAATTCACGATGGTTGCAACATTAGAGTAAAAATTAAAATATTACTTTATAGTTTTGATACGGTTAACAGATAAGCATCCTGAATAAGTAGCACAATTGAAGGAACACAAATCCTCAGCAGTAAGATAACTCAAAAAAATAAATTCTCATACAGCAGCTTTATATGGTGCATCAAATGCAGAGGTTGAGGTTCTAATCTAATTAGAGATGTTTGTTAAGAATCTCACTCAGATGTGAATGACCGGAACAAAAAATTCTAAGAGATAATCCTCACTTTAAAATTCCAAAAGTGTATTTAGATTGGTAAGTGTACAACGACAAAAGCGATTGTTCTATTGAGATTAACATATAGCTTCTGTCAAAAATGAAATAACTGATAAAGAGGATTCATATAACCTATCGCCAGATAAACAAGAGAATGAAAATAGATTATTCCGTTTTGTTAATGCATAAATTTATTTTTGTATTTTTTTGCAACAAACGCAAGTTTAGATAAAGGGCTCTTGAGATTTGTTTGATTCAAAATTCTAACCATCATGAGGTTTTAAGAAATGGGATTTTCATTATAGGAATAAACAAACCATGGATAAAAATATAACTATAATCTACATCCAAACTAACCTAAACTGCATTTGTAATTTCGTATCAACCATCTATCCTTATAAACATAGTATCTGCTTAGATGGGAGTTTAAAAAAAGAAAAACTCCTCCAAAAATCACATTTACACAAAAGCTACAAATACAGCTTCTAGTTTCCACTGTGACGAGGATCACAAAGGCGAGAAAAAGCCAATCCAAACACATACATAAGGTAACTGAGAGGGATTAATGCTTCAATCCCATCAAATAACACAGTAGTAAAGCCGAGTAAATTTCAACTGAAATAACAATGAATCAACCACACTCATGTAATTGCACTCTATTCACAACTTCAGTTTACAAAAACAATCTGATTCATCCAAATTCTACAATAATGCAGCACTAATCACTCAATTTTTGCTATGATACAGCATTAACAGGTATTTACCAAAAAATTGACCTAGGCGGAGAAATACCAACAGGTAATCAAATTCTGTTGAGCTATAATCTCTTTTTTATTATCATTGATTAACGATATATAAAAATAATTGGGCTCTGTTTGGCAAAAAGTGATGAGCTTGTAGCTTATGACTGGTAAGTAAGCTTATATCTTATAACTAATAAGCTGGCTGATTGAATTGGTAGAGTTTTGGTAAAATTTACAGTTGAACCAACGTATAAATGTGAAATGACATAAAAAAATGTTTAATAAATATTTAACATTTTTCAAGTAAGATGATAGGGTTACAACAATAAGAAGCATAATAAGGCATAACCTTTAAAACTAATTGAATTTGCTTATCAAAATAAGGTATGTGCTATTAAAAATAAAATAAAAACATACCAAACTGGTTTACCAAACAGTTTTTTTCTTCTCAAAATGAACTTATAAGCTAAGCTACAAGTCATAAGCTCAAAATTAGGGATTGCCAAACAAAGCCTTATATAATCCTATGCATCTAAATAGAACAGCTCACAGATATAATTGAAAAGCCTCTGAATAAAATGTGAAACTATAATGACCTAAAAATGATCACTAAAGTTGCTCTGAATAATTATAAACGAAATTACATAATTCGCACAGAAATTAAGCAATTGTTTAATCCAAATCTAATACCATTAATGTATCAAAACATGAAAATATTCAAGACAATTATGGTGAAGATCCCATTTAACAAAACAAAACAAAAACATACGAAGAAACAAGGAACAAACTACGCTTCCTCTTCAATCACTGTCTACTTAGATCTCTGTCTCATCTTTCGGCGCTTCCTCTTCAATCTCCTCATACGCTTCTTCTTCCACTGAAAAAACAAAAACAGCTCAAATCAGAAGACATAATAATTATGATAAAAACAGAAAAAGTGATTAAACGGATGAATAATTCACCTTGGCTCTCATCTTGAACGGTGCTTCGATTTGTCGGAAACCTAGTTGATGGCAGCTGAAATGAGAGTGACAAGGTTGAAGCAATTTATAGCGAAGATAAGAAACCCTAGAAGATAACAAGCTCGTAATGGGCTTTAATCTGAAGGCCCAAATTAAGTGAACTTTCACCCCCTACAAACTTATTTTTTTTCTATCTTTTTCTAATTATAATCTTCTATTCACTTCACCCCCACAAAATATTTTCGGTACGTAAAAGTTTTTTTTTTTTTTTAGTTTTCACCACCAGTTTAATCTGGTTTGAAGATCAGTTTTAACATCAAGTGGTTCTAACATTCTTCCAATGCAGTTACGGAAAATCGAACTGTGGATACGTAAAAGTTTTCTTTTTGAATTGAATAAATTTATGGAACACATGAGTTATGTTTTCTAATTGTCAAAAATTGCAAATCAAAATACTTGATAAATTGTAGATATCTTTAAAAATCAAAAATTGACATAAGGGTGCTTATAGCATTTAATTAACTAATACTCCAACAAAAATCTAGAAACTAGCTGATAATGTTGTTGCCATAGTTAGAAAATGGGCAGCTTGGTTTGATTATTTATGTGTTTACACAATAGTTTTTACAATGACCCGTAGTAACACCAAATGTTAACTTAAGCTCATATATCCAATTTAGCGCATACAAAATCTCAAGTGCTTCACCAATATGCACCTCGCTGTTCAGAGTAAAACATTCAATTTTAGCTAGAATAAAAATATCGTGTTCATCTCCAATGCATATACCAATACCACCTCTGCCGGAGTTAGACAGGAAGGAATCATCTATGTTGCATTTTAAAACCTAGACACCAGCTTACGCCAAACTTTTAATGCAGCAACCTGTGATTCTGAACCTGATTTAGAAGCAACTATTTGAACTGCTTCCCGGTCCTACATGTTAACAACATGAGTCTGTCAAAAAAAAAAAAACATGAGAAAAGACAAAATTTGAGTATTAATAACATTGTTCCAAATTTAATTGTTATGTTACTTTCGAATTCTCTACAGAATACATGCAAACAAAGCCGAGTCATACATCGACAACTGCTGCAAAATATGAAAAATAATGGTGTGAACGCGACATTGTTGTTGACAATATTCAAAACGACCTGGAAACAAAAAAACCCAGACACATTCAACACATTTTGACTACTTAGATCCTTGAAAAGCACATGCTTCCTATCATCTTCCTCTGCATTACAAAAAGCATAAACTTATGGACAGTCCACTCCTTTATCCCGCAATCAGACCCGAGTCGGACGCATCTCGAAAAATTCTCCAAAATAGATTTTTAGCTTTTGGTGGAGCTTTAATAGCATATAACAAATTCCAGATACCACTAACACTCTGGTGAAATATATCAAGAAACTTTTGTACACAAATGCTATACGCACTTTTAACAAAATATTTTCCGTTACTTTTGTCACGCATGAGTCATCTATTATCTGTGACTAAAGGATAGAGAAGACTAATAAGAATTATAGCCACTTAGGGTTGATCAAACATGGACAAGATACGACGAACATTCAACTCCTTAGAGTCATGCTCCATAATATCATAAACCAGAAAATTAACATATGGTTATTATTAATCGGTACAAGAGTCATGCTCCATATTATCATAAACCAGAAAATTAGCATATGGTTATTATTAATTGCTATTTCTAGCGAAATGATTTTTCACGAGACCTCACGAAGCATATGTTTTGGGTTATACCACAACTCAATTGTAAAACAATTTTGTTCACATTAATTCCGCAAATAGTGGAATACACGTAGGTAGGAGTGTTATGTAGGTAAAGTTACACTTGTCGTGATAAATTCGTGAATTTGTTTTCGCTATACAAAGCATTTCCGATATCATATTGTTACTATTGCCAATTTTGCAAATAGTCCTTTCGTCAAAACTTGGATTAAGTCAAAGACTAGATTAAAAAAAGAGAAAACAAACCCAGTTTGTAAAATATTTTGCCTCGTATAATTTAGCAATAAAAATATTGGGACTAGTAAAACAACGTCAACCTCACATAACTAGATTTAAAGCTGAAAGATTATGAAAATCCATGCTTTCATCATTCTCATGCATTGATAACTTATCCCACAAAAAGTTTTATGTAGCTTGGCTTTTTTTAAAAAAAAATAAATACCAATGTTGCTAATTTGTTAGTTTTTATGAGAATCGAATTCGAAACTACTTTATCACTTCACTTTTTATCTCTACCACTACCACAATACTAGTTATCAAGTCAACTTTATAACTCATTCTTTGTTAGCTTAAATGCTTAATGTTTAATGTCATTGAGTATTGTTATTTGAGACATTTTTCACACACTAAAAGAACCATTTTATTTTAAGATAAACAACCATCTTATAAGGCTATATATGCCGAATGATCCCCATGAGAAACTATGGAATTTCATGAGCAAGGGTCAAATGTTTGAAGCAAACAATACCAAATTGATATATCCCTTTTGTATCTTATGCTCCTTATGGAACATAATAGTGAGATGCTCCTTTGATGTGGGCCGCTAAAAAATACTACCAAATTGTGAAATCAACAAAATTTAATTATAATTTAACATTTGATCTAATAATATATTTTGAAAACAAAACCTTCATAAACTTACTGGCGACTTAATCCGTTAGTAACTTTATAATTGTTGACGGCTCTATTTGTAAAAAAATAGCATCGAAATTTCAGACGACCTAAGCCGTCACAAAGCATTGACGAATTTCAAAAAAAAAAAAGTCCAGTCTTTAGAAGCTACATAATTCACTCTCTCTTGTGGATAAAAACAGAGAAGAAGATGAAACACAACAAACTCAAACACTCATTCATTTTCTTCTCGATTCATCCATAACAACACACAAGATTTATCTTCTTTCATCAAACTCGTGCTTCAAATCAGCGATGAAGATGACAAATAGTACATAAGAGACATGAATTCACCGATCTTCAGTATTCCCTGAATTATAAAACTGATTTAAAAGTTAATTGATTTTTTTTTATTAAAGTGGTCTTTAATAACCAAATCAAACTATTAACATGGTTCTGTTCTATTTAGTTTATAAACCGTAAACACCCTATTTTAATGTCAACTTTTAAAGGATGAAAACATTCCAAATTATTGAGTTGAGTTCACATAATAAATAAAAAATATTTAGGGCTCGTTTGGCCTAACTTATTTTAGAGCTTATGCAAACGGCTTATGTAATATAAATTAGGTTTTATGCTATTTTATAAGTTTAAACTAGTGAAAATTAAATTTTTAGAAGCTATTTTATCATAAACTACCTTAAAAAATTTATAATAATACATAAAAATTACATAAGCCGTTTGCATAAATTCAAAAATAAGTTACCCAAAGGGGCCTTAATGTAGTATTTAAAGACTCTTATATTTAGTTTAGTGGACTAGTTTTTATGGCTAATATTTAAACATCAATTTTATATTTTTTATACGGAAACATCAATTTTATATTTTTAAAAGGCAAATGAATATTATTAGACCAAAACAAGCACAAGAAGTGCTAGTTGGAAAATACAAAGTACAGATAGCAACACGCCAGGGAGGAGACAAAACTAACTCCACCAAAAACACAAAACAAGCCTAATAAATAGCAACAAAAACAGAAAAACTACAGAGATCAAGGGAAAGCTGCTGCAAAACCACACGAAGAGCAGATCTCCACCAAGGCCTTTATATTGATAATGGATAAAAGTATAAGTATTAAGTAGCAATCATTTCAAATTATGGATGGATAGAAGTACAGCTCAAACTCTTGAGATAAACCATTACCTAATATATAAAACAATCCAAAGGATTGACAACCATTCATAAAAGATGAAGTGCATCATTTTTTTTGTCAAAAATTATTGCCAAACATATATTTTCTTCCATCAATGTTGATCTAATGGACTATTATTTTAAATTAAACTCTTCACATGAATTTTAGTCCTAACAATTGTACTTTCATTAAAAATTAGGTCATGTAAATAGGCCGAATTAATGTATTCTACATAATACTGATAAATGAAACTATCAAATAAAAATAAACTACTAATTACCAACATAGTATGATATAAGTGATAGATATTTAAGCTCTTTAATCATTTGGTTTTAAGTTCAATTCCCAGCCGATACGTATAAAAAAATATTTGTTGCAGTTACGTGCGAAAAATACCTTTAATTTTGAAAAATAAATAAATAAACTATTAATTACTAGAAAGCTAATCTTTTCGGTTAGACTTTCCTTACTAAAGTAAACAAAAATGTAAAATGTGAAATGAAGACCCACTTTGCTTATCAAAAAATACCTAGACCCACTTTAACTAAATACTCCTCTAGTCTCATATATAAGAAACATTTCACTTTTTAAGATTCATTCAAAAATTGATGTATCTAATCTATAATATTGACTAGATTCATTAATCATTGAATGAATCTAAAAAGTGAAAAATTGCTTATATACGAGACCGGAGGGAGTAAATATAGTTTATGACTGAATAATTGAATAACTTTCACATTGATTATAAAAATAAAACAATATATTAATCAGACTTATAGATGGATTATGGGTGTAATCCGTAAACTCGTGATCAAACATGATCTATTCTATTAATAAAGATTGAAACAAAAGTCTTCGGGACATAGAGTGATGGCAACATTAGAATGAACAAATTTAAAATGAGAGAGCTGCGTCGAGTTTTGAGTTTTCTTATCCCAAATTATTGATAAGTCTCCCATTATTATCTTGCTAGAATAATAGTAATTGGATCATGCACAAAACATGTCTCAACTCTCAACAGAGCAAGCCATTGCTGACTCATAAAAGCAACAACATTTTAAATTTACACTTACAATGTCAAACACGTATAGATATAGTGTTATGATCAATCATTAGTTGGTTTGGTGGTGATTGACACTGAATTTAATATGGATGATTACGGTTCGATCCCCGCAACTGTGATCGGGAGGAGGTTGAAATCACTTGATGCCAAAATTGATCTCCTAATCAGATTAAACTGGTGATGAAAGAAAAAAAATAAAAAAAATAGTGTTATGGGAAATTATATGACCTAGCTGCAGCCGCCCTATACTTTTGTTCATTACATTATGCAATGCAACATGGGTATAAAGCTTAACCCTATATGTAGTATCCGTTTTAGCTTTTCAAAAGAATAAAATGCTCTATAAAAAAAAAAGCATAACATGTAGAATCAGTTTAGTGTAGACACAAGATGATTTTAGAAATAAAATTTAGAATCACTTTACAAATTTCAATAAATCACAATAATTCATATGTGTAGTTTTATAAATATTTACGGTTAAAATAAAATGTTTTCAAATATTTAATAACGGTGATCGATTAATATACAGTATAATATAAAAAATATTATCTTTCATTATGATATATATGAATTAAATTTAGTGTATATTTGGTTTTAATTCTGGTGTAGTTAGAATTAATTCTGACTTGTTTGGTTTCTCAAAAATATAATTGATTTTGCTTATAAAATTCATTTTATTTGAAGTTATAAATTGTAGTTTCTAATTCTATAATTGTTTTTTACATTCAAATATTTTATTCAACTTATTTTTGCATAAATATATTCATACATAAATCACTTTTATTTAAAATTAATTTTGACTAGAATCAATTTTATCAAAATAAATTTTTACGAACTAAACACACACTTATATGTGTATTGACAAAAATAATTTTTTTTTTTTTAAAAATCGGTATCCAGCACCGACTAATCCTCAGAGACCAATCTCACTGTCCATTTGCGGGAACTCCATTTAAAGTCAGAGTTTTTTTACTCCGTATGAACTAACCCACCAAAAATAACACCAAGGGAAATCGAATCTGAAACTTTAAAAAAAGGGGGTCATGTTAACATGTGCCATAAGGGCACATGATAAGCTATCTAAAGATAGAAATGTGCATTTAATGATATAGAAAATTTAATGTTTAGACAATTAAATAATACACAAGTTGTAATAATTTTTTTTCATATTGGTGTTCTTAACATGTGCCCTTAAGGGCACAAGTTAACATTTTCCTTAAAAAAATAAGTCTAAGATCCAAGACAACACCACTAAATCAACCTAAATGGATTATAAAAAATAAAATAAGAATGGAAAAGTAAAAAAGAAAAAGTCCACTACTTTGGAGTTTGGACGCTTGTCACATGCAAAGGAATTTCTTGGGCACCCTTTTCCTTTGGCATCATGCAATGAATTATCAAATTATTTAAACTTTAGAAAATACTACTAAAACAGAACTGCAATAAGCAACAGCACATTTCAAATAAAAAAACAATAAACCATTTAAGATCGAATCATACTTTATGAAGCTTGAAGCACATCAAGCATTAATTATTTATAAAGATTTTTTTTTTACTCATCCCTTTTTAAAGAATAAATTTAATACATCATCAATTAATAGAGTATTATTTTGTTTTCTATAATGATGTCTTTTATTCTTTGACATGTTGTCTCTGTACAATGTTCTGAATTAATTTTTTTTAACAATAATGCTCACAATTAATGATTTATTCATTCTAAAGTTGGAAATGAATGTCATTTTTTAAGAAAATGCTTAAGAGTAATTTTCCAAGTTAAGAATTTATTTAAAAAGTAAAATCATTAAAATTTAAATATAAATCAATTTTTACTTAAAATTATACTTTTTTCAAAACCACCAACTTATGGATTATCAATTCATATTTACATCGTATGAAGTATGGACTCTGACACGGACACTCCGACACTGCTAATGTAAAAAATATAGGGCACCGACACCGCTACATATTTATAAAAAAATAAGTTTAGAATTAAAAATACATACATATGCATCTAAGTTGAACAAATTTTTCAATAAAAAAAGTTTTAAAAGAATATATGATAGTACATTTGACATTTATTCATCCAACTACTATAGAAAAACTAAAAATAATGTAATCAAAATGTAATATCTTTAATCTCCCGTTGATCAATATTATTATTTCGATACATCTTTAATCGTTGTATATATGTCTGAGAAAAGTAGAAACAAATAAAAAAAAATTGGCACTTACCCTGACACGTTTGTACGAGTGTCTTATAGGTGTCGGATACCGATTTAAGGAGTGTCGAAATAAAAGAAAAATTGTTTTGTTAGACACCTCTCCGACATGTTTGTACGAGTGTCATACAAATGTCATACGAGTATCGGACACCGACACGTATCGAACACCACGACACTTCTAATCATAGAGATGTGAGTGCTTCATAGTTTATATCAATAAAAATACTTATTTTGAATTCTATTTATATATACGGTTAATATAACTATTTTTACACCATTAATCAAATATAATGAAAGCAATGAGACAGTTCAAACTTAAGATTACAAATTTTAATCATAATATTCACCATAATCACATAGTATCTAAACTTAAATTGCATCTTAATTACTAGGATTTACATTGCTCGGAACAAATTATTATCCAAAACAAGTAAATTACCAACACTAATACTAAATAAATTAAAATTACAAAACAAAAACTTAGAAAAAGATTAAAGTGGAACAACATTATTATATCTAATAGGTGGTTCCTGAATCAAAATCTGTGGAAACGCATAATCGATTTTAAGAGAAGCTCTACACAAAGGACAACTAGAATGATTCATAAGCCAAACATCAACACATTCACAATGAAAACAATGATCACAACTCGGCAAAACTTTCAGCTTATCACCATCTTTAAAAGCGCTTAAACAGATACAACATTCCGTATCCTCCAAAGCGCGATTGGAATAATCTCTTTGATGGAGAATAATCGGAAGCTTCTTGATGGCGTCAGCGTCGAGTCCTTGTGATGGAGAAGGAAATGCGGAAGTGTGTGACGGCGCGTGAGGTGGATTGAGAAGGCCGCGGTTACGGAAGATCCAGCGTGCGCAGAGGAAGATTAAAGTGAAGAGGATTATGATGGTGAAGATGGCGATGAAGAAGAGGAGTTTTCCGCCTTTGATTTGGAGTGGTTCGGTTTCTGGTTCTGTGTCGAAGGTCCAGTCGAATGTTTTGTGGTTCGACATGTGGTGGTTGTTGCGGCGGAGAAATGAGGAGTGCGGTGAGAAGATAGTGAGGGGAGTGGGGTCTGATATTTTGAGTGCCGCTGCTGCTGCTGCTATGAGTGTACTTTGGAAAAAGTGAAAATATAGCATTATTTATAGACTCACTTTTGATGATAGATAGATTAGGTGTATAGTCATTTGGTTTTCACAATATTTTAATTTTTTTTTATAAAGAATACTTGATTTTTTAGATTTTTTCATTAAGTAATATATTGTTAGAAATTTTACTTTTATGATAGATAAGTAGAATGACGTGTTTCAATTTTGATCTCTTTGACTTGATTTTTTTGATTTATTAAATAATTAATTTATTTAATTTATAATAAATTTGTATTTAAATAAAAGATTAATTTTAGATTTTTCTTTATTTTTTATATAAGAGTCATTTCAAACTACTAAGAGTATTAATTATTTTCATTATCAACATATCATTAATTAAAGTGTATCTTTTTCTACAATTTGTAGTAAATACTTCCTTTGTGACATTTTATAAGCAAATTTCACATTTCTACGTTTTTTTTATATTGATTTCACATTTCTAAGTTTATTGCATAATTAATGTATCTGGAATTATATATAGTCCAGATACATTAATTATACAATGAACTTAAAAAAGTGAAATTTACTTATAAAATGTCAAGGAGAAAATACTCTAAAATGTGATATTTTTTCAATATAGTTTTATAAATAAAAAATAAAAGAATGACGAGCATAATATATGGTTAAAATGCGAGTGATATTTAAAGACTAATTTGATGATTTGTTCAATTAGTAGTTCAAAATACGAGTGCCCATTTGCCTTCAATCCAAATATAATTATGTTACACACACACACACACACACACACATATATATATAGAGGCAGGATCAAATGACACCAAGGTGTCAAATTTGATATGACACAAAATCCTAACCATCTATTATAATTCAATCAAAGGTCAAGAATTACTTGGTGTACGTAGTCTTTTATTTCCTATTTTAGAAAGCAAAACAAATCTTTTTTTATTTATTATCATATCATACCTTACCAAACTTTCCATCTATTGGAACCCATTAATCTTGGTCTTCTTGTGGGGATTGGAACAATAGAACTGATCGATATTTTATGTAATGTATTATGTTCGTGCTAGTGTCATGGATCTTCACAAAATAGTTGTTTTTTATATAACGAACAAAAAAAGTTATTGACAAATTATAATGAAAAAGTTGAAAAACATGCAACCAAGATAAAACTCTTACAATTCATGGTGTTTGTTCCTGGTGCAGAAATTAATAGTAATAAGATCGTAAAAATGAGATATTTGGTTCTTCAAATTCCAAAAAAAAAGTGATTGTAAGAGATCAATTATTACAACAAAAACACATCAAATTAATAAAAAATGGTTGCCATTGATATTAATTAAAGATATTAATTCTAACCATTTTTTATTAATTTGCCATCAAATTTCACATCGATGTGGTGCGATTTGATTCAACTTAAAGCAACTTCTCTACTACAAACACGTTTTGAGTTTATTTTTCATATTCTCAAGAAACAATCTACACCTTTGCAACATTGTTCGAATTCAAGTTCTATAATAAATTGTATTTGTTCACAATTTGTTGGGATTGAAAGGTGAAGACTGTTAACATATTTTTTGTATACTAAAATCTTGTGTTCTATAGGCATAAGGAATCATGTTGATGTTTTCAATACGCTTGTATCATGTTCTATATATAACATTGAATTAATAATATTTTCCAGTAATTCATTGCTAATGCAGTGTTGCACAAAAAATAAATCAATAAATTATAAACACAATAAAGTTTTTAAATTGTTGGAAAAGGATAATCTATCTTATATTTGAGGTACAAGTTAGTCAATTCCTCTCCCCCATGATTAAGGAAGATTCATTATGTATTAAAATAATTTAAGAGGAGTATGAGAAATGTCTCACCGAGTGCTGAAATTTTTTTCATGGGCGAGTGTTGTTGACTAAAGAGGACAAACCTCTGACAGCCATGGATCTGCGCACGAAATTAACATCTATTTGGAAGACCTCCAACCCATGGAGGATGGTCTCGTTGGGACGAGATTTTTATGAATTTCATTTTGATTCTTTTGAGGATATGCGTATGGTTTGGTCTTCGGGTACATTTAACTTGAAATCGGGTTTAATGCGTCTAACAAAGTGGGCGAATGATTTTGATACCTCTATGCCAAGGCAAACACACACACACATATTTGGTTACGTCTAATGGAGCTGCCTCATGAATATTGGCGTCAACGAACGCTTTTTGAAATAGCGAGTGCCATAGGTACCCCTTTATCTTTGGATGAATCCACCACAAATCGCACTTTTGGGCATTACGTACGCACGTGTCTTGGTAGATATGGACCTTTCACGCCAAGTTTTTGACGAGGTGATGGTGGAAAGGGAAAGTTTCGCATTCAAGCTTCAAGTAGTATATGAGCGATTGCCCGAATCTTGTTCGCATTGTCAAATCATAGGGCATAATATTCATGCTTGTAAGTGGCTACAACTTGATGTTACAACACGTTTGGAGCACAACAATAAGCAAGATGAGAAGACTTCTAAGATAATCAAACAAGAATATGTTGCTAAGGCAACTGCTGCCGGTAATACTGAGCCAAAGAAGATAGCTCCCACAAATATCACAACTAAGCACACGATGACGATGAACCATGTTGAACAATATACCGACGTTGCTACTGTGAGTGTTGGGCAAAACACAAAATCGATAGAAATTATTGAATGTTCAGATGGAGATTTTTCGGATGAGAAATTGTTGATTGTTGTTCATGATAATGACCTTAAATTAAAAGACAGTGTGCCGACTAAGGTTCAGCGTTTAGAAACAGAAGCTCGTCTTGTACAAGTACACGTTGCGAGCGATCAACCGATGATGTCTTCTACTGGTCCAGAGGTGTATCCTGCACCTAATGGTGTTGCAGCAGAGCAGCAGGAGGTGGCTGAAGAGAGTGTTGCTACAGTGAGTATTGTGCAGAGAAACAACTAAATCACACGTTAGAACGAGAAGATGTTGTTTTGTTCGATGCTTTGATTCCTGCTACACGTGGAATGCTTAGTACCAACCCCGGCCGACCTATACCCGACACAACGCGGCAGATGATGATCTTGCCGGATGAAGACTTTGACGAGGCAGCCAGAGCAGATATTCAATTGATTAAACAAGCTTTGGCTAATATGAAAAAATGTGAGAAGCCTTTCACTCCCGTTATTATTAAAAGTCAAAAGAAGAAAATCAAACAGAGTTAACCTATATTATCATGATCTTTTTTAAGATCGTATATTTATTTTTAAAATATATTCGCAACACATAAGAAAAACATCAAATAGAGTGAACTTTCTTCCTTGAAAAACTATGAATATTAAATTTTCTTCAAGATAAACTTAATTGTATTTTTTTTTTTTGGATAAAATAGTTTTGTTGTTGTTGATACAAGCAAGTTAAACTTAATATATAAAAATAAAAGCAGATAGATAAAGCACTTTTGTTGTGGGATTATTACTTGCTCTTTGATTATTTTTTACAAAACTTCTTGATGTTAATTATTAAATAAAAAATTGCATTTCAATTTGCAGCCGGCCGGAATGTTGGAGAAGGGAAATTCTATCATAGGCACAACTCCAAATTAATATTACTTGGGCAAACACACAACAAAGAGAAAAATTTAAAGATAAATTATTAAGTCACATCAACTATCATTAATCAATCCTTTTATATTTAATTTTTAAAAAATTATGTATGTGTGCCTAAAAGACAAGTGTTGCGTTTGTGCCCAAGTAAGAATTTCTCGTTGGAGAATAAGTCCTAATCCATTATTCTATTGTTAATTAAAGTTTAAACACGTTAATACTAACACAAAACCAATGAATAACTATCACACTCTAAATGTTAATAATAAAATAGTTACATTAAGTCAAACAAATTCTTCAACTTAATTCATCCAAAATTACGTTCATATTCATATTTTCTAGATAAGATTAGCATCTTCAACTTTTACTGCCTTTTCACGTTACGCAGTTAAATTGGACAATGAAATTTCTTACCGTTCTACCCAACTTGTTTGTATATTCACCTAATCGTAAATGATTAGTAGAAAATTTGATCAATTACTATTAGCAAATTAAGTTGAACGCTACAAATTATGTTGTAATATTAAAAATTGGTATGTGAAGAAATTTGTTCCTTCAAAATTATAGACGTTAGAATTGACATATATAGGAATTTAGAAATTGGTATATACAAAAATTTAGGTCCAAATTAAACATTTAGAAGCCTTCAAAATTTAAAATTTATTCATACAATTAACTTGAAAATTTTAAATTAGGTTAAATATGCTTCTAGTCTACAAATTTACAACGTTTTAAATTTAGTCCTTACAATTTTTTTTTTTATATACCTTTAGTCCCTATTCGCATTTTATACACTATTTTGAGTGGTAAAAAATATTCAAAATAGGATCTATCTTTACGAACAACAATATTATGAAAAAATAAAATTAGTAAATTACCGAAACTAAACTCAAAAGAATGAGATTTTTTGTAAGGAGTAAAAATATATATAATTCTTTAAATTTAATTTTATTTATCTCTATAAGTTTAATTCAGTTGATATAAATATTACATTTAGTAAAAAAAATTTGGTTTTATTATTGATGCACCCTTTTAAATTTGATAAGAACTTGGATCATTAAACATTCTTATTTAATATCTTTGGAGAAATTTGGGCCACAGACCCTACATAGTAGTCATTCTTACACCCCCACTATAATCGCCCGTCACTACAAGTTTGTAAGATTTAATTTAATCGATAAATTAATATTTTTTGAACCCTAATAGTTTAGTGGCTAGAATTTCACTTCTTAAAGGTAAATTTCACCTTTTAATTAGAGTTTGAAACCTGATCCCTGCACTTTACGTGCAAATATCTTACAAACTGAGTTAGACTCACGGAACATCGATAAAAAAAAAAGTAACACTAACCCACATACCCAATATGAATTTTTTTTTTTTAATACTTTAGAGATTATTTTTTGTTCATACCGTACGTGATTTTCGGTCCATTAGGATTTGGTCAAAAAGATTTTATGGCTTATCCATAATATTATTATTAATGTTGGAGATTTAAATTCATTTTACTTGGATTTTATATACCAATAGATTTTGTTACGTCCAACATTCGTCTATTATGTCCCACACGCTATTTTGGGTTTGGCAAAACTAGATTAATTAATGTTACATTTGCCCGTACTCGTAAGGAAAAGCTATTGACATAGACATAATCCAAACAGAAAGTATACGAACACCAAATTTCAACAGCTGATTTGCTTGACCAAATAAAGAAGTTTCTATGAAACAAAGAATTAATGGCTTAAACCATGCTCTTCTTGGATACTGTCCGGCCGAAGTAGTACATTTTGTTCGGTGTTTTAAAAACCCGATATGAAATCGATAAGGGTATTAAGTTATTGATTTATTGGTCGGATCACTTAATTATTGTTCGAATCGCATGACTAAACATGATAAAATCGAATAATTAGGTTGAGTAAATCGGTCTCTATAACAAAACTATATACTATGTTTTAAATCCGGTTGAACCGGATGACGCGGTCTCTAAAAGAAATCATGACACCTAAAAATGTAAAATTTTTAATTTTTTAATAGTTCATTCATTTAATTCAAATTTTAAACATAGTCGTCGCATACACAACAAAATAGTACAAATGCAAATAAATTTTGAACAAAATATAACTTCCGTATTCGTACGAATCATATCTGATCTCATCCTTTGACTTTTTAATTTCAATTTAATTTTTTTTTAATTTAATTTGCGTCGTTTCAGTTTTTTTTCAAAAATAAAATAAAATAATATGCATTGAACCGATCGGTTCATCCCGGTTCCTACCGGTTCAATTGCATATTCGGTCCAACAACATACCAAACCGGTAACCCCTCTGGTTCACGGTTCAACCGGTTAGACTGCCGGTGCTGTCCGATTTTTAAAACACTGTTTTGCATTTGTATTTATGATTATTTCTTTTTGTCGTAAATGTAATTTAAATGATAAAAAATGCGGTGATATTTGGAGAGATCAAATTTCCTCTCATGAATATTTTATTGGATGTAGTAAAGTGTATTGTATATCTCAACCATTGAATATTTTTTGGTCATATGAAAATAAATGACTGAGATGTCACTGCAGAAAAAATTCAGGAGGGACTCTGCTCACTAGATGTAGTAAATGTTGGAATATTTTATGATATTCCAATAATATTATATGGACAAATATCTTTAATAATTATATTAGCTATTTATCAATTAGGAGCCTTAGTTGATTAGTGACAAAATTAAGTGAAAGACTAATTAGATTTCTATTTGGATAATTAATTATGATTAATTAATTGGTATGGACTCAATATGAGTGGATGTCCATATATTTGGATGGCCCATTAACGGAATAATGGGAAACCCTAATGGCCATCTAATATAAAAGAGGCTATGGTCCCCAATACACCGTACACTGAAAAATAGCTCTTCTCCCCATCTGAAGCGCATAAAGACATCTAGGTACTGGTTGAGGAAGAACCAAACTAGCCGCCGCTAACCTTGTTTGTTTACTTTATCTTGTTTCAGGTAATTGCTACCGGAAAAGTCTTGAGTCATGGATCAAGGTATTCCCATGACCTTAAACTTTGTATCTCAATAAATCAAACATGTTGTATCTGATCATAAACGTATTCAATAATTGCTTCCGCTGTTAATTGATAATTTGTACTATGTATATTGAATCTGTTTATAAATTTTGCCAACAAGTGGTATCAGAGCCGCTTCATGTTTGATCTATTGGATTTTACGTTAATCATATTGTTCGATTGATATGCGTATATTATCGATGGCTTGTTTTCTTGGTCTATTCATGTTTTCTTATGATTGTCAGTATCATGCGTACTGCCTCCAGTTATTCATATGATCCATATATGTTGAAATTTAATTGAAAACAAGTAAATTATTTTGGTTTATCTCACTTTGTCAATCGGTGCCAGTTTCTTTTATTTTGCTATCAAGATTGTCATGCTTCATGGACTAAGGGATTGACTTAAAATTGTGTTTGACTTAATCATGGTTGGTCTCTTAATTTCAAAACAGATATGTTACAATCTTGTTCCTAAATCTTTGCCAAAACAGGTTGTTTCAAAATTTATTTATTTTATGGATTCAAAATAAATAAATCTATTTTATTAATTCATTTTCTGGATTATAAATCACAACTTTATTTACTTCTGTTTAAAATAATTTGAAGTGTCCATGGTCTTATCAGTAAGCCATGCATCTAGCAAAATTTTTCAGAACCTCAAGTGCAGACACGTCCAAACTTTTCTTTAATAAGATTGGTTCAATTTTTTTTTGTGTCAAGAATGGAATAAGCTGTGAAAAGTTGGTCAGACCACCAAATAGGGTAATTTTTGGTATTTGACATATACTGTATATTTTCTTCAAGTATTTGGATTTTGGAAAATTCATATGAAATTTGGTTTTAGTTTGGTCTTGATTTTGCAGATTTTCTTTAGAATTGAAAATATTTGAAATCAAATATTCCTACTTTGGCTTAATTTTCCAATAAAGTATTGATTCACATGGATTTTGTTATTAAAGTATATTTTGAGAAATAAGGCATATAAAGATATGATTTGGTGTATATATTTGGTTATTATATATATTTTTGCAGAAAATTATTTGCCTTTAAATAGTAATTAATAATGATTCTCAAAATAGTAATTTGGTACAGTATAGAAATTAAAGTTTCGATTCTTTAAATTTTGGAAAAATATAGATTCTATAATTATTTGTTTATATAATATATAAAGTTTTTGGTTTCTTTCTATTTTGGAAAATACAGTTATAGAATTCTATTATTAAGTTAAAGAATCATTAGGTATATGTGAATCAATTGTGGCATGAATATATTTAGTATATATAAAGATTTAATTTTATTTAAAATTAAATATTTGGTTTATAGCATGATTATGATGTTTGAATTTATTGTTATTAAGTTTCAACAATAATTTCTTTTGTCATGCTCTTCGGTTATATTTCATGCTAATTAAGTTTGATGATGAAAATTTACTTTCACATTAAGGGATGTCATTTAATCTTATGATTATGAAGGGACATCATAAAGGAATACGACTTACATTTTGTGAGTAGTGCCTTGTAAATTTAAAACTTTTCCCATTTAATTTAATAAATTAAACATAGTATAATATGTGGTTATTCATGCGAGTTGTAGTCGGCCCGAAGGAAGGCACAATTTGGCCGAATAATCGCATAGTTGCGATGATAATTATTAAATTGTCTAGTAATGACATTTGAGTTGGTTGAAGCAACATGTTGCCGAAGTAACCTCTGTTGCGTAGATTTAATTCAATTGAACTTACAAATGATGTAGTGTGAAATTATTCATGTGAGTTGTCGTCGGCCCGAAGCAAGGCACAACTTGACCGTATAATTGCATTCTTGTGATGGTAAATGTGTGATGATTATAAAGTTATTTACCATGTGGATAATAGGATGCCCGAAGGTGACTATTATTTGACAGGACTTATCATCAATGTTTGATCATTGCACCGAGAGTATCGTTTGCAGTTAGTTCTTACAATCCGAAGATTGGGGATTGATGGTGCGCTTGGTATCTTGTTTGAGTCTTTAAATTTACAAATAAAGTTTTACACTCGCACCTATATACAATGGTAAACATGTGACAATATGAGGACTATTGTTTATCAATATTAATTGTCAGTGTTTGATCATTTTGGTTGGCATATTTTTGTTCTCTATAAACTAATATAGTTTATGTATCTGCAAAATCGTGTAAGAATTTTAATTCTTAAAATCGTGTTAGAATTTTAATTCTTAAAATCGTGTTAGAATTTTAATTCTTAAAATTCTAAATCTCAGGAATATAAGAAGAACATTATGTTCTTGGATCCTAGACCTTTGATTAGGATGGAGGAACTCAAATTCTCTCACAATTCAGTAAATTTAAAGTGAGAATCAAGTTTAGAAAGTGAGTATACTCCTAATCACGAAGGTCGTGTGATCATAAAGTTTTAATTCTCATGGGCATTAGAGGTGTTATTTGTGATGACATAACTCTTGTCATGTTTTTCTTTGCTTAAATTAAAGTGCTTCGAAAGCAATAAGGAGAAAGACAAACTCTCATTGGAGAGATGACATTTTATTAAGAAAATTGAGCAAAGAAAATATCAGGAGCACATTATGTAACTATTTAATCTTGCCAAAAAAGTTGTGGTTTCGACAATCAGGTGACTTTGTCGAAAATTTAGCATTTAGTATTCTTTTTGCACAATTAGTTCTTACCAATAAAGTTAGAAATGATTCTTTAATAGAATCATTTCATAAAGTGTGCAATGAAGAAAATGTTGAAGCAAGAGAAAATAAACTAGTGCTCATTAGGTAAATACCTCAAAGAACAAGGGCAAATAAAGAATAATAAGAAAATATGATATAAACTGACAAATCTCTAATGATGTTGAATGACACATCAATCTAGAGGGGAAATAAGTCGGTGAAGATTGATGGTATTTCAACTATTGTCAGATTGTTGTTACTAACTAATATTTGTATTTAAAAGACAATTTGGTGAATCATTATTTGAATTAAGTTTTGTTTTAAAGTCTTTGTTTTAAAGTTATAAATTCTTTATTATTATTTTAAAAACGAGGGATTCAATTTGTCTTTTAAATTTAAATATCAGTATAGTCAATTCAGTTATGACTTGTGACAATCTTGAATTGTTGAAAATTCCGAGAAATATAAACTTTGGTCTCAAGTTAACGAACATTTTGAGACAGGAACTACAGAATCTCTTGAAGATATTGAGTTTGGGGGAGAGATATGGTAAAAGAACAAAATTGAGTGAGGAAGAATTGGTTCTAAACCAATTCATATAGTTACTATTTATATAGTTAATTTGGATCCTCATAAGGATATTAGTGTTCTTCCTCTCAATTGGATATTAGTGTTCTTCCTCTCAATTAAGTTAAGAAATCAATTCATGAAGATCAAACTCAATACCTTCAAGAAACTAAAGCATCAGGTGTCATAAAGCATTGACTAAAAACAGAAATTACATTTGAGTTAAAGACTCTATCAGGACAGTCAAGACACTTGTCATTTATTATAATTTTGGAGTTTCATAAGATGAATATTAATATAGTATATTTGCAAACAGAGAAAAACAATAAGGTGCAATCAGAGAAAACTTTATGTCAAAAGACACAAAGCGTATGATTTGCAAACAGATGAAATCCATTTATGAGTTAAGGAAGCTGTCTCATTAATGATACCACAAAAGTCTCGTCAGGTAAATTGTCTCATTTGGTTTTGAGATGTAAATTATGGAGACTTGTGGGTTACACATGTTGAGTGGGAGTATGTTTATATTCTTAGTTTAATGTGCCGATTTTACTTTATTAAGTTAATAGTGATATATGATCGTTGTGCAAAACCAAGAAATCACTAACAAAAGTTTAGTGACGAAAGTTCTTGCGCACATCTCTTTTGTATTCGGAAATTTGATACTTAAGGGGGTGTATTGGATTGAGATTTCGATAGACAATTTTAGCAAAATAAATCCAGAAGATTTTAATAGATTTTGAAGGATTGAATTGACTTTTAAGACTTTTAAAAAAAATCTTTTTACAATCAGGATTTTTTAATTTGGATTTTGATGGATTTATAACAGAGATTTTTAGGATTTCAACAACTTTATTGACTTTTAAGATTCAAAAGGATTCTGATTTTTTTTTAATGCAAGATTCACGAGTCGAAATTTTTGCATAATTTTATGCACAATCATTATGCAAATGTTCATCAAACCAAAATAAAATAAACAAGTGTATTGATAATGGTACCTTTGATAGTTTTTTTTTTTTTGAAAACATGGTATCCGACTCTATGATTAACTAATTCGAGAGGATCAATCCCCACCTTAATAATTTTACCAACAATCATATAACCAGTTGTCATCTAACGTTCACACAATTGTCGTTGGACTGCATTCAGGTTAAAAGTTATTACTCGAAGAATAATTAAAATATTATATGATATATTAATCAATCATATGAGAACAATTGTTATAAAATTGGATGAACGATGGAAAAAGGGTGGGGAGCATTATTCAAATGTGTTGATCCATGTGAAGAACTCATAAACCAATGTTAAAAGGGGGTATGAATGTTAAAAGAAATTATGAATGTTAAAAAACTGGGAAATGATGTTGATCACGTCGGTGGAGAAAAGAATGCGAAGTGAGAGAGTGCCAAAGAGAAAGAAGAAAAAAAAGTCTTGGAATGAGTTGAAAAAGTCTTGAGGTTTGATGTGAGATTGTGGAAAAAAACTTTTATGTGTATTTTGATCTAAAAAGTCTTAC
The DNA here is from genome assembly GCA_954870985.1 of Trifolium fragiferum. Classification (NCBI taxonomy): domain Eukaryota; kingdom Viridiplantae; phylum Streptophyta; class Magnoliopsida; order Fabales; family Fabaceae; genus Trifolium; species Trifolium fragiferum. Next base: position 9,307,741 of record OX940791.1, on the reverse strand, counting down.
AAAATCCATTGAAATCCACTCTACAAAAGAATCCAGTGAAATCTGTATATTTTTGAATACCAAAAGACATTTCGTAAGTAGTGAGAAATCTCAAATGAATACCAACAGAATTCGTTACCTTGAAAAAAAAATCTTAATTGTCTCAATTGAATACCACAAGATTTATTTACATTCCATAAAAATCTTGATTGAATACCACAAGATTCTTTTATTGTAAAAAAGTCTTTTAAAATCTTTTGAAATCCCAATTCAATACACCCCCCTTAGATATTATTCTTCATGTATCATTCGGTTATCACAAAAGAGTCATATCAATAAAGCTAAAAGTAAATTCGACATGAAAGTCAATAAACTAAGGGATTGTTTTAATCATAAAGGAGACTATTTAAAAGCCTCAATAATTGCCCAAAAGAAAATCTAGAAATTTAGAAAATAAAGTGTTTTTTTATATGCTTCAGCTTTGGGAAACTTATGCTTGATCTTAATTATATGCATCTGGAAATAGCGTATATAATAAGACCATTTGACAGATACTTGAGCAATTCAAATTTTGAATTGTTGAAATGAAGCAACCATAAGGATTGTTATAGAGAACAAAATAATTTGTGTTCAGATATCGGAGATCTAATAATTTGAGATCATTAGTATGTTCGACTCCGATCCTTTTGGATGTTTACATACAATGGACATCTTAACTCAAGAAATGACTGTAGGCATTTATGTCACTTGGTTGCATAAAGTAAAATAATTTTGAAAGACAACTCAAGCTATATTGTGACATAAATTAGTCAGATAATGATTCAACAACTGTTTTATAAAGTTTATTGATTTATAAGTTGTTGAAGGATAGAACATATAGAGATAAATTTTATGCTAGCTGACTCACTAATCAAAGACTTGACATTTAAGGTCTTTCATATGGTTGTTGTCACTAAGGATGTCTTGGATTAGTGGGAGTCCCCCTTCAGTTATGTTCTAACTTTGGTATGGTACAAATATACATATTTTTGTTAAGGTTTTCTGCAGAAATAAAGTTTGAGGTTATTATTGTTATAACCGGTTCTGTATCTTTTGTGAAGATATTGATTTGCAAACTTCAGTTTGATCTCACTAAAGAATTTAGTTGGACCAGTTGGAAATAAGCATGATTTAGAGATCACATTGCATGAAATTTCCATGTCATTCATCCATATCGATCTATGTCGTCAAGTACATTGATGTGGTGGTCGTCGGGGTTCCGTCACGTTATACGTTAGTGACGACAGCCGCGGTGGTCCCATTATTGATGTATGAGATGGACCAGATTGTAAGGTTGAAATCTAAAGATAATTAGCATTCAGACGTGCGCCTAAGGAATAATGATATTGTTATTACGATATATCGCCCAAGTGGGAGATTGTTGGAATATTTTATGATATTCCAATAATATTATATGGGCAAATATCTTTAATAATTATATTAGCTATTTATCAATTAGGAGCCTTAGTTGATTAGTGACAAAATTAAGTGAAAGGCTAATTAGATTTCTATTTGGATAATTAATTATGATTAATTAATTGGTATGGACTCAATATGAGTGGATGTCCATATATTTGGATGGCCCATTAACGGAATAATAGGAAACCCTAATGACCATCCAATATAAAAGAGGCTATGGTCCCCAATACACCGTACACTGAAAAATAGCTCTTCTCCCCATCTGAAGCGCATAAAGGCATCTAAGTACTGGTTGAGGAAGAACCAAACTAGCCGCCGCTAACCTTGTTTGTTTATTTTATCTTGTTTCAGGTAATTGCTACCGGAAAAGTCTTGAGTCATGGATCCAGGTATTCCCATGACCTTAAACTTTGTATCTCAATAAATCAAACATGTTCTATCTGATCATAAACGTATTCAATAATTGCTTCTGCTGTTAATTGATAATTTGTACTATGTATATTGAATCTGTTTATAAATTTTGCCAACAGTAAAATGTATATCTTATCCTTTGAATATTTTTTGGTCATATAAACAATATACTGCAAAAATTAATCGATGGTTGAGATATCATTGTCGAAAAAATTCACAAGAGAGAATCCGCTCTAGCGATATTTGATATACTAGGACACATCTTCACATAATCACATTTGATATCGCTCTTTGCACAAAGTATACTATGTTTAAGTGATATCTGTTGTAATTATGGATGTTTTATTTTATCTACTAAGCTTGACAAATTATTTATGATATAAATTACATAAGCATACTATCAATCACGACGCTCACAAGATAAAACATCTCAATGACAATTGTATCAGAATTCTGCAACATGTTTTGAAATTAAAATACACCACCTAATATGGTCTCGAGACCACTTGAATATGGTGTTGAAACAATTATAACATTAAAAAAAAATTATAAATGAAACAATTAATATATTGAAGAAACAACTTTCTGAAGGGACAACAAGAAATAGAACAAAGTGGCTCGAAAGTGCATAACAAGTGAGAAAAGAGAAAAAATAAAATTCATAAATGTAATATATTTTGGTGTTTTTTTAAAACGAAACTGAACGCTCCTAAAGACATACTGTACACATGTAAAATGGTGACATGGAGATATGTGCACCAAAACAAAAAATTCCATCAAATATTTAAATAAGGCTTAGGCTCTGTTTGATAACTGATAAGCTACCTTATGGTTGATGGCTGATAGCTTATAGCTGATAGCTGATAAGTTAATTAAAGTGTTTGGTAAAATTAGCGGTTCAGTCATAGATAAATATGAAATGACATAAAAGGGCATTCATAATTAATAATAGATTTTTTATTTAAGATATTTATAATTTAGTAATTTAATTTTTTAATTTAATATATCTTTTATATTTTAATATAGAATGAAATCTATTCACTAAAATTTTACTTTAAAATTATTTTCATTTCAATTTTTATATTTTATAAGAAAAATTGAACAAACAATAATAAATTAATTCAAGTGGTAATTACTTAATATTTAAAATACTTAAAATTTAGTGATTTAAATTTATAATTTAATTTATCTTTTATATTATTATTATTATAATATTAAATTAAACTTTAATATTTTTTTATAGAGGTTAAATTTTATTCTTTGAAATTTTGTTTTAAATATATCTTCATTTCAATTTTTATACTTTATTAAAAAGATTAAACATAATGTACCAAAAAAAAGATTAAACATATTAAAGAGGTGATAATAGATACATGCTATAGTAATGTTGTACCAAAAACTAGGTACATCAACGTTTAAAAAAAATATTCAAGAACGTAAAAAAAATAATTGGTATACAACATAGTAAAAGAAAAATAGATAGATGCAAGCGCAACAACGTAAAAAAAATAGGCAAAACATACCTATTTTGTTTTAAATTATACTATATAAAAAATTATAGTAAAGGATAAAAATGGATTTAAAATAAAATCATAAGGGTAAAATGGGAAGAAAAAATGAAAAGCTATAAGCTATAAGCTCATAAGCTACTTGAATTAGCTTATGAAAAATAAGCTATAAGTCAGTAAAATAAGCTATAAGCTCTTTCTGAAAAACTGTTACCAAACGGATCTTTTAGCTTATAAGCTATAAGACATAAGCTATAAGTCAGTTTTTTGGGTTTGCCAAACAGACCCTTAATGGATTTTTGGTCCCTGTATGTTCGTAAATTTTTGGTTTTAGTCCCTGTATCTTATTTTGTTGCAAATAAGTTCCTACATGTACAAATTTTTTTGGTTTTAGTCCCTAAAGTCAAAATCTGCAGAAAAATCTTCACGAAAACTGCAGATTTTCCTGTGAATTTTGACTTTAGGGATTAAAACAAAAAAAAAATTATACATTCAGAGACTTATTTGCAACAAAACAAAATCCAGGGATTAAAACAAAAAATTCACGAACATACAGGGACCTAAAAATCTATTAAGCCTTTAAATAATAATTTAAAGTTTTAGTTTCTTAAAAAATTATTCGACCAGCAAGCCCAACCGGACAAAAAAATCACCGGTGTATGGTGGTCATGTTGATCGCGTCATCTCCAATTTACAAATTGGATATCTCTTAGAAAACACTCCCATTAATTGTCATATCTAATGAGACTTCTAAAATTTTTCAGTTGAAGTTTACGCATTAATTTGTTCTAGGGCTGGCAATGAATCGAATCAATTCGAAAATAGTTTGAGACTCGATTCGCTAATTAATTCGTTGAACTTGGTTCATGAACCAATTGAGTTGAACTTAAGTTGAAAATTAAGTTCGTTAATTAAATGACCCGAACATGAACGGTATGCAGTTCGACTCGTTTGGTTCATGAACCAGCTCGATATATATATGTATCAATAGAAAAAAAATTTCAATTAATAAAATGCACTAATATATTTATTTTTACTTATTTTTTTGGTTTGTTTCAATGTCTTTATTTTCTTGTAGCTTTGAATTAATTTGCTATTGGGATAATTTTTATTGTATTTCAATTTCTTTTTTTTAAAAAAATTAATTTAAAAGGTCAAATATATAAAATTTGATTTTTTTTTTTAACAAAAAATGACTTTTAAACTATGTGATTCGAGCAAACGAACTGAACCTAACAAGTCGAACCGAACTGCTCGCGAACTATAAACGAGCTGAACTCGAGCTGGAAAAATAGTTCGTTTCAAACTCGAGCCGAGTTTCGAGCCGAACCAATTCTTATCGAGTCGAGTCGAGCTCAAACAGGTTCCACTCGACTCGACTCATTTTCAGCCCTAATTTGTTCCAACATTTAATTTTAGAGGCATAGCTAAAGCTTGAGGAATGAATATATTGGCAAATGCTTGAATACTTTGGAGCTTGATCTTCCTTTTCCTATACTTCCAATAAAACCATTGATGTGGTTCTATCCTAACCGTTTAACCTTTTGGGATAATTGATTATTTGACATGGTATCAGAGCCTTTATGATTAAGTGGTCTAGAGTTCGATCCCCACTCTCCTCACTTTATAATTAAAAAGTAGAATTTAAACATATGGTAGGTGACCCTATGCATTATCCACGCTTCAAACCCAAGTGGACTTTTGCATGAAAGAGCGTGTTAGAAGTAATATAAAACTATTGATGTGACTCTATCATAAAAGTTTAAGCTTTTGTGATAATTGGTTATTTCACTGAGTAAGTTAAACATTTTGAAGGATAAGATTCATTTTTACGGTAGTTCTTTATTATGAGACACTACAAGATTCAATTTTTACGTTTTCCACCAAATGGTCAAGAATATAAAAGTCAATGGTCCTTTGCTATAAAGTCAATTTATTGTCTTTGCCATATGTTACATTAATATTTAATGTATTTTTTTTATTAAAGTTTGTCCCGTTACATTTTATCAAAACATTTTTTAAGAGCTTGGGTAAAAAAGATAAATTGACTTTATATATGTGTTAGTCTATGGGTGCGTTTGTTTTGGATTTTTTTAAGAAAAAATTTATTTTTAAAAAAAAGAAATTCATTTTGTAATGTTGATAGTGTTTGTTATAGATTTTTTAAAAAATCATTTTCTTATAAAAATCATTTTTAGTCCCAAAATGAAAACCTATTTCTAATAGCTTTTCATGAATTTATTTTTTTTAAACTAAGGAATCTAAATGTATGAACTTCTTTTTTTTAAAAAAATAAATTTTTATGATTGTAAACAAACACAAAGTAGTTTTAAATTTTCTTCAAAATCTCTACAAAAAAATCTCTAGTTTTTTTTTTTTTTTAAAGCTTAAACAAACGCACCCTATATCTACAGATTTGATACGTGTTTTTTTATTGCTTGGAGTGGATTTTTTTTTTTCTTTTCATATGAATAAAGTGAAGAGGTTAAAAGAGCTATTCTCGCTTTCTATGCATCTTTACTGCTCGAAAAACTTGTAAAAAAATGATCATTCATATGTAACTATGTTTTATCATCTATTGTGTATTTAGTTTTACCATTTAATTTCCAACATTTTTCATATATGTCAAACTTAATCCATAATTTTATGGTTGAATATAGACTAAAATTACTCTATTATATTGATCGACTAAATTGTCTTGAAATTTGATATAACATTTTCACGTCGATATTCGATTAACTGGACCGCATGATCTGATCGTCCTTAGCTACCAAATCCAATGTCAATCATCACTAAAGCAACTAACAATTGGTAAATTGATATAATATTTGTTGGTTTATATTTTGTTCTAGTAATTCATTTTATTTTTGGCACAAATTTTAAGTTTTTTTTACTAGTGCAAATTGAAAGTGACTTCCAATGAGAAATTTATGAGCTCCCAAGGTATAATGTTTAGACATCAATTCCAATTATGTCATAAAATTAGAAAACCCATTTTTCATATAGCCTAGTTATCACGATTCATCACTGTGAATATTTATTACATGAGTTACTCCCTCGGACCTTATTTATAAGCAAAAGTTAATTTTTAGATTAATTGAATAAATGATGTATCTAACTTTATTTATAGGTTTAAATACATCACATGTTCAATGAACCTAAAAAATAATTTTTTCTTATAAATAAGGCCGGATGAAGTACTTATTTATCGCATTAAATGTCGTATTCATTCCATGGTGGCATTCATGTGGTTAGTTAACCTTAGACCACTTACAATGGGAGTTGAATGAGTGTGTTGAATGAGCAAGTCAGCAGTTGAAACCATTGCATGAGGTGTGTTTAATGTGAGTTGGATGAGAGAGGTGACGAATTGATTCAACATCAATTACTCCTGCCACCGGGGACACGTGTGAAGCTGCAATTGAACCGAAACAGGCGTGTGTGCCACACGCGGTGACGCGCAGGGGGTGCAGGAGAGAGAAGCTGCGCGGGACACGTGGTGCTTCCTGATTGGCTGGCCGAATTTTTACTTCATCTTATCTTTGAACTCAATTATTTCAATGCAAATTATTTTTTTATTTTTTATTTTTTTACCAAAATTTGGAATATTTTTTTTCTCTATAAATACTTGGTTTAGTTGATTTGGACATAGAAAAAAAACCAAGTTTTTCACTATCTTAATCTTGTTTATCTTTCTATTAGTGTTTAATTTGAAGTTTTAATCTATTGTTTATCGTACTAATTACGTTATTTGTGTGATGTATTGCATTTTAAATTAAGAATATAATAAAAAATTTATTTTAAGTTTTTTTGTTAAGTGTTTATTACTTTAATTTAATTTTAATCGATAGTTATAATTTTATTGAATCATAAAAACAAAAATTTAAATTTAAATAAGAATATGAAATAAAAAGTGATGGGGTAGAGAAGGTGGTGGGGTAGAGTGTTGAATGAAAAAACTATTGGAGAGGGTAAAAGTTGAATGTGGTGTTGAATGATTAGGTGGAAGAGAGAGAAGATGATGTAGAGTGTAAAAAGTGAAAAAAGTTGGTGTTGAATGATTTTGCCATTGTAAATGGTCTTACCAGGAGGTGCAGAAAATTTAAAGATTCCGAGTAAAATCGCAATTATATATAATAAATTTTAATTTTGCACTGAAAAACATTAATTTTGAACAAATTTTTTTCCAGTTTTGCATAAATTTAATTCCTAAAAATCTCAATTTTACTCTAAAGTCTAAACTAGCCTATAAAGTACTGATTTCTTTTACCAGAGTCTAGGCAAATGCCCGGGCGGTAGATCCACCACTCATTCTCACCTACTTGTGTGTCATAATGTCCTCTTCGACATTCAAGAACGAAAAACCAACATAATGTTGTTATCTACAACTATTTTGTTGCGTCGACAATGATTTTGCATGGAAAGAGGACTTCAACAAGTCCTAGCTTCCAAGTACCAACAAAAATTAGGTCTCTCACCTATGCTGCGTGAAGTGCACTTGCGAACTTGTAAACTAAAACTATATTCACGAGGCTGGTATTTGAACATAAAAATTACTTAAAGCATCGAGCACGCAAGACATCCAGTTCAACACTACGAGATGAATTATAATCATATGTGGAGTATACAAATACTTGATAAACATACATGGCCTCAAGTCTAGTTGAGGTAAATAAACAATTGGTGAAAATATAGTACAAACGACCATAATATTAAAAAACATATGAGTGTAAGATAATTATAAAACATATAACACCGACAAAATATTACAAAAATTTCAAAGAAAAATGACAAAGTAAATTTTTTATTAAGCTTCATCGTCGAGAGACGGGGGGAAAACAATCTGACCATCCTTCAGCTCACTGATGCCCTCGATATTGAACTCCAAGTCGGGATTCAAGCATTTGACTTGGGCCACAACATTCTCAACGATTCCTTTGGCGCCTCCGAGCATGGCACTCTCAGCTCAACGATCCGGACAACCAGAGTGGATCGATCAAGATCTGCAAACTCATCGGAAGGGTCAGCCAAGGGCTCCTCCTCTGAGCTGGACTTCTTTGAGAGCTGGTTTCAACTGGCCTTGGAGCTCCAAAATCCTACCTTCCAAGGCTTTCACCTCGGCGGTCATGTCATTCTTGTCCTTGGTCAGAACACTGATCTCCTCCTCCTTATCAGAAAGTGCAGTCGTCAAATCAATCTGAAGCTCGTATTTGTTCTTGTAATTATCATAAGAAACATGTAACTCATTTATCCTTGTGCCAAGGTCAATGACCTGCTTCCGAGCATCATCCTGCTCCTTTAGATACTTAGACTCTCGACTAGTCAGAAAATTCGCTATCTCAAGCATATTATACACTGAAATTGTGGCATCATCCACCCTCGAGCCCATTGTCTGAATGCTATGTCATCCCACTGCAGTCTTTGGGCGAACAAGATACTATGAATCCTTGAAGCCCCGAACCGAATCGAAGAACATGCCGAAGAGAGGATGATTTTGTTTCAAAGACACCCATTCGTACTTTGATGCCTCCCCTTTGTTCGGCTTAGAACGTTGAAGGTGGTTTTTTAGGTGTGCATAAACAAAGGGACAGTGGGAGTGATATCTAGATATTCGGCCACAATCTCGAAGGCTCGAATAAAGGTCGGCGAATTTGAATGGAGCTACGAAGGAGCAAAATCCAAGTGATGAAAGACAACCACCTCAAAATCTGAGAAAGGTAGCCTATAACCAATGTATTTGAAAGCGATCTTGACATAGGGATGCAACCCAAAGGATATGCGGTACAGATTTTATGCTTCACGTTCGGAATACGCACTTCCCGATGTCAGTTCGGAAGTCAGTTCTAACATCAAGTAGTTCCAGCCCATTCTCGATCGTAGTTGTGGAGAATCAAACCGTGATTCTCCATATATACCAAGTTCAGCGTCAATCACCACTAAACTAACTAACGATTGAATCTCATTTAATCTTTTCAGTAGTAAAAGAAATCAAAGTATTGACCAAGCAAATTAGAAAATTGTATATTTTCTTCTAAATATACTACATGACATCTCACTTCACGAAAGCACTTGATTTTTTCATAATTCATTGCCGTGCTTTCTTCCAACAGTTGCCCTCTCCCATAAACATGACTAGATTCATTTGCTTCACCTTCTTTTCTTTTACGAGGTGAATGAAATTAAGATATCAGTTTACTGCTCTTATGAATATATGATTTTTTGTTTGTAACTTTAACCCTAATTTTTTGTGCAACACGTGTAAAACCAACCAAAGTCTACTCATATCACACTACGCCTAAGAGAGTGATGAAGAAAACCCCAACCATACCACCTATATTACTTACACACCTCCATTACTATATTCCTCCTCTTCTTCCAAAGTTGCTCTGTTCTTTTTTTTTTTTGAATGGCAAAGATATTATATATATATATATATATATATATATATATATATATATATATATATATATATATATATATATAATCAAAAAGTGAGAACGAGTACAAGTGGTACTAGACCCACAATTGGAGGAAGTACATGTGGTACTCAACTCGAACCACAACGGATAACCTCACCTAAAAATGCCAAAGGCTACAATTCCACCCAACCAACTAACTTGAACAATACACAAATAACAAGAGTAAAATCTATCTAAGGAGACAATCAAGAGGGAATTTTTCCCATTCATACGAGATACAAACCCCCGGATATTTCTTAGCTATAAACCAATCAAGGGACCGATGTTTAATTGCTTCCACAATTTCATAGATCGCCACAACCTTTCCTTCAAAAATACGGGAGTTCCTAGCTTTCCATAAGCTCCAAGTGACGGTATGCCAAATCAAATTAAGGCCTTTTTTGCGCTTTTTACATTTAAAAGGGAAGCCAAAAGATTCAAAAGAGAGCAATACACTTCCCGGAACCGCCGTCTCTAACTCCGTGTGGCACCAAACACAAAGTGGTTGCGATTCAAAAACACCACGGTAGGACAAGTTCACACGAGTGGGCAGCCTTTGTAGCAAGAGTTGCCATGAAAAAATGAGAATTTTTGGAGGGGCAAGGCTATCCCACACCGTCTTCAAAACATTAGAAATTCCGGTATTCAAGTCCACACTAGGAAGAATTTTTTTTGAAAGGAAGCAATAACAATCCTTCACCAAATACTCCCCATCCACCCCAAAAGAACACTCCCATGAATCATTAGCAAGAGATAGGTTCGTGGGTTCAATCAATTCCAACAATTGTATGAGCAAGTCACTTTCCCACACAAAAACTTGCCTACGCCACCTTAAATGCCATTACCACACCTCATTTCTCCACTCTCCCATTTGGCTCACACAATTTTCGGTTTGCAAGGACACCGAAAAAAGTCTAGGAAAAAGCTCACAAAGAGGTGAGTCACCCACCCATTTATCAAGCCAAAATCTAGTGCTCCCACCACTTCCTAATTTCTTTATCATTATATCACTACACCAATCCCCCTCTTCGTTAGTTCTCAACCGCCCCAAACCACATAAATCCCTCCACCAAAGCGACGCCAAATTGGTCATTTTCCAACTAGAAAGGTCCGGTGAAAAGCAAATACTCCTACCATATTTAGCCTTAAGAACCAAACTCCATAGTGAATCTTGTGATGTTAGAAGCCTCCATCGCCATTTTTTTAATAGCGAGATATTCATCAATCTAATGTTTTTTACTTCTAACCCGCCCTCATCCTTTGTCCGGCACACATCAACCCATTTGACCCAAGCAATCTTTTTTGTATTACTTGTCCCACCCCATAAGAAGTTTCTTTGAATCGACACAATTTTCTTCCACACTTTTGTTGGCATTTTCATGAAGGAGAGGTAGTAAAGAGGAATCGCCGCAATAACCGAGTTTATTAAAGTCACCCTCCCCCCAAGACTCACAAATCTATTGTTCCAAGAATGTAACCGTTTCTTTAACACTTCAATCACCGGATTCCAAGTTTCTTCTTTCCTAGGATTTGCACCCACCGGTAGCCCAAGATAAATGAAAGGAAGTTTCCCACGTTTACAATTCAAGAATTTTGAAGCCACCTTCATAAAAGGCTCATCCAATCCAACCCCCAAAAGCATACTCTTACCAAAATTCACTTTGAGATCCGACATTAGCTCAAACCATCTAAGAACCGCTTTGATACACCATAAGTTTTCCACACAAGCCTCTCCAACAAGTAGTGTATCATCGGCATATTGTAAGTGAGATACCACTACCGTCGACTTCCTAATGGTAAATGGTTTAAAGAAGCCAATTGAGACCGCTCTAGACATGACAAGGCCAAGCCCTTCCGCCACTAAAAGGAATAAGAACGGTGCCAACGGATCGCCTTGTTTCAAGCCTCTAGCAATATTAACCTCATAAGTTGGGCTCCCGTTCACAAGCACGGAGAGATTATCGGAACATACACAAGCTTTTATCCACGCAATCCACCTATCCGCAAAACCAAATCTCCTCAACATATACAACAAGAACTTCCAATTGACCGAGTCATACGCCTTCGCAAAATCCACCTTGAAAATCATAAACTTTCCTTTTGTTCTTTTGGCTAAGTCCACCACTTCATTAATTGCTAGTACCCCATCAACAAGCAAGCGACCTTTTAAAAAGGCCGATTGATTTTTGGAGACAAGTTTTTCCATCACCGAGCCAAGTCTAGTAGCTAACACCTTGGCCACAATTTTATACAAACTCCCTAAAAGAGAGATGGGACGAAATTCGGAGATTGAGTGAGGATTACATACCTTGGGGATAAGAGTGATGAAGTAGGAGAGCATTCCTCTAGGCAATTTAGCATGTGTGAAGAATTCATGAAAAGTTTCCACCAAATCCCCCTTCACAATCTCCCAACAACCTCTAAAGAATTCAAAGTTAAAACCATCGGGCCCGGGACTCTTGTTATTTTTGGTTGAGGCAATTGCATTCTTCACTTCACTTTCTTCAAAACTTCTCACTAATTGTGTATTTTCCTCCACTGATACATTAGGAAATTCAATCCCATCCAATGTCGACCTATCCCACTCTTCCTCCGCAAAGTGATTCACAAAATAATTACACACTTCCTCTTTAATGCTTGTCGGGTTCTCTAACCAACCATCTCCCTTTTTGAGCGCCACTATAGTATTCAAACTCTTTCTCCCTTTTACACAAGCGTGGAAATAACTAGAGTTTACATCCCCCTCCTTGAGCCATCTAGCTTTAGATCTTTGATATTCTAGGCGATCCTTACTTTTCAAGAGAGCCCAAAGTTGTTCACAATTGGACTACCACTCCAACCTATCCTCGGCCCAAAGTTGCTCTGTTCTTTTCACACCATTTTCGTCTGATAACTTAAGGTTTTGATGACATGAATTTATACGATTTTTTAAGATAGTTTTAGTAGTTGTTTGATATGATTTAATAGTTCACGTCACAATTTATGGCAAATACCTAAGATTTTAGCATAGTTGGAGAAAAAACAAAAGTTAGAAACAAGTGCACAAATAGAGGCAAAAAAATAGTGTTCGTGCCACGATCAAAAGTTATAAATTTGAAGCAAAACTTGGGCATGTATGATCATGCCATTACCCTACTAAATTTTGAAAGAATGTTCAGCGTTCGCTTATTTTTAAGAATTGTGTTAACATGTACAGTTAATTAATGTCACATATTAAGTTGCCTAAATATGGAAACTTACCATTTAGTGATGGAAGATTATTTAATGTTTATAAAATTAAATACACAATTTCTAAAAGAATATTTTTAAATTTATCTTCTTAATACTCCTCTTAATATTCCTCTTAAAAAAGATAACTCCTCTTAATTCCTCAGCACAGCTTTTAATTTGGTGAGAAATAAACACCCTAGAAAATGTTTTTTTCTCATTTGTCATTTCCGAACAGTCAATGTTTTTCTTTTGACTAATTCTAACAGTCAAAGTTGAAATTCCTACTACTACACCCTAGAAAACAATTTGATGATTTAATGCTTATTAGTAAAGACTACTCACTACGTTTTTAAAAGCAGAACTCTGTTGACTAAATTGCAGATAATATACAGTACTCCCTCCGGCGCGCTATAATTATAAATAAATGTTATTTTTTAAATACATTGAATAAATAATATATTTAATTCACTTTTTAAAACTAAATACATTAATTATTTAATATATCTAAAAAATAAAATTTATTTATATAATTAAGGTCGGAGAAAGTATGTATTATTTTTTTAAGAGAGATAATGTATTTAATTTTTTTTTTAAAAGGTAGAAAAGGAAGTAAAAGTAATTAGGAATATATAATTAAAAATCAATAAATCCGTAAAAAAATTTCAAAAAGAATCTTATATTTAAAAAGAAAGGTAATAAATAAAAATATGTCCTCTAAAAAATCTTTTTATTTTCACGCACCTAAAAAAAATCTTAAAGAATGACAAATACAATAAGAAAACTCAATATAAGAAATACAAGAATTTGTGTTAAAAATTGTGTACAATTTTTAGGTTCGGTTGATTCTATGGAAAGAAAATGAGACGAAGAAAAATTACAAAAATCGAATGATGAATTTAGATTAACTTTTGTCTATATTCATCCATCGATTTTCATAATTTTCATTTCTCACACTTTCTTTTCATAGAATCAAACAAATTCTTAAGAAGTTAAAAAATTACTTCGTATTGTATTTCTCACAAAAATTTTACTTTTAAATTTTTAAAAATGTGTTTAAAGGACACATACTAGCAAGACACAATAAAAAAAAAATCTATACAACAGTAATCAACCAACCCAGTTACATGCATTAATAAACAATCAATTTTGATCAACAGAAAAATAAAATAACTCACCACAAAAATCAGAAATTGGAAGGCTATATACTGTACATATACCTCGTTCATCCATTGCAAAAGAAAGCATCATTGAATCACTAGGGTTTCTTTTTCTTCGGATGAATATTTCTACCACAATATAATTTTCATATCCAAAACAAATACTACTACTACTAATAATAAACACATTCATCAATCTATAATACTATAATTTTATTAAAATCATCTTCCTTAAGTATACCAAATCCAGTCCAATCAAATCAATTCCCCAGATAAAAAACAAAAACAAATATATATATTTAAAATCAAATCAAAGAAAAATGCAATAATAAATAATTAAAATAAAATAATTCCTCAAAAATCAAAGAAAAAAGGATCATTATAATCCCATAAACTAGTTGTTGTATAATCTTCTTCATTTGTCAAAGCTGGCCACATAGAATCTGGATCTGGATCCACCACTGTTCCATCAATATTATTATTATTATTATTATTATGATTTTGAGATGAATAACCAAAACTTGATGACCCCACCAAAGAACTTTCAACCACACAATTCTCAATATTATTATTATGATTCACCTGGTTCTGTTGCTGATTCAAAACATGTTGTGCATGCAATTCTTCTTCTTCACCATATTTAGTACCATGATGATTATTCTGGTACGAGGTAACTGATCTAACAGAATCACCACTTGCATGTTCAAAATCTTGATGATGTATCTCTTGTTGATGATATTGTTGTTGATGGAGTTGCACCATTTCTTGATGAGGATTGTAATGATGATGATGAAAATGATTGTAAAAAGCATAAGGGTAAGTGAAAGAGAAACCAGAAGGACGAGGAAGTAAAGGACGAAGGGTATTATTGGAATTAGAAGAATTTAAACGAGAAGAGGAAGAAGAAGAAGAGTTATTTGAATTAGAAGAAGAAGAAGGTTGAAGATTAAGTTGAGCTCTAGAACCATAAAGAATAATAGCAGCACGATCATAAGCTTTAGCAGCATCTTCAGCAGTTGAAAAAGTACCAAGCCATTTACGAGTACGTTTTCTTGGTTCACGAATTTCAGCAACCCATTTACCCCAACTACGTTGTCTAACACCACGGTATCTAAATTTGTTGTTATCAGGTCCACCTTTACCTTTGCATTTACGGTTCTGTTTATTGTTATTATTGTTGGTGTTGGCGGTGCTGGTATTGTTGTTATTATCTAACAACAGCGCTGATGATGAATCATCAGTGCTGTTGTTAGATGTTTCACTTAGAGTGGTAGTAACAAAGGTGTTGGCGGTGGGTTTGGTTTCTTGAAGATGATGATGAAGAGGTGAATCCATTTGATTTGAAGAAAAAGAAAAGATGGAGAGTGACTGCTAGGGTTACCTCGTTCAGTGTTATTGTTGTGTAGTGTGTTGTGTGTGATGAAATGAAAGTGGTTTCAATGTTAATGGTGGAATAGGGCGGTGGTGAAGTTTTTATTTTATTTTTATTTTTATAGGTGAGAGAGAGAGAGAGAGAGAGAGAGAGAGAGAGAGAGAGAGAGTGTAATGAATGAAAGGGATTGTTTTGCTTTGTGAGTGAATAAAGAAAGAGATCGATCGATAGATATCACATTGGTTTGGGAATTTGGAATTGTTTAAATTTTGTTGATTATTTTCATTTTATTTTGACTTTGCTAGTAAGCTTTTCTTTTAAGGATTGTTAGGTTAATTAATTCTCTTAGACGATTATACAACCAAAGGTCATGTTATTTCCGTGGCACTAGTTAAACATACCGTAAAAGAAAATAAAAGAGAAATTTTATATTGAAAAGATAACTTTTTACACTTTAAAAGTGTTGAATGCACGCATTTCAATACAAACTTTCTACAATAGTACTATGTTTAACTAGTGCCTCAGAAATAACTTTTACTCTCTCCATTCCTTAATATAAAAAAAAAAATCAATTTTTAGATACATTGAATGATCAATGTATTTAGACAATTTTATTGATTAGATACATCAATTTTTTAATATATCTAAAAAGTAAACATTTTCTTATATTAAGGACTAAATGAAGTAGCATTTTCCTACAACTAATTCCTAGGTAACTAACTAAACTCATTAATGTAGGATGACATTAGTGGTGACCACCTAATGTTGAACATGTTTTACTTATCTCTATCCTAGTACTATACTCACTTCCTCTCAATTTGAGTGAGTCAGTTGACTTCAGTACGCATGTCAATACATAATTTTGACCGTTAATATTTTTAATTGTATAATAGTAAAAATTATAAAAAATTGATATTTTAAAAATACTCATCGAGATGAATTCAACATCTTATAAATTAGTAAAAAAATATGATCAAAACAAAACAAGATATAAGAAAGTGCTGCAGAGGACCGAACTTGCCACACTACAAGATATAAACAAAATATAAATTACATGGAGGCGACCTAAGTGCGGAAGAGAGAAGGCTATGCAACGGATTTGGATCCTCTCCAATTTTCTCTCAAATGTTTTATCTTCAATGTAATCTTAACCATTCATTTGCTTATTTTCTCTATCTTCTTGAGTATTTTTTTATTCTTAATAATTTAACAATCATTGAATTAAGAAAAGGAGAGGATGACGAGCAACAAGAAAGAGAGAGATGAAAATTAATGGTAATGATGGACATCAACTCAAGGGCAAATGCTAGGTTGCAAAAAACTTTTAATCCACCGAAGATCAATTTGCCAAATTATGTTTTTTTTTTTTCATAGGGAAGAAAATGCATGTGTTGATGGTCTAGATAATATTGGTTTGCATATTCCCAACTTCTAGTAGTGGGATACCTCCTAGTATATTTAGTGCTTTTTCTAGAAACAAATTTTGTCTTCCTAAATATAGATATTTTGCTAAGTTTTGGAGCATATTGTGATTTTTTTTTTCTTTCACTTGATTTTTATAGACTATATTTTACAAAATTGTAATGAGACAGTTGTACGATATTTAGGTCGATCAACTTAAATTTTGGTCTATTCTCTTTAAATTTTATATTTTTTTCTTTCACTATTATAATATTTATGTGATGAGTCATTTTTTAAACTAAACGAAGATATATCAATCAATATAATAGTTTAAAAAATCGACACATCACATAAATATTACTCCCTCCATTTTTATATATAAAAGCCCTCAAGAGAAATTTCACGCTTATTAAGAAAAGTTGATAGTGTAATTAATGTATACTTTTTGAGTATTACAATTACTAAATTGTCCTTGGTGAAAAGATGTTTTTGGTAGTTGACTTTACGTATTTCAATGCAAAGTGGAGTTATGTTTGGAAAAGTAATAATAAATGTGTCTAGGAAATTAAAAATTAGCTTATATTTAAGGACAAATAAAATCGTTGTAAATGTGCTTATAATAAGGGACGGAGGGAGTATAATAGTGAAAGAAAGAAATATAAAATTTGAAGAGAATAGACCAAAATCTAATAAAGGAAGATATATTAATATCAACTACCCAACAAAAAAGAGATATTTTATTCATTCATTTTTACTTGTCTTTTAATGTCAAATTTAGCGTTCATATTTAATTGTTCTTCTTGTATTTTACGAGCATGATTTGTCAATTATATCATTTGTCAATTGCCCTTGCTCTTTTTCAAAATATTTTTTTGTACATAACATATTAATTTTTTTTTGTAGATGATATATTAAATTTAATGGAAAAAAAGTGTGTGCAAAAAAATAGGAATTTACCATGGATTAAAACAATGGTATAATAGGAAGATAAAGTGGAAAGATACACTTTCTTAATTTGGTGTTACTATTCTAAAAAGCAAAGTAAAAAAAAATATAAAGAGTATATTATATTAATATAAATGAGATGTCTTTGTTTAATTTATTTGTCTCATAAGGAATACTTGTATAGGCACAAACACAATTAAAATTAAAAGATAAATGAAATAGTCAACATCAATTGATAAGACTAAATTATATATGATTTAATTTTTATAATTTATGAGTGTGTGCCTAAACATAATAGATTTAGAGTTGTGCCTACTATAGAAATTCTCTTGTCTCATTGTTGGAACATTGGTGTGAATTGGAAAGAAATTGGAAGGTTGGAAGATTAAACACTAAGTAATTAAACTTTGATCTAATATTGTGTGAATTGAAAAAATAGAGTGTGGGGGTCCCACATAAAATAGAACACACATATTAGTAGTGTTTAAATAGTGGTATTTAATTTTAAATACCTGATAATGATGAAAATAATAATTATTATTATTTTTATTCATGGATATCACTTCCCATAATTTTAGCTTATGGTTATTGTGATAAGATTGAGAATCCAACTGAATTTCCTATCTTTCCCTCATTAGTCTGTTATTGTGGATTTGTTTCTTTTGATCTCATCCACAAATGTTGTTGAACGGATTATTGGATTTGTTTCTTTTAATCTCATCCACAAATATTGTTGAACGGATTATTGAATAAGTTTCTTTTTGATCTTATCCATTAGAGTAACTGATGTAGCAATTTTTGCTAAAACAGTTACAAAATCTCTATATAAATAGAGGACTCCACTCAGTTCAAAAATCACACCAAAGAGTTTCTATTGAGTTGTCGAGAACTCTTTCTCTCTTCTCCCTCCAGCTTGTGTTGACGAGCTATTCTTCTTCTCATCTCCTTTTTTCTGTCCCTTCGGAAATAAGAGTGTTCTTAAGACCTTAGTCCCTATTCGATATAACGTCCCTTCGAAATAAAGAAAGGTCTTAAAAACATAGTCACTTTGATGATGTTTGTCTCTTCAGAATAAAGTGTATTTTTAAGATCATAGTCCCTTTTGAAACAAGAATGTCCCGTCGGAATTAAGAATGATCTTAATAGTATATAAATATTCTTTTAATATTTTTTCTATTTTGAGGAGAAATTAAAGTTAGAATGGTGGTAACACCATATTTGAGTGGTCGTAGTACCATATTGTTTTGAGGAGAAATTAAAAAGTCGAAATGGTGGAATCACCATATTTGAGTGGTCGTAGTACCATATTGATAGGAGAACTTAAAAGTTAGAATGGTAGTAATACCATATTTGAGTGGTCTCAGCACCATAATAGAGTGGTAACGATACCATATTAAAGTGGTTTCAGTATTAAAAGAGTGGTCTTGGTACCATATTAAAGGTGTAATTCTCGAACGGTTTTCTACGGTGCAGTAGTTAATCGCACAGTTGTAACTGGGCTTGTTTTATCCTGGAGGCGGCGTGGTTGATAGTCTACCTTGCACAATTTCGGGTAGTGCCACGAAACGTCTTAAAGAGAGCGACCTGGTCGTGACTCAACCTAGTAACAACTTCGGTAGATATTCTCTTTTAAAATAGAATTTGGAAAACAAAATTAAAATAATTTGGAAATCCAAAACCAACAATTTTAAGACGTTTCGAACTGCTATGTCTACCGGAGAAGTTACTTATTAAGGTTAAGTTGTCCCTAAATATATTAAGGATATATCAAGCTATAAAAGTACATCTTTTGACTGAAACAATGAAGTGTTTGTTGTTATAACAACAACACTAAGAAATTAATATATGTAATGATACCTAGTTATCATTGATAATGATAAAACTGACAAGTTTGTTACAAAACATAAGGTTTGGACCGGAAAAAGAAAATTATGTGTGGTTACTACTATTTGTATGAAAATGAGAACATTGGAAAAACAAAATCAAAGAATGGACCAAATTGAAAAGAATTTTGATGAACTAGGAATGCGAAATTTGTTCCAAATGTTTCATATAAAGATACGAAAGAATCTGTATTTCAGATTTCTATTGAATAAGACTGAGTTAACTCAGACTTAAAAAGAGATTATTGTACCATGCATTCTTGTTGGGAAAAGACCGTGTCTATGAAGCGGTTGATTTTATACTTGAGTAACTTGGACTCAATTCGAACATGATATGATTAGAAAATTTTATTTATTGCGGTCAAGATAAATGAACCAAAAGTTCATATAAATCGGTGTTTAGAGAATTTGAATCACCAAACTTAATAAATTATGATATGTGCGAACTTGATGCCACATAAACTAGAAATGATAAAATGATATTTTATCATATTTATTTATGACCGTGAATTTTGAAAAATAAAATTGATATGTTTGGTATGTTCAATTTCTATAAAGAAAATTGAAATATGTGTTGGATAGAGTACCCAAGTCTAAGAACAAAAATTCTAATTAAGAAATTTTTGAAGAAAAGACAACCCAACTTGTCTTATTTTTGAACTTGTGATTGTCTGAACTATATTTGGATCTTGGACTCCAAGAGAGTTAAACTCACTAGTGGAGCCTATGAATGTGTATTCATTGGGTATGCTATAAATAGTGAAGCATATAGTTCTTAAATGCTAAAGTGATCATAAAATAAAACGATGATAATTTCTATGTAAATATTTACCCCTTCAAATAAAGAATAGTGGGGGCACTAGTGGAACATGACTTTAGTGGGGGCAAAATAAATTCCTTTTTTCAAAAAAAAATTAAAACTAGTGGGGGGCACTATATTTGATCACATTCCAGTAATCATAAATAGTTATGAAAACATCGTGCGAGATGTTAAAGAACCTTGAAGAGGTAAGAAAGCAAGAGTTGCTAAAGAGTATGAACATGGTTTATACATTGGAAGAAGATCCATTAAGCCTTAAAGAAACTGTATCCTCATTAGATGCTGAATTATGGCAAGAAGCAATAAACGATGAAATGGATTTTCTAGATTCTAATGAAACATGACATTTAGCTGACTTGTCTCATGGTTGAAAACTAATGGGTTGTATTTGGATTTTGGAAAAGAACTAAAACCTGATGGTACGATTGATGAATACAAGGCTCTCCTTGTAGTAAAAGGTTTTAGAAAAAGAGAAAAATATAGACTTCTTCGAAAATAATTTACCAGCCACTAGAATCATATCCATAAAAGTATTAGTCCCTTTAGCCACTGTTCATAACTCGATAGTACTCCAAATGGATGTGAAAGTTCCCTTTTTTATGGTGACCTAAAAGAAGAAATCTATATGAAACAACCTGAAAGTTTTGCAATTCATGGACAAGAAAACAAGATCTGTAAGTTAGATAATTCCTTGTGAGGTCTAAAATAAACTCTTAAGGAATGACACGAAAAATTTGACATTCTAATGATATCAAATGAGTATAAAGTGAATGAAAGTGACAAATGTATTTACCACAAATATGGAAATAATATTTGCACGATCATATGTCTCTATGAAGACGACATGCTCATATTTGGTTTAAGGATTCATGTTATGAATTATGTGAAATCATTGTTTATCAACAACATTGATAAGAAAAACTTAGACCAAGTTGAAGTAATTCTTGGTTTCAAGATTACTAGATCAGAAAAAGAGAACTTTTCTGATGAATCTCACAAAGTTGAGAATTTCGTAAGAAAATGTAATTATTTGAATGTAAACTTGCAAGCACACCTTATGATCCAAATGTAAAACTTTTCAAGAACATTTGAGATGGTGTTAGACAAACAAGAATATGCGAGCATCATTGGCAATCTTTAGGTATGCCTTTGAATGTATTAGACTCAACGTTGGCCACGTCGTGAAACTCTTATTCAAGTTTACTAATCGACTGATGAGAAGCATTGTCATGCTATTGAAAGAGTCATATGGTGCCTTAAGAAGATTATGACTCTAGAATTACATTATAAGGAGTATCATATTGTACTTGAATGGAACAAGATACAAATGAAAAGTATCTTATCGTACTTGAATGGTACAAGATACAAAATAGAACATCCTTCAGATAAGTTTTAAAGCGACCAGTGACTGCATATTGGGCATCACGAGAGGAGTTGTTTGTTAAAATAAAGGATATTAACTCAGTCCAATATGGAACCAATCTGAGATGAGAACACTAGAGAAAACTAGTGAAGAAGCAAGTTCAGAAAATGATTGCTAGTTGAGATCCCTTAGTGGATAAAACCGTTGCCAGAAGTGTTAATTGTGATAGTACTGCAGCTATTACAAAAGTTGAGAATCGCTACTACAATGGCAAGAGGCGATTATTAAGGCACGAACACATAAAGGAATAGAGAGCTAGCTACTCTCAAAAGGAACGATTAAGTATATCATGTACGTACTGATAAAGAATTAATTAATCCTTTAACGAAAGGACTAACAAGAAAGAAAGTCTTAAATACATCTATTAAGATGAGACTAATGCCTATAGCTCACTAGTGATGGTAACCCGACCTAGCTGACTGGAGATCCCAAGAAATAGGTTCAATGGGTAATAACAAGTCATAAAGTGATATAACATGCTATTAGAGAAATTAAAGAAAGCATGATTCCTGCAGCGAATAGAGGATGAGATAATAGAAACTCTTAATGAGATCTATACTCCATATGGAGTGGAGTGCACAGCTACAGGAGTACTCTTGATAGGCTCACCTATGCGAATGTGGAACTGAGGCCGGTTCCTATGGAATTTGGGGCAGAATACCTAGAGTGTTCGTTAAAACTGGGATAGACGTGCAGGGCCATAAACGCACGGGCTTTTTGAATACACCTTAAGAAAAGGTTGTGTGTGGGTTCTATGTCTGAGATTGAGTTCAATGCTACGTGCCACTCTTGTTAATCAGAATTTTACCCGCTATGCAAAGGTTCAAGTTGTTGGCGACACCTTTGTTTATTAGCAACCTTATAGAAACGTTTTGACGTTATTATTGAAACCATTTTTTAAATTCAAGTGGGGGATTGTTGGAACATTGGTGTGAATTGGAAAGAAATTGGAAGGTTGGAAGATTAAACACTAAGTAATTAAACTTTGATCTAATATTGTGTGAATTGAAAAAATAGAGTGTGGGGGTCCCACATAAAATAGAACACACATATTAGTAGTGTTTAAATAGTGGTATTTAATTTTAAATACCTGATAATGATGAAAATAATAATAATTATTATTTTTATTCATGGATATCACTTCCCATAATTTTAGCTTATGGTTATTGTGATAAGATTGAGAATCCAACTGAATTTCCTATCTTTCCCTCATTAGTCTGTTATTGTGGATTTGTTTCTTTTGATCTCATCCACAAATGTTGTTGAACGGATTATTGGATTTGTTTCTTTTAATCTCATCCACAAATATTGTTGAACGGATTATTGAATAAGTTTCTTTTTGATCTTATCCATTAGAGTAACTGATGTAGCAATTTTTGCTAAAACAGTTACAAAATCTCTATATAAATAGAGGACTCCACTCAGTTCAAAAATCACACCAAAGAGTTTCTATTGAGTTGTCGAGAACTCTTTCTCTCTTCTCCCTCCAGCTTGTGTTGACGAGCTATTCTTCTTCTCATCTCCTTTTTTCTGTCCCTTCGGAAATAAGAGTGTTCTTAAGACCTTAGTCCCTATTCGATATAACGTCCCTTCGAAATAAAGAAAGGTCTTAAAAACATAGTCACTTTGATGATGTTTGTCTCTTCAGAATAAAGTGTATTTTTAAGATCATAGTCCCTTTTGAAACAAGAATGTCCCGTCGGAATTAAGAATGATCTTAATAGTATATAAATATTCTTTTAATATTTTTTCTATTTTGAGGAGAAATTAAAGTTAGAATGGTGGTAACACCATATTTGAGTGGTCGTAGTACCATATTGTTTTGAGGAGAAATTAAAAAGTCGAAATGGTGGAATCACCATATTTGAGTGGTCGTAGTACCATATTGATAGGAGAACTTAAAAGTTAGAATGGTAGTAATACCATATTTGAGTGGTCTCAGCACCATAATAGAGTGGTAACGATACCATATTAAAGTGGTTTCAGTATTAAAAGAGTGGTCTTGGTACCATATTAAAGGTGTAATTCTCGAACGGTTTTCTACGGTGCAGTAGTTAATCGCACAGTTGTAACTGGGCTTGTTTTATCCTGGAGGCGGCGTGGTTGATAGTCTACCTTGCACAATTTCGGGTAGTGCCACGAAACGTCTTAAAGAGAGCGACCTGGTCGTGACTCAACCTAGTAACAACTTCGGTAGATATTCTCTTTTAAAATAGAATTTGGAAAACCAAATTAAAATAATTTGGAAATCCAAAACCAACAATTTTAAGACGTTTCGAACTGCTATGTCTACCGGAGAAGTTACTTATTAAGGTTAAGTTGTCCCTAAATATATTAAGGATATATCAAGCTATAAAAGTACATCTTTTGACTGAAACAATGAAGTGTTTGTTGTTATAACAACAACACTAAGAAATTAATATATGTAATGATACCTAGTTATCATTGATAATGATAAAACTGACAAGTTTGTTACAAAACATAAGGTTTGGACCGGAAAAAGAAAATTATGTGTGGTTACTACTATTTGTATGAAAATGAGAACATTGGAAAAACAAAATCAAAGAATGGACCAAATTGAAAAGAATTTTGATGAACTAGGAATGCGAAATTTGTTCCAAATGTTTCATATAAAGATACGAAAGAATCTGTATTTCAGATTTCTATTGAATAAGACTGAGTTAACTCAGACTTAAAAAGAGATTATTGTACCATGCATTCTTGTTGGGAAAAGACCGTGTCTATGAAGCGGTTGATTTTATACTTGAGTAACTTGGACTCAATTCGAACATGATATGATTAGAAAATTTTATTTATTGCGGTCAAGATAAATGAACCAAAAGTTCATATAAATCGGTGTTTAGAGAATTTGAATCACCAAACTTAATAAATTATGATATGTGCGAACTTGATGCCACATAAACTAGAAATGATAAAATGATATTTTATCATATTTATTTATGACCGTGAATTTTGAAAAATAAAATTGATATGTTTGGTATGTTCAATTTCTATAAAGAAAATTGAAATATGTGTTGGATAGAGTACCCAAGTCTAAGAACAAAAATTCTAATTAAGAAATTTTTGAAGAAAAGACAACCCAACTTGTCTTATTTTTGAACTTGTGATTGTCTGAACTATATTTGGATCTTGGACTCCAAGAGAGTTAAACTCACTAGTGGAGCCTATGAATGTGTATTCATTGGGTATGCTATAAATAGTGAAGTATATAGTTCTTAAATGCTAAAGTGATCATAAAATAAAACGATGATAATTTCTATGTAAATATTTACCCCTTCAAATAAAGAATAGTGGGGGCACTAGTGGAACATGACTTTAGTGGGGGCAAAATAAATTCCTTTTTTCAAAAAAAATTTAAAACTAGTGGGGGGCACTATATTTGATCACATTCCAGTAATCATAAATAGTTATGAAAACATCGTGCGAGATGTTAAAGAACCTTGAAGAGGTAAGAAAGCAAGAGTTGCTAAAGAGTATGAACATGGTTTATACATTGGAAGAAGATCCATTAAGCCTTAAAGAAACTGTATCCTCATTAGATGCTGAATTATGGCAAGAAGCAATAAACGATGAAATGGATTTTCTAGATTCTAATGAAACATGACATTTAGCTGACTTGTCTCATGGTTGAAAACTAATGGGTTGTATTTGGATTTTGGAAAAGAACTAAAACCTGATGGTACGGTTGATGAATACAAGGCTCTCCTTGTAGTAAAAGGTTTTAGAAAAAGAGAAAAATATAGACTTCTTCGAAAATAATTTACCAGCCACTAGAATCATATCCATAAAAGTATTAGTCCCTTTAGCCACTGTTCATAACTCGATAGTACTCCAAATGGATGTGAAAGTTCCCTTTTTTATGGTGAACTAAAAGAAGAAATCTATATGAAACAACCTGAAAGTTTTGCAATTCATGGACAAGAAAACAAGATCTGTAAGTTAGATAATTCCTTGTGAGGTCTAAAATAAACTCTTAAGGAATGACACGAAAAATTTGACATTCTAATGATATCAAATGAGTATAAAGTGAATGAAAGTGACAAATGTATTTACCACAAATATGGAAATAATATTTGCACGATCATATGTCTCTATGAAGACGACATGCTCATATTTGGTTTAAGGATTCATGTTATGAATTATGTGAAATCATTGTTTATCAACAACATTGATAAGAAAAACTTAGACCAAGTTGAAGTAATTCTTGGTTTCAAGATTACTAGATCAGAAAAAGAGAACTTTTCTGATGAATCTCACAAAGTTGAGATTTTCGTAAGAAAATGTAATTATTTGAATGTAAACTTGCAAGCACACCTTATGATCCAAATGTAAAACTTTTCAAGAACATTTGAGATGGTGTTAGACAAACAAGAATATGCGAGCATCATTGGCAATCTTTAGGTATGCCTTTGAATGTATTAGACTCAACGTTGGCCACGTCGTGAAACTCTTATTCAAGTTTACTAATCGACTGATGAGAAGCATTGTCATGCTATTGAAAGAGTCATATGGTGCCTTAAGAAGATTATGACTCTAGAATTACATTATAAGGAGTATCATATTGTACTTGAATGGAACAAGATACAAATGAAAAGTATCTTATCGTACTTGAATGGTACAAGATACAAAATAGAACATCCTTCAGATAAGTTTTAAAGCGACTAGTGACTGCATATTGGGCATCACGAGAGGAGTTGTTTGTTAAAATAAAGGATATTAACTCAGTCCAATATGGAACCAATCTGAGATGAGAACACTAGAGAAAACTAGTGAAGAAGCAAGTTCAGAAAATGATTGCTAGTTGAGATCCCTTAGTGGATAAAACCGTTGCCAGAAGTGTTAATTGTGATAGTACTGCAGCTATTACAAAAGTTGAGAATCGCTACTACAATGGCAAGAGGCGATTATTAAGGCACGAACACATAAAGGAATAGAGAGCTAGCTACTCTCAAAAGGAACGATTAAGTATATCATGTACGTACTGATAAAGAATTAATTAATCCTTTAACGAAAGGACTAACAAGAAAGAAAGTCTTAAATACATCTATTAAGATGAGACTAATGCCTATAGCTCACTAGTGATGGTAACCCGACCTAGCTGACTGGAGATCCCAAGAAATAGGTTCAATGGGTAATAACAAGTCATAAAGTGATAGAACATGCTATTAGAGAAATTAAAGAAAGCATGATTCCTGCAGCGAATAGAGGATGAGATAATAGAAACTCTTAAAGAGATCTATACTCCATATGGAGTGGAGTGCACAGCTACAGGAGTACTCTTGATAGGCTCACCTATGCGAATGTGGAACTGAGGCCGGTTCCTATGGAATTTGGGGCAGAATACCTAGAGCGTTCGTTAAAACTGGGATAGACGTGCAGGGCCATAAACGCACGAGCTTTTTGAATACACCTTAAGAAAAGGTTGTGTGTGGGTTCTATGTCTGAGATTGAGTTCAATGCTACGTGCCACTCTTGTTAATCAGAATTTTACCCGCTATGCAAAGGTTCAAGTTGTTGGCGACACCTTTGTTTATTAGCAACCTTATAGAAACGTTTTGACGTTATTATTGAAACCATTTTTTAAATTCAAGTGGGGGATTGTTGGAACATTGGTGTGAATTGGAAAGAAATTGGAAGGTTGGAAGATTAAACACTAAGTAATTAAACTTTGATCTAATATTGTGTGAATTGAAAAAATAGAGTGTGGGGGTCCCACATAAAATAGAACACACATATTAGTAGTGTTTAAATAGTGGTATTTAATTTTAAATACCTGATAATGATGAAAATAATAATTATTATTATTTTTATTCATGGATATCACTTCCCATAATTTTAGCTTATGGTTATTGTGATAAGATTGAGAATCCAACTGAATTTCCTATCTTTCCCTCATTAGTCTGTTATTGTGGATTTGTTTCTTTTGATCTCATCCACAAATGTTGTTGAACGAATTATTGGATTTGTTTCTTTTGATCTCATCCACAAATGTTGTTGAACGGATTATTGAATAAGTTTCTTTTTGATCTTATCCATTAGAGTAACTGATGTAGCAATTTTTGCTAAAACAGTTACAAAATCTCTATATAAATAGAGGACTCCACTCAGTTCAAAAATCATATCAAAGAGTTTCTATTGAGTTGTCGAGAACTCTTTCTCTCTTCTCCCTCCAGCTTGTGTTGACGAGCTATTCTTCTTCTCATCTCCTTTTTTCTGTCCCTTTGGAAATAAGAGTGTTCTTAAGACCTTAGTCCCTATTCGATATAATGTCCCTTCGAAATAAAGAAAGGTCTTAAAAACATAGTCACTTTGATGATGTTTGTCTCTTCAGAATAAAGTGTATTTTTAAGATCATAGTCCCTTTTGAAACAAGAATGTCCCGTCGGAATTAAGAATGATCTTAATAGTATATAAATATTCTTTTAATATTTTTTCTATTTTGAGGAGAAATTAAAGTTAGAATGGTGGTAACACCATATTTGAGTGGTCGTAGTACCATATTGTTTTGAGGAGAAATTAAAAAGTCAAAATGGTGGAATCACCATATTTGAGTGGTCGTAGTACCATATTGATAGGAGAACTTAAAAGTTAGAATGGTAGTAATACCATATTTGAGTGGTCTCAGCACCATAATAGAGTGGTAACGATACCATATTAAAGTGGTTTCAGTATTAAAAGAGTGGTCTTGGTACCATATTAAAGGTGTAATTCTCGAACGGTTTTCTACGGTGCAGTAGTTAATCGCACAGTTGTAACTGGGTTTGTTTTATCCTGGAGGCGGCGTGGTTGATAGTCTACCTTGCACAATTTCGGGTAGTGCCACGAAACGTCTTAAAGAGAGCGACCTGGTCGTGACTCAACCTAGTAACAACTTCGATAGATATTCTTTTTTAAAATAGAATTTAAAAAACCAAATTAAAATAGTTTGGAAATCCAAAACCAACACTCATTAATTCTGCTTATATAGAAAAATGTCCAAATACTTGTGAGTATATAATACTTTATATTATCCAATATGTGTTATGGAAACAAAGGATCTGGTGTACTTTGTACGGCAGGGAACATTTTTAAGAAAATAAACAATAATATCATCAACACACAAAATGAATTTATACTTGTCTAAGATTTTATTTTTTATGTTGGGCCTAATTAACTTTTTGTATAAGAGCAAGCATGTACATCAGTTGAAATATAATATAATATTGTTTTAAATATGTTTTTGATCTCTATAATTATGCATTGTTTTGAAAAAAAGTTTTATAAAATTATTTTTTTGATTTTAGTCTTTGCAGTATTTCAAAACGTTTAAAATAGCTCTTGATCTGAATATTTTAAAAGTTTTGAGATATTGTAGGGATTAAAATCAATTTTTATTTCTTTTACAACGACTCTTTTCAAAACAAGGCATAATTGTAGGGACCAAAAATATATTTAAAAATTGGCCATGCCAGCTTGGAATTCTACTCAGTGTCTGCCACGTCATAATCTAAGTGACATGTCATCAAGAAATCAAGGTCACGGGGCAATTTTAAAAGTTTTGAAATATTGCAGGGATTAAAATCAAAATGTGTTTTTTACATGAGCTCTTTTTGAAACAAGACATAATTGTAGGGATCAAAAATATATTTAATACTATAATATAATACTAATATATAAATATGTATACTCTTTTTGTTTTATAATAAGTCTCATTTTAATAAAACAACATTATTTAATGTTATTATTTAATTTTCAATTATACATATATATACTACTATATAAATTATGATTATGTACAAAAAAATATATAAATTATAATTAAAATTCCACTTTTAAAATAAATACTCCCTCCGGTCTCATATATAAGAAACAAAAAAAAAATTTAGAAAGTCTTAAATATAAGCAAAAGTTACCACAATCATTATATTTATTTTGAATATTCCAACTTTTCCCTTAATTTTACTTTTCCAATATTTTTCATACTACTACAAGCATATAATCATTACTACGATTTTCAAAATTTGACTATTTTTTAAGGGTAAAAATGTAAATGTCATATTTTTTCGATATTTTATCCACTTTTCTTAAAGAATGTGCCTTTTTTTTTTCCTTCTTATAATCAAGACCGGAGGGAGTAAATGTTACTGTGAACTTATCGGATATTTTCCAAACATTTTTTTTATGTGAATGGAAGCAGTGTGCATGTGGATTTGTCAGTGCTGCAATGTGCAGCAAAATGCCCCCTCTGCCTTGGAACTCATCTAAAATAAAGGCCTAACATAATTTTATTTGAAAATAAATGTGTGAAAAAATTAGTGGTTGGCTTGTGAAGTGTTGTTGCTGCAGCTAGCTTGCAGCACTTGCATTGCATCCCATGTGCGCCTCATTCTCTATTTTCCGAGCATTACTGTCTCCTCGGTTCGTCTTCGTCGGTTTGACTCAGTTGTAGAGATATCGCCTTATATGTGCAGGAGTTTGGGTTCGAATTTGGGACACTCCACTTATTCATCTTTAAGGTGGATTTTTTAGCCACTAGATTACTTGACAACAAAAAATCTCCTCGATTCTTATTACTCCCCTCGTCCTAAAATAAATTATCTAAATTTAACTTTAAATACTATTCACATGATATGCTTTGACTGTATTTATCTACGAATGTATACATGTAAATATTAGCATATGAAATGTTATTTGATTTGTCTCGACGAGTATTTTTAAAATATACAAGTTTTATAATTTTTAATAATATATAATTAAAGATATTAACAATTAAAATTGTACATTGACAAACGTGAAAGTGGTCAACTAGATCATTTATTTTGGGATGGAAGAAAGAATGTTTAATTTCTAGATTTATAAGAATGATTGATGTCTCTGATATAATATGGTCTAAATATGTAAAATATTTTATGAATTTAAAAATGATTTTTTCTTATAATAAAAACCGAAAAGAACATTTAATAAACAAAATTAAGTAGGCTAAACTACATATTTGGTCCCTTACGTTTATTTTAGGTTTCAATTTGGTCCCTTACGTTTAAAAAGTTTCAATTTGGTCCCTTACGTTTAAAAAGTTTCAATTTGGTCCCTTACGTTATCAACGTTTGCATTAGTTGGTCCCTTCCGTCAGATTTCACTGTTCCACTGTTTCAATTGGACACGTGTCAACGTGTCCAGTTGTCCACGTGTGCAAACCGTCTGCCACGTAAGCAAACCGTCTGCCACATGTGCAAAAACTGACGGAAGGGACCAAATTGAAACCTAAAATAAACGTAAGGGACCAAATTGAAACTTTTTAAACATAAGAGACCAAATTGAATCCTAAAATAAACGTAAGGGACAAAATGTGTAATTTAGCCAATTAAGTATTAACCACTATTGTAAAGCTAGGTTAATCATTTAAATGCATTCAATTTTTTAATACAAGATTAAGTATTAACCGCTATTGCAAAAACAAAAATAGTATAATCTCTACGTTGTCCTCTCATTTTTTGAAATCGGATATCAACTATTAATTAATTTATTTATCACAATATTATTCATATTAATAATCTTGACTTGAGATTTTAGAGTGTACTTCTTTCAAGTTCTTAGATTTGATTTTTTTTTTTTTGTGCCAATTTCATTGAGGTAATCCATACATAGTAAAAAAAAATTAGTCCTTTCAAATTAGTTACTCCTTAAACCGGTTACCGAGTTTTCTAAAAAAAAATAAAATTGTTTTCACTATTCTTTAAAACTGTTCATTTAAAGGATAATTCTCCCTCCCCACAGCTAGTTCCCATACTCCACAATTCTTCTTAATTCCATTGTTGCTGGTTTAGTTAGCAAAAGGATTTCCTTCCCTTATGATTTTGAAAATTTCAATATATTCAATAGAAACAATTGCAAGGCCCAAGATAATCTGACTCTGGACTTGAATATATTATGTACCAAAGGCCTATTACTTGATTCCCCACCCCACGTTTTTTTTTCATTCTCTTAAAAATTCCATTTTTACTTTGCAACATGTTTTCTGAGGGAGAAAAAGAAAAGAAAGGGGGGGCGGGGATAGCCAATAGATGGATAACTTATAGTTGATAGTTTATAGTTAATAAGTTAATTAAAGTGTTTGGTAAAATTAATTATTCAATTAGCTGATAAAAATATAATATAATTTATATCAAATTTGTATTTAAGATGGTAATTTAAATTTATTATTAAAATATATATATATATATATATATATATATATATATATATATATATATATATATATATATATATATATTTATATATATATATTTTATACTCCCTCCATTACAAAATATAAGCAAAAGTGAGTCAAAGAAACTTAATGTATTTGGTTAAAAATTTAGACCAAATGCATTCACTTTTGTTGACCAACTTTTGCTTATATTTTGTAACGGAGGGAGTATATTATTATTAAATTAATTTTTCATACTTTAGCAATGTGAAATTGCGAACGTATAATAATATTAAAAATATTCTTAATTTATAAACTTATAGTTGATAGCTTATAGTTCATAAGTAAATTAAAGGTTTGGTAAAATTAATTATTCAACTAGCTGATAAAAATATAATATAATTTATATCAAATTTGTATTTAAGATGGTAATTTAAATTTATTATTGTAATATATATATATATATATAAAATTAATTTTTATATGTTGGAATGTTATTTAAATTTAGTTTTACGATGTAATATATCTTTCAGGTCATAATGTACATGTACATATATTAACCAATTTGTGATACTTGAAAATTGACTTCATACTTTAGCAATGTGAAATTGCAAACGTATAATAATATTAAAAATATTCTTAATTTATAATAAAATTCCTATCTAATCAATTTGGAGGCCGAATAAAAAAAATTCTTAATCTATACCAATATATAAAGAGAATAACCTCTTTTAGTGCAACATTTTTATTATCACTTTTGCCCTTCACTCTATTCAAATATTTGTATTTTTTTTTTAAAGAAATATTTGTATATGTTAAAAATAACTAACTTTCACACAAAAGTTTGTTTTCATTTTTTTTAGTAAATAATTATTTTTTCTTAATAACTAACCACAAAAAAAAAAAGCATAAGTTGATTTTCAATTTTCTTTTCTTTCTTAATAACTAAGCACAATCAAAAAAGAAGTTTAGTGGTTATCAATTTTATTTTTTTTTAATCAAAAGGTAGGTAGCAAAAGAGCTACCAACACCAAAATATATTAAAAGCAAATATGTTACAAATGGAGGGCACCAATCCAAAACTCCATTAATGAGAAACAAGCCTAAAACTAGGCAACCCTAACTTGTTATGCAGAAAACTATTAGAAAGAAAACCAGGTGCTGATAACCAAGAGGAACTAAAGGTAGTATTGATACCAAAATTGGCAAACAAGTCAGCTACCTTGTTCCCTTCCCTAAACACATGGGTAACAAAAAAGTTCATTCTTCTAGTTAAGAACAAAGCATTCCTCCATCTGTTTCTTAGAGGCCAAGCTACACATATAGAAGGATTCATGAAAGCATTTACCACTAATTTGGAATCTGTTTCAAGCCATAAGTTAGTCCAACTTTCTCTGCAGCAATCTCAATTGCTCTCAAAGCTCCACTTAGCTCAGCAAACAAGGCAGTATTAATGCCAAGAGGTTCAGCAAAGGCTAGAAGAAAATCAACATTTGAATCCCTAAACACACCACCACAAGCTGAAAGGCCAGGGTTACCACAAGAAGCTCCATCAACATTGCCCTTAATCCACTGCAGAGAAGGAGGCATCCAAATAACTTCCTTCAAGCTAGGAAGATTAGGACAATGAATGGAAATGTTGAAACATTTAAGTAAGGAGAAATCTCTGATTGAATTAGAAGCTACCTTACTAGTCAAGTTACCAGACAATGCAGAATTGGAAATAATGAGAGAAAGAGCATTTTGCCATGAAATGATTTTGTTGTTGAATCTACTCTGATTCCTAACATAACAAATTGTGTTCAACAAATTAGTGATAGCAGCAATGATAGTAAGCTTACTCTGTGGAGACCAAGAATTGTCACAAAGCTTCCACATATCAACCAAGCTTGTGAAGTGAAGAGAGACCTTAAGACACCTTGCAAGCCAAGACCACAGATTTATTGCAAAAGAGTACTCAAATAAAAGGTGTGCAGAGGATTCCACCTGCTTGTTACATAAATTGTACAAGGAGGGAAGATTGCAGCCCCTAGTGATCAAATTATCATCAGTTGAAAGTTTCTCTTGCATAATCCTCCAGACCAGAAGAGATTTAGAAGGAGGAATATTCTTGTCCCAAATGCATTTAGCCCAATGTAAATCTTGAAGTTGAGGTAACTTAAAATCATATGCTTGTTTAGTAGTTAACAATTAACAAACACATTATTATAAAAAAAATTAATAAACATAACAAACATATTCTTATAAAAAAAAATTAACAAACATATTTTTGATAAGAAACAAACATATTCTTATAAAAAAAAAAAAATTTAACAAACATATCTATACCAATATATCAAGAGAATAACCTCTTTCGTGTATATTTTTTTTATTGTCACTTTTTCCCTTCACTCTATTCAAATATTTGTATGTATAAGTTTGTTAAGAAATATCTTCCACGCAAAAGTTGGTTTTTAGTTGTTTTTTTTCTTAGTCAAAAAATAAAATTTCCTTTTTTTCTTAATACTCCCTCTGTTCCTTTATGTTTTTCGTTTGAGGAAAAAAAAAAAGGTGAAATTAAGAAAGTGTATTTTTGCACCTTATTTTCTTATTATATCATTTTTTCAAATATATATTATACTCTAATTTTAATCCACCAAAAAATCATACTTTTTTTTCACACACTTTCTCTTTCTAAAAAACTAGTTTTAAGACCCGTGCATTCGCACGGGTCTATTGGCTTTTATTTATAAAATATTATAAATATAAATAATGTAATTTTGCTATTTTTTGTAGAATTTATTAAATTAAGTAATATTTTTTATTAAAGTAATTATCCCGTGTATGATTTTGTGTAATAAATTATAATTAATAATAACAAATATTTATTATTCAATTACTATTTTCTTATTAAAGCAATTGTGTCGTGTATGATTAATTTTGTTTTTATTAAAACAATTGTCTCGTGTATGAGTTTTTGTAATAAATTATAATTAATAATAAAAAAATATTTATCATTCAATTCCCTCTTTTTTTCTATTAAAGCAATTGTCCCGTGTATAATTGATTTTTTTTTTATATTAAAGCAATTGTCCCGTGTAAGAATTTTTTATTCAATTCCTTTTTATGTATCGGTGATAAATATTTTGTCTTGTTTTTTCTAAATTTATTATTGATGAGAGTTCATATTTCAGTTGTTTTTTTAAATAAAAAAACTATTTGGGAAAACTCATGTCCATTGATTTTTTTTTATTTTTTTTTTATATTTAAGATTGATATTATACTTTTTTTATATTAATGATTGATATTATACTAAAGTATAATATTTATTTAGAATATAATATTTAGAAATATGTTATAAATATATTTAAAATATAAATTGTGCAGTTTTATATAAATTTGTTAAATGAACAAAAAAATTATTAAAGTTATTGTCCCATCGTATATTTTATTAATAAATTATAACTATCAATGACAAATATTTATCCAATTTTTTTGTGTATGAGTGAAAAATATTTTCCCGTGTTTTTTTTTTATATTTATTGATAAGAACTAATTGTCTTTTTTAAAAAAAAAACAATTTATTAATTTTTTATATATTAGTGATCAACAATTTCTTTTTTTTTTTTTGACAAAATTATTGATCGACACTTGTCTCGTGACATTTTAACTCTAATGGAAAATATTTATCTTGTAATTATTATAATATATATTAATCAATAATACACTTCTTCTATATTTTTTATATAAGAGTAAACAAAAATAGAGTAGATTTTAACTATTATATAATAGTAAATTGAAAAATATAATTTTTTTTACGAAATAGAAGATATGAAATATTTTTAAGAATGGTTGACGACAAATTAAGATTTTTAGTAGTAATACCTTCAATATATTGGGCCCGTTTGAATTTGGCTTATTTTTAAGCCTATGAAAATAGTTTATGATTATAATTTATAAATAAACTTTTATGTTAATTCATATGTTTTTTTTACGGATTTTTTGTTTCTATTTTTATGTTCTTTCATTTTTAAGCTCATAAATAAGTTTTTTTTTCTTTTTTTTTAAAAAAGTATCTTATTTTATTTGGTTCTTCTATATTTACGGTATTTTTTATCTATAAACTTTTATATGTTAGATTAAGTTACTGTTTTTGGCGTGTATCTTTTATCGTGATTTTTTGTTCCTATTTTTATGCGTAAATTTATTTTAATTAAATGTTTTTGTTCCCTATTTTTGAAGTTAAAATAGATTGGTTTAATATATATTTTAGAGGTGGTTCCGTTGTTATTTTTATGAGAATATTTCTTTTATGCTTATGTTCTTTTTTTTTTTTGTATTTTTTTTTTGTTTAGAGATGTGGTTTCTGTTGCTATTTTTATGAAAAATTTCTTTTATGCTTATCTTTTTTTCTTATTTTTGTTTTGTATTATTTTTAATAATAATTTAGAGTTAAAATTACTTTTAAGGGCAAAAACGGTGAAATATTATTAAACGTGCTAAGGACGAAAGAGGTTTTTTTTTCTTAGTCAAAAAATAAGATTTTATTTTCTTTCTTAGGGCCCGTTTGGATTAGCATATTTTTGAATTTATGCAAACAATTTATGTAATATAAATTAGATTTTATGTTATTTTTTAATTTCAAATTAGTGAAAATTGTTTTTTTATATGCTATTTTATGGTAAAGTACTTTGATAAACTTATAATAATACATAAAAATTGCATAAGCTAAAAAATAAGCTAATCCAAACGGGCCTTAATCTATACCAATATATAAAGAGAATACCCCTTTTGATGTAGACTTTTTTATTGTCACTTTTACCTTTCACTTTATTCAAATATTTGTATTTTTTGAAAAATAACTTCCCCACAAAAGTTTATTTTCAGTTTTCTTTTCTTTTTTAATAACTAAGCACAACTAAAAAAGAGGTTTAATAGTTATCAATTAATTAACAAACATATTCTTATAAAAATAAATTAACAAACATATTTTTATTGGATCTAGATAACCACATCTATATATAAGATATCCAGTTTAAAATAAATCACTTTTTAGATAATGGACACGAAACGATAACAAAACAAAAAGACGGATTGACGGGTGCCCGAGTCAGGGTGCTAGTTTATAATAAAACTTATAAAGTTATGGAGGCCGAAAGGTATCAGGCGGGGACGGAAATATTTTTTAGCCACAAATACTACTCCTACCCTGTAATTTTATTTTTGTAGTAATATTTAGTGAGTTTTTTTTTTTTTTTTTTTTTTTTTTTTTTTTTTTTTAATGTTTCATACTCCTTTTATTAATATTACTATTCAATACAATATTTTTGAGGTCACTTGCAGTGGCTCGTGTGGCACATGCATAAGGATTGAGTGTAGACAATCTTTATTTTATAAGTCAATCTTATAAAGATGAGTTAAACTCACTATAAAAGCCTAACATAATAGAAAATTGCTATATAGGCTCCCAATGTTTGCTTCCAGGCCCCCCAAAGTGACAAAAATACCCCTGGTCAAAAAATTCGTTGCGTAGTCAACTATCAAAACAGTGGTTCGTTGACAAAGTGACGAAGACGAATGATAATGGTGGCCAAACGCGCGTCCTCAGGCATATGCACACATTTTCGTAACGCAGGCAACGAATCAAGGTTTTGTTGTCTACAATACGAACACGCTGAGTTTCGTTGTCTAGACAACAAAATATGACAAATATAGTATCCACACCAGCTGGATCATACGATCAGTACTGTTTAAAATTTCAATTTCAAAAGTAGATCTAGGGCGATTTGTTGTAGAGGAGGCTTGGAATCAACTTGGAAATATCGTATAGATGGTACCCAAGGCTGATTGGAGGTCTACAACAGGTAATGCATTGTTAATTTCGTTTGTTTTGGTGTTTTTGTTGAAGTTCTCTGTCGCACCTAGTTTCGTCACTTTGACAACGAAAATAGGGTATTCGTAGTATAGCCAACGAATTCTAGATTAGTTTGCTTCCCATGCCCCCTGTTTGCTATGTATTAGTGTGTGTGCATGATTTTTGTGTTTTGGTAGCATAGTCATTGATTGTTTTGCAATTATCGTTTGAAAGATGTTGAAATGGAAGAACCGAGTGTTGGTAACGATGTGGATGTCGCACCCGTCGGTTCACAAGCTTTGGTAGTTTAAGACGCCGCCATTGCCGAGGCTAACATTGCCGAAGGAGCTGGTCCATCCGCAATCCGTGTTAACACCGACAATTTTTTTTATCATGCCGCAAAGTATAAGGTTCGTGATGAATTAATCCAATGGTGTAAAGAAGAGGCGTTAAAAGTCGGGTTTACAATGGTAATTGAAAAATCGGACAACGGGTCGAATAGAAGGAAGGCTTATTTTATATTGGGATGTGAAAGAGGCAGAGAGTACAAAGAGCCGAAAAGGAAAGGCAAGAGAGATGACACGGCGACTAGAAAGTGTCAGTGTCCGTTCAGGCTGCGAGGTTACTTTTTGGCATCTCAGGAATAGAAGCTAAGTGTTGTGTGTGGTGAGCATAACCACGAGATGGCCAAGAACTTGGAAGGTCATATTCTTGCGGGACGTTTGAAACCCGAGGAAAAGGAGCATGTGCAGGAGCTGACTAGGAATTTGGTGCAGCCAAAGAACATTCTGAACAACTTGAAGGAGAGGAATAAAGATAGCAAGACCAATATGAAGCAAATTTACAACATCCGGCATGAAATTCTGGTGACAAGTGTCAGATGTGTAGCACGATGTGTACACTTTAGAAATCGTACGATGTGTAGCCTAATGTGTCAACATCATGAACATGCTGAACTTGATGAACAAGTAAACAATTTAAAGTGCAGGAAACAATAAAACACAGTGAGTTTGTTAACCCAGTTCGGCGCTTAAACAAGCCCTAATCTGGAGGATACCAATCCAGGGATGAATCCACTATGGTAGTATCAATTCAAAGCTAAACTCCCCCGTTTACAACTTCTCACTTAATCACTACCCGTACTAATTCTACCTAGGAACTCCTAGATATGAGAACCTCTGCTCACTCCCTCTCAACCTTACCCAGTAAGGATTTAATAACAAACTCAGTTGGAGACACACTCCTAGACAAGCAAAGCACTCGTACCTAAAGGCTTAGAGTGTTGCACAATCTAACTCCTTGCTTCAAAGCTTTGGAGAAAGACAACTAGAGATTACAACTCTATAAACTCAGTCCTTACTTGTATCAAAACTATGATCCAAGTGAAGGCTCACAAAGAACAAAGAACAACTAAAGAACTAAAACCCTAAGACTCAATTTGTAGACTTAGCTTCTTGATTTCAGTTGATGAATAATTAGTCTTCAGTCTTCCTTTATATAGAACAAGCTTCATGGGCTTTGACGAGTTGGCCTTGATAAATTTTGCCTTGAGATTTATTTGATCATAATCTTTTAATTGTTTGTTTCAAATCTTTTTGATCAAAGTCGGCCAATAAAATAAAACAGAACCATGAAAGATTATCTTGTTCCTTGGCGCGCAAGCTGGCACGATTTAATTTGAAAAACAAATCTTTTTCAAAAGATCGCGTGTAAATTAAAAGAAAGCGCGTCCAGCTAGGGTGTCCAGATGTGAAACCTGATGTGCCACACATCATGCTCCACATCATGGAATCAGGCTTATTTTACCAAATGAAGCCAACACCCTAAAATCCTCAACAATCTCCCCCTTTGGCAAATTTTGGGCTAAAATAATCTTTGAGTCACCCAACAAAACTTGGAGAGATGTGTAGGCACATCAGAGGCATGCAGCAGCGGATCAGAGCCTCACAAACCAAGAGAGAAATAAACTCTCACAAGATAGGAAAGTAACTTCCCAAAGACTGAGAAAAATAAATTCTCAGACACATACAAGCATGAGATTCCATGCACACATAAGGGAGGGTAGCAAACCCAGTAGCAGTTTACTCCCCTTGAACTAGAGCACTTTCCATGTACTCCCCCTAAATCTCATATTCCCTATAGGCTTCTTCAGAATGCATGACCTAGAGAGAAATAGAGAAGTTTTAAACTTGGCTTCTTAAGAATGCATGACCAAGTTAAAACTCACAGATGTGTCAAACATCACACAAAATAGCAACTTCTACAGGCTTCTTAAGAATGCACCACCATGTAGAAATCATACAAATGGATCAACCATTACACAAATTAACATCTTCAATTGGACTTCTTAAGAATGCATCACCCAGTTGAAAACGTACAGATTAAGTCTTCAGAAAAACATGCTTTAGAAAACTAATTCTTCAAAAAGTTGTTGAGAAAACATTTGAAGAAAAATAAGCATGTATGCCAGATGTGTAGTCAGATGTGCCACACATCACAATTTTTGTTGCAGTTTTTAAGACTTCAAATTGTTCATCTTAATTTTTACTCCCCCTTTTTAGCCAGAATTTTGACAAATATAGTCAAACACATAGAGAGTAAGTAAAACATCATAGAATGCGGATAGCATGAGATGTAGAGATGATGGTGCATGAACAGAAAAAAAAGCACTCGGCCATTATTAGTGCAGCAGTACAAGAACAGGCACACAAAGGTGCATCAGAAATCCAGGGCATTGTCCACAATATACAAGCAAAAACCAAGGAAATACTGAGTACAGGGAAATATGAATTACAGAAATTCAAATATCCTGGCTCCCATCAGTTTCCTCAGCTTCAGAGTCATTGGGCTCCTCCTCCTCCAATTCCTCATCCTCAAGCTCCAGTCCAGCAATGACTGCTTCCAGCTTGGCCTTCTTCTCATCCAGAGCTTTACAAGTCTCCTTTAAAGCAGTAATCATGTCTGTCCTAGACATTGCATTAGTTGAGCTGGATGTGCCCACATCAGGAGTCACATCAGACTGCTTGAGACTAAAAGAAATAGCAGACTCTCTTCTGCAAGACAAATCATCCTTGCCCAGAACATCAAGTCTCTGGCTCAATATGATTCCACACAGCAGGGAAGGAAATGCAATGGGTAGTTTGACAGCTAGGGTTTTGGCATGTTTGATAGTCTGATCAAAAATATAAGTACCAAAATCAAAGTTAATTTTGTTACCTACAGTATAGATGAACCTAGCCAAACCTGTAGCCACATCACAGTTGTGTGTGGTAGGCACCCAGTTAGCAGCAGCAATCCTATTCAGGATGTTGTAGATTGGAGTGAGCTTGCTTGCTTGCAATTTTCCCTTCTTAGGTCAAGTCTTGACCTTTCCAGCAGTGATGGCCTTGATTATATAGTTGTCATTGGCCTCCATCTCAGCATAGGGCTCCCCACTTCTGCCCAAATACTTGTTGATAATAGTCGGAGAGAAGTGGATCTCTTTGCCTCTCACAAAGACTGTCTGATACTCCTTGTCCAAAGGATTATCGCAGCCAGCAGGAATATTCACCAAAAATTCTTTGACCACTTTCTCATAGCAGTCACTCAGCCCAGATACAGTTCTCATCAAGCCAGCACGCTTGATCAACCTCATAACCTCCTTGCACTGCAAGGCTTCAACACTTAGCTCCCTCTCCAGAGCTAACCTTCTGTGAGCAATGTACTTCCATTTACCAGCATGTGCAGGGTTGTGGAAGGAAATCAAGTCAACTGGGATGTCAGGAATTCCCTGAGGAATTTTCTTCTTCCCATAGCTCTTCTTCACAGCAGACTCAATGTGAATCACATCAAGCTCCACATTGCGTTCCTCAGCAGATTCTTCTTCAGACTCACTGATGTGAGCTACATCACGCTCCCCATCGTACTCTGAGTCACTTGTAGGTGGCTCTTTTCTTTTCTGAGTCTTCTTCTTTGTTGGTGGAACCACAGCTTTACTGTATCCCTTCTTGGGACCATACAGAACTTGCCTCTTAACAGGCTTCTTCTTCTCCTTGGTAGCAGCAGGAGAACTTTCAACTATAGCAGGACCCTTTCCACTTCTGGTCCTTCTAGCAATACTATCCTCAGTAAGTTTCTTCAAGGGAATGTTAGAATTGTAGCCTTCTACATCCACAACAACTGTATCTCCATCAACATCCTTGTCAGAAGGATTGTAGTCTTCCACATCTTCAGAACCTTTAGCTTCTTTACCCTTGTCAGACTGGGTATCATCTTCAGGTTCTTCAACCTCAGCAGGTTGATCTTCTTCAACAACTTCCTGTTCTGGAGAATCAGGAATGACAGGTTGTTCTTCAGCAGCAACAGTCTCTTCTTCAGTAGTAGGAGACTTTTCTTCACCTTGTGGCAATGATGTGCCCACATCTGCCACAACATCAGGTTCTTGCAGGGCCTGAAGTACAGAATCAATGATCTTCTGAGTCAAGGGGTGTCTTTGACCCTCAGAGATCTTCACAGCAGCCTTCTCAGGGTTAGGGTTTGAAGAACCTATACCCACAGATGCTTCAGCATCAGCATCACCAGATTTAGCAGGAAGAGGTTCAATATGCAGACTTTCCATGGTGTGAACCCTCTTTGGTGAGCCAATCTTTGGCTTCTTGCTTTTCTTCTTCTTCTTCTTGGATTTTTCTGTGGAAGGAGAAGGAACAACATCTTCCTCTGCAGCAATGGGAGTTGATTCCCTTCTTGATCGTTTAGACTTCTTCTTCTTTGATCCAGATGGCTTGATCATTGAAACAGGAGTTGCATTAACGATCATGTCACTTTGAATTTCTTCTTGATGTGGGGAATTAGGTTTTGGTGATGATGGAGGAGTGTTTGTTTTTGTGGAAGGAGATGTTTTGGTTGCAGTAGACATGATGATGATGATTTGGTACGAAGATTTCAAAGAAAATTGCAGAAAGATGAACAGAGGTTTTGAGAGAGAGATCAAGACAAGTTCTTGGTCGTTTGAGTGTTAGAGAGATGAATGTAGTGATCAATGTGGTAGGCAATAAGAGAAAATCTTGAATAAACGGATTTCTTGGAGTTTTGATCGCGAAATAGCCGTTGGAAATATTTTTGTAATGATTGCCTTTGGATTGCGTGCAACTATGGATGGAGGGAAAGACAGGTAACCGTTGCACGCCGGAATAGCTATTATGGCTATTGATCCTCAAAGAGGCAAATACCAAGTTTGCCCCTTAACACCTCAAACCTATTTGCATCCAAAGCCTTTGTGAATATATCTGCCAGTTGATTCTCTGTGGCAACATGCTCTAGAGTTACAATGTTGTCTTCAACAAGATCTCTAATAAAATGGTGACGTATATCAATGTGCTTTGTCCTACTATGTTGGATAGGATTTTTGGAAATATTTATAGCACTTAGATTGTCACAGTATAATGTGAGCACATCTTGCTGCACATTGTACTCACCCAACATCTGCTTCATCCAAAGTAGCTGAGAACAACTACTTCCTGCTGCAATATACTCAGCCTCAGCTGTAGAAAGAGAAACACAATTTTGTTTCTTGCTGAACCATGATATAAGGTTGCTTCCCAAAAAGAAACATCCACCAGAAGTGCTTTTCCTGTCATCAGCACTACCTGCCCAGTCAGCATCACAATAACCCAACAATCTTGTGTCTTCACCATGAGAGTAGAGAATTCCATAATCACTTGTACCACTGACATACTTAAGAATCCTTTTGACTTGATTCAAATGACTCATCTTGGGCTCAGCTTGGTACCTAGCACACACACCAACAGCAAAGCTAATGTCAGGTCTACTTGCAGTGAGATAGAGTAGACTGCCAATCATGCTTCTGTATAGGCTTTGATCAACACTGACACCATGCTCATCTTTAGAAAGTTTGAGATGGGTTGCTGCAGGAGTTCTCTTGTGATTTGCATTCTCCATTCCAAATTTCTTCACAATGTTCTTGGCATACTTGCTTTGAGAGATGAAAATTGTATCTTCCATCTGTTTGACTTACAGACCAAGAAAGTAGGTAAGTTCACCTACAAGGCTCATCTCAAATTCAGACTGCATCTGATTCACAAACATCTTGACCATTGGATCAGACATTCCTCCAAACACAATGTCATCTACATAGATTTGTGCAATCATGAACTTGCCCTTTTCTTCTCTGACAAACAAGGTTTTATCTGATTCTCCTTTTCTATACCCTTGCTGCACAAGAAATTTGGTTAGCCTCTCATACCATGCCCTAGGAGCTTGCTTTAATCCATATAATGCTTTCTTCAATCTGTAGACATGATCTGGATAATTTGGATCAACAAATCCCTTGGGCTGCTCCACATAAACTTCCTCATTCAAGTAGCCATTGAGGAAAGCACTCTTCACATCCATCTGGAATAGCTTGAATTTCAAGATACATGCTACTCCCAAAAGTAACCTTATGGACTCAAGACGTGCCACAGGAGCAAATGTTTCATCAAAGTCTACTCCTTCAATCTGAGAGTAACCTTGAGCCATAAGCCTAGCCTTGTTTCTAGTCACAACACCACTTTCATCAGA
This sequence comes from Trifolium fragiferum, assembly GCA_954870985.1. Classification (NCBI taxonomy): domain Eukaryota; kingdom Viridiplantae; phylum Streptophyta; class Magnoliopsida; order Fabales; family Fabaceae; genus Trifolium; species Trifolium fragiferum. Next base: position 9,263,139 of record OX940791.1, on the reverse strand, counting down.
TTTATTCCTATAAAGCCATTTAGTACCAATGATGTTGACTCCTTCAGGTCTAGGAACTAAATCCCACACTTCATTCCTCTTGAACTGGTTCAGCTCCTCTTGCATAGCTTCAATCCAAAACTCATCTGTCAAGGCTTCTTTCACATTCTTTGGTTCTACCTTTGACACAAAACAAGCATTGGATACAACCTCTCTTGACCTTGTCACAACCCCTGACTCAGGATTCCCTATTATGAGTTCTTTTGGATGATTCTTTTGAACTCTAACAGAGGGACCCTTGTTCACTGGAGTCACATCTTCTTGCTGATCAGTCTTCTCAGGAATCTCTATAACTTCAGAGTCTTCAGGCAGGGGGTGAGATGTGTCCACATCAGGATCAACATCAGGCACATTGTCTGAACAGTCATCTATGACAACATTGATGGATTCCATCATAGTTTTTGTTATGTTGTTGAAGACTCTATAGGCTCTGCTGGTTATGGAATAGCCTAGAAAGATTCCTTCATCACTCTTGGGATCCATCTTCCTCCTTTGCTCTCTGTCAGCTAAGATATAGCACTTGCTACCAAAGACATGGAAGTGTTTGACAGTTGGTTTTCTTCCTTTCCATATCTCATACAGTGTGATTGAAGTACCTTTTCTCAGAGTCACCCTGTTGTGTACATAGCATGCAGTACTCATGGCCTCTGCCCAAAAATAGTAAGGTAGCTTCTTGGCATGTAGCATAACTCTTGCAGCCTCTTGCAAGGTTCTGTTCTTTCTCTCAACTACACCATTTTGTTGGGGTGTGATTGGTGAGGAGAACTCATGCCCAATTCCTTCATCAGCACAAAACTCAGAGAATCTTGAATTTTCAAACTCTTTCCCATGATCACTTCTGATTCTAACAATGCCACTATCCTTCTCTCTTTGTAGTATAAGGCATAGTTCTTTGAATGCATCAAAAGTGTCAGACTTCTCTCTGATGAAGCTAACCCAAGTGAACCTTGAGAAATCATCTACAACCATAAAGGCATATCTTTTGCCACCAATACTCTCTACCTGCATTGGTCCCATCAAGTCCATATGTAGCAGTTCAAGAACTCTGGATGTCACCTGATGTTGCAACATTGGGTGTGACATCTGAACCTGCTTTCCAACTTGACATTCACCACAGATACTGCCTTCAACAATCTTAAGCTTTGGTAGTCCTCTAATAGCTTCCTTGGACATAATCTTCTTCATTCCCTTTAGATTCAAATGACCAAGTCTTTGGTGCCAAAGCTTAACTTCTTCTTCCTGACTAATAAGACATGTGGTAGAGTGAGCAGTTTCATCAGGAATCCATAGATAGCAGTTGTCTCTTGACCTAGATCCTCTCATCAACAATTCTCCTTTGTCAGAAGTAATAAGACACTCATTCTTTGTGAAGTTGACTTTAAGACCTTGATCACACAGTTGGCTTATGCTGATAAGATTAGCCTTCAAGCCTTTGACAAGTAACACTTCATCTAGGTCAGGTAAGCTTTTGCTGCTGAGTTTACCACTGCCCTTGATTTCACCTTTTGCTCCATCACCAAAGGTTACAAAGCTTGTTGTATGAGGCTTGATATTAGTGAGAAATTTCTCAACACCAGTCATATGCCTAGAACAACCACTATCAAAATACCAATCATCACTGGAAGATACTCTGGGAGAAGTGTGAGCAATATGAGCAGTTTCAGAAACTTTTGGCTTCCACATCTTCTTAGGAGTGACCCTTGCTGATTTGGCTTGGACCTGAGGCCTTTTCTTGGGATACCCATAGAGTTTGTAGCAGAAGGGTTTGATGTGACCATTCTTCCCACAGTAGTGGCATCTCCAAGCATTAAACTTTTCTTTGCCAGCAGGTCTCTGATGTGGGGTGTGATGTGTCCACATTCTGCCAGGGTCAGGTTTCTTCTGAGCAGGAACAAACTTAGTATTTGTATTCTTGTTGTACTGTTTGTTCTTAAATCCTACACCAGATGAGTCACCAGCATGCTTTCCCACTTTCAAAATCTCATCAAGCATGTTAGTTCCAGGATTGAGCATCTTTACAGACTTGGTCATATTATTCAAGTTAGTTGACAGTAACTTGACTTCACTTTCAAGACTGACTACTTGGTTCTGTAGTTGAGCCTTCTCTGTTTCTAGTTGACTGATGACCACCTTCTGTTCTTCATTGATTCTGCACAGTTCCTCACTTTTGATAGATAACTTTTTGTAGACTGAGGCTAGTTCATCAAAAGTGAGTTCTTCATCATCAGAATCAACATCAGTACTGTACACACCAGTCATGGCACTTACATGATTAGCAGCAACATTCTCTGAGTCAGTGTCAGAATCTTCATCAGACCATGATACAGTTAGGCCTTTCTTCTGCTTCTTCAGATATGTGCCACATTCAGTTCTTATATGACCAAAGCCTTCACATTCATGACATTGAACACCCTTGTTCTGAGTTGACTTATCATCAGTTTTGGTTTTTGTTGAAGTGTTACCTTGTTTACTGATGTCAGTCTGAATGTTCCTCACATTCCTCCTTGGTCTTCTATCCACCCTTCTTTGAAGCTTGTTGAATTGTCTTCCTAACATAGCTATGTCATTTGAGAGATCATCATTTGACTCATCAGCTTCTTCCTCTTCACCAGCACAAGATACAAAGGCTATACCTTTTCCTTTCTTCTCAGTTGGCTCACTAAAGTTCATCTCAAAAGTTTGAAGCGAGCTCACAAGTTCTTCAAGTTTCATACTTGGGATGTCTTGAGCTTCTTCAATAGCTGTGATTTTCATGTTAAATCTCTTGGGTAGAGACCTAAGCATCTTTCTCACAAGCTTTTCTTCAGACAATTTCTCACCTAGAGCCTCAAAGGAATTGTCCACCTCAAGCAAATTCATGTGAAAGTCATGAATTGATTCTTCTTCTTTCATTCTGAGGTTTTCAAACTTAGTGTTAAGAAGTTGGATTCTTGAGCTTTTTACCTTGGCATTGCCTTCATGAGTGGTTCTGAGTATCTCCCAGGCATTCTTTGCAACAGTACACTGCTTGATTAATCTGAACATGTTCTTGTCCACTCCATTGAATAAAGCATTCAAAGCTTTGGAGTTTCCAAGTGATGCAGTGTCTTCTGCAGCTGACCAATCTTCCTCTGGCTTGAGTACACCAGTGTCAACACCATTAGCATCCAAAATTTTGGGATGCTCCCAACCTTTGAGCACAGCTTTCCAAGTCCTGCTGTCAAGTGACTTTAGGAAGGCAATCATCCTTGGCTTCCAGTAGTCATAATTAGTTCCATCCAGAAAGGGTGGTTTGTTGACCGTTGTTCCATCCTTGTCCATGTTTCCAGAAAGTAACTTCCCTGGAGCTCACCCTCAAACAGGCAGGGTGCCTGCTCTGATACCAATTGAAATTCTGGTGACAAGTGTCAGATGTGTAGCACGATGTGTACACTTTAGAAATCGTACGATGTGTAGCCTAATGTGTCAACATCGTGAACATGCTGAACTTGATGAACAAGTAAACAATTTAAAGTGCAGGAAACAATAAAACACAGTGAGTTTGTTAACCCAGTTCGGCGCTTAAACAAGCCCTAATCTGGAGGATACCAATCCAGGGATGAATCCACTATGGTAGTATCAATTCAAAGCTAAACTCCCCCGTTTACAACTTCTCACTTAATCACTACCCGTGCTAATTCTACCTAGGAACTCCTAGATATCAGAACCTCTGCTCACTCCCTCTCAACCTTACCCAGTAAGGATTTAATAACAAACTCAGTTGGAGACACACTCCTAGACAAGCAAAGCACTCGTACCTAAAGGCTTAGAGTGTTGCACAATCTAACTCCTTGCTTCAAAGCTTTGGAGAAAGACAACTAGAGATTACAACTCTATAAACTCAGTCCTTACTTGTATCAAAACTATAATCCAAGTGAAGGCTCACAAAGAACAAAGAACAACTAAAGAACTAAAACCCTAAGACTCAATTTGTAGACTTAGCTTCTTGATTTCAGTTGATGAATAATTAGTCTTCAGTCTTCCTTTATATAGAACAAGCTTCATGGGCTTTGACGAGTTGGCCTTGATAAATTTTGCCTTGAGATTTATTTGATCATAATCTTTTAATTGTTTGTTTCAAATCTTTTTGATCAAAGTCGGCCAATAAAATAAAACAGAACCATGAAAGATTATCTTGTTCCTTGGCGCGCAAGCTGACACGATTTAATTTGAAAAACAAATCTTTTTCAAAAGATCGCGTGTAAATTAAAAGAAAGCGCGTCCAGCTAGGGCGTCCAGATGTGAAACCTGATGTGCCACACATCATGCTCCACATCATGGAATCAGGCTTATTTTACCAAATGAAGCCAACACCCTAAAATCCTCAACACGGCAAAAATACAAAAGTGACCTTACGGGGCCAATATTCTGAACTTCAACAACTTCTGAAGTGTCTTGAAGAGCACAGATACTTCCACAAAGTTAGAACTGTTGGTGAGTCGTCGACCGTACAAGATTTTTTCTGGGCACATCCTGATAGTATCAAATTGCTCAACACTTTTCCTACCGTATTGGTGATGGATTCTACATACAAGACCAACAAGTATAAAATGCCACTGTTGGAGATAGTCGGTGTGACTTCGACTGAGAAGAATTTCAATGTTGGTTTTACTTTTTTGACAAATGTAAAAGAAGACAATTTCATTTGGGCCCTTGAACCAAAATTACAGGTTCGTTGACAAACTCACGAAATCTGGGAAATTTTTCCAGATTTCGTCACCTAGTCAACGAAAACAGATTTATCAGAACCAGTCTGCATTGTTTAGGCAAAATCCCATGGTTTTCAAAACCACGCAAATCTGTCCAGACGAGTTCATTTTTTTATCAGACTTGTGTTCACGATAATTTCGAAAACTAATCTACAATTCTTTCTTTGTACTTCAAAGTTTAAAATGTACAACACTAATTTCTTAGTGCAATTTTACAAAATATCACTAAATTAAAATGCTCCAAATATAGTGTCCAAAATATAATGTTCGAAGTTAAATTTACAAAGACAAAATACAAACTCCAAATACTCTAAATACCAAGTTCAATTTACAACTCTAAATACTTAGTCTTCACTAACTAACTAAACTAATCTACTCTAAGCTTCGACAATTCCTCCAATGGGTCACGACTCTACTTCTTCGATAATTCCTGCAAGATAATCATAAATCAACAATTCAATTTCAATCAAACAATCTACTAATAATATTCATAACAAAATCTAAACCAAAATCCCTAAATCAAAATCCCTAATCCAACACAGAATTTTAATCAAATAAAAATCCCCAAATCAAAACCTTAAATCCCCAAATCTGTTTATAGCATGCAATATAGTTTGTAAAACAACATATAATCTGTAAATTAAACCTGAAAAATCTAATAAAACACTCAAATTAACTAAAAACTTACGACGTTCAAAATATAATGTCAAAACCCACGTTCCAAAATCTTCACAACGTTCAAAACCCATGTTCCATGCTTCCTTTGATGTAAATATTCTACTTCCACGCTTCCTAGATCGAAATCGACAACAAAATCGCCCATAAAACCTTTCATAATCGTTTTATTGTAGTGAGCTTCGAATCGTTTTTTCGTTTCTGATATCACATGTTTTCGTTGTCTATTCAACGAAACTACGCGCGTTCGTGAGATAGACAACGAAAAATGTGTTTCGTCACCTAACTGACGGATTGCATTGGTTCGTTAAGCTGACAACGAATCTCAAGTTAAATTGTTTAGGCACGCGCCTTCGTTATGTTGTTCGTTGCCTAGACAACAAATCATGTGGTCAAATCCTTAGGGATATTTTGGGATTTTAGGGGGGCTTGTGAGCAAGTAGAGGGGCCTCAATAGCAAATTTCAACATAATATGAAAGACTATCCATCACTATCACATTTAATCCATACGCCAAACCTAATATTGGTGTTGGACATAATGAGGTGTATTGCAGACATTTAAGTTCCACATTGAAAATATATAAGCCTTAAAATGAGTTTATGAAAAGTGACAACTCTCATCTTATAAATTGGATATAAAAATATAATAATAGGAAAAATTATCCGTATAGTCTTACCTATCGTTTATATCTCCACATAAAACTCAATAGTGTTAACCCGAATCTTCATTCAATTTTCTCCCGATCCTTAATTATTGTATCAAACCAGCTTTATGTAAATCTACCATACTAATGTGAGCAATTCACTTTGTATATTGTTAAATCAAAAGCCTAAACTATGAAATCAAATCAACATTGTAAATAAAAAAATTAAGCACGTGGTCCTTTAAATATTTAATCTACTTCCTAATCCGTGTAAACATAATGTAATATAAATACCAATCAAAAAATAGTTAAACAATTAATCGTTACGGTTCGCTTCTCCGCAACTGCGATCGGAATGAGCTGCTACCACTTGATATCAGACCTTCAAATCAGATTAGGTGGTCCAATGGGCTGAATATCGGTGATGAAAACCCAAAAAATAAAATAATTAAACTTAAAGGACCACTCGTGTAATTTTATCAGATAAATTTATGAATTGTTTTTGCTCCATGTTTGGAAGAATGTGAACACATCAACATGGGTTGTAATGAATACTTAATGTATCTAGTCAGGTGTTATTTTGGGCCATGTGGTGTTGTTGGATATTTGATGTGCCATTTACGGCAAAAGAAACCATTCAAACCTTTTTAGTCTTTGGATTCCCATGACAGAGTACCATTGGTAGGGTTTGTGACTTAGAAAATCACAATTGCTGTTGCATCCTTCAATAAAACAGTTCACTTAGTCCCACTTACAATTCCATTGATAGAAACCTTTCAAAGATGTTCAAAGAACCAAACTACTTGTGTTTCTATAATGATATTTTCTATATCATTATCAAAATTAGGTGAATCGCGCTGCAAAGCCTTGGTGCCAAGTTTGACGGTTTTCAGCCCTCAATAATTTTATTTTATTTTGTGCGTGTTGAAACCGAGTAATGTTATAGCACTCAAATTTCTGGTTATAATTAGATGATGCAGCATCTGGAAACATTTGTTAGAGTTAGTTATAATTCTGTTACAATTTGTTACATTCGGTTATTGATAACTGATGTAACTGTTTCTGATGTAATTGTGTTTATGAATTAACTTATCGAAACTGAGGGATCAGAATTTAGATAAAAGAGATTGGTCAAAACATGTGTCCAGAAACATTATTTGATGGTTTACACATCAAAGGTTTTTAATTGGGTCCGATGATCTTTGATATAGCAGAGAATCACGGTCAATTACTGCTAATGCAACCGAAACCTGCATGGTCCGGCTGCAATTTCATAGACATAACAAATTATGACGCAGCCGCTAAAATTGAAGAACTAAATAGGCCATGAAAATAACAATTTTTTAGTAGTTACTAGACCTTAAAATAATAGAACAGGAATCATAAAACTGGAAAATAAATTCATTCATGTAGTTTTTATTTATAAATTACATATACAATAGAAGCACTCCTTTTGATAAATCATAATACATAACAATTACAACAAAATAGAGGTAAGGGTGTGACAACAACTTCAAAATATATAAGGGATTTGAAGGAAATCATCACCTGCTTCATTTCGACTAAACGATTGAGATGAAGAACTGTGGCTAAAATTATCATTAAAATCACTGCAACTGTAAAACTCAGGAAAAGGTGGCAAACTAACATTCGAATTCGACATATCATTAGAAAAAGAAGAAGAAGAAGGAGTAGCAGCAGCAGCGGCTGCGCAACGAGCGAGACGATCTTTAGCAATGGCAAGATCATGTTGAAGTTCAATCATCTTCCTTTGCAAAAGTGCTATAGCACCTATGCATCCATAAACAGGATCTCTAAGCCTTGCATCAGCTTCATAAGCCAAAGAATTCACAGTTTCTTCCCTTTGTTCTTCTGGCACTTCAATGAGGATCTTGCTTACATTGCTTGCTCCAAATACTTTGTGGACTTTCGCGAATTTCTTGCACTCATCGGCGCGAAAGTATGGTGCAAATATACAATTTGGTATGCATCTTCTTTTTAGAAATTTGCAGGCTGCGCAAGAGGAACTTGACCTTGGCTCATAGCCCTTCATGATGATATTTCTATATTGCTCTCTATCCTTTGTTTTAGTGGTGATAAATTTATGGTTCTCTCTATTGGTATATTTTGGTGAATTGATGCTATTTAAAGGCAATCACATTTCTTGGCCTATTAGATCATGTGAAGTCCTGGTTTGGGAATTGCATGGGCCAATGCTGTCTTTTCAATACACTTTTTTTAATAGAAAAAAGTTTAGTCGGTGTGAGAGCGCTTGCATTGCACAAGTACTTCTGCAAGCGCTCTTACACCGACTAAATTTTTGGGTCTCACTAATGCGATTCTTAATTATATTAGCGGCGAGGTCCGATCTTAAGTTCTTGTGGAACTTAAGTTGTATTTTTACTGATTGGGTCATCATAAAATATTTATGTATAGTTTCAGTTTAATTGTTTACCGATTAAGCCAATGCTTCTTCACCGACATTTCAGATTAAAATTGTGTCTGAGTGACCTACATATATCAGTATCTGACATGACACTTGATACATGTAATTACGTTTAATTATTTTATTTTTAAAAAATTATTGTCCATTTATAAGTGTCATATTCAGTATCTTATATGTGATATTGCTTCTTACATTTTTTCTACACTTTTTAGTTGTTTTTAACAAAATTTCTTTATCTATATTTTTGATTTATTTGGCTCTAGTCAAAGAATTCTCATTTATGAATCATATTCATTTATATTGGGAGTGCAAAAGTAGGTCCAAATAATTGATTCATGTTGACAATGGGTGGTATGTGTTGGTTGTTTTCAAGTTAGACATGATAGTTCATTACTAAAGATGAGGGTATTTTTAGTTTGATCGATTGATTGAAGAAAAGAAATGTTACTATTCATTATAAACAAAAAATGTTACTATTATTTAAAGTAAACTTCGGTATAAAGAATAATGATCATATACAATCAACGTTTTGATGCAGTCATGCAGTCAGATATTTTAAACTATTCAATTAAAATCAAACGATTATAATTTATTTAACTTTGGTGAGACTGATTGCATCAAGATAGTAACCGCACAAAATGACATCCCGATACAACATAGTGGAGCAAAAAATGTTAATACCATTTTAGATATCAAATTTTATATTTACTTGATTGAAAAAAAAAAAATTAATGTTGTACCAAAGACTTGATGGGTTACCCTAATGAGGCATTCTCACACAAAAATGAATTTTATACTACAATTATAATTAAAATATTCAAGACTTTGAAGTGTGTATTGGGAACTAACGTATTCAACTTGTTAATAAATGTCATATAATGACTTTCTATCATTCAGATATTAGTATATATACTCCAGTGGGGATTCAATTGTACAGATCTCTCTGTCACATTATCGAATCAGCTATGATAATAAATAATTCATTGTTAGGTGCTCTGATTCTGATAGTCCAGTTTGGAGGGACTTGCGTCACTTGGTAAAAACAAGGGTTTAATAAAAATAATATTGAATTTATTTATTAATTTTTAGAAGAACATAGTAATTAATCTCTTAAATATTTTCAATAATACTGCAGTTAAATAAATAAAAATATATTTTATTTATTTATTTTATTAGTAATAGTAACACTTAAATATCTAACGCTCACGCGCACAAACATGTGAAGAAATTTTTTTTTTTTGAACAATCTATGTGAAAAAAACTTAAATAAAACGAAAGACCTAATTTTATATTTAGTGACTCACATTTATTCTATATTTCACTTTTGTTCTTTACATTTCAAAAGTTTTAGTTTGGTCTTTTAGGTTAATAACGTTTGATCAATCGAGCACAAAATATTAATTAGTCTCGACCTTGTGTAAAATATGTGATTTATCTAATAAAAATTTAACGTGGCTATTCATAAAAAGACTTATTTTTATATTTGATTTCTTACATTTATTTTAGAGTTCACATCGGTCCCTTAAATTTACACACACACACACACACACATATATATATATATATATATATATATATATATATATATAGGATCAGGATCAAATGACACCAAATGTTACACCGCTCAATAACGCTTTAACGAATTCGAATTTTACAAAATCCACCGTTGGATTGGAAGATTATATCATATAGATCATTCATGTTAAATTTTATAAAAATCTAAAAGCATTTGATATGTTATTGAGACTCGTCAAGATTAATAGTATTCAATAAAAACGCATAAACCGTTAATCTTGACGAGTCTCAATAACATATTAAACGGTTTTGGATTTTTATAAAATTTAACATGAATGATCTATATGATATAATCTTCCAATCCAACAGTGGATTTTGTAAAATTCGAATTCGTTAAAGCGTTATTGAGCAGTGTAACATTTGATGTCAAACTAGTTGGTGTTATTTGATCCTGACTCATACATATATATATATATATATATATATATATATATATATATATATATATATATATATATATATATAATATTTTATATCCTTCGACAAAAACGATTTTGCTGAAAACAAGTTTATGTTAATGAGAGATATAATCAAATTTGAAAATATTGGACCGTCGTTTCTCTCTCTAAACCCTTTTCCTCTGTCTTCTCTCTAACCCTTCACCGCCGCTGAGCTTTCCCGTCAAATCCAAAGTAATCTTCTGCGATGTAATCTGCAGGAGTGGTGGTGCGCCGTCCTCTGCACCACCGTTTCCTTGTCCGGCGTTTCGATTTTAGCTGCTCTCTTCACCGGTGTCCAATACTCCACATCATTTAAACCTCCTCCGTCGTCGTTCTGTCGGATCGTCGATTGCAAGGTACAATTTGGTGTGTTTTGGATCCATCTCTGTTGTGGGTGGTTGGTTCGTTTCCAGCTTTGGCCGCCTCCTTTCACGCCGGTGGGTTTTCTGCTATTTTCGTCGTCGAAGTCTCGAAAACCCCTTTTGGGTTGTCCTGCTACTTGTGCCGTCGGTGACAGGTTGGGTTCTCCGAGATTCTATCGTTCTGTTGAATGGTTTTTCTACGCCGGGTCGGTGGTGGTTCTGCTGGTCCCGATGTTGTTGTTCTTGACTTTTGTTGCTTGCATCTGTTTTGGTTCCTTGGATCTAACAGTTTGCAGGGGCTTGAGTTTGATTGGCCCGAAAGGGTTCTTGATACATGCTTTGATTTATCAGAGGGGGTTATGATACGTGAATTTGTCCGTGTTGGCGGTCAGTTCATTAGCCGTTTTATACTTTTACAAATATAGACACCTCTTTTTTTGCTATTTGGTTTCGCCCCCGTATGCGGATTCGCTGAGTAGTGTCTGATGTGTTAGTGTATGTTTTGATTTTCACCTGTTAAGGTTGGATCTATAACCACTTTGTAGCTGGTTTTATTTGTTTTATCTTTAATTGGTACAAAACGGTTAACTGGGTCAGGTTGATGTTCCTCCGGTTTGTACTCTCTTATATTTTATGTGTAATATATTTCAGATAGGGTTGAGGGTTTCCTTGACTCTCCTTTTGCTTAAAAAAAAAGATATAATCAAATTTATGTCCTCGTAAACTTAACGCAGTTGATAGAAACATCACATTTTAATGAGAGATAAAATAAATTTTTCTTTTATTTAAGCTACTTTATCTTTGAATAATTTGATCTTAATCAGATATGACTATATCATTACATGCACCATGTGCATAAACAATAAAAATTACTTAGCGTACCCTCATATTACTCGTGCACCCCTCAAATTTTCACGCACTCTCAAATTTCTCGCGCACCTCCTAAATTCCATCTGGGGTTGCACGAGAAATTTGGGGGGTACGCGAGAAAGTTGAAGAGTGAGCGAGAAATTTGAGGAGTGCACGAAACAATTTTATTGTTTATGCACCATGCATAAGAAAAAAACTTATGCAAGATATCTTCATTCTTCCATATATTCCAATTTTGTGTTTGTTAAGGAACTCACCTTCACTTGACATATATTCCTTACAACTATAACAAGAAAGGTATTTTGCTTTTCTAATTGTTTGGATCAGTCGACACGAATTGTTCTTAAACACTTAGAAAGTTAGATGAAAAATATTTTCCAAGAGAAAGTTTACAAGTCAAAAAGCACTCAAAATGAATTTCAAAAAATCTTATTTCTTTATAATTGCTAATGTCACTTTATATTACCAATAAAACATTTAATATTCTTTTTTCTATTATACTTTTAACTATTAACTATTCATTTTTTTTAATTCTTCAATTTATATTTTTCATACTATTAATGAGAGACAAGTTTGTAAACTAACGCACAATTTCGCTTTTCCATATAACAATTATTATTTTTCTTAATTTGTGTAAAATGACCAAAGTGACTTACATTTTGGAACGGATGGAGTAATTGTTTTGTGTAGTTGTATTTCTTCTTTAACAAAATGGACTACTAATTTAATTTAAAATTACCAATATTAGAGACCAAATTAGAATTTTTAAAATATAGAAGACTAAAATGAAATATAAAATGAATGTAAGGGATTAAATATGAAATGAATCAAAGAAAAAAAAAGTATGAAATTAAGTACACAGTTTTATTTTTCTTAATTAAAATCTTGTTAAAAATAGATGAAAGTGACAAAAAGTTCCAATTTTTTCATTTTATTGACAAACCCATGAAAATAGTTGATCATTATTTAATGAATGAACATTATAAATGTAAATGTTTTTAATGACGTACAATAAAAAAACCAGTGATTTACTACACTTAGAGGTGGAAATATGCTACGCCGAACTAGACTTTGCCAAGTTTGAGTTTGGCCTGTCAAAAAATATAAAGTCTGAGTCTGGCTTGTGGCCTATCATAGGCATATATTTTAGGTCCGAGTCTGACCTTTTGAAAGCCTAATGTGACATGTTAGCATGTTTAAAAGTCAATTTCACATGAACATATTTAAATAAATAATTATATTTATTTTTAAAAATACTTATGAATTAATAAACTAACGTCATTTTGATATTTAACATGATATTTTAGAAAACTTGACTATATATATCATCATATTTCAATTCTACTATATAATAATACATTTATATATATGTGAAAAACTAATGTAAAGTTAATAAACTTAAACTATTGAAAAATTTAATAAATATATAATTTAATGAAAGTACAAATTTTAATATATAAATAATAATATTATTAAAAACATTATTAATATTAACTTAAATAGGCCGGCCTAGTAGGCTAATAAGATTTTTTTAATTGCCTGCAGCCTGACCTATTTGATTAAATAGCCTTATAAAAAAGCTTTGACCTGCTATATTTTAAAAAATAGACTGATCTGGTCTAAGGCTATGTAGGTTAGACCTTAAAGTTTCGTAGACCGGTCTGACCTAATCTAAATCTATGTAGATTACACCTTAAGGCTTCATAGGCCGGCCTGACCTATTCCCATCTCTAACTACACCACCTCACTTTTATGACTTTATTTTAAAATTAATCCCATAATTACATGGAGAAAAAGAATAGACGACCAATATGGAATGCTACGACCATTAAAACAGTTTTACAAATATGGATAAAAATTGAAGAGGAAAATTATACTTTTATCTAATTTAGGAGTGGTAAGAAGGTAACATATCCTTGTTGGAAAGAAAAACAACCGATAATAGGATAAACATAGGTAACTTTTGTGATTTTATTTTGATTAGGTTTGGGGTAGGATTAAAGGAAAAGTTATTTCTTTTAGGTGAATAAGTATAGAATCTTTGAGTTTGAATTTTAACTTTTATATATATAATGTGATTTTTTTATCAACCGAGTTATATTCAGGAGACACACTAACCTACATATATTTAGTTATAAATAAGTATACAATGTTTAGATAAAAGAGACAAAATAATAAAATAAAAATCCAACTTTTGCATTTCATTGACAAAACCATGAAAATAGCTCAAGATTTAAAATTTGAAGAATTTTCATAAAAAAATTAAAAATAAAAATTGTAGAATAAATACTATCATTGTAAATATTTTTAATGACATAAAATAAAATCCATATTTTACAACACCACCTGACTTTTATATGTGTAATTTAAAATTAATCCTATAATATGGAGAGAAAAAATAAAGGCCAAATATGGCATGTTTTGTCCCTTAAGCATTTTACAAATATAGATTAACAATTGAAGAGGAAAATTCAACCTTTACCTAATTGAGGAGTGGTAAGAGGTAACACATCCTGGTCGGAAAGAAAAAGAAATAAAAAAGAGGGATAAACAAGAATAACTTTTGTAATAACATGGAGAAAAATAATAGATGACAAAGATGGAATGCTATACCCATTAAAACAATTTTACAAATATGGATAAAAAATTGAAGAGAAAAATTAAACCTTTATCTAATAATTTAGGAGTAGTAAGAAGGTAACACGTCCTTGTTGGAAAGAAAAAGAAACGGAAAAAGGATAAATAAAGGTAACAACAATGATTTTATTTTGAACAAGTTTGGAGTAGGATTAAAATAATTTTTTTCTTTTCGAGGTAGATAAGTCGAGAATCTTGAGTTTGAACCTTAATTTATATATATATATATATATATATATATATAAAATGTGATTTTTCTATCAACCGAGTTATACTCAAATGAAATGTTAGCCTACATATATTTAGTTAGAGATAAATATACAATTTTCAAATAAAAGTGAAAAAAAAAAATCCAATATTTGCAGTTCATCGACAAAACCATGAAATTAGCTTACTATTTAAAATTGGAAAAATAAAAACTACTCCCTCTGTTTTTTTTTAAGTGTCCAAAAACGTCGGATTTAACGTTTCTATTTTTTTGTTTTAGATGAAGTGGTAATCCACTGAAATTAAACTCACATAATTATTAGATGTCGAATTCGAATACGGGTCACGACGTCCGACCTAATAATTTCGGTATATTTGTCAGTTGAGTTAGAACTTATAGGATGATTTAGTGTTCCTCTTTAACTTTCCATTTGAAAAGGAAAATATTGCATGTTTTGTCCATTAAACATTTTTACATATATAGATAAAAAATTGAAGAGGAAAATTCAAGTTTTATCTAATTTAGGAGTGGTAAGAGGTAACACATCCTTGTTGGAAAGAAAAAGAAATAAAACAAAGGATAAACAAAGATAACTTTTGTGATTTTATTTTGATTAGGTTTATAAGTGGGGTATGATATGATCAAAAGAGGAAGATAAATGTCACCTCAAAAAACAAAGGCTTAAGTGTGGTGGTAGAATGAAGAAAGTGATAGATGATGATAATTCATGCACCCTCCATCAAATAACCAATTTCTTAGATCCAAGAGCCCACTTATTTAATGCATGTCGTTTTCCCTTAAAACAAAAAATGGACAATAGATTGTGGGGATGATGGATAATTAATATTAACCGTTGGATTAAGATCAACGGTGAGTGAAAGACACGCGCACGAGTGGATCGCGGAATCACGGATAATATTTTCCGCAAAATGGGCCGGCCCAGAAATGATTGGATATGAAGAATGAAGAATATGACCCACTTTTTCTTTCTCTCTCTCTCTCTATTTATTTTTTGTGTTTCGATTTATTTGAATGTTGATTTGGGAAATATGTAGAAAAAATAAATTAAGTGGGGTGCTCAGATATCAGATTTTCATTTTTCTGATACTTTGTACTATGCTATCTGATTATGGCCCTAGTTTGACTAGGTCATAATATAAGGTGGTGCGTGGTAAAGTATCTTAATCAGTTCTCTCTTACTCTATCATTTTTTGCTTTTCATGTGAATCAAACTTTTTCTCTAAAGACTAAGATGTTACTTAGGGCAAGATTATTAGAAATTTATGGTTTGTTTGGTTTGAAGAAAAGAAAGACGGATGAAAGAAAATTACACAACTCAATGCATGAATTTAGATTAACATTAGTTTAAATTTATTTATTGATTTATGTAATTTTATTTCCTTTCACTTTTTTTCTTTCCAATCAAACGGACTTTTAGAGTTCAGACCGAAAGTTAATGGTCACTATTGAGACTAATTTTGAGAATGATTTTTTGTTTAATATATAATTGGGTCACAAAAATATGTTAGCGATAAAATAAATTAGTTAGGGGATAATCTTCTGTTTTGTTGAAATCACATCTTCACTCAAGATAATAACAAACTTAAAACATTTCATTAATCAAAATAATTTCAATACAAGTAGCATCTCAAGATAATAACAACTAGCCGAAGAAATTACCGCTCTAGCAAGCTTATGGACAACCATGTTCACTTGTCGCTTAGCAAACTTCACCTTGAAGTTAGAATTTAAAGACAAAATACATTGAATATTACATATAATATAACTGAATTTAGGAACACCCATGTGTGGCTTTTGTACTGTGCATTGACTACTCGTTCAGCAACAGTCGCAAAAATGACATGAGTGATGCCTAGTCTAGCCACCTCCTTCATCGCTTCCATCAATGTCATAGCTTCACCTTCAATAATAGAACATCTTCCTTGAGCCCTACATAATGGTATATAGTGTATTGTGATATATCTAATGTAATTTTTTTTTATTATTTTGGCCAAGTAGCACAAAGGCTAATAATTCACCTCATGACGTGAATAAGTGGAAGATCATAGATTCGAACCCCATCCGAGAATATAAAATGCAATATTCCTAACAACTGAGTTATGCTCACGAGGACTACTCATCATGAGTTAAAGTCTCACATTATACAGAAACGTTGAGGTTGAGCAACAAATAAGTGAAAGAACCTAGCTATATACTTAAAGCCTTAATGTTTTGGGTAAAATATTGTTCAAACTCACTTGTGTGGTTGCTTTTTGTTCAATGTATTAATCCGACCAAATGGGATTCTCTCATAGCCCAATACTGGTATATGAGTCTAGTTCGACTTGATGGGGGGAAGAGATTCCTGGCATTGGACCACAGACGCAGAGAGTTTTACACTTGAGAAAAAGTTGTTGGGATATAACAAGTGCGAGTTAAATTCTCACATTAGTTAATATAGTTGAGTTTAAATAATATATAAGTGAGTGACTATCAATGTAAGTTAAATGATTCTTTTTAATGTGCACAAACCAAGTGCAGTGTTGTATGGTGCACAACTTATTTTTCTCATTTGATCAAAGAGATTCACAAAAGGGTACATCCTCCACATCACATTTACTACATCTTTCCTCACCTTCCCCTTCCTCCACCCTCACTCACTTTACATGTACGCCCTAATAATTAGGACATCTGAGTATCAGATGAAAGGAATATAAATAATCAAATTGATTGGAATAGGGGATCAACCACTGGGAGGAAGAAACTAAATTCATAAATATTAAAATAAATTTATGCAGACATGACAAATGATATTAGATTTGTCTCTGCAACCTGCTAGGTAATAAGTCTATCACTCAAGGTTCTTATAACTTTTTTTATTGCAATTGACCTAATGACCAACACATATTCAAATAAACACACACGAGAAAAGAAAATGTCGAGACCCGGATCAAAGACAAATATTCAAAAATTATTCTCATGGCAAAACTACTAGATCTTATAACATCGAACATCTATCATTAAAATAAACTTTTACATGAAATTCCTCTTAGTACGAAAGTAGATCCCAAAAGTGGATATTATATTTTCATCACAAGTTTCGAGAAACAAAATATTGTAGCTATTATTAATAGTCTCATCAAAAGAATTGAGACAAAGACTCTATATATGTTATTCTCTTATTTTTATTGCAATTTAGAAACATTAACAAATAGCATCCACACTCCGCCGAAATGATATTATCTAAATAGTTTACGTCAATTCAAAAGACACGATTCAAAATCCTAAACTCCCCGTCTTTCTTTTGTAAAAAAAAAAATATTCTTCATATTGAATATGATTTTGAATTTACCGTTGTCAACTATTGACACAATTTTACGTTGTAATTAATCCTAACCATTGGCATTGGATACCCTCAACTCCTGACTCTTCCTTAAACTCAAACGCAAAAAATCAATTATTAATAAATAGCAGCTAGATACATGACACGAATAGTGAATGGAACAACCTCAAAGAGAGAAAGTCTATGTTGGGTACAACCCCAACACATCACATTTGGGCACACACTCACATGGAAGTTAAAAAATTAAATAAAAAATATGAAAGTAATATTAATTGATGTGACTATTTTCTTTTTCTTTTTCTTTTAAGTTCTTTTTATTTGTGAGTATGTGCCTAAATGTGATGTGTTGAGGTTGTGTCCGACCAAAACTTTCTCCCTCAAAGAATTTCCTAAAAAGTGCATATCATCATAGACGTTTTTATGTCGCTTTGTTTTTGTTGCCATTTTGGTTATTACTTATAATAAGATAAGATATGTGAAAGTTGATAAATGAAGATATTGGAAAATTGGAAATAAATCAGGAATTGATATAAAATTGGGTGGCAATGCATGGTTTTTTTTAGTAATGGAATGACAAATCCCATCTAAAATTTATTCACCGTGAAATGTTAAATTTAAATATAAATAAATGTGTATAATTTAATAATATTGATATTATTATCAGTTTAATGAGGCGTTACAAATTGTGAATAACGTCTTGTTAACATTGACTGTTGTTTTTCTCCAGCTACTTTTGAGTTGGAATTTTTTGCTTTCCACCCTCATGTTTCTTTCCTATCACCTGGTTTTCATTTTTGCCCCTTGAAAAAATATTTCAGAAGATGTTTTTTGAAATTTTTTTTGTCTTGAAACAAAAACTTCATAATGCATTTTCCAAATTCAAATTAAAAAAATTCAAAAAACACGTTCCGAAGTTTTTATAAAAAATTAAAATAGAAAAACTAATAGTAGAAAAGAAACACGAGGTATTTGATTCATGATGATTGCTTTTCCCACCCCCATGTATCTTTTTCACACTCCGTGAAGGCAAAAAAAATTTGGTAAACACGTACCGAATTTTTTTTTAGTGCAAATTTGAGTAAAATTTATACTAAAAAAAAGTTCGATAGACGTCTACCAAACTTTTCGTGGTGAAAAGAATTTTTGGGGGGTGGGATGAGTTCTCATCTTGATTCATAAAGCTCTTTTGAGTTGAGCCACAACCCAATTTATAGAAATTTTTTTACTACCCCAACATTTATCCCTTTACCCCAGCATATTTTAAAATATTCCCCTTTTATCCTTTACCCAAACATTTTTTTTATTTATTTTTATTAAAATCATCTTTGTCAACCACCATACTTCCAAATCACGTTTCTCTGCTCAATCCATAAAAAACCACACAACATTCATCAATCCACCATAATCTTTACCACCAATCTAACAACCCACTTCATCAAAATCAAACCACCCATTCCCAAGTCGAGCACAAACCACCTATTTCCCTTCTTGATAAGGAAAAAAGAAAAATCAACAAAAGTTTGGCTTAGCAGAAATTTCTAATTTGTAAGAGGTACCAAGAGTTTGTAAAAGAGAAAAAGAAAATATGTATCATGGAGTTAGTTGTTAGAATTTTTTTCGATTTTTCACCATCAGTTGAATCTGGTTCGGGGGTCAGTTCTGGCATCAAGTGGTTCCAGCCCCCTCCCAATCGCAGTTGCGGGGGATCGAACCGTGGTCCTCCCTACCAAGTTCAGCGCCAATCACCGCTGAACCAACTAACGATTGGTTAGTTGTTAGAATTTTAACTAAAAGATATAAAAATAGGATTTTAATTTTCGGTGATTACAATAAGACGTTGTAACAAATTTGGATCATTAAATTTTAAATCAACACGTGAGATTGTTTTCACTTAATTATGACCATTAAATAGGACGTTGTAACAAATTTGGACCATTAAATTCTAAATCAACACGTGAGATTGTTTTCACTTAATTATGACCGAACGAGAAAACGTTAGAAAACAACAAAACTTGATTGTTAAGAAATTATTTCCCATAAAAAATTCTTTCAAATGCTCAAGTGCTATGTTATGATTATATTAAAGGTTTATGATAGGAATAAGAGAAAAAAAATTCATTTGATACATTAACTTTTCGTTGATCCAAATTTATTAAGAGAAAAAAATTCATTTAATGGATGTTTTTAGTGTTTGGAAGGGTACAAATGACAAAACATCATCAAATGTACTTTGTTTTTTAAAAGAACCAAAATTTTGAGATAAAGTATAAAGTTAAAACAACCAAAAATTAAGGACGGATAGAGTAATGATAAAAGATTAACTTATGCATGTTTATAAAGATAAAGGATTAACCCACGCACTACAACAAAACTGCTTTGGAGCGGCGGTCAAAATGAGATGCTAAATTGCAAAAAAAGGACGATACAAGATATTTAGCTTCAGCTTAGCGTCCATGTTGTGGCGGACACTTAAATGTCTGAAGCTAGACAGTTGCGTCCCGTAGACCCTATTTTGCGTTTGCCTGAGGAAACACTATGTTGAAGCTACAATCATAAGTATACGACAGGCACAAGTAGATTCAATTTTCGTGTGACGCTATGAGGTTACAATCAAGCACAATTAAACAAAATTACATTAAAGAATGTGGAAGGATTACTACGTACATATGAGGTTAGAATCAAGGTTTTGTCATCATATTACCTATACATAAACGATTCACACAAGGTTAAAGAGTGGAAAAATGGAAAATACATCACTTTGGTAGAGACAAATCAACTAAATAAGAAAGTTGAAATTAAGAGATGAACACATGAGCATATGATTAGAACCTGAAACGTCATATTACAGTTTTTTGTGGTCTCAGTTTGCTACAATTGGAAGAATTAGGGTTCGTCGTGGACTTGTTCTACTGCAAGAGGATTGCAAGATGCGATTGAGTAAAGGGAAAAGGATTTGTGAGATTGAGAATAGGGAAATAAAAGAGTGGGAAAAAAGGGTCGGTGTAAATCAAATGTGAAAAAAAAAGTGTTTCTCGGTTTGTTTATTAAAAAATTTAAAATATATTTAATTCAATCCCTTTACTGTCTCCTAAAGTAGACTCTACTAAATTCATCAATAAAATAAAAAAAAATTAAGCATTTAAGTCAAATAATGGTAGACGCTATACCATATTATACTTTTCATTTTTGTTTAGCATTGCAGTAGCGTCAGTAAGACCGGACATTATATTTAGTGACTATTAAAAAATTTAAAATTAAATAGATAAAAGCGCCAACGTCTGCCTGGCAGATGCAACTGTGACGCTTGTGGTGTCCATGTCGTAGCCAATGCTAAAAATCTAAAGCTACAACACATTTTTCTTGTAGTATTAATCACTTTTATAAAAATAAATGACTTGTTTGAAAAAAAAAAAATAGTTAATTCGTACACATTTATAAAAATAAAAGACCAATTAACAAAATGATAAATCTATTACAAATAAATAAGATAACTTTTAATGTAATTTTGCTTATTATAGAATAACAAACAATTGTAAACCTTTTAATTTATATATCAAAGATCGATAACTTTATTATGGTTGTTGGACTTGGTTGTTACTTGTTAAGACCTTTATAATTAAAATAAACTACAGTTAATAAGACTTCTAATTTGTTCTCTACAAACTTAATATTTAATATCAGTATGGAGTATCTAATATGGTACTACAAAAATATTGATGACGAATTTTGAGTGAGTTAATTGGAGCATGAAAGTTGAAACATTCTATTCTAGCTATAGATGCTACTACATAAACGACAAATATTGATGTAAGACCAAGTGGTAGCTAGAGAGAAAGCATGATCATTTTGATTTTTGAATAAGCCGTTTAAGGATTCCATAAGTCATTATAATCTAAAATGTAATGCTCAATTTTCCTCAAAAGACAAATCAATAAAATCAAATGTTGTGTTTGTTGTAGTTGCTGCTGTTGAACTGTTCATATATCAACCACCAAGTTGCTTTTAAAATTAAATTAATTAATATAAGAAATCATCGGAGATCTCATTAACCAATTTTTAAAAACACTCACATTTTTAGTTTGATTTAGAAAAAACATCGAATCATATTGAATCATTACAACAGCTCAATGAAATTATATCGAATCATTAATGATTCGATGAAAGTTTGGAGCACCGATTTTGTGATTTTAAATCAAACTAAAAAATTTATAAAAAATAAAAAATCAAACTAAAATTACTTTTATAAAAAACCAAATCTTACATTTTTTTTAATTCAAACGGATTTTTTTTAACCGTGCCGAATTGCTATTATTGACCGATAATTATGACATTTGAGAAAAAACACCAAACACAACGTAAAAGATAATATTAAGACTATATTTAATAAAACTTAAAATCAAACCAAACCGTTAAATCAAACTTAACCACAATAAAAAAAAAGATTGTACTGTGACAAATAATTCATGGACTTAACCGAACTGAATTGGGCTAATTCGATTCGTGAACTATCAGTTACCTTTTAATTTTTGTTGTTGCGGTTTCGGTTTAACCATCTCGTATTTTTTTAAAAGTCCTAGATGCATAGATAGTCATAATAGTTTAAGAAAATACAAATAATTTAATATAATCACTTCTATCATAAAGAAATATTCATATATGTCAGACAATAGACATGTCCTCGATATAAAATATCCTTATTTATACATATTAGGAATTGGACTATTCATTAGGATGTACAAATGAAGACATTCACATTACTATCAACAGCTAAACTAAAAGAAGCTTAAATTAAGTTTGACAAGACTCATTAAAAAGATGAATAAATAAAAAATGTTTAATTGAGGAATATTATAAACTAATATCTCAAGCTAGGAAAATCCTCCAAATGGCAGCACACCACAATTCCTTGACTCTCCTACAATATTTATCTTTTTGTCTTTATCACTAACTACACAAATAGAAAGAGTCAAATCATTAAATTAAAAACCATGCCTATCTCACAATTAGTTTAATTATATCATTTTATTATTAAAAACAATTAAAAAATGCCTTATAGAAGCTCTTAGAGTAATCCAATTTCTGACACTAACCACAAAAAATGAATGATCCTAGATCAAAAATGATGATTTCTCCTGGTTTATTACCAACTGAATCATTACTAGATTCATTGGTTTTAATAACCAATGAAGTTAGTTCAATTGAAAAATTTCCATTAGTACAAATAAAAAATGTATCATCTATGATAAGAAGGATTAAGCTTCTTTCATCTTTGTTTGAAGAGATTCAAGAATCAGATACACCACTTCCACCTTCATCAATTCTTTGTTTCACAGAAATATTTTCTGTGATTACAAGAGTGAAGATTTTGATCCAAGAGTTGAAAGATGGAAGTTCTCTTTGGAGTCTAATACAATTAGAGTTCATTTCAAATCAATTTTTTGTGCTTGTAAAAGAATTTGGAAGAGCTTTTGATATTCTTCCTTTGAATTTGCTTAATATAACATATGATATAAAGGAGCAAATTGAGCTTGTTCATAAACAAGCTAAGAGAGTTGAAATGTTCATTGATCCTAGAGAGGTTCAAAGAAGAGAAAAGCTTTTACAAGTAATGTCGAAAAATTGTTTACAGAATAAGAAGAACAATAAAGGGTTTATTGATTTTTTGAAAGTGGAGGAAATTATGAGTAGCATTGGTTTGATAACTTTATCAGATTATGTCGAAGAAATATCGAAGTTAGAAGTGGAAGCTCAGAATCAAGCAGGCACGGGTGGACTAATTGTCGTCTCGAATATAAACAATCTCATGTTGCTCGTTTCGTATACCAAATCAATGGTATTCCGAAACGGAGAAAAAAGTGACGGCGAATATTCGGATGTGAGTAAGTCATTATCTATGTTTTCATACAACAAAAGTAAAATATATGATAATGATAGTTCTTCTTCATCTTCTTTTTCTCAATCCATGATGTCGGCGACAATTAATATTCCAGACGAATTTCGTTGTCCGATTTCGCTAGACCTAATGAGGGATCCGGTGATTGTTTCATCAGGACATACTTATGACCGAATTTCGATTGCAGAATGGATAAATTCTGGTCACCACACTTGTCCTAAAAGTGGACAAAGACTAATTCACACTGCATTAATACCAAACTATGCATTAAAGAGCCTTGTTCATCAATGGTGCTGTGAAAACAATGTCTCGGTGAACGAACCAAAGGGAAACAACAACGGTGGAAGTAGCAGCAAGAGGCACAAGAATGAGAATGCAATTGATCATATTTCAGCAAACAAAGCATCAACAGATGCTGTCAAAATGACAGCAGAGTTTCTTGTTGGAAAATTAGCAACCGGTTCGACTGATATCCAAAGACAATCCGCATACGAGATTCGTCTGCTCGCAAAAACTGGTATGGTCAACCGACAAATCATAGCCGAGGTAGGCGCTATTCCATTTCTAGTAACACTTTTAGTATCCAAAGATTCAAGAATCCAAGAACACGTTGTAACCGCATTGTTCAACCTATCGATCTACGACAACAACAAGATTCTAATCATGGCAGCCGGAGCGATCGACAATATAGTCGAAGTACTCGAATCGGGAAAAACAATGGAAGCAAGAGAAAATGCTGCAGCAGCAATATATAGTTTATCTATGTTAGATGATTGTAAAGTGCAAATTGGAGCAAGTTCAAAAGCAATACCTGCATTAGTGTTACTTCTAAAAGAAGGTACACCAATTGGTAAAAGAGATGCTGCTATTGCATTGTTTAATCTTGCAGTATATAATCCTAATAAGTTAAGTATTGTTAAAAGTGGAGCAGTTACTTTACTTGTGGAGTTGTTAATGGATGATAAAGCCGGTATAACGGATGATTCGTTGGCGGTGCTTGCCGTGTTATTAGGTTGTTCACAAGGGTTGGAAGAGATAAAAAATAGTAAAAGTTTGGTGCCTATTCTTATTGATCTATTGAGATTTGGTTCTGTTAAAGGGAAGGAAAATTCAATAACTGTTTTACTTGGATTGTGTAAAGAAGAAGGAGAATTGGTTGCAAGGAAATTGTTGGCAAATCCAAGGAGTATTCCATCTCTTCAAAGTTTGGCTGCTGATGGTTCATTGAGAGCAAGAAGAAAAGCTGATGCATTGCTTAGGTTGCTTAATAGGTGTTGTTCTCAACCTCAACATTCTTTGTGAGATACAAAGTTGTATATTTTGTGAATCTTATACATGAAAAAAATTGTGTCCTTTTGTTGTTGTTGTTGTAGATTATTTTTAAGGTTCAAAAGCTTTTGAAATACATTTTTTTTGTCTGTCTTTGTGTTTAATAGCAGAAGAGTTGTATAATTAGATTAATATGAGTGGTACTTCAACTAAAACAAGAGAATATGATTGAATCCAAAAACTAATATTGAACATCAAGACTCACACACTTTATTTGCCAAGATGAAAGTCTGCCACCAATATCTTCGATTTTTTGTGTGTTGGGAGACCAAGATACTTAAATGTGAAATTCGGCTAGTGGTGGTCGCGGTTCAGTTTGAGTCGAATATTAGTTAATATCACATAATAGTACAAAATGCAAAAACCAATGCAAAAAATGATAAAGAAAAGCTTATCCAAAAACGTGACATATGCAGTATGGAACATATATATATATATATAGCATTTATTTTGAAAATTAGTTGATATCATCTACTCTAGAGACCCATTAAATAGCACTTTATTAAAAAATGAAGCATTAGATAGCAATAGCAACAACCCCCAGATAAATATAAATCCTCTTAACAAAAATCCAATCATTAACAAAAACTTGAATCCATGTAGGACTCATATATCTATGTATATATTCACAACACTCAACACATAGCATTCCATAATTTTTGAAGCCAAAATCCCCAAGTCCATGGCTTCCAAAACAACCTCTTCATTCTTCTTCCTCTCTCTTCTAGCATTCCTTTCAATACCAAACTCCACTATTGCCTCTAATAAAATCACCGCAATCTTTGCCTTCGGTGACTCCACCATCGACGCGGGTAACAACAACCACTTAAACAGCATCTTCCGCGGTGACCATTTGCCCTACGGCTGCGATTTTCCAAACCACGTCCCAACCGGTAGATTCTCAAACGGAAAAATATCGACCGATTACGTTAGCCAAATTCTAGGCATTAAGGATTTATTGCCCGCTTTTCTTGACCCGCAAGTTACCGATAATGATTTATTAACCGGGGTAAGTTTCGGCTCGGGTGGTATGGGTTTGGATAGCCATACAGCGGCCTTAGCTAAGGCCTTGGATTTGGGTTCACAATTTGAGTTGTTTGAGCAAGCTTTGTTGAGGATCAGAAGAATTGTTGGTAATGAAAAGGCTAATGATATAATCAATAATGCATTGTTTGTGATTAGTATTGGGACTAATGATATGTTGTATAATGTTTATATGTTGCCAACAAGTCCTGTTACTCCCTATGGTTCTATTTCATCTTATCAAGATTTTTTGCTCCAAAATCTTCAGAATTTTATTCAGGTTTGTACATATGTTACAGAGATTAAAAAATTATTATTAAGGTTGAAAGAATCCAAACCCTGTTTAATATTGCAATATAAATTAGACACAAATGAAAAGTATAAAAATTGTGTGTTTTTAGAGACTAATGAAAACATAAAATATGATATGGATCCTCTTCCACTTCAGTCATAACTTTGTGTGGTCAGTTATTAATTAATTTGATTGATTGGTGATTGCAGAGATTGTATGGAGCTGGAGGTCGTAGGATTATGGTGGCAGGTCTTCCTCCAATTGGTTGTCTTCCAGTACAAGTGACAATAGATAGCATCTTACCTAGCCAAAATTGGCTCCAACGTGTTTGCAACGTCCAACAGAACATTGATTCTCAAAATTACAACGCTAAACTTCAATCTCATGTTCATTTATTGCAAGCCACACTCCAAGATGCTAAGGTTGCTTATTTCGATATCTATACTCCCATTCTTGATATGGTCCTATACCCAGACAAATACGGTAAATATTAACTCGCTCATTTTTTCATACTTTTCAAATATGCATTATTTGAAAATTTTGAATTATCAACAAAAAAAATAGAATTAGTCGTCAATTTTTACGTCTTTAACACTTAATAGGTGGGTCGGTCCATCACGAACTGGTACTTGAAAATTGTTTGAAACTCTAACAATAATCGATGTTGATCTTAAGAGAAGTTTGCGATCAGTTGTAATGTTTGAGATAGTGACTTAATCGATGTAAGTTTTGCAAAATCAAAAGAAAACATCGATGTATGCCTTAAGACTCAAATCCTATTTGTTTTCTATTGTTTTGTTAGAGACGCACATCGATTGACCTACTGTCTCAAGCTTGATTACAAAGAGCGACATAAATTTTTTACTTCAAGAGGGCATCGTTTACCATTGTTAATGGTTTAAACTATGCTCAGATACCGATTCATAGTGGACCACCTATTAAGTGTTCAGCCGTATAATTTGCCATCAATTATGAATTCTGGGTTTGCTAACTTTGCTAATAAATGTATAGGCTTCGGGCATTCACTTCAAGGATGCTGTGGAACAGGGGTGTTGGAGATGGGTCCTGTTTGCAATACAGATGACATAATTTGCCCTGATCCATCTAAGTATCTGTTTTGGGATGCTGTGCACCTTACACAAGAAGGGTACTCAGTTCTTGCCAATAATGGTCTAACTCTGCTTCCATA
The DNA here is from genome assembly GCA_954870985.1 of Trifolium fragiferum. Taxonomy (NCBI): domain Eukaryota; kingdom Viridiplantae; phylum Streptophyta; class Magnoliopsida; order Fabales; family Fabaceae; genus Trifolium; species Trifolium fragiferum. The sequence goes on along the minus strand of OX940791.1, from coordinate 9,235,446 downwards.
CCTTACTAGTTAAAAACAATGAATTTGTTGGGTAGTATGCTACTTTACTCCTAATGATGTAGAACTCTATTTTATCTTTAGATTGATGTTGTTTTAATAATACTTTTTCGTTTAAAATAATTTAGTTTAGGATTTTAGCTTGATAAGCATGTTTTAGACTTTTGCGGCTTACTTTTAAATCGAAATTAAGAATCAACTTGTTTTACATTTTGGTAGAAGTGATCTTCAAAATTGAGATTAAAAAGCAGATGAATTTTTATTTTTTTTCCTTGTACAATAAACCTATTGATTTTCATAAACAAAGTTTGGAATAATCAATTTTTCTAATGAGAACCTTCTTCAAATAAAAAAGACCAGGGCAAAAAAGATAATTTAACGTGTACCAAAGAAAAAATATGACTTAACAAACACCCCTTCCATCATTTGGGTTTAGAATCAACATTATGTTGGTAGGAGAAAAACTAAACTCATATCTAAGTAAGATCTCGAGTTCAAATCTCTAGGATGAAAAAAACGTAGCTAGGAATGGAGTCATTGACAACCGATGAATACTTCACACCGATAATGTGGTTAAACTAAAATGAGCTTTGTGATATTGACACATTACTCTTATTTGAGTATGTTTTCAAGTCTAATTGTAAATAAATACAACTATGAAAAACAAACTAAAGCAATCATTCACTATTCTCTAGTGTCAATGGAGAAAATTCAATCCCTTTTAAAACCATATTCCTCCTACGAACATTTCCCGATGCATCATAAAATAATGATCTCTCTTAATTTTGTCTGAATTTAAATTAAAACGAGAAGAAAATGAAAATATAGTACCTTCCATGCGGTGACAATCAAAAAATATTTAATGCTTGAAAAGCTACATAATAAGAAAAAGAATGAGAACTCAGCTGCTAAAAAGGAGCTGAGAAGCTGAACTTAAATCCAGTCTTCCCGCGATCATGCTCATCCCTCCTAAGCAAGTGAACGTAATTAGCCTGAAACAACAAGTATGCTAGTCAATAAACCATAGAAAGTTCTAACACAAAACAAGCAAATACCAAAACCAAGAGGGAGGCAAAATGGGATGGCAGGGGAGGGAACCGTGAATAGGATATTTACTAATTTTTAGAACAGTGTCAACATATCAAATCAATAGATTGTTTCACGAAAATACGTTAGTATATACACTATTACAGATTTATACAACAGGTAGGTAGCTTGATGACAACTATACACCATGGACCAAAATTGCATACAGACAATATTATTATACTATATTATTATACTACATTAATGGTGCAATTTCTAGCATAAAAGGCTCTATGTTTTTCTCCCTTTTCTTCATACTTTCCAATGTCCAAATATAAATAATAATATTACCCCAAATTCCTGAGTTGGAATCCTCTCCATTTCCCAAAAGAAATGGAAGTTTCCATTACTATAGTTTTGGCGTATAAATGATTAATTAATGCCTCCAATTCTAAAAATATATACATTTATATCCTTAATTTATTTCAAAACTATAGTAATGAACACTTCCATTTCTTTTGGGAAATGGAGAGAATCTCAACTCCAAATTCCTCTATATGTTTACCCTACAAAATTGACATTTTCACTTCAATTTTCCCTACCCACCCCTCAAATTTTGGTTAGTTAGTTTTACCTGCTTAAATGAAATATAAAGAAATTAAAACTGAAGCTAACCTCTAGGCGGAAGAGTCTAGTAGGAATAACAATTCCACATCCAGTGGACAACCGAAAGGAGTCTAAGAACTTCCGAGGAGAAAAATGTTTGTATTCGTCCTGAGTTAATTTAGCAACATTCCCAGAACCAGCAAAAATGTGTGCATGTATTCCTTGGTCTCTCAACCACCTGATAGGAAGATCAAAAGAGAGGTCTGCAAAAGCAGTAACAGAAAGATCTCCTCCAATGAAGTCATGTTTGCCATCATTTTCTTCATCCCTTTGCCTCCGTGGCTCAGTAGGACCTGCTCCCCTGGTTTTGAATCCCCATAATGTTGTTGGTCCTCCGAGGGTGCAAACTGGAGAGAAATCACCACCCAAATAAAACCTTTCGGGGAGGGGAGATGGCTTGGTCCTGAACCCTTGCCCCCATGGAAAAACAACCCCAGCAGACATGCCAAGGTTCAATGCTGTATTATAAAATCCAAAAGGGACAGCAAGGCGAACATCAAACTCCTGCATTAGAAGAGTTAACAGACTTGCTTAAGAAAACAATATTTTTTTAAAGAAATAGCAAAGAAATCAGTATAGCAAAATTGTCAATAATAATTGCATATAAGTTACTGTGACCATGGTCCGGGCCTTTAAGGCTTCCTCGTGCCCAACAACTACTGTAATAAAAATCTTTCAGAGCAACTCACCAGGAAAAAAATAATATAACCAGACTGAGTTTTATGAGTTATGATTGATTCCTTAATGGCAACCACAATGTTATTGCATTATCTTCCTTTTTAACACTTTTGAATGAGCAACCACAGGTATTAGCTTGACTGCTTCAGACACTAGATTATATTGGTTGCATGTAGAAACAACTCGTAATAATAAGGACTGGCAAACAAGCTAATGTGATGTTTTTATGTCAGATAATGAGATGTTTTTATCATCATTAATGAAATCCTGCTGGACATAAATACCTACCATCATGACCATTATTTTAGTCCTGCGTGTTTTCTCCTAAACTACACATTAAACGGGTGGTTTAGTTGGGTTGTAGGTTAATGGATCATTCTTTGATCCATTTAAATCCTGGTTCCCATTGGTTAATCTTGGTGGAATGTTTTAAGTTAAATAGTTAAACTCACATGCATCTCTATGAAGCATGCACATAATTAACAACTGTGGATTAGAAGAAAAAATCACAGAACTTATTTTCCAAACATTCAATCATTGGATGGAACTTTGCATTAACATCCTGCAAAATTGGATGTAATAACAGGTAAGTGTTCCACAAACCTCAGACTTGTGAAAGCCTTTCCTGGACAATTGCACCAAAGTGAAATCATAGAAACTCGCAAAGAAACCCATCAAAGGAACATAAGGTCGTACTTTTATGATTATGCCCCGGGGCACAGTAACTTGTATTCCTTTATCTCCCAAAAAAATATAAGCTGAAGAATGTCAGCATGATAGAAAATAAGATTAACTATTCTATGGGAACGGGTTCTGAAATTTTCTTCCATAACCAAGGAGATGAACACCTACTAATACTATAACCCAAAAATCTATAGTTCGGATCCAATTTTCTACATATTAATTCATCAATTCATATCCAAATGCAAACATCTGAGCTGCACCAATTTAGAAATAGAAACTCTAGCCTATACCAATATTTTTTCAATAAATTTGACACTACTATCATTCTATAGAAAGTTAATATATTCTATGCATAACACATTAAATTGCACTGAAAAAGATAAATTGAAGTCAGTAGAAAGAATTAATCTCACCTGGCGCAGAAACCGCACGCTCCGGGAATCCGGTGTAAGACCACCAAAGCGAGTGGTAGAAACAAAAGCGTATCCTTTTGTCGGCCTGAAAGGTGAATCTCTCCTATCAAATTTAAAAGTGTATTTCAAAGACGACAGTAACCCATGGCCAAGCTGCCTCCTTGTAGACCTGGATGCCATTTGTGATGGATCTGTTAAGGTACGCCATCCAAGAGTGTATACTAAGTCCTGGTGCTTTGTCGATACCAAGTCAAGAGACATTCCTATCAATTGCTCTTTGTACGAAGAAAACTCCTGCCAGTCTTGAGAAGACATGAACATTCGTACCAGAAGAGGAGTTAAAAATCTTTTCACGCGAGGGGCATACACACCTAAGCTCACTTCTGTTGCCTGATTTCCACCATAGGCCAAAGAAGCATCCCATATATCACCATAACCAAAAACATTCTTATACTTAACAGTCCCTTCTGAAGTCCATGTATTAGTCTACAAAAACATCACAAAATTTCCACAGAAACAAAAAAAATACATTAGATTCATCAGCTCCTTTTCATTCATACCTAAGACCTAATATAAAAACTATTGTAACACACACACATAAACACACGTTAATCTTCTCATCTCTCAAGCCCCTACTTGATACATCCCTTTCCTATATATTCACAAACAAACACATAAACCACAAAACGTCACTATATTTGCATATATCATTTTGTTCATGCCTAAAAAATCAACAGCATTACCCATTTGTTCTATACAATGCAACAATTTTTTAAAAACCAAATTGAACCAGCAATCTTCCATGTCAAGTTTCAACTCCTTTAAACCACACAACATTCAAATATCAAAACCGTACCCTATGCAGGTTCACAGTTCCACCATTTAAACAATCCAATCCGGTTTTTAAAATATTGCAATGCAATACCTCAAATCATAGAAACATAACTCAAGTCTTTTTCTTTTTTTTCTCCTCAAAAACTCAGTTTTTTTCATTTTTTAGTTCAAAGCAACAATTTTTTGAATACCGAAACTAACCGAGAGTTACAGGTCATGGTTCAACTGCTTTAAACCGCTCAATTTCCAAATAACTCAACCATAGACAATGCCGGTTCATGGTTCATGGTTCAACCGTTCGAACCATCGAATTCAGTTTCATAATATTGCAATGCATTGCCTCAAATCATAGTAAAATAACTCAATTTTTTCTTTTCTCTGAAAAAACTAATTTTTTTGGTCCAAGGTAACATTTCTCACATTGAATTGAATGAATATTGAATACATGAGGAAAAAGAGAAAGAATAAGAAATTACCGAAGGTTTCATATAAACACCAACTGCACCAGAAAGCTTATCCTCCGTTTCAACAACATCAACAACAACATTAGCAGTATCAGGCAATTCAATCGGTCCAGCTTCAAGTTTAACCTTACACGAATCAAAGATTTCAAGAGCTTGAAGTTTTGCAATAGCGATTTGAGAAGCTTGCATGAGTTCTTGCATTGTAGTAGCATTTTCGATTCCATTAAGTTCAGCTTCGATAATCCAATCCTTAGTTTTGGTATTTCCGTTGATTATTACATCGTGAACTCGAATCGGAACTAGTTCTGATGATAATCGACGTGTTAGGGTTTGTACTTTGAAACGTTGGTTGCGTAATTTTGATTCTGTTGATTGGGGAATTTGTTCTTCTTCATCGTCGATTTCTTCGTATTCGTATTCTTCGTCTTCTTCTTCTTCTTCTTCTTCTTCATTGTCGATTTCTTCGTTGTTGTTGGGTTTAGAAGGAGATGGTTGTGTAGTTTCCATTTATGAGAGGAATGAAATGGAATAACAAAGAAGATGAAGTTGTTGAGTGTGTAATGAGTAAAGCACCATTCGGCAGTGTAACGGCGGTAAGTAATTTTGCCATCTACTCGTTACTCGCGTCCTAAAAAATGACTATTTTATCTTTTGTTATTTAAATAATATATAGTGTATTTTTGTAATTTCGTAAGACGCGTCAAAAAATGGCAGGACGTTAAAAGTAATTTTCATAGAAAATGGGGAAGAAACATAATTACACCCATTTCATGCATTTTTATTTTGTCAAAATAAAAATATGAATTTAAAAAATCTAAATTGTAAGTATAAAAATAAAAGCATTATTTTTGTTTTGAATTACCATGATTAAGAAGTTTTTATCGTTAGTGATGTCTCTCTGTCGGAAATATTTAAGGCACATAAGATAAGTTCTTTCCTTCTAACATAATTTTTTCCATAAATATAAATTAGGGATCAAGAGAATCAAAACTCTTAATCATAAAATTATTTTTTTAAGAAAAATACTAAACAGTGCACTCGGGACACTAGTTAAGCTTACTAATAAAAAAAAATTTTCTTGTAATTTGTGCATTCAATGCATCGAAATTGTAAAAAGTCAATTTTTAAACATTAACTTTTATTTTATTTTCTTTTTTGGGTATGCTTAACAAGTGTCCCGGAGACACTGTTTAGCATGACTTTTTTTTTAATTATCTCAAAAATTAAAATGTATTTCGTTTAAATTTAGACCCTATAAATTTTAAATTTTAATTATATTTAAATTTTGAGAGTACATTATTCCAAATTATATGCACCGGGGGCTTAGTAGGCTTTTAAAAAAAAATATTACAAATGCTACTTCTTCGGTAAGAGTATTCAACACATTAAACTATCAATTTTTAGTAAATCAAAATACTTTCTGCATGCAAATGTAACTACGGACGCTTATTCCTCGAAATAATTGAGATTTATTTAAGGGATTGACTTCTCTGTATTAATTATATTCTAATTGATTTTTTATGATTATTTTTCTCGCACTCTTATTCGATGTAAGTTAAAAGTTAAAACATTGAATCTTCTTTTAACATTTGCAATCTAAAATATGTATTTTTTTTCTTTCTCACTAACACTTTGGAAAGGAAATTAAAGCATGTAAATAATGTATATGGAATTAAAACTTGAACTTCAAACATTCTAGGATATATTATGACCTACGGTAGTAAATCAAATATTCTTCTTTGCTTGATTTCTATAAAACAAATGCTTATACTTATGAATAGATTAGTCATGATTTTTCAACAAGTATAATAAGAATAAGATTAAACTAGTTATTTAGACTTTATTTTCTTAGTTCACACATGACAATCACATGGATGGTGGTGCTTTATAGGTTTCATGCTTTATATGGAGCATTTGGAAGGCGAGGAAAAATAAGGTGTTCAATAACAAGGAAATCAGTGTAGAGCAAGTACGTAGTTGAAGCGGCGAAAAGAATGTCTTGGAACCGGTTAAGATTTAAGACAAGCAGTATGTATGGACTACAACATTGTCAATGGTATTCAAATCCCAGGGCTTAGCGTCTTGGATGCGTGGATCAGTGATTGCGACTGTCTTGGAAGGGAATATTTCAATGCATTTTGGACTGGTTTTTTTATGGTGCTCTGAGTGGATTTGGGGTAGCAAACCATGTTGTCAGTGTAATGAAGTATGATGTAATGATGAATTTAATAGAATTTTGATAGTCTTACTGAGGTGCTGCAACTTAAATTGAAGCTTTGGTGGCAATCTACTGGTGTGGTAATAGGTCAAGAGAATCAGTTTATACTATGTTGATTATGTGTTTTTGCAGCTCTAAACAGAAAGCACCGCAAGACTGGTTCGTGAGTGATAGTGGAGCTATCTGCGCACATTAACAGTCTAAATATTTTGCTTTGGTTGAATCTCATAATGTCTCTGTCCTGTTATCTCGGTACAGAAGGTATGCTTCTGTTGGCTGAGAGCTGCTTAGTGGCAAGACGGGAGATCCCAATGTGCAATATGGACAACGTGTTATATGCAAATTTTAAACGAAGCCGTGTTTTGATCTCTCTGCTCACTGTCATGCCGCTGTCTTTGTTTATGATCTTTCCTATCTGATGCCAGAATTAGGAGCTTGGATAGTTTCTATTGACAACACACGTCGTTACATAAAAAATCACTTCTATTTTTATACATTACTGTCAATGTTTGTGTATCATGTTTGGTGGCACTGTCTGATTTATCGAATGGAACTATTTATTGTTGGGCTTAAATTGTGCTCCAATGGAAAACATATTTGAACATGACGAGAAAGAATTGAAAACATCTCAATTCACTACAGAAACTGACTCAAAATTAACTGACATAAGAAAGCTAGTTTTTTTGTTATATTCTATATGCTACAACAACAATTGCACAAAGCACTCTAAAAAAATAGTTTCGGTGCTTCGAAATATTAGTCTCTACATTTTTCGGTCTCACTCATATACAATGTTTTCCGAGACCAACCATCCTTAAGCTAAGTAAAAACTCATGACAATGCTAAAACCTTTCATACTTAGTTACTATAACTACAATATGATTCATTGATTGATTTCAATTTCATCATGTTTATGCAGAAGAAATCTCAATCTCAGCCCACCAAAGTGGAGAAAGTTTTGGAACTGCAAATTCGGGCGACATTTTCGTTATTTCTCTCAATCTCTCACTAACTTCATTCATTCTCGGTCTCTTCTCCGAATCCGGATCGACACAAACTCTTATCAACTCAGCAACTTGTTCCACCTGATCATCTTGGTAAGATGTTAGAGTTGAATCCACCATTTCCTTAAGTGGTCTGTCCCATTTTAGATAATGTGATGCCCAATTTTCGTGCGAGCTATTATCAACCGAATAAGGGATTCGACCGGTAACTATTTCGAATAACAAAACACCGAAGCCGTAAACATTACTTGCTGGACTTGTTGCTTGCATCATGTCATTGTGTTTTTTACCATCAGGTTTCTTTTCGGATGAATCTATTTCGTAGGAGAAGCTCAAATCCGAGACTTTTGCAGCGTAGTCATCGGTTAGGTGGACGGCTGAAGAACTCAAGTTGGTAAGGACCACAGGAGGGTCCAATTCATGCATATGTTGTAGGCAGTAAGCCATTCCCATTGCAATTCTAAGTCTTGCTACCCAATTCAAGTGCTCAGCTTCTTTTACTGCAATTTCAAACATGATTAAATATATCAAACATTTTCCAACTTAAATACAAAAAGCATGACAAAAACTAAAATCAACACTTGAAAAGCAAATATTCTATTACTATGGCCTTGTTTGGATAAACAGATAAGTTTTAACAAGTCAGTCCAAAGGCCTTGTTTGTAATGACTATCGATTAATAAGTAGTACGCACCGTGTAAATGCTCAAATAATGTTCCGTTCGGAGCATATTCGAAAACCAACATTCTAGTGAAAGGCTCTTCTTCTTCACAATATCCAATAAGATTGACAAAATTCTTGTGATTCACTTTTGATAATGTGTCTATCTGAAAACCATAAATAATTTCTTCTAAAGTTAAGTCACAATAGAAATAATCTTAAATATGAACTCTACAATATAATTTTAGTAATCAAAGTTTATTTACCTTCTTCCTAAATTGAGCTTCTAAAGCCTTTGTCCAACTCTTCGATATGACAGAAATAGAAGCTACAGCAATTTCAACTCCACTAGACAAAGTTCCTTTATACAATGTACCAATTGGTGAATTACCAATTACATTGCTAAAATCTTCACATGCTGTTTCAAGATCTGATCTCTTTAGCTTCGGCACACCTGAAGTGCACAAAGAAAAATTGCATACGAACATTACAAAATTTCTATTGTCTTTTGAAAATTTCTGTTAAAGATATGCTAAAATTATAAATCGGTCTTAGCGAATAAACTAAGATACTCGAATATAAGATATTTACCGGTGACAAGTGCCTTTTGAAGTTGTCCACTTATTCCTGTAGTCCAAGGTTTAACAATAGCTACTTTGTTGGTTTTACAAAGATATATACCAATGCTTGAAATTATAAGAAAAACAGCACCGCCAATAATAACTCCGGCAACAATAGGAGCTTTATTCTTCTTTGATGATGTGGTTTTAGTTGGATTTTCATTAGGAGAATCTGAAGCTGGATTCGGGACTAGTGGTACTGCTGCGGCCGATGGAGAATGTGAAGGAGGAGATCTATATAGTGGCGAAGTATGATTACGAGAGGTATCATTACGAGAGGTATCATTACGAGAGGCATCATTACGAGGGGGACGGTGATGTTTCGGATATTGTATCAGTCTCCTAGGACGTTTATTTTCATGAACATGCCTTCAAAAGAAAAGAAAAACATATTTTTCAATTGATTAATAAAACTTTTGTTAATGAGTAGGAATCGAACTCAGTATCTCGGGATAACTGATAAGACTAACATACCATGTGATGGATCTTTTGGAACAAGATGGCATCTTAGCTTCATCGGTTAACCGATTTTCATCTACTTGACACTCGGAAAGCATTTTGAGCTCATTGATTTTAGGAGAAAATCCAACAAGGAGCTCATTGTTGTCTAGCAAACTGCAAAAAGAAGAAACTGAGTATACGCTAAAACCACAATTATTTTGAAACGGATGCGGTAATAAAAAAAATTGAACTATAGTAATAGTATCATCTTACAGAATAGCTAGTGATGGAATATTATGGCCAAAATTAGCATCTAAATGTCCACTGAAATTGTTATATCCCAAATCCAAAGTTTCCAATTCTTTCAAGCTTACAATTTCTTCAGGTATGGTTCCATAGAAAGAGTTGTTCCTTAAAATACTACACAACATATTCATATTAGTGATGCTATTAGATAAAACTACTTTAGACAATCCAACTAAGCATAAGATAAAATTAAATTAAATTAAATTTCTTACATAGATTTTATGTGAAGTAGGTTCATAAGCTCTGGTGCTAGAGTTCCTTCAAGGCAAAGGTCTTTCAAATTCCTAACCAAAGAAATAATCACTTTTGATAAGGAAAAAAGCCCTCAAGTTCAACAACATACACAACAGTGATTATATAAAGGCCAGTTTGGATCGACTAATTTTTTAGCTTATGCAAATAAATAACTTATGAAGATACAATTTTTGTTAGTGAGAACTTTTGAATTACCATAAAAAACTTATTTATTTGCATAAGCTATTTTCATATGCTAAAAAATAAGTCAATCCAAACGGGTACTAATTCCTTTTCTTTTTTCCTTGTTCTACACTCTACATACAAAAGTCTTTAAGTCAAGTCAACAGATAGCAAAAATGAATAAGTACTTACAAGACTAAAACTTTTTTTGTATCTGAACATTCAACTCCAAACCAATCACAAGGATCAAGAACAACTTCATCATCAATCCAATTTAACAAAGCATCAAAAGGGTCACTAGTTATTCTCTTCTTCAACTTCAAAAGAGCATTACCTGCACAAAAAAGCACTTATCTCAGCATCTAATCAAAAGGGCCACTAGATAAATGAATATAACTTATTATATAAGTAAGATTAAGACTCAAGAAAGATTCAACTTTTTACACTATACCTTCTTCATTCAAAGAATAGCAACAAAAACTCAAGTTAAGAAACAAGAAACACACTGTTAAAAACCACAAAGATCCAGAAAGATTCATGTTCTTGATCATATTGTTGTATGTTTTTTTGCAAGAAACAAAGGTTAGAACATGAGTGAGTCTTAATAATGAAACAAAGATTAGAAACTTGTGGAAGGAATAAAAGGAAAAATGAATAGTAAAAGCCAAAAAAAAGTGTTATCTAAATTGTGACATTTGCATAGTAATTGCATGTGAATTAGGTGTATGGACCCTGAAAGACTTTAATAAACGCGTTTGCTATAAATTGTTACCTCATTTTACATTCATTTCTATTTATTGTATTGTACATTTGTAGTAGTACTTATTAATACAGTGGTGTATAAGTTATTGTATTTATTGTATCAAGTGATAATATTATCCACAATACAGTTATAGTAATAAGTTATTTGACTTTCTGTCAAAAAAAATAGTTATTTGAATTAAATGCCATTTTAGTTTTTTTTTTTTTTTTGTACAAAAGAGGGAGTCATTTTAGTTTTCTATTTTAAAATAAAAAAATAAGTTTTGGTCTCTTATTTTTAAAATCACTTTTTGCGTATTCAATTAAAAAAAAATTATATTACAAATGAATTAAGATAAAAATCACCTTTATCTTATTTAATTGTTAAAAAAATTGACTTAATTTTATAAATGCTCTATAATATAGTTTATTAAAGTTTATATTTTAAATGAAAAAAATAATTTTATGTTATAAAAATAATTAATACATATATTTTGAAAAAATATGGTTTGGTCTCTTATTTTAAAAATAAAATTTTTTTAGTATCCAATTTAAATTTTTATGGAATTTTGGTCTCTTATATCATTTTTGAGTTATTTTTTAGGCAAAATCACATAGGGGTTCTTTTATCTTATAAAATTAATTCATTCATATATTTTGAAAAAATTATTATAGTTAAACACCCTATTATTAGATTTGTCTCTATTTTGACGAAAATGCTAAATACACCGCCAAATTTCGTAGATAAATGCCATGAGAAAAATTAAACTATGAAACGTTTAACACACAATTCACGTATTTAATTATTTATTTCATTTTTTAAACCGCTATCCTCAAATTTAGATGAAATTTACATTTATTTTCCTTAAGTAATTTATTTTTCTCCCAATATAGGTTGACGATGGATGGACACTGGACACATCCAAATTTTGTCCCGTTTTAAAAGTTTGGATGGACACTGGACACATCCAAACTTTTATCTCGGATACAATTTTTAATGTGCAATGTTCATATTGGGATTGGATTGTGCATCGTTGGTGCATAAAGGAAGACAATAATTTGAAGAGATGATGCAATATGAAGAGAGGATGCTATATTTCATTATTGCATTCAGTACATGAGCCGTTATAAGTTTTGTTGTGCACGCATTTTCGAGATGGTGCTGCAAAGGTTTTGAAGCTGATCGGGACACTGGTGAGGATATTGAAAAGTATGGAAAAAGAATGTTGGATTGTTGTTAATTGTTATTACGATTCAAACTAAATCTTCCGAGATCTCGAGTCATTGTTGTTGGATTGGAAACGAATAAAAAATGAAGAAGAAACTAACTAAACGAAGAAAAAACGAATAGTGGCGCCTAGATGGGTGTCAACGTAAAAACTTCATTAATTTAACATTAAGTTAAAAATCTTAGTATAGAAAAATAAAACCATAATTCTTAAACATAAAAACGTCAATAACTTAGAAACAACGAATTTAAACGCAATAGTGTAACAAATATACAAAATTCGGAACGTATTTTTCGAACTTCTTTTGCCTTGAATACGAACTTCGGAATGTGTTTTTCGAAATTTTTTTTGAATTTACACTAAAAAAAGTTCGAAAAATACGTTCCGAACTTTTTAACCAGGAAAATGGGAATATTGAGGGGTGAAAAAAATATGGGGGGGTGGGAAGAGAAAGCTTCGTATATATGTCACTGTCTTTTACTAATTTGTGGACTTTGTAAGAGACCCATCTATGACAACATCAGTTTAATGGCCCATAGTTCTGAGAGTTACCTCGAAGCTGCACTCGAATGTTAGTCATGCTAACAAGGAAGTCAAAAAAAGAAAAATGGGAGTAAGTTTTATATAGAAAAAAAATAATTTTTATAATTTTAAGGGGTTGAATGTACAATTATCACATAAATATTGTTTGTAGACTTTTTAGTTAGCATTTTCCATGTTATTTTCATCTCTTTTTTTTTCTTTCTATAATTTCTTTCTATTTGAGATGTGTTGAATTAGATATATCTTAATTTCTATCATCGTTTATTGATAACTAATCTAGACTAGTGAGAATATATGTACACAAGGACGATTTTTTTCTTACAATAGATTTTTTTTTTATACGCATGAATCAGGAATCAAACGACTAGCCATCTACTTAAAAAATCCAAATTTTTTACCGTTTGAATCAATTCATTATTAATAATACAATTATTAATTTAATAGACATCAATGTCATATATAAAGATAAGAAAAATCTCAAAGAAAATATTATATTTTATAACTAAAATAATACAATTACTTGAGTGTTTTTAAAAGGATGTACATTTTCTCTCTACATAAGACAAGATGGAGCAATATAAACATCGGGACAGCCTATCAAAATCAAGTTGAAATTTATGCAAATTAGTACAAAAGAAATGGCCCATGCCAACAAATGTGTACCACGAGAAAAGATAATTTTCAATCCACCCCTATGTTTTTAGAGGCGACCGCAATATTAAGTTAAAGGGTTGAAGTTTTGAATCTTCTTAAAAAAAAATATAGTCATAGTGTCATACATTGTAATGATATGTCACTTAAATCATTCGATATAATATTTAAGAGGACCGATGTTACCATTAGAAAAAAAATTAGTGGCGTAAATTTGTTGTCGGTTTGTTTTTAAAATATTTTATAACTATTTTTGAATATATATATATATATATATATATATAATATGATTATTTATTTAAAAAAATATGTTGAAGAAAATCATGAGTTTCAAAACTTAAAATCATATTTATGCGTTATAAGCTACTGAATTGGCCAATTTGTATAAATATCATCCAATAAAACTGATCTTAAATTCTCTTTTTTATCTACCCAAAAAAAAAAAAAAAAACTGATCTTAAATTATCGATAAAGTAAAAATATAATTTTGGGAGAGCTCTGAGAATATAAAAGAGTGATGAGAAACTTTTAAAGACAAAGCACATATCTAACCTAGCTAGGTTGTTTACGGGAGTGGTTACTTATTGATGAACTTACGTTATTACTATGCCTTTACAATAAATTCAAGGTAAACTAGTATATTTTTATTATGTTATTTTGCAAGAAATAAAGAGAAAAAAAATCATTACAAGACTGCTTGAAGCACAAGAAATAAAAGAAAAAAAGAGAAAATTATGTGAAGTGGCGCGCGGCGCCCAGATGCACCCAGAAAGCTCTGTGTTCTCTGCCAGTGGCGCGCGGCGCGGGATATATGGCACGCGGCGCCATTGCGTGACCTAGGTCTATATATTGATATTTTCTCCTCATTCCAAAATAGATTTTGACGGCGGAAAAAAAAAGGCAACTTTTGAGAGCAAGTCTAGAGGCAATTATTCTTACTTTGTAATGAATTCTTCTACTCTATTTTATGTTTATACTTTAATTATGCGTAACTAAACTTCTAGATTGGATCCTAGGGGATACTAATTGCTATTGTTTTGAACCATGTATTTCATATGATGTGTTAATCGAATTACGAAGTTAGTTTCAGTCAATTATCTCTTATTCTTAATGTTTTATACAACGTCGCGAATTGTATGATGATTTTAACTGTTCGTTTACTAAGACATTAGAAGCGAATCAATTGACCTAGGGATAGTTGTTCAATTAACTTTCACTTTAGACATATTAGTTTGTTAATTGAGAATTCAAAGATTAAAGGGCAAAAACCTCAATTGATTATAGGTCATCCTAAGACATTAGAGATTGATAATCAATTGAGAGGATTATGTACCAAGACATTGGACATAGTTATTTAATTTAATCGAATCGTGGAACTAAGTTTGTAATTTGTTAGCATGCATGGAATACCAAGACAATAGTAGTTGGATGAACCGAAAAGATTCAATCGCTTTCTCGCTTGACTTAAGAACCCTAATAATTTGCCGTTATTTTCCAAGAAACCATAATTCCAAAAGAATCCCCCCTTCTAATTTAATTGCAATTTTTTACTCGCGTATGATCCTGATTACCGTGATTGATCCACTACAATCTCTGTGGAACGATAATTTTATACTTACTTTGACACTTCGTCAGTTATGGTGCATAAGTCTTGCTTATGCATCATGTGCACAAACAATGAAAATTACTTAGCACACCCTCATATTACTCGCACACGCCTCAAATTTCTCACGCATCTCCAAATTTCTCGCGCACCCCCCAAATTATGTCCAAACATTTTTGCTGTGGGAATGGTTTCAGAGATTTGCACTCCAAAACCATTAAGCGCATAAGATGATTTCAGCTAAAATCTGAGAGGGGAGAGGAAAAAAATCTGTTAAGTGCATAATTATAGAGTTGTACTCTAAAACCATTTTATGCACTTAATAGTTTTGAAGTAGAACCCTCTGAAACCATTCCACCAGCAAAATGGTTTTGGCTTGAAATGTGAGGGGGACAAAAAAAATGGGGGGCATAAGTTATCTGAGGGGTGCGCGATAAATTTTAGAGGTGTGCGAGAAATTTAGGAGATGCACGAAGCAATTTCATTGTTTATGCACCGTGCATAAGGAAAAGACTTATGCCCCATAACTTCTTCCATTGTTCACGTTATCACATATCTAAGACTGTGAAGTTTTTCTTTTCTCACCCCAAATGTATTTAAGAAATCAGGTGTGTTAAAAGTAGCTCTCTCTTAAGATACGACTATGTTTATGATATGCCACTCAAGCCTTTGAGTTTTATAGGTATTCATACTTATAAGAGTGTTGTAGATTTCAATTTTTATTTTTTATGGTAACAATGAGTTACTTGAGTTATAGTGAACCCCGTAATTTTGAGTTATTTGGTTAGTTCTCTTCAATTATCATCGGTGAGATAAATAGAAGAAAATTGTGTTAGCATAGTTTAATCAATTCATATATACATTTAGTCAGTTTTCTTCGATCAACACTAAAGTGGGCCTAAAGTGAACATTAAAGCGAGCCTTTGTTGCTTATTAATTTAGAGAAAGAGTGAAAGTGTTAAACAAAAATAAAAGAATGCAAAGTCTTTTTCTTAATACAAACTCTCAAGTATTTTTCCGTTTTTTATAAAATACAAAGTCTATATTATTTTATATTATGGAAGACATTATTTTTTTTCTTTTTTGTAGACCTTTGTCTTTATTCTGAGACTCTTTTTCTTGTTGCGAACTAATGAACTTATGATCATGAGAGGCTTTTTACTCTTGATAAATTTGTAATATTTTGGAAGATCTAAAACTCTTGCTTGAATTAACTTACCCTTAAGCCGACCCTGCAAATATCCATCTGGTCGATGCACCAAGCTTAAATCCACCAGTTCTTAGACTTTTGAAACCGCAAAGCAATGTTTTCAGGCTCCAACATTTACTGTGAGAAAAACAATCTTATCACAACTATACAGACCTCCTCTTGCCACAAAAAAGAAGCTCCAAACTGCAATTTATACTTACTATCTCTACAACTTTCCTGGCTATTAATCAAAATATATAGGGTGCACGAAAACAAGTGTTACAAGAGGAACATGCAACAAGACAACTTTTAAGATAAATACAAGCAAGATGTTATGGATGAATTTTATATAGAAAAAATTAATTTTTTATATTTTAAAGAGTTGAATACACAATTTTTAAGATAAATTGTTTTTTAGACTTCTTAGTTAGCATTTCCCATGTTATTTTCATCTCTTTTTTCTATTGATTTTCTATAATTTCTTTCTATTTGAGACATATCGAGTTAAATATCTCTTGAAACCTATTAAATTAATAAAAAATTAAACTACTAATAATGAGTCCGAAACTCTTACACTTGAATCAATTTATTATTGGTTATACAATTACAAATTTAATAGGTGTCAACGTCATATAGTAGACAAAAAATTATAAAGATAAGAAAAATGTCAAGAAAATATGCTTTTATAACTAAAATATTATATTTACTATAAGTTTTAACACTGTTTTAAATCTTGTTCATTGATTACACATATAAACATAACGACAGCATAACAAAATAAGTAAATTTACTTTTGTTACCCTATAGATTATGAGACGCGTCCTATGAAATGACAAAAATATTCTCATCCATTGCTTAAGTAAACATGCTTTTATAGCTAAAATAATGTATATTTACTTGCATGTTTGCAAAGGATGTACATTCTCTCTTTCCTAAGAGACGATGGATGGAGCAATATAAACATAACGACAGCATATCAAAATCAAGTTGAAATTTATGCTTAGTACAAAAGAAATGGCCCATGCCAACAATTGTGTACCACAAGAAAAGATGGTAATTTTCAATCGACACCTATATTTCACAGGCAAAACCCCCCTATGTTTTTAGATGGCGCCCAAATTGAGTTTAACTGTTGAAAAATTTTGAGTTTTAAAATTCAGATTAAACTTACAGCTCTATTGAATTGGTTAATTCGGAGAAAACTTATTCGAAAAGACCGATCAAAATGGTAAGGAGTAAAAATGTAATTTTGGGGTTATAAGAATATATGAGGGGATGATAAACTTTCCAAGGAAAAAGTGAAAAACACATTAGAGAATTTGGCAAGAATCAAAATAAAGTCCAACCTAGGTTGATCAAGATTGTTTATGAAATGCTGCTCAAGATTGGGTTTTATAGGAATTCATACTTCAGAGATTTGTACATTTCATATTTTGTGATGACAATTTTAGTGTGTTTAGAATGCGTTAGTTGAATTATGGTTAACACCACATAACTTGTGGTGTTGTAATAATATGATAGCAGAGTCTGATTGTAAAGATGTTAATACTCGATAAAAAAAAGATATTATAAATTTATTTTTTGTTAAGTAATTTGTTAGCCATAATTTAACTTTTTAAAATGAATATTTGTAATGAAAGTACCAAAATATTCTTTATTGTGAACTATATATACATTTAGACAATTAGTGATGTACTTATTTGAAAATACTGCATGCTTCTTTTGATAACCATGCACTATTTTGGGGCGGATTATTAAATTGTCAAAAAAAGGCACATATCGGAGGATTGCATCAGACCCAAAACAAAGTCTAACCTAAATGTTACTGTTGGAAGTTAGAAGGCTAAGACCAAGGCTTAGAGCTAGTGTGTGTGAATTGAAAGACGAGTCATTTTGCCACCCTATTCTTTTTTCTCGCGCGTTCTATAATTTTACCAAAATACTCATGTCCGCTACTTAAGTAGTGACCCAAAAACATCCTACCATTATAACGTCCACTACTTAAGTAGTAGACGACATTTTTCAAAAAAAAAAAAAATTTATAATGTCCGCTACTTAAGTAGCAGAATGATATATAGGAAAGACGCAGGTCGTGCGAGTAACTAATAGGGCGGCAAAATTAAATTTCGAATTGAAAACATTAGTATTGTCTATACGGTCGGAGGTTGTTCTCTTGGGTTTGTCCCAAGGGAGTATCCACTCCGAGGAGAACACACTCACTTTTGACCACAATGCACTCTGCTACAGTCGGTCAACTCGGTTCGATTGGATCAGATCTTTGACTAAGCGAGATATTATTTTTTAGTATCCAATAAAATGGGAAAAAATAATTAATTTTCTAAAAGTTTACACACATGCATTTTATTCCCAATCTATTTCATTTGCACATGTTTTTGTCATGTATTTGACCGAGCCTCCAATAAATCACAATCATTTATATCCATGTACACGCGACGACAATGCCACTTCCCCCATTTTCACATCATCGGTTTCGTCTGACTTAATACACTCACATGTGTAAACACCCCCACGATTCTCAATCTTTTCAATTGTGAACTCCCTCTATAAATAGAAGACCTACTCATTTTATTCGACAAACTAAAACTCGAAAATTTTCGAGTAATAAAATTAAATTTGCACAACAGATTGGAAATATCATCATCTACCGCATTATCCACACCAGACATAATTTCAGTTTTAAAGTTTTGTTCCCCGCCCACGATACCCTCAACATCGATCACACGAAAAGTGTTTCTCTTGCTCCACGTGAAATCATTAATTAATTTTCAACACCCACCATAACAAATCAAAGCTGGCTCAAAATATTCTAATACCATAATCATAATTTAATTATATCATACAGTGAAATTATTCAGTTTAAACTATATAATAATACTGACAAACAAGTATTATTATTCAACTCTAAGTTAAATTATCAATAATTGTTTTTTCGTTCTGAGTTGTTTATGAGCTGTAACTAACTGAGAAACTAAGCAATAATCAATCTACTATCTGGTGTGTCGCGGCAGTATGAAGAAACATGCAGGACACCTAATCAAACCGTTAGCATTACAAGATAAACAACTTCTAAATCCATTTTTATCCGTAAACACTTTGTGACTTCCGTTACACTCATCACACACAACAAATCTGAACCCTCCACAGCAATCACAACAACCGTTCTGAATCGACTTTGGTAACCGTTCGATTAAACGATTCAGTTCACCGTTTTCGTGTAACTGTTTCACATCGTCAACTCCACCGATGTAAACGCCGCCGATGAAAACCCTAGGGAGTGTTACGCTTTTCCGGTTTAAGATCCCGTTGAGTTCTTCACGGAAGTTATCGTCGATTGATACGTCGCGTTCGTCGACGGCGACGCGGAAACATCGGAGAATTGCGCGGACGGCGCGGCAGTCGTCGAATGTACGACGGACGACACGGAGGCTTGTGTAGTAGATAACGACGCGATTTTCGAGACCGGGAGGGAGTATGACTTTTGAGGAAGGAGTGACGGTGGTGCGGGAGGCGGCGCCTAAGGCGCGGAGGAAGGTGGTGGAGATTCGGACTCGACGGAAAAGTGAAGGAGATTTTGGTAAATTATGTTCAGGTTTTTCTTGGACGAGAGATTGAATGTCTTTGAAGGAAGAGCATGAGAAGTTAACGGAGAGAGTTCGGGAATGTGACGGTGATGGCGGTGGCGAATTGCGGTGGCGACGCGGAGAATTCAACCAAGGTGTCCACATTGGGGGGAGAGAAAAAGAGAGAGGGAATTTGGGTGGAAAATTTTGAAGGTAGAGAATTGAGAGAGATAGAAAAGAGAAAGAATGAATTTATAAATGGAATGGTTATTGAGTCTCTTTCACAAATCCATGAATCCCAATCATAACATACCTACTATACCATGTGCGTTGTTTTCCTTTTTTTTTTTCTTATTATATATGAAAAATTTTAAAATTGGATCATATATATGAAAAATAATTTTATTTTTGATGAAATATATGAAAAATATTGTTAAATTAGTTTATGGTAAGAAATGATAGTAATATTGATTTGGCACGTAGAAAAAAGATACCAGGGTGCTTTTTAGTTACAAAGTCAAAAATACATATACATATATACAGTACAGTATACAGTGTGCGCAGCATGTATCTTTTGGGGTGGGAAAATAACATGTATTTTTAATTGTCCTGAAATATTGAAAATGTAATTAATAACATAATTGTCCTGAAATATTGAAAATGTATTTTTAATTGTGAAATAATATTGCTTGAGAGTATTTATTAATATTTCGTATATTTTTATAAAAAAGAGGAATATTATTTTATATTTGTATAAATATACAAAGTACCAAAAAAAAGTTTGACTATTGATATTTTATTTAATGAAAAGTGTTTAATACTTTCACCTGTAAAAAATTAATCAATAAATAAATGAAGTTTTTATTATTTATTCATTAAAACAAATAATAGAGCTTTACCAAATATACCCCCCAAAAATAATAATAGGGGTCCGCTGTTTTTAATTTTAATTATAAAAAAAAAATTATGTACTTATTAAGTAAAAAAATATTTGTATGTTTGTAAAAATAAATAATGGAGCTCCTTATATTTTTTTAGTAGTGTGTGAGAGACACCATATGTCTGAATCAAAATTCTAGTTAACTGAACCAAACTGTCTAATAATAGAAGAATCAAAATCAAAATTAATAGTGAATGTACACTTACCGACTAATGGGATCATGTGCGGCTTATGGTGGAGTTGTTCGTAAATTCAAATGAGTGTTTCAATTATAATTTATACGTATTTTTTTAAAATCTCTAAAGAAATTATATTTTTTTGACAAAAATCATTTTATTTTAATATACAACAAACAAGCTATAAAAATAGTCTTTGACTTAAATATTTTGTAGTGGTATTGGCTTGGGACGTGAGAATGTAATTCTCTTAAGGTTTCAGGTTCGATTTTTTCTAGAACCAATTTGGGTGGATTAATTTAACTTATTCAAAAAAAATATGTTTTGCTTTGTAGATAAAGCGGTAAATACTACTAAAACCAATACATATTTACGAGGTTTTGAGTAAAAATGTCCAATTTAGTTATACTGACATATTACTAGGTAAGCTAGAATTTCATTTTTAGTGCAAAATCAGATACCCTATGCACACAACTGCAAAGATTATTCCACCGATCTTATAAAAACTAAATTGACAACAAACTTTCTCTAAAATCAAATTCATCAGTAGAGCTGTAAAAATGGGTCGGGCTATTGGGCCGGCCCATTAGCCCTATAGTTTTACACGGGCCGGGCTTTTAAAAAAAGTTGATCGGGTCTTATTGGGCCGGCCCCTCGGGCCTATATTTTTAATGGGCCGTTATGGGCCGGCCCCACGGGCTTTTGGGTCGGCCCCTTAAAGAGTTAAAAAAAAAACATTTTAAAAAAATTCTTAAAATATTTTTAGCTAAAAATAAGAAATTTTAGTTACCATTAAATCTTTAGATAATCAAGTAATAAAAGATGAGATTTTTAGTTAGAAGATAATTATTAAACCAAATATTTTTTTTTTAAGATTAAACCAAGTTTGTTGTGATTATCTTTATTTGAAAAAACTAATAACAACTTAATCAATCATTATAAATAGAAAAGTATAAGAAAGAAATTAATCAAATTATATGGATATTAATTTGTGTGTGATACATATGTAGTTTTATTGTCCATTGAATTTATTTTGTAAAATAAATGTTTCAAAAAAAAAATGAAAGTTTGTTGGGCCGGCCCATTGGACCATGTAGGCCTTTGCTTATCGGGCTGGGCTTATTGGGCCAGGCCATGAGGCTTAAAGGGCCGGCCCACTAAAGCCCCTTTATATGTTATGGTCCCCGGGCCGATGCGGGCCGGACCGGGCCGGCCCCTTTTGACAGCTCTATTCATCAGCAACATAATTTAACCGGTATAAAAATACCCCTACAATCATTGGCGTTATCCTACTAAATTATTTTTAAATGACTTTGTCTCTATATTATTAAATTAAATGACTTTTTTGTTTTGATATTATTAAATGACTTAAATAAATAAGTATTAGATGAGCAATTGCATAAAATTATTATTGTTATCTTTGATCATTTTATTAGAGAAATGAGTATTTAAAATTTTATGTATATGATCGATATTGTGAAACAAATACATTGTTTGTTGACTCGTATATTTTTATTAAAAAAAGGAAAAATTATTATTTTGGTCATTAAAAATTTATTTCGTATCTTATATGTACGATTAAAATTTGAACTCTGAATATTCCAATAATTCACCTTAAGAGTAAAATTTTTAGTTACTAGGTTGCTTGATAAAAAAAAGTATCTCGTTATCACATTCGTTGTTGAATATATTGAAATTGCAAATAGGTTTATAAATGTTTCTTTTATAGAGGGTTTTATATTTAGAGACAATTTTTTTATAAAAGGTTCCAACAAGTAGGGACGGAGGGAGTATAAAATAGAATTCTAATGGTGTGTTTTATGTGTCTTCAAAAGAATTAACTACTTTTTTTTTTTACAAAATGGGGGGCAAAGCCCCAAAAGAAATTACTAGGAAACTAGAATTAACTACTTTTTAATGATAAGTCTCGCATTTGCATGTCTAAGGAATTAACTATTTAAAATTTACATGGTTGAATTTTTGGATAGTTGTTGCACTAACTTAAATAACTTTCATTTACAATTATTTTAGGATGGTGTGTAATTTAAAAATTTCAGCCTAAAAAAAAACCGAGTTTGAAACTATACGGTACTAGTATTTGAGCCTCAAAAAAATAAGACAAAAGTTTCAAATCTCAATTTTTTTAATAGGCCAATAATCTCAACTTTATTTTAGAACCAATTCTCTAAGCAAAATATTAAATTTTTTTTTTTTGGTAAAAAAAGAGGGCCGAAGCCCAAGAGAAAAGAAACTATAAAGCTAGACGGACATTCCTAGGCATACAAGCCCCGGAGAAATCGTAAAAAAGAAGACTCTGTAGCTCCCTAGGAGGAGACTCAAGAGAATGAACATCGAAAGAACTTAGAGTGTAGCTGAAATTAGCTAGCCAATCAGCGCTTCGGTTTCCTTCACGCCAAGTGTGAGACAAATGAACTTGCCAATTCAATTTCAGGAGCTGTCTGATACGACGCAAAAGTGGATATGTTTCCATTGAAGTTATTTTTTTGTGTCACCATATCAATCAGAACTTTCGAGTCACTTTCAACGTGGAGTTTTCTGATTCCCTGTCGGTGAGCAAGGTCTAATCCCAAATACATTCCCCACATCTTCGCATGAAGAGCATCACAATCTCCAAGTTTTCGAACATGTCGAAATCAATTACATAGGAATATGATAATAATCAAATCAATTTTCTCTCTCACGTTTGAATCCAATTATGCACATAATACTTATGGTATTTCATTAAGCAGAACAATAATCAACTGTCTAGTAATATCAATTTTTAAACCGAACTGTCTAGTAATAACATATTTTCAAATTTTAAATCCTAGTGGTTACTATGCTATATGGTAATCCAGCTATGTTATGTTTGAAGGAGTGTGTGGTGTACCTAAAATGAATTTATATGTATGGAGGAATCACTTTTGTTTCCTTAAATTAAGCATCAACATCCACCTGCAGTCAAAGAAAGATGAACAAATTGATTAAGTAATGCTCTCTTTAGGTTCAATACTTCAATGAAGAGGAAACAAGATTAGACGAAACCTGCATAAATGGAGAGAAAATCAAACCCTCATCACATCTTTGATCCTCTAGAGATAATAATCTCCCCATAAGCTACCTCCTGCTCCACTCTTAGGACATCGCGGGTGGCAAGAACTGTGCACAACAGAGTTACAACAGATATATTGATATATGAGATGTCAGATCTTCTTATTAATATTAACCATTAGTAAAATAGTAACATAACTGATAATAAGTTTGGAGGACTGCGAAATAATACCACAAGTTTGATAGAAAAGTAGTGCTGCTTGTTTTCTTGTCATTTTAGCAGTTAAGGCATGTAGGGATTCATATTGAGGAGCTCCAGGGGAGCCAAAATGTTGTTTCATCTGACTGTAACATTCAAAATTTAATAAATATACCTTATTATTATTGTTATCAAAAGTAATACTTTATAATGTAGGTTCATAAAATATTCATACTCATGGATTGATTTGGTCAACTCATCACGAGGATGATTGGCCTTTCCTTGTGTTTGAGTGGGTGCTGTCTCCACAAAAAGATCTGAAAAGAAACTTGTGTTAAGTGGATAAAGAATAGATTACTATAGCCAGGCTTTTCCAATAGTATAGAAACCATAAAAAGTGATATTGTACCTTGATCAGGTGTTGGACCGATGTTAGACAACCTAGGTTTGAAATTTGCATCTGGAAAATTTTCATTCTCAGCTACTGTATGAAGCCCCCCACTGCTGTTTCCAGATGATGAACGCCGCGTTCTCTTTGTGGGTCTGTTAATAGTTTTCAAGCATCAATCCTTGACAAACTTTTTTAACAAGACTACAATTTTCATCTCTATTTGACAAATCAAATATCAATTTTTGTATTACCTTCCTCTCTCCAAGTCTGAATGTGAGGAATTACCATGTCCAGATACTATGCTTGGGATGGAAACTGCATTGTCTCCTCCCTGAGATCCGTCTGAAGGAACAATTGCATCGCAATTGGTTAATTATTATAGGCATACAGTTCAACAACTTTGTTTTGAAGGAGCCAAGATAAAGATACACTTCAGCAACTAATTTAGAAAAATGAATGATCAAATGACCAATTAAAGATGAAACATACCAGATTTTCCTGGTGAGGCGCGGGGAGTCCCACCGGGTACTCTCAAACCATTCTCAGGGATATGTGTCACCGGAATCTCTCTCGAACCATTAACTGGGATGCGTGGCCTACCATCAAGATCTTCAGAACCCTTCACATTTAGAGATTTTATCAGGAATGAAGTTATTATCCTTCTAAAAAATATGGAAAAGAAAACCAAAAGATGGATGTAGTAGGACTGTAGGAGACTAACATGTCGTGGAGGTGATGTAGGTGATGGTTCTGGAGAATGCTGTGGTGAAATCCTAACTGCATAAAATAATTATGGTTGTTACCTTCTGCTTAACCCTTTCAATGTTAAGGTTGAGTAGTTTCACAAAAAGAATGAGAGAGAAGGTAACAAACACAATGACTCTATACAGACCTGTTGGTGAATCATTATGGGGTGGTTGAGTGCTCTTAATCCATGAGTCAACAAGAGGCGTTGGATAATGTATATCTTTGTTTACAATTGAAAATGAGCCACCCTTTATCACACCAATTGGCACCTCCATGAGGTTAGCTATCTTAGTTGAAGACATGACATCATGTCGCTGCTGCGACTGAGAGAAGCAGTAACACACTGTCTAAGTATAGTAGTCTAAATATTAGGCATAGGATTTCTAGATGCATAGTGAGTGAGTATCAATTAAAAACCTTTTCCATTCCTCCTCTTTTCGAGACTAAAGCAGTAGGGTCTTGAATCCAGCTTTGGTATGTAGGAGCCACAATCACGGTTTGCTCACGGTCCATTTCTATTGGTTTTACTCTTCTCCTTTTAGCTGCCCCTCGCCTTTGAGGTTCCTGTTTCATTACACTTACGTGGTTGGTCATTTTTGCTTTTCACAATGTCGTAATGGCATAGATAAATGATTATAGTACCTCTCTAGCATTCATGTTGTCATTGTGTTTCCGAATGCTCGGGTGCTCAGGAATAGGATGTTGGTCTTCCACTATATCATTTGCAGAATAGTTATATCAGTGAGGACAGAACAAAATATATGCATGGCAAGAAACATCAGTTCATGGTAAGAACATGGAAACCAAATTTTTTAATGCATGGCCTATGAGCTTAAACAGGCTTTCCATTATAGCCAAAAAAATAATCAAATTACGTAAATCAAAATCCTATATTGAAATTTAAAAGGCAAAAGAATCAATGCATTTTAAAATCAAAACATAATAAACACAAAGTACTTAATTCTTGTGTATGTTCCCAATTCCTTCCCCCCCACCACACTTAGCCTCATTTCCTAGCCTTGGAGTGACTCTGTGCTGCCCGTTCAGAGTAGAAATGAAATTGAGGGGATGGAAATACTTGTTCCAACATTTATTGATTTACTCTATATGGAAATACAACCTGCTAGATTGGTATGATACTCACCTCTCTTTGGGTCATCTGGAGGAGGTGGGGAGGGTATAAACACGGGCGGAAATTGACCATAATCCCATGAAGTTACATTCGGTTGTGTTTCGTCGTCTTCAAACCTGTCTCACAACATTCAGAAAATCACACAGGTAAGTAAATGATTTCAATAATAACTCATCTTCTTAAGATTCAAGAATCAACTAATAGGATTGATGGTTCGTTGATCTATGACACAAATATATTTACAACTGCATCTCAAAAATGACTAAAATACTGCTAGAAAGAACACAGTTATAAAAAAGAAGGATGGTTGAAGCCATTTACCTCTCATCTCGATTGGGTGGATCCCTATTATATTGGAAAGGTTCGGGTAGGTTAATATCCTCCGGAGCAGCTGTGAATATTAAAGTATCAGCATAGGAACAATTAGACCAAATGCAACATGTAAATGTTTGGCAAGTTCAATATGAAAACCTTGATGGTGATCATCCCCTGGATCTCGATTACCAAGGTTAGGTTCCTCGATATCATCAAGTGTCTGCAACAAAAGAAAATGCATAGATAAGTTCTATCTTGTTTGCAAAGCCTAAAAAAAGAAACTATAAGTTATTGGTAGATTATTATAAATTAGCTCAACAATGAAAAACATGATTTAAATGCTATATTTTCTGTCAATGTATTACCATAGAAAAGTAACCATTATGCTGGAACCATGTTGCATTAGACTGAAGGGACTGTTCCATTTCAATAGTCATCTGCTCTTTATCCGGCAAAGTAATTGCCGATCTCCTATCAAAAAGTTAACACATGGCAAATTAAAGGAAATCAAACTAAGAAAAAGTAAAATGTAATCATCAATAGCTTCAAACTGAACAAGTTGAAATAGAAAATAATTAACAATTAATGCAAATTTGATTTACTTGGCTTGAGATTTCCCTTTAGGAAGCATAGTAGGATCTGGGCCACTCTTTACTTTCCAGGCTTCATTAATCTCAACCTTACATAATCAAATTTAAATCAACTATATATACCAAAATTGAAATCTATTGAAAATTAAAAAAATAATAAGAGAAAACTAGAAGTTGAATTATATACCAGAAGACGTGAAACATCATCTGCATGAAGAAACACAAAATTCAAAAAAGAAAAACAGAGAGAATTCAGAAACGACGTCGATTTAACATTTTATTAACTAATCAATCATGAAAAACAAGCACTCAAGAAATTTACCATAAAGCATCTTCACTTTTCTTTCATAGACAATCACAACTCCACCTTTTAAAAGCACAAAATCCATTCAATAAAATCACAGTAAAGAGAAAAAGAACACAAAAAAAGTACCAAACATAGAAAGTGCATGAACTATGAATATACCCATGAGAATTCCAGAAAGTCTCAGAGCCATTGGAATCGCTGGATTCAGAATCTCTTCACTGTAAACAAGCAAAACAAAACGACGCCGTATAATAAATTCAGTTAAAGAAGAAGAATAAGCAAACAAAATCAACTATCAATAAACAACGGTTACGATACCAGATCTTGATGATATTGAGCTTACTCAATTTCTTTCTGTTAATCTTCGAATGCATAGTCGCAGCCATCCTTCATCAAAGAAAATCGATTACGCTTATATTGAGCTTATTTTAGCAACAATAACAAATTCCAAACAGCGATCAAAAAAATAAACAACGATTTAACTAGTTTCGAAATCATTATGTCAACATTGTAAAATTAATTCTGAAACTTATATATACGAGGAAATTTAAATGCAAATGCAGATGAAATGCAAATAAGTAGTTCAATTCAAGGTTTCAGAAACAGAGCATGAACATGCTTGTGAGAGAAATTTCAAATGAAGATTAAAAGAGAAAACGTGAAAATGTGAAAATCAATACCAGATTTGGCCGAGTGGAGCTTTTCGAGCGAGAAGCTGGTGTGAGTAAAACATCTTGTAGTTGTAGCTATGGAGATGAAAAGAAAGTTATCTGTAACGTGAAAGTTGCAAGAACTGTGCGTAACGTAGTGTTAAGTTGAAGAAAAGTTGAAAAAAATGTGAAGAAAATTTGAGAGAGAGAAAAAATGAAAAAAAGTGAAAAAGCGATTCTCTCTGAAATCTCTTATTTTTTTGTATACCCGCCAAATGCACACAAGCAAGAAGCGCATTGTGAGGGGAGGAACGCACTCGTAGTGAAAGGGAATTGATCCAGTACACGAGAGAGTGTACAGTGTTCTCTGTGCTATGAACTGTTATTAGCTTGATATGAATGGTGATTATCCTACGTGTATTTTTGAACGGATAAGATTTAATGAGGTGGAGTGTAGTAGGGTACTAACAGGGTTTTTAGTGTTGTAGAGGATTTGGAGGTTTTGGGTGCTTGTTTGTTAGAGTGGGACCCTTGTGATCAACGAATTTCTTTCTCGTTCAGTAGCCAAACGAGTTTGTTATTATGGTGTGTTAGTGGAAAATTGGAGTAACAATTTTGAAATTTTTAGCTTTTTGTCGTTACTGTGTTTAAGGATGTGTTTGGATTTCATGATTATACTTGATAACGGGTTTTTGTAATTGAAATTTGTTAAATTGAATGGAAGCATTATACATGTAACTAAAAGCTTGAATATTTAAGTTTGCAAAATTAACTCAACTTTGAGAAGATCATATTGTTATACTTAACATCTTTTTCTTATACTTAACATCTTCATTCGAGTTTAAACATGATATATAGTTATACTTTTGTATTACGGTCACAATTCCCCTTGTTTAAAAAATGTTTTTATGTAACCTATTTATAATTAAAATTCAAATAAATAATTTGAGCTCATTCAGTTTTTGTCTACACTTAAGTGTCTCCTAAAAAATGTGATGACAAAAGTTCAATTTGAAATGTGATGATATAAGTAATATTGAAATGTCATGAAATGTTATGTTATTAGTAGTAACATTGAAATATCAAGATATTTATATAGAAGTTTCTACTGCAGTTAGCGATTGCTAATTTCTGCCAGAAAATTTACGGAACACACGCATGAGTCGAAAATAGAACTCTCAACTCTTGACCACGTACATATTTAAGAGGACTAAATTTTATACCACTTAAACTAATTCATTGTTGATAAATAATTTTTTTAAAAAGAAATTATATTCATCTTATTGCTGTATTTAGCTTGCGCTTAGAGGCAGTGTTAATTATTAATTAGCCTTTTAAATTAGTTAAAGCTGCATTTTAGTTATTTATGCTAGACTGATAGTTTAGTTTTTCTTCTTTAGTCCCTTTTACATATTATTAACAAGGTTATTCTCTTTATGTTTACAAAAAAAGGTTATTCTCTCTATAATACAGTTATTTTTTATACTATTCATTTTAAGTTTTATCCATAAATCAGATTGTTATCCTTAAAAAAAATTCTCATCTGAAAGATGGATGTATTTGGACGATCAGCAACACACGGTGGCAACCTTCTTTGATAACGGATGTAATGTACAACACAAATTTAGTGTCCGCATGTGTATCAAGATGACCATGATATAACTGTAAAAGCAAAAACTAAGAGCATTCATATCCATGCCACTCACTTTGGTTGTATAAATGGATCCCACCTATTTTTTATTATTATTTTATA
Organism: Trifolium fragiferum; assembly: GCA_954870985.1. Taxonomy (NCBI): domain Eukaryota; kingdom Viridiplantae; phylum Streptophyta; class Magnoliopsida; order Fabales; family Fabaceae; genus Trifolium; species Trifolium fragiferum. The sequence goes on along the minus strand of OX940791.1, from coordinate 9,205,230 downwards.
CTTTTCTACTTTTTAAACCACTCAACTAATTTTTCTAAATATCAATGTCACTCTTCAAAAAATCTAAACTGGGTCCCACTAATACCACAATATCAATACCCCTTCATTATTTTAAGTCATAGTGTAGTTGCAGCAAAAAAAAAAAAAAAAGAACAAAGCACCATGCCAAGATTGGATACGTGGTTAAATTGAAACACCCATTACTCCTCAAATAGTGGTAGCCAAACTGACAAAGGTTCCAAAGTTTGTTTAAGCTACTGCCGATATTCATGCTCTAAGTGGTTTCAATCCCCACCACTGATTGATGCAAAGGCATGAGCTTTGAATAAAGCCATCACTTTTAAAATGATCATAAAATTAAATTAAATTTGACATCTTGGTGTCATTTGATCTTAATCCTATTTACTAATTGTAAATGTCATAAAAAGGGTAACTCCAATAATCAATCTGAGTTTGACCAAATTAAACATGATTGTCTTAAATTGTAATAAAATTATTCAAACTTTAAGATAAATTTTATAAATAAGTTAATTTCGTTATTCATTCACTTGTCGGGACATCAAAATACTCTTGTATTATTACAACTTTGAAGAATGAAATATTTGAGTTTGTTTTGGTAAAAATAAAATAAAATTCCAAGTCTAAAATGCAATTTTAGCATTTAAAACAAATTAAAGACACATATTCCATAATAATATTGTCACGTGAACTCAAATATTCATTTTTTTTTCCAGGAATAAACCTTTTACTCTCATCTCAATCTCGATCCTAAAGATCCATCATTCCACCCCAACAACGCAGGCTTGTTCAATGGAGAAGCTAGTAGAAGTATGCGAACCAGCAGAGGTTCGGATAGAATTCACACTCCAAACCAAATGCCGAACCACAATTCAACTCAAATCACTAAACCCAACAAAACCAATAGCTTTCAAAATCCAAACCTCATCACCCAACAAATTCCTAGTTAACCCACCGAGTGGACTCATTCAACCACTCTCAATCTACACCTTCCAAATCATCCTCAAACCACAATCTCATCTCCCTCGTTCATACCCTCGCTCACCCTCTGATAAATTCCTCATCAAAACCGCTGAGTTTAGTAACTTTTCATCTAACTCGTCCGAGTCAACTCACTCCGACACCGATTCAATCAACTCGTGGTTTGCTACTCGTCCTTATGGATTTTCAACTTATGATATTAGACTCAAAGTTGCGTTTGTTGGGAAGTTTCTTTTGTATGATGCTGTTTCTCGTGGTGATTTGGAATGTGTTAGGAGTTTGATTAAACGGCAGCGTTCTTTGCTTTTGGATTTGAACTCTACTGAGTCTGACTCGCTTTTACGAGTTGCTGCTGAGTTGGATAAACCGGATGATATGGTTCATGTTTTGCTTGAAGCTGGGTTGAGAATTTGTGAGGCCGTTGGATCTGGCAATTTCAAGGGCTCTGATTATGTACATGTGGCTGGTGGGAATATTCCTTGTGATGAAGAACAACACGTGAGTGCCTCATCATCACTTGCTACACTTTTTGTCCTTATTTACAGAGAAAAAAGACAATTTTTTAAAAGCTAGTACTCCCTCTAGTCCTATATTATAAGAAAAAGTTGTCATTTTAGATATGTATCTAGACTATAATATTGTCCAGATACATAAATTTTATAATGAATCTAAAAAGCAAATTGTTTCTTATATATAAGATCGGAGGGAGTACTATAGGACATTTCTTTATTTAAAAATTAGCGAAACATGTATGATTGTGTATACCATAAATCGGCAAAAATAAAAAAACGGTGTATATTAGAAGTTTAGCGGCTAAATTGCGAGAAAGAATGATAGTTTATGAATTAAATTATAAAATTACTCTGATTAAATATTAATTAACTTTAAGAGTTTGATCTATAAAAAATGTTTTAGAGAGGAATGTAAATCCATTTATATGTCAGATTGGAGCGTTATTTCTTCACCCTAAACTTTTATTTATAATATGATATGATATTATAAACTTGATATATCTAAAATATAATGTTGTATCTAGACTATAATGCTGTCCAGATACATAAATTTTATAATGAATTTAAAAAGTAAATTATTTTTTATATATAAGACCGGAGAGAGTACTATAGTACATTTCTTTATTTAAAAATTAGCAAAACATGTATGATTGTGTATACCATAAATCGGCAAAAATCAAAATACGGTGTATATTAGAAGTTTAGCGACTAAATTGCGAGAAAGAATGATAGTTTAGGAATTAAATTATAAAATTACTCTGATTAAATATTAATTAACTTTAAGAGTTTGATCTGTAAAAAATGTTTTAGAGAGGAATGTAAATCCATTTATATATCAGATTGGAGCGTTATTTCTTCGCCCTAAACTTTTATTTATAATATGATATGATATGATGATTGTTTATCGTCCCCTTTTGCATTGTTCTCATTAGAAAAATAATACAATCATAAGATATTTTTCGATAAATTTGCACAATCAAAAAATATTTTTTAAAAATTTGCACTATTAAAAATTATTTCTTAGTTGATAGCTCTGATACTCAAAAAATGGTGACGTATCGTGTCTGATATGTACTTGATATCGATACTCTTCTGATACGTTCCGATACTCGTATCAGTAAAATATCGGTTGAATTATTATTTTTAAATAAAAAAAAAATACCCGATACGTCTCGATACTCGTATCGATAAATTATCGATTAAATCATTATTTTCAAATAAAAAAGTAATACCTGATACATGTCTTATACGTCCCAATACCCGATGCTTGTTTGTATCTTTAGCACTTGTGGTTTTTCTTTGTCAATATAATTTTTTACTTTACAAAAGAAAAATTATGGTGTCTTACTATATAACATGTTATTAAACATTTAAGTTTTTTCCAAAATTCTGATATAAGACTAGATATTTTCTAATTTTAATTATTAATATTGTTGATTTTAGTCATGTTTATATATTGTGTATTTATAGATTTAATTTTAAATTTAATTTTTAAATAACGTATCGCGGCAGTATCGAATTGAGAATTTAAAAAAAAATTATGTATCGTTATCGTATCTGTATCGTGTCCCGTATCGAGGCTTTATACTTTATAGGGACGACATGAGAAGAATTCTGATCATTTATGAGAGCGAAGAACAGTCATCTTATAAAATGTTTGATGAATTTTTCTGGCATTAGGTGGAGGATGTGGAGCAAGGAGAATTGCTGTTAGAAGCTTCAAGGCAAGGAAATGTGAGGGAACTTGAGTCACTATTAAGAAGAGGTGTGAATTTCAACTACCGTGACAATTATGGCTTAACACCACTTCATGCTGCAGCATTTAAAGGGCACAAGGATGTGGTGTTAAAGCTTAGTGAGGCAGGGTTGGACTTAGAATGTGAGGACAATGAAGGTCATGTACCTTTGCATATGGCGGTGGAAAGTGGTGATATTGAGACTGTTAAGATTTTTGTTGACAAGGGTGTGAACCTTAATGCCATGAATAAGAGGGGTGTCACACCTTTGTATATGGCTAAAGTTTGGGGTTATGAGGATGTGTGTAAGTTGCTTGTTAGCAAAGGAGCATACTCCACTCTTGCTCTTACATTGGCTTAAAATTGTATTTTTTTTTGTTATCAATCATAAAAATTAAATTGAGAGTGGAAAATATATGATGGTGATGAGAAATTGGATAATGTATGTAGGAGTGTTTGTGGGTTGGGTTTAGTCGATTTTAGCCGAATCTGTTACACGACCCGGTCAAAATTAATTGGGTTGGATGTACAGTCCAGATATTTTATGTTAGACTCGGACCAACTTAATCTGAATAGTGAGTTAGTTGGATGAACGGGTCATGCCAATTAAAAATTCTAAATAGTTTTCAAAACAAATATAGTTAAATGATGTTTTATTTTATGGAAATTTTAACATTTTAGACTAAATTTTACTATTTCATGAGAATTCTACCATTTTAGACTATATGTTACTATTTAAAATTTAAACACGGGAAATTACAAAAAAGACATGTCAAGTATAGTGTAATGTTTATAGATTTTAACACATACAATTATTAAATTATATTATAAAAAAATAATATTTTTCAAACAGATTGAATTCGTGGATTCATGAATCTAAAATCATAAACTCATTACCCAAATCAAACTACTTCGAGTTTAATCGAGTTGGTTTGAATTGAATAGATACTAAAATATATTCTGATAAAAAATATATGTTGAATTAGATCGTCCGATTGAACATATCACCCGTCCATGTGAACAAATAAATACCCATGTTAATAAATAGTCCTGATATTGATTGTTCACCAAAAATATACCACTATTGATATTGATTAGATGAACTCTTTGGTCCAAATAAAAAAAACTTGTATAGACATTTTATTTTAATAATTAACATGAATTTGTATACCGTTGAGATGTATAACTAGGTTGATAAATGCTAGTATCTATTAACTTTTAGATCTATTAAAATCATCCACCATAATATATGAAGCTCACATATCTACGGGATACGACATTGATATAGCTAAATTTTCAAAATTTTCGATATGCTATCGAGTATCGACACAATATGTTATTAAAAATTAAATATGTACAATGTACAATATAACTAATATTGATAATGATAATAAATTAATATTTAAATTACTCAATAATTAAATAAGTGACAATCACATAAGTTAAGTTTTACTAAAAAAAACATAATTAGTATTATTAAAAAGGCAAATGCTAACAAATGCTCCTGGGGTACTCTTTAAGGTCTTAAATAGTACTTTATCCGGCCTTATTTATAAGCAAAAGTCAACAAAAAAAATTGGTCTCAAATATAAGCAAAAGTTACTAAAAATAACTTTATTTATTGCTATTCTTACAAAAGTACCCCTATTAATTGTTCTATTTTTTGACATGATTGCATAGTTCCAATGCAAATTTAATATATTGTAAGGGGTAATTTAGTAAAAATAACAATTTTCTTAATAAATGTGCAAATAGACATTTTTGCTTATAAAAGAGTTCGGAGGGAGTAAGTTTTTTAAAGAATTTTATGTGAATGTGTAAAGTCAATGCATTGAAAATTGTTTGAATAATTTTTTTAAATGGAATGCTTAAAGAGTGCCCCGGGGGCACTCGTTAACAAGACCCTATTAAAAAAATTTATTACTATCCAAAAAAGGTATAGTTTACTATCAAAAAAATGTATTACTATCCAAAAAAGGTATAATTGTCTGATACTTCTCTAAATATGACCACTATCCGACACATATCGGTCATATTTTTTTTAAAAAAAAAATATTAATTGTCTGATACTTCTTCGATATGCGTATCGAAAGGTATCAAATGCATATTGATATCGAATATGTGTTAGACACGATACTTGGTCATTTTTGAAGTATCAGAGCTTCATAGACCATAACACTATACTCGTTAATATCCAAATAAGATGCGTAAAGGTGTATCTACTCCTTTTGTTCATTGTCATTGAATCAGTTGACTGTTGTGCACTATTCATATGTTTTAGTTTGATCATATTTTTCTACTAAGGAAATAAAAATAAGGCACTCGTTAACAAGATCCTTATATATAAAATGTTATTGGATTCGTATCGATGAATATTTTCAAAATATAATTTTTTTGTAATTTTTACTAATATTACCCCTAATTCTTTTTATAAGAAACGGTCAAATTTTTAAGTTTATTGAATAATTAATGTATCCCATCTATCATATATAAATCAAATATATTAATTATTGAATGAACTTAAAAAGTCAAAAGTTTTTTATAAAAAGAATCGGGTGAACTATAATATAATTAAGGGTTAATAGGTTTTTACCCCCTACAAAGTAGGCGCGTTTTGCGTTACCCCCTGTAATTTTTTTTTTTGAGATTACCCCCCTGCAAAATTTATTTTTTTGACTTACCCCCCTATTGCTGACGTGGTAGGCAAAAAAAAACAGAATAACCGATTTAAAAACCAACACTTTTTAAATCGGTTGGACAAAATAACCGATTTAAAAAGTGCATCGAAGGGGGTAAATCAAAAAAATAAATTTTGCAGGGGGTAATCTCAAAAAAAATAATTAAGGGGGGTAAAACAAAACTCGCCTACTTTGCAGGGGGTAAAGACCTATTAACCATATAATTAAAAATATTAATATTCAAAATTATAGAGTATATTGATATGTGTAAAAAAATCAATTGATTGGTTCATTGTGGGATAAAGTGTCATGTTCTCGTGAATCTAACTCAATTGATAAATGACATTGCACATTTGTTCAAGAATCGGAGTTCAAACCGATATGTCCATTTATTCACCTTTAAAAAGTGAATTTTTAGCCGGTAAAAAAAAGTGACGGTATTAATGAATGAATAAAGAAAACCTTGGCACCCCACCGTCACTGAGTGTCAGTGTAAACGCGTCCAGATCCTAGGATTGAGTTGAAACAGCCTTCACTTCTTATTCTTAACACCAAAAGTAGTTCAAGTACAAAGGACAATCCCATTCAGACTTCAGAGATTCATCTCCTTCTTGTTCCATTAAGACACAAGACTCATTTTTTCTTTATATAAACCCGTGTTTCTCTCTTTCTCTTTCTTTCTCTTCAACAAAAATGGCAGTTCCAGCTGAAGATAATAACAACTTCTTCAAACAAAAAAAATACCCATTTATTCTAACTCTCTCTATCTTACTCATATCAGTTACACTCTTCCTTCTCACCACCACAAACACCACCTCAAACCCTCTTATTTTCTACTCTAATCTCAAACACAATCCAAAACCACCTTTCAACCCTCCTTCCTCTGTCTCTCTACCAAAAGATAATTCAGATTCTACAATAATAACTCCAAAGATACCATCAAAGGAACAAGGATTACCACAAAAGGAAGAATCTTTAAGTATTGATTGGAAGCTTTGTAAGGATCCTGTGACAGTTGATTATATACCTTGTTTGGATAACTATAAAGCTACAATGGCTTTGAAGTCAAGAAGACATATGGAACATAGAGAAAGACATTGTCCTCAAACTAGTCTTAATTGTTTGTTGCCTCTTCCTAAAGGGTATAAAGTTCCAGTTCATTGGCCTAAAAGTAGGGATATGGTGAGATTCATAGTTTGGTAAGAAGTTGTGTGTGTAAAATGTTGATCATTGTTTTTTGAAGTTTTATAAATCTCATTTGATCAATAATGTTTGGCTTTTATCTTAAGAGTCAGTATTCGATCCAAAGACCGACTAATCTGTCTAATCTTTTAGCTTTTGTTTGTAGCCGTCTTGTTTTAGCCTAATTTTAAGTGCATCTTTGGATTTGGATCGACTTTGAGATTAGCATAGTCGCGGTGAGATTGACAGAATCATGGTGAGCCGCTTGATTTTTGTAAAAGTTACACTTTAGAGCTTCAACATGATTTGCCAAACTCACTGCGAATCCCTAAGTTTAGTTTTAGTTGAAGGCCTGAAGCTATCAAAGTTGTTAAATTATAAAAAAGTTTACAGTTGCACATAGATCATTCTACATTATTTGATGAGTATAAAAAATGTATGACAATTGTGAAGAGATTTTTGCTTAGTGATTTACTCACATATTTGATTGTTAGTATTGAATGCCTGATTTATACTTTTATCTAGTTATGGAAGAAATGATAATGAAGTTTTATTATATTTCTGTTTTAACAGATTTGGTATGATAATGTTCCGTATCCAAAGCTAGTTGAGTACAAGAAAGACCAACATTGGGTTGTGAAATCTGGTGAATATCTCAAATTTCCAGGTGGTGGTACTCAATTCAAAGACGGAGTTGATCATTATATCGAGTTCATCGAGAAGGTATAATTTTCTTCCCCTTCACATGATTTTCCTTTACTAATATATATGTATCGTGTCAATAGGACTAGTTTTTGAATGCTTACTAGCTACTACTCTTTGCGGTTTGTTGATTTTTTTTTGTTGCTCTCTAGACGTTAGCGAAAATTCAATGGGGAAAGCATATTAGGGTTGTTCTAGATGTTGGTTGCGGTGTTGCTAGCTTTGGTGGTTATTTGCTGGACAAAAATGTTATTACTATGTCATTTGCCCCGAAGGACGAACATGAAGCTCAGATACAGTTTGCTTTGGAGCGAGGAATTCCTGCAACTCTTTCGGTCATTGGAACACAAAAGTTGACTTTTCCCGACAATGGTTTCGATTTGATCCATTGTGCACGATGCAGAGTTCACTGGGATGCAGATGGTACTTATCTATTTGTTGTTCAATTAATATCAATATCTGATAGGTATATTTATTCACAACTCGGGTTTATAACTTTAGGTGGTAAACCGTTATACGAACTCAATAGGGTTCTTAGACCCGGCGGTTACTTTGCATGGTCTGCAACACCTGTTTATCGTGATGATGATCGAGATCGGAAAGTATGGAAAGGTTTGTCTCTCATTATCTATCGAGATGTTTAATTTAACACAGAGAGATTATCGAGATTATTAGTTTGATTTAATTCATTTTATTTTATTTTTCAAAATGCAGCCATGGTGGCTATAACAAAGGCTATGTGCTGGAAGGTTGTGGCTAAGGCCGACGATTCATCTGGAATAGGGCTTGTTATATACCAGAAGCCTACTTCATCTTCTTGCTACGAGAAACGTAAAGAGAACAATCCGCCATTATGTGAAAATGCGGATGGGAAAAATAGCTCATGGTATTTTATTTCTCTAATTATTTCTTGTCCTGTTGCCTATGTTACATTTCCTAAGTATGTGCTTGAATTTTATTTTTTTTATGCATTATTACTTTTTTAGGTATGCCCGACTCAATAATTGCCTTACCCCTCTTCCGGTTGATGGTAACGGTAAACTGCAGAGCTGGCCCAAGCCTTGGCCTCAGAGGCTTACCAGTAAGCCCCCTAGCTTACCTAGTGATTCAAAGGTCATTAAAGAGTTCAACAGGGATAGCAACCACTGGTCTCAACTAGTGTCAGATGTTTATGCGGACGGTCTTTCAATAAAATGGTCAAGTGTTCGAAATGTGATGGACATGAATGCTGGTTATGCAGGGTAAAGTATAATCTATTTAGTAAAAGATTAGTTGTTTTTTCTTGAACTTCGTACGGTTTTATTGACACCAATCATATCTAACACTCACGTTGGCAAGTTTCCTCCAAGTTTCTTTCTAACTGATAACAAGCGTGTTATTTTTCAGATTTGCCGCAGCTCTCATTGATCGACCAATATGGGTGATGAATGTAGTTCCTATTGATATGCCAGATACACTTTCTATTATAATGGACCGAGGATTAATTGGAATGTATCATGATTGGTGCGAGTCCTTTAGTACCTATCCCCGCACATATGACCTCCTTCATTCTAGCTTTCTTTTCAAACATCTTGAGCAAAGGTATGTTTATTGTAAAATTGTAAAGGTGAGTTCTACATGGAGCATATGAATGTGTTGAGACTTGATTCTGACAAATTTCAATCTTTGACAGATGTGACCTCGTAGACGTGGTTGTGGAGATAGATCGTATATTGAGACCAAATGGATATCTTGTGATTAATGATTCCATGGAAATGCTTAGCAAACTGAGTCCAATCTTGCGTTCACTTCACTGGTCTGTAACGTTGCATCAAAATCAGTTTCTTGTTGGCAGGAAAAAATTTTGGCGTCCCATGAGCTCGTGAAGCTGAATGCAGACAGGTTGATGAACATGATGTTGTTGTTGTATTCTTTGAGTTACCCATGTTTCAGTGTATTAGTGTATTCAAAATCAAAGTTAAGAGAAAAATATTGGATTTTAAGAAAGGAATATTAACTTATACGATAGGTAATCTTGAATTTTGTTGTTGAAATCTGTTATTGAAACATATATTATAAGTAAATATAGAGAATTTTGTTCCTTTTTCAAATCACACCACAAGCTGCTTGCACATAGATGATGATTAAGAATTTTATAGTTTTTTTTTTTAGTAGGAATCTAGTTGTTACTATAGAGTTTACAACACTCACACAAACTGCCTATCAATCACTTGTACTGAAAATCATTCGCTATTAGATAGATGCGCCTAATCCAGTCCTTGTGGAATAATCGCAGCTGGTGGTTTAGTAAGGCATTAGGAAAAGGCATAATTGTTGTTTGAGAGATAACTAATTGTTTTATTACCTAAAGTTCACTTATATGTAGCCTACTGCTAGCTTTATCTTTTTAGGAAGAAGCTAAGCCAAGTCCAAGGTTAGACCGTAAGGCATCGATTTCCGACTGTTTTGATCCTTGTTCCACTTCTCGCCTCGCCCTATCCAACTGGACACCACATCTCGTGTTCAACTCATTCAAACACTATGAGATCCTATGGCCACGCCTTAGTCCGTAAGAGAAATCTGGTGCCATTTTAATTTTTGAAGGGTTTATTCAAATTTTCCCATTGGGATTGAAGAAACCAGTTATGCAAACCAAACATAGGTTTTTGCCACAAATTAGCATGTATGAAATCAAGGGCTTCAAAACAATAATGCTTGAAGCTGAAGTTGCTGATCTTCAAGCTTTCATATGCTTGGAGCCATAAAATTTATGATGTTTGTTTACACAATTACATGCATAAGTAGCATATCGCACCAACACTTATTATTGAAGGTGTGTCCAGTGTCGAACACCAACATATTTATGATTACATTCAATTTATCCACTTTCATGCATTATTACCGTTGACACGTCGATGTCTTGTATGCATGAAGTCTAAGTGTAGATTTGTGTGGACAATATTTTCTTTAGATCATTATCTTCCATTGAAAAAGGCATCTTGTATTTTTGTATATGTCTAGATCAAGGCACAATAGCACACGTACAAGAATAATAGATACATACATACATACACATTGAAAATGTACTACACAAAATCCTACATAGGAAACTACACAAATAAGTACTTGTTGCTAAAGAAATTACAAGGCATTTTCACAAATAAAATTAGAATTGTCACTAACAATCCTTCCATGATCAGATGCAACATTCCTATTATAACAATTAATCTTATCAACATGACTATAATTTTGCTTGGTACTTCCATGACCACTTAGAACTGAATGACCCATCACACGAATCCATCCTTTAGATTCTTGAACATTACTAATTGAATGTATGAATCCCTTACCTTCATACCTTTCATTGAAACCATGAGATAAATTAGTAATAAGATTGTATCTATCATCCACACCATAAGGTTCTGTCACAGTAATAACTCTTAAAGGATACTTTCTCTTAACTTTTAACTTAGAAATCATTTCACCTCTATAATCAAACACTTTGACTTTCTTCTTGAATTTAAATTTCTGCTTAACCATCTTATAAGTTCCATTTTGTTTGAACTTTATAACATTGCTAAAAGTGAATCCCTTCATTACAACGGTGGTGATGTTACCGGAACTCGTTAAAACCCACCCTGTCGTCATTGTATCCTTCCCTGCTATCACCTGAAACTCACCATTAAGTCCCGTAAACTCTTCTGCGCGTTGAACATCGGTTTTCGGACTATGACCAATAACACGATTCGCACGAACTATCGTTGATTCGCGGTCTAACCAAAGATGCAAATTCGCATTCACAAGCCAAAATGATAATCCTTTTGTCACTCCAATTCCAAAAACATGTCTTCTTCCATCGAGAATCTTACCTAAAAACGGCGTTAATTCAATGTCGTAGGACGGAAGATTAAAAGCACCAATTGCAACAATTGGTTCCCAAAAAAGCGGATTAATTCCACCGGTGAAAATAACCGGAAAAGGAATCTCCGATCCAACAACCTCGCCATCAATTGTTACATAAACTTCTCTATAAGCTCCATTCCCTCTCCCTGTATCCAAACTATTCGCCGTAATATACGAATTCGGTGGATTCGAATACCAAAATTCATCATTTCCATGAAAAGAAACGTATACTTCAAGAACCGCTTTGAAAGTATTCCGCGGAATTCGAATTCTACGTTTCTTCAAATCTTTTTCTTTCTCCAACCTAAACCAAAACCCTTGTTTTCCATCATCAGATAACGGAATAATCAAATCAGCTGGTAATTCATTCAAAACCCTAGAATCTGGTACCGGTAATTCACTCACAAGAGACCTTGATCTTGATCTTGATTTTGATATTGATTTTGAAATTGGATTTGAACTTTGATTAAACGGAGCCCTAACGGTGTTTTTGTAAAAATACAAAAGAGTAACAGTAACGTGGAAAACGCCGGTGAGTTCAGCGTTAACGATATTTTCAAGCATCATGGTTAAATCGAGGTCTGATTTAGTAAGAAGGGAGGTGTATTTAGTAATATCTTTCCGAACATTCCAGAAGATTCTAGAATTAGGAGGTTGAGCGGTGCTTGTACGGAGAATTTCAACTCCGGCGAGCCAAATGGCGGCGATGCGGTCGTATTGTTGGTCTTTTGTTTTGGCGTGGAAGTGAAGGAGGACACGTGTCCATGGTGGAGGACAATTAAAGGGTGGGGAGTATGGTGTGGAAAAAGGGGGGGTGTTGATAGTGTTTTCAAAAGTGTGGTGGAGGATTTGATGAGAACATGATGGTGTTGGTTGGTGCGTGGGGGGTGGGTAACTTACTTCTATGTATTCTTGGTGGGGCCCATTTGGGTGAGTTTGTTGTTGAGAGGTTTTGAAATGGTTTGGTTGAGAGTGAGAGTGGGAGTGATGAAGGAAAGTGGTGAAGAAAAGAATGAGGAAGTATGAATTTTGAAGGAAAGTGTGGAGTGAAGGAAAGGGTTGCATTTTGGGGGATGGAAGTGGGAAATATGAGAGAAGTGAAGAGGATCTTTTAGTTGATGAAAGAATTTGCAATAGTTGTTGTAAGTATTGGTAGTTTTGTGAATTGCTTGATTTATAAGTAGCATCACATGGATTTGTGGGACCATGCTCTACTCTACTGCAGTCACAATTTTGCGCACGGTGATCTAATGTTCAGTCGCAAAATAAGTAAGTTTGGATAAAAAAAAATGTAATTATTAAGAATTGAATTCGAGTTCTTCTTACGATTTGTTTCAGGGCAGCTAGTTAACAACTTAATATATTGGTTGATATTTTCCGCTTTAAAACAAATTGGGACCAAACAAATTTAAAATAATTATCGTAAACATAATTCAGTTAGTAGAAACGTTATAATATGTTGAGATTGAAGTTCGAACATTTTTTTCACTTCTCATCTTTAAGAGGTAAAATTATGATCACTATATTCTTAACCAAAAAAATAAATAAATAAATAAATTGCATTTGAATCTAGACAATTGAATCTTAATCATATGTGTCACATACATGTTTGAATGTGTGAAATGAGTGACTAGAGAGAACCAGATTTGGGATTTGTGTGTGCAATTAATTTACTCGACAGGTACAACTAAACTAGGAAATTTCTTCCTTTTCGAAAGGGAAACAGAAAGTAAAGGAAATTTCTTAGTTTGAAGAGATGCTATGCATGATGATACCACAACTTTTCTATGAGAGTCAACTAACTAAAAAAGCATTATTGCTACAATTCAGGTTAGCAACAATACAATAGCAAACAATTCCATTTTCCATCTCTACATATTTCAGTTGAAAATATAGTTTGCGGCTGAATTCTTATAAAATGATACTTTTGTTTACGGATAAATGTGATGACAGCTTGTTAAGGTCGTATCAAATAACCATAAAACAATGTTTGATCCATGTATGTCTGATTGTGTCTTGCATAAACAGCTTAATGGGATAAACATGTTATTATTGTTTACTAAGTTAAGTTAAAGTTTTGTTAACGCGCATTTGAAATAGTTAAGGTCTTAAGGAGAAAGATGATTCCTTCCTTAAGATAGATTAACTTTAATTTTCAAGTGAATGTGTGACATGGTGTGGGGAGGCCTTTAACACAGTTCATTAATTGGAATTTGGAGGAGGATATGTTAAGAATCATCGAATCATATAGATGAAGATCAAATTCATAAGTAAGATAGAGAGTATACGAATATTCATGAGTTAAAAGCTTATAAAAAATCATATTGATTGATAAAAGAATGATAATATATATATATATATAGGGTGATAAAATTAATGCAAGAAAGTTAACTTTTTATATTTTTAAGGTATAAAAAACACAAGTTCCAAGATATAATTTCTATATTGATATGCTTAACTAGTGCCCCGGGGGCATTGTTTAGCATTTTCCATATATATATATATATATATATATAGGAGGGATCCGTTGACTCCAGGAGTAAGTCTTCATTGACTTACTCCGTTTAATAACTCGATATCGGTATTATATTTCTTCAATTCAACCGTTGAATTCAAAGATCTCATTGAGTAGATCAACTCCACAAATTTTTATAAAAATTTAAAAATGCTTGATACTTTTTTTTGATAACTTCAATTGAACGTACAACAAACTTTTAAAAAAACCGTTGAATTTCAATGCTTCGAATACATAACTACGTTTTTTGAATTTTTATAAAAAATATGTATAGTTGATCTACTCAATGAGATCTTTGAATTCAACGGTTGGATTGAAGAAATATAATGTCAATATCGAGTTATTAAGCGTAGTAAGTCAATGAAGACTTACTCATGGAGTCAACGGATCCCTCCTCATATATATATATATATATATATATATATATATATATATATATATATATATATATATATATATATATATATAAAATTACACCGGTGTAACATTTGAGTAATGTTACACCGCTCAATAACGTTTTAACGAATTTAAATTTTACGAAATCCACCGTTGGATTGAAAGTTTATATCATACAAATCATCCATGTTAAGTTTTACGAAAATCTAAAATCGTTTGATATGTTATCGGGACAAATCAAGATTAACGGTATTCAATAAAAACGCAAAAACCGTTAATTTTGATTGCCCTCAATAACATACCAAACAATTTTAGATTTTTATAAAACTTAACATGAATGATCTATATGATATAAACTTTCAATCCAACGGTGGATTTCGTAAAATTTAAATTCGTTAAAGCGTTATTGAGCGGTGTAACATTACTCAAATGTTACACCGGTGTAATTTGATCCCTCCCCATATATATATTAGTGTTCTATTTATATGACTTAATTAACTAACTAACTGAGTAACCAACTATAATTAATTTTTAATTAACCGACTAACACCAATAAACTCTAACTATATTCACAGATACTATAAAACTGCAGTAGTATTAATGTTCTTGGGGTTTGGCACACACTAGCATAATGACCTAACATTGTCCAAACACACAAATTAGCTTGGTAAAGAAATTATTGATTTCATAAAAATATGTTGAGTGCAAGAAATGACTGTGATAATACTTCTTTATGAAATTTATTTTAATTAAAAATATTCGTGAGAATCAAATTAAATGATGATAACATCTCAGTCATCAACTTTGAGATTTTACGATGATCAAATTAAAAGAGAATTTGTAATCATCATTACTAATATTTGAGATCTAAATTTTTATTAAACATTTAAGAATCTAAGATGACCAAACCAAAAGTAAATTATTATTTTTATATATGTTAGTGGTTAGAAATTTCATCTTTAAGATGAATAAGTGGAATGTTGGAGTTCAAATCCCAACTTCTATATATAAAATATGATATCTCAATAGTAGATTTATAGTGACCAACAACACATACAACCTAATTATTTTATTTGATGTTTTTTCGTGTTTAAATGTGTTTGAGAAATGAAAATACAATAAATATTAATTTATGTGCATTATTATTTTAATAAATAATTTGTTTTAGTCCATGCATCATAGGGGTGAGCATAAATCCGCAACCCGACTCGAAAACGATATAACCGCCAAAAAATGGAAGCACTCGGTCGGGTGCGGGTCGGATCTCGGTCAATAATTGTGAAAAATTGGTCATGAACGGTTGTATATGGGCGGGTGCGGGTCTCTAAAAATCTATCTCTTCATAACCGAAACCGACCGAACAATTTTTAAAATACAAATTTTTTTTTCTAGTTTCGAGCACCTATCTCTCTCTTAATATCATATGCTCTTCACTTTGTTAATTTTATCTATCTTTGATAGAGAAGAAAAATATTGTATTTTACAAGTTTTAGCTTGTAATATGTTGATAAAGGAGATGTGAAAGATAATATTTTAGATTTATCTTAATTTTTACTTCTCATCTACTATCTATTATTGTCGTTGAATTTACAAATTTGAAACAAATTAACTTTATCTCATTATTTTTATTGTATCTTTTGTTGCAGTATGTACGAAATATTGAACGAATTGTCAAAAAACAAATAATTTTTTTTATCAATGAAGTTTTAAATGTAACAACAACGTTTCAATCTAACCCGTTAAAACTGACTCGTTGTATCCGTCACCCGTATGACCCCAACCTGAACAAAAGGAAGACGTAAACGGTCAGAATTTGGTCCAAATTAAGAGGTCGCGGTTTTTATTGGTTTGACGATTTTCGACCCGAATCCGACCGATGCTCATGCCTGATGCATCATATATTTTGGCTAAAAATTGGTGATGTGATATGAGTTTGTAACATAAAAGAGAGAGAGTAGAGAACTTGGTGGTGGATTGCTCCGAACTGAAGGTCGGAATACGAGCATTGGAGGTGACCGACGATGGAATGCCCAAGTCAACTTAAGGTGGAGGTGGAATTTAGAGTAATGCATACTTTGTGAGGTTGTGAATGATTGTATATATAGGTCAATTGATGTGACATTGTACATATGAATGTGACTTTTAGTTTAATTCAAACCAAAAGTTTAACTTGAAACCATATATTTTAAATGACATAATATATAATGTGATGATGTGAAAACACAAACATTAATAAAATTGTAAAAGCAATTATTTATAAACTTAATTTAAAAGATGCATATCACATAATTGTAATAAAATATTTGTTGAAATGACTAAACTTGTCAAATTTTAAAGTAGAGAAATCACTTATATAAAATAGTCAAAACTGAAAATAAAAGTATGAAGACTAAACAAGGAAATTTCTCCCTTTTTCAACTTCTTAAACAAAAAGAATAGTGATATTCAGCATGATACACTATTAATATGAATGAATATTACCACGCCTTCTCATCTGGAAGACCGGAAGCAAGTATGCGTTTTTAAGAAGCTTGAACGACGTCGTTTTAAAAAAGTTCGAAAAATCACGCCCACCGTGGGGCTCGAACCCACGACCACAAGGTTAAGAGCCTTGCGCTCTACCAACTGAGCTAGACGGGCTTCTTGAATTAATTTACCGCTCTGTTGTATTTAGAATTATTACCATATGGCTAATAATACAGCATATACTATTATACTTACACTTGTGGAGAAATTCTAATATGGGCACAAATCCAAATAAGTATAGTTTAGACACACCCACATTGAATGATAAAAATTAAAGAAAAAATGAATAAAGTGATATTGATTGATGTGACCATTTTATTTTTCTTTTAATCTTTTAAATTTATGTGTGTGTGCCTAAATTTGTGTCTAAATATGTTGTGCCTATGTAAGAATAGCTCTACATTTGTGTATCATAGCATAAGAGGTAGTTTTAAGTTGAATATTTAAATCATTTCATGTTTCATAATGTTGATTTGTAATTTGATTCAAATATATAAATCATTTCATATTTAAATCATACGAGTTTCTTTTTGGGGTCTACATCACATGTGAAGTTTTTTATAAGCAAAAGTGTAATATCAAAAAGTTAATGTGATTACTCACAATCCTCTCAAGGTGTCCATTTATTTATTTTTAGATAAGCGATAATTCATTAAAATTAAACTCACATTTTAGATTTAAAGTCGGGTCACACGTTCGTCATAGTAATTTCGGCATTTATTAGTTGAATTATGACTTCTAGACCCATATTTTAATCTAATCCTTGATGAAAGTTGTTACAAATATTTAAAGTGAAGTTTTCTATTCCTATATCCAAATATATATGTTTAAAAATAAAGACAACTAAAATATAATTATTTGAATTGCTTAGAATTTTAAATCTTCTAAAAGGATAAAAGTATATGATGTATTTTGTTCAAGTTGTTTTTTTTACAAATGTATTTTGTTCAAGTTAAATTTTAAAATTATTGGGGCTCCATTTTTCTAGGAACTAAAGAGTAAATACAAAAAAAAGGACAAACTACCATTTTGATCTCAGTAAGACCATTTACAATGGGCTAGTTGAAAAATGATTTTAATAGTTGAATGTCTACAATGGAAAAGTTGAATTGAGTGTTTAACAATATGTGTATAAATTGGAGTTGAAAATTTACAACACTTTGAAACTATAAAGCCCCGATACTTTAAAAATGGTCAAATATCGTATTCGATGCCAATATTTGTCGATACCTTTTAATATCTATATCAGAGAAGTATCAGACAATTAATATTATTTTTTAGAAAATAAATGACTGATATGTGTCGGATACTTCTCCGATACACGTGTCAAAGAAGTATCGGAAAATTATTGTTCTTTGATGATGGAAATCAATGAGAGAAGACTGATACAATTTGTGTTTCATCTTAAGTAGTGAGTATTAAAGTATGATGTTCTTTATGAATAATCAACTATGTATTTTTTGGATTGTACTAAGACGTATTTTTGAATAATACTAATTATGTCATTTTTGGGTAGTACTTAACTTAAGATATGTAATTACTAATTGTCACTTGTTTACTTATTTTGAGTAATTTGAATGTTAATTTATTATCATTATCGATTTTAATTATGTTATATATTGTGCATTTATATATTTAATTTTAAATTTAATTTTTTAAATAACGTATTGCGGTCGTATCGTATCGAAAATTTTGAAAATTTTATCGTATCGCCGTATTGGTATCGTGTCACGTATCTGGACTTCATAGCATTGAAACAACAAGTGGTGCGGGAGGGAATAGGTCCCCTTTCTTCCACTTGGCAACATATTATTGGTTGCTATGATTTTTAGATTTTTATCTCATCCTTATTATTTGGGGTCAATTATTTCGTAGTAAATTTATTTATTTATTTTTTGTTTCACCAAAATTCATCCCTTTTTTTTTTGTCTATAAATAGATACTTTTTATTATAAACCTATAAATAGAGACTTGCTTCATTTGATTTGGACACATAAAAAAAATGAATTTTTCCTTATAATATTTCTATTTTGCCTTCAATAAACTGTTGTTTGCAGCTCTAAACATCGTTTTAGTGAAAATGGAATCCCAACAATAACCCTTTTACCACCCAAAATTCTACTAATTATTCTTTCAACTGTCCAAATTCCAACAACTATAGATTTTAAAATGAATCTTCCAACCAACTTGATCCCCAAAATATACCAAATTATGGCGCTTAGGATAACGCTAAGCGTATGCAACAAAGCTGGTGGTCGGAGAATGATGTATTGGAAAAAACATAAAAGAAAATAAGAATATGAAATGAAAGTGGCGGGGTAGTATGTTGAATTTTATTAAACAAAACTATTGTAGTGAGTAAAAGTTTAATATGTGTTGAATTATTAGATGAAAGAGAAATAAGATGATATGAAGTGTAAAACTAAAAAGTAAAAAAGGTGGGTGGATGTTGAATACTAGTATTCATACCCGTGCATCGCACGGGGCGGCACGGGAAGAATTCATTATAAAAGGTGATCTCAATACAGTATATGATAACATATAGTCGGAAAAAGCATAATTAATAAAAACAACACTGATAAGTCTATTATAATTTATCATACGAATTTAGCATGGCAATATTGATAACATATAGAAATTTATCGAATATTATGGTTCATAATTGTAAACATACAAAATTGAAAGCATAATTTCTAATAGAAATCATCAAATACGAAACGATAGATTGTCATTACAACATAAATTAATAAAAACTTTAGGAGTCTGAAAAATAACATTAGAGTCATGCAAATAAAGAGACATAATAACTGATTTGAATTACAAACTTAAAGATCAGGATTTATGACAACCGGATCCATGTCAACCGGCTGGTCGACAACCATATCCATGTTAAGCGGCTCGATGACAACCACGGTTAATACTCCAGTTGCATTTGACATAGTTAATCTTAGTGTGAAACCTGCTTGAATGTTAGCATTATGCAAAAATCGTCCCCAATTATTATCTAGGTATCTGTCACGGGTTCTCGACAGTGCTGTTCTAACAGTGGCTTCCATAGAAACATTTGAGTTTTGTAGAACAACAACAATTTGCTGGTTATTTCGCAAATGCCGACCAATTCTAGTCGGAAAATACTGCATAGTTGGCAGGAAAAAATAAAATCAATTCAACTTAATGCTAATATAATAATTAAACATTATATTGTGATTAATCAGTTGTATTTGTTATTTACCATGA
This sequence comes from Trifolium fragiferum, assembly GCA_954870985.1. NCBI lineage: Eukaryota > Viridiplantae > Streptophyta > Magnoliopsida > Fabales > Fabaceae > Trifolium > Trifolium fragiferum. The sequence continues at coordinate 9,184,865 of OX940791.1, read as the reverse complement.
CAGCCGTACTATTGACATGACCATCAGTAATTTCCATATCCCAAATCAACATATTAGCATTCATCCTGCCACAATAGCATACCTAAATGGTTGGTTTTTTATACTAAAATTAAAATAGCTTCAATTAAAACCTAAATTATGGAGTTTAAAATAGCCATATTTGAGTTTGAAACATATAACATGAGTAAATTGGATGAACACGCATTGTAGGATAAAGAGAAAAATATAATGAAAGATATAATCAAAGACATTGAGCAACAAAAAAAATAAAATAAGGAAGAGTTTGTAATGCAGCTGCCAAAAAGGGAAACTAAGCATGTTTTAGGTTTTCAAATACAATGAAAGCTTCCTAAGCTATAATCAAAGAAATACAGATTTTAGTATAGATTGCAATACAAAGTTGTGGATTCAAATGATGGTTTAAAAAAGCACAGAAATTTAGACCACAAACACATCATTTTTTTCATATTGAGACATTTCTTCAAACACTTTGAGTGCTACGTGTCGCGATCAAATGAGAGTTTTCAAATACAATGAAAGGAGAGAAACACCATTGATAAGCATGAGATGAACCCAAGCTAGAACTCCAAACAAATCCATCAGCTACTATTGAACTACCGAAAAGATTTAGAAACAAAAAAGATACTTAAATGCATTTATATTTAAATTTAGCGCAAGACATTGTTCAAATCCAAAGAATATCAGAAACATGCCAATCAAGGTATCCACAACATACTTGTAAAATATATAAGAAAAATGGCAATATCAGACACATCATACTTATTTAGCAACTATGCCTATTTCTAATATTAACAATCAGTTCAATTTAAATTTACTATCATACAACACTATATCTAAAACATATGATTGTTCCTCAACTTATCAGAAATATCCAATTAACCAATATCAGAAAACATGATTTGCAGATTTGGAATATCAAACGAAAATCAACAAAACTTTATTTGAATTAAAGAGAATGAAGAAGAATTGCATGTTTATGATTATTTGAAACTGATTGAAAGATAATGAATTGAGAATTAATTTGGGAGAGAATGAAGAATAATGGAAATAAACAGAAGGAACATACATGATTGAAGCAATTGAATGTTGGGAATGTTTTGGGTCTGCAGGTTGGATTTGTTGCTTCACTGTGTCTGAAACCCTAAAATCTCTCAATGGAAATAATGGTTAAGCCTTGGTGTCTCTAGTTCACGTGTATATACCCTGATATCAATAACCCATTGCCTTTTGGTTCTATTTTGAAGTTGGGCCCAATTTGTGTCTAAGTGTTAAATCCAAACAAATCCAATTTTAAAAATATAAGGGTATAGATGAGAGTTATAAATGGCATAAAAATTTATAAATTACAAATATTTTCCTAATTTGTAGGGGATTAATTCTAACTTTCGCAAAGTTGCGCAAATTTGTTGCAACCACATCGAACAGATATACATGATATTCACCTATAGTTATAAATATATTATATCGTAACCGAATATATAAAATATAATTATAACCACTAATATCGGCAAATAAGAAAGGAAAATTCATATATAATATATGCTAGATTTATAAGATTTGTTACAATGACGTAACAATAGCCATTAAGAAGTTACAGACAGCATATGCAAAATAAACTTAACATAGTCATAAGCCAAAATCTCCTACTAACTAATAAAAATTGAAATAAACATGACATGGTAAATAAAGATATATTTGTCTCATAACTCATAAATTAAAGTGGTATTCAAAACATGTAAACATGTCATGTTTCAATCCAAAAAAAACCTGACCCCTTCTTGGTTTGACCTGCAAATATATAAAACATTATTAGTTAGTTGACTTATCTTTTTGAACAACAAATAACCAAACAATGTAAAAAATAATACCATGTGGTTGTCAGTTGCTACAATTGTTCAAAGACTTCAGGATAAACCACATTCAAAGTGGTTGTTGATGTCTTGCCGTCTTCATCTAATATTACCATTTTCAAGCCTTTCTTGGTTGTTACTCTAGATATAGCTACATATAATTGGCCATGCGTAAAGACTGGCCGAGGCAAATATAATCCAACCTTTGAAAGTGATTGCCCTTGACTTTTGTTTATGGTCATTGCGAAACACAATGCTATAGGGTATTGACGACGACAAAATTTGAAAGGTAGCTCTGAGTCAGTAGGAACTAAATCCATCCTTGGAAAAAAAACAGTCTCACCAGTATTTTTACCTGTGATGAATTTTGCAGTTATAATGTTTTTGCCTAAATCTGTAATTTGTAATCTTGTACCATTACAAAGACCACCAGCCTGATCAATATTGCGCAACAACATAACCGGAACTCCAACTTTAAGTGTGAGTCGATGATTGGGAATACCCGAACAGTTAATGTCGTTCAAAAACTCAGATGTAAACCAATTGCTTTGTACCTCATAATCCACATCAGACTGGCATGGTGTATCACAACTTAAATACTCTTTAGAATCACCTGGAATCATGGACAGGACAAAATCATTAACATCTTGAACAACATCTAAGGTAGGTGCAAGGATAGCTTCATCTTCAAAAAAACCTTTTTGACCAATGTTTGTAGCAATATTTGGATAAACAAAATCCACTAAAGAAAGCAACGGCTTATCATTGTCGAAAACGCAAAGCTCTTCAGGAATCTCCAATTGCATTTCTCCAGTTTGATCTGTATTCCCAAAACCATCACCTATTTGTAAAAGCCAATCTGCAAAGTCTTTGATTTCATTTTGTGACTCCACTGTTTTACCACTCTGCAACCTCATATTTTTTGATAACTTCAAAACTTGACAATGTTTCCATAACTTGGATGAGCTAACTGTAGCCTTTATAATTTGCCCTCTTGAACCTTTTCTAATGACAGGCAAAATTTGTCTAAAGTCTCCTCCCAAGACAACAACTTTGCCACCAAATGGCTTGGACCTGTTAGCCTTGTCCACCTTTCCCATCAAATCCTTCATTGTACGATCAAAGGCTTCAAAACATAGTCGATTCATCATCGGAGCTTCATCCCATATGAATAGGCTTGTAGCTCTTAACAGTTTGGCTCTCATAGAATCTTGTGTAATATTGCAAGTAGATTTGTCATTGATCTCCAATGGAATGCATAATGTAGAATGAGCGGTCTTGCCATTAGGAAGCAACAATGAAGCGATTCCACTTGAAGCAACGTTTAAGACTATTTTGCCTTGTGATCTAAGAGCTGCTGAAAGTGTTCTCCACAGGAAAGTCTTACCGGTACCACCATAGCCATACAAAAAATAAAACTGAGCAGTTTCGGCTAAAACAGAATTCATTATTATTTCATAAGCAGAAAGTTGATCTGTATTCAACTGTTGAACTAAACTTGTATGCAGAACATTTAACTCATCTTTGTCATAATTCAGCTCATCTACTATGAGTTTGTTTAGAAATTTATTGGCATCTTCAATTGAAGGCATAGGCATGGTTTTATAATCACTTAATGATCTTCCATTTCTCATCAACAACTCATTGATCTCAATAAGGCACAAATTTTCTAATTCTTCATCAGGTATTTGTAAATCTACATAAATGAAATTGAAATTAAGATATCATAACATATAACATTAAAATCATAATAGACCGCAAAATAAATAAATGTTATTAAGGGAAAGATATGATTACCTGGAATTTTGAGTGTCTTTCTTCGATGATATACAATACCATCTGCTAATAATTTCCAGGTAGCACTCCAAACTACGAATGGATTGTTCATAGTTCCCATATTTAACAATCTGACAAACAAACTCCTCATTTGCCAACCTGTACCTGTTTGATGCGCTTCAGCAATTGCATCTTTAAATTCTTGATCATCATTTAAAAGTCCCAATTCACTGCAAGCTTCTTGACATGTTTTACATATCTTACCCTTGACAGTTTTGATACTTTCATAGCTTGTGCAACCTCTTTGAACTGTCAATAAAACCCTCAAGTAATACAACTCACCAGCTCCAACAGGAACATAAGTCAGCCTTCCAATGCTACAACCCTTCTGCCTAGGAGTCCAACAACGATCCTTTTCATGACAAACAAACTTTGAAGGAAATTCAGCATATGTCAGATTCCGTCCTTCTTCGTATTCTTGATTTGCCTTGAACCATGCTAGAAACATTGAACCCATCATTTCATTATAGCTAACAACATTATGGAGTGCACTTGTATCTTTGTAAGTAACACATTGTTGATTTTCCAAATGAATTGATAACCGAATTACGGCTGGAAATTTTTTATGAATGTCAAATTTCAAAGTTCTCCAAACAGCCTCTGACGGAGACAAATACCTGCAATCATACCAGCGCTTGATTTCATCAACAGCCTCTTTTTGAGTTGTAACACCTTTGGCATTTGTGATTTCAAGATTAGATCTATCAGGACCTTTATTCACATATTTGAACAAATACTTGATGGCGTTTGACTTGTTACAGGCCTCAACATTTATATGCGCTTGATACCTCATCAACAAAAAAGGATTGTAAGGAACAACATAGCCGTTGTCCAATTTAACTCCATTTTTCTGTACAACAACTCCGGTATTACGTCTCTAGTATGACGGATAACCATCTTCATCAATAGTTGTGCATGATTTATACTTTTTTGGGAAGAATTTTGAGCAATGATTACCATCCATGCAAGGAGAACTTTTGTTAGCCTTACCACATGGACCATGGATCATATATTTGGCAACAACACTATGGAGTTTTGGATATAATTTTGGATGAGGAATTTCAGCCGATATGACCTTGTCGATCTCACGACCAGTGTTGATTTTGTGTCCAGCACCTAACCACAATAACATATGTGCATGTGGGAGACCTCTTTTTTGAAACTCAACCGTATACATCCCTATGATCACCAAATTATAGTTGAAAAATTATTAGTTAATTCAAACAAAACAGACTTAACAAAAAAAATTTCAATGGATAAATGGTAAAAACTTTGAAGTAGACATTAACTTGCCTGCTATAACGGTGCCAAAAATCTCAAATTTCTTTAAATCTGACATTATTTGATCTAACTTCATTTTAAAAACTCTACATACAATGTCAGGCCGGTCAGATCGTTGAAGACCTTTGGAAGAAACTAAATCACGTATCTCTGGCCAAGTTGCATTACATGTAATTGTAATGAACAAATCTGGATAACCAAACCTCTTGCAAATTCCCATTGCATCTTGGCAATTGTTGAACATATATCTTGGACCTCCGGTGAAAGAATCGGGCAAAACAATGCGCTTTCCAACTAATGAAGCATCTATGTCTCCAAGTTCAACTGCTTCTTGGAGACCACTCAATATATCACAACGAATGATATCTCGATTCTCTCTTATATAGGATAAGCGTTGCGCCTCTATCATAGTGTAACAATCCACAACATACTGTTGAAATAACCTCTTTGACTGAACAATATTGCCAAATTCATTGTTTCTTTCTTGAATTTTAAAGGCCATGAATTCTCTAATAGTGACTCTGTTTTTCTTTTTGTCGATTGGCTCTTCTGCTGTAGCCCTATGTGGGATATCTGGTTCCCAACCATTTTCACCCCTAGGAAATATCAGAGGATATTGAAGAGGCAAGAACAAAACATGAGTTTCATGTATCCTTGTCAATCCATATTTTCTGTCGTTAACAATAACATCTCTTCCAAATTCTGAATCATCAAAATCACCAACTATCAATCCAGCCACTTCATCAGCTGATGGAGTATTATGCATCCTTGAATCTTGATGACGTTTGCGAAATAGCCTTAAAGACAACTGGGGACAGTTGGCTATTTCTATGGCATCTCTCACCTTTCTAAAAGACTTTGCAAGTGGATTGCAATGATCCAACATGTCTTTAAGATCTCTAACTAAAGAAATATCAAGTCCACCTGAATCACTAACAGATCTAAAAACAAAAAATTCGGTATAAGTCATTTGATAGAGATGAAAAAGTCAATATAAGAAGGTAAAGACAGTTTAGAAACTAATATGAATTAAGAAACATTACCTAAAAATTTTTGCTCTATTATTGACTTCATTTTGGGTATCATAAACATATAATTGAGCAAACTTTGGAGTTACTCCTGGTTCAGGTAATAAAGAACCAATTCTGTGATAATTTTGACCCGATAGTATAAACTGTGGAGGTCCTTTGCCATTGTTGATTTTAGTGATTGGCTGACCACCCATTGAAGTAAATGCGAACATGCTATTGTAAGCCCTATAATTATCTTGGAAATGTTTGCTTCTTGGATCAACTCCATTTATTAACTCTAGCAAAAGTTTTGGAGGTTTTTTTATGAGAGGGAGTTCCACTTTGCCTCTTTGACAGCATATTGAAAATGCGATATCCTTGCCATTCCTAGATTTCTCAGCTCGTTCCTCATACCACAGTTCAGCATAACAGTGTTTGCAAGTAAACTCAGGCAGTCCAAAATTTAAGAAAGCTGCAAGTAATAAACTATTTCAGTAATTGATAGCACAAGGACATATGGTATACATATAATGATATATCTGAGTTTTATTGTGCACTAATAATTTATGGTACTATATTAAACCATTAAACAAAATTAACTTCTATATCAGATTATTATACATAATGATACCTTCAATTTCAGATTTTGCATACATTGTAGATTTGTAAAATTCAATGTCATTTGTGTCATGGGAAATCCCTGTGTTGTAAAGAATAAAAAGTCATTATTACATATAGGATTAACAAAGAAATAATTCATAGTTTGTAGATATAAGGTTAAATGATAAATACCATCTATCAAATTGTCATCATCAAAATCTAGCCTTTGAACACCAATGTATCTATTTTGTAGACGACTTGTCCTAGAGCTTTTGGCTTTGACAGTGTTGGAAATAGGATTGATAATTGCAGATGATGGCTCAGATGACCTGAGAATAGTAGCTGTATGTAAATAGGAATGGATTATAAGTAAAGCACAGAACAAATTTGTTTAGTAATGTATCTCACATATATCATAAAGTTAACCTGTTCCCTTGAGAGATTGTAGACTTGGAGTTGAAGGTTGACCACTTGAGATACTGTATATGTTAGTTACACATTCAAGTGGAGTGAAATATTTAGGATTAGGCTTCCTAATTCTCTTAGACGGGAGATTCTGGTTTGCATTTGATTTGGTTAAATAATATGAGAAGATGAGAATTGTCATATAAATCTTGGAATATCCATATGAGAGGTAAAAAGACAATAATGATGAAATTCCTGTCATGACAAACCTGCATCCAACTGAGAATGTGGGAGGGTAAGTGAAGAAGTGGATGTGTTAGTCAAACATGAAGCTGGTGTAGGAAAGTCAGAAATAGGAGTATTGCATCTCTTAGGTGTGCAAAACGAATCTGATAAGAACATGTTCAAAAGATGGATATAAAAACAGTCATGTAATAAATCATGTTGATATAGTAATTTTGGTTTGAAGTCTTACCTGGACTCAAAGGTGAAAGAGGGATTCTAACTGCTTTCCTTTTGGAATTAACAGATTTAGCAAAAACAACTTCATTTGGAGAAACATTTGTTGGTGGTATATTTTCTGGAATAAATAAATGAAATAAATCAGGTGATTAAGAAAGCCAACATATAAAGAATATATTTTGTATTACCATTGAAACATTTTGTTGTACATGAGAATGATGATTTCAACAATTTTTAATGGTAAGGAATATTTGTAGTCACTTAAAACCAAACCTGATGATGACAATGTACCATTTTGGGTAAGCTTCTTCCTTTGTTGTATTCTACTAAACCTTGCCAACTTTTGTTTGTCAATCTCCATTTTATCAAATAGTATTAGAAATCCATAGCTGCCATATTATACTAAGAGAGTTTTGTGATGTTGGTAAGGTTAATGGTGTTTGATGGTTAGACTTGGTAAGTTGTTGTTCATGGTTTTGGTCATTCACGTGTAGAGATGTTGCTTGAATAAAGTGGATGAAATTTTTTTGTTAACACTTGGAGAAATGTATTGTCAGATGGCTTCTATTTTGATGATTGGAAAAAGAGAAGTTGCAATTGACAATTTGTTGTATGGCTATTTTGGTAATAAAAAAATATAAACCTTGGTAAGATGAAATAGTGTTGTCTCTATCTTATGGGAAGATGATCAAGAATACAATGGAAAAGGCTAGTATGTAGCTATAGGTCAAATATGTTTTTTAACTATGTGAAGGTGAAAAAGCGTTTTCAAATTCTGCATATTTGGCATCTTATGTTTGATAAACAATTTTGTCAATACATGTCCCAACCTTAAGGTATCTACCTAGGAATATATGCATACCATATTGGAAAAACATATATTAAAATATATGCATACCATATACCTAAATATAATTGATATGTATATTAAGGTTTGATGGTAGAGCATTGTTAAGTTAAAAGATCAGTTGAGCCTATAAATAATAAAATAGAAAGTTAATTGAAATATGAAACATATTATGAAGAAAGGCAATTTGAAATGTAAAATTGGAATGAAGTTTCAATTCATCATAACAGAGTCATTAAAGTACAAAGTAATAAACCTTTGGCACTTGCATTGAGCCAAGGATCAAGAGTTACTTAGTCATTACATATGATTAATTATACAAAATATCTGATAGGTCATCAACTTCTAATGAAGTTCCAAAAAAGATAAGCAAACTACAAATTACAAAGGTTGAATTGTTAAGATCCTTCCAAACAGACTTGAGAGGTGTTGAAGTTTGTTAATTGCGTAGAAGTTGCACGTTAATGACTTCCGGGGGCTGTTGAATTTGGCAACGCAAGACATCACCAGCCCTCAAACCTCTTGCTATCCTGTAAATCTTCCAACCATCATACAGATGTTTCTCAAATTCAGAGCGGTCAGCCTTTTGAATAATACATTGTTGATTCATTCCAGTATCAACATGTCTAATAGTAATGTGCTTTTGATTAGCAGGCAGCACATATCTTGAAGTTTTGTTAGGAAAATGCTACAATATTGAACACAAAATATTAGATTTGGAACCAAAAACCAGTTATATACTGAGTATAAATTTGTACAATTTGAAATGACTTACAAAGACTTCATTTTTCTGAATCATAGCTTTTGTAATTTTGACATCAAAGTTATATAACTGGTACTCATCAATGTCAGGAGGTAGTTGCTGTCCTTGGGGCTGAGCTGCATCATCTTGCATCTGAGCTGCTTCATGAGCATTGTGGAAAGCAACTATGTCATCTAAATTGGCCTGGGCCAACAGCTCTCCCTCACTTAAAACTTCATCATTGTCCTCATCAGAATCAGAATCCAAATTGATAATTTCATGGCGAATAGCACGGCGCTCACCATATTTAAAGATTTTGTGAAATTTCTTTGGAAACATGAGAAACTCATTTTTCTGAAAACGATAATAGAGGTAAACAATTGATGGCTCAGTAATATCAAAAAAAGTAGAAATAGCACATTTTGGCTTCAAAGACCACTTCCCTCTAGTTGCCTTAAAAGCACATTCAACTTTTTCTCCGCTAGTGTCGATCAACCATGCAGGGACCTCATACATGAGTTTGGTCTTAAAGTTGAATAGGAATTCATCAGATATTTCAATTTTGGTCTAAAAGAAAAAATAAAATAAAATTAGACCATATATATAGGGTTAAGTGAACTTAGATGACATGGATACATTCCTATCAATACTAAACGTGTTGACTGTAGTAAATACCTTATTTGGATACACCATTGTTTTGAAAAAAGTTCTTGCATCTGATGATAATATATTATCATTCCTAAGATATTCAAGTAAAAGTAGGAGAAGGTTACACATTATACTATAACACTATAATGCTAAATTGAATACAACTTTTTAACTAAAATGAACTAAACTAAAAGAGGAAGAAAAGGAAGACATACTTAGATTTAGGAACCACATTAGGAGGAGGAAAGAAAGTCTCAGCTAGGAGAGTGAAAGTGTTTCCTTGACCTTCATAGTATAGAATGACTTCGGTAGGCTTTTCGAATCCATTGTTAAGTGCTACCTGTTTTCCATCGTCAAGAACATAAGCACCTGCATGCAGATTCCAACTAACCCAAGTGTCTTCTTTGTTTCCGTTACGTATCCAGCAATCGACACCATTGTTTCTAATTTGAGGACCATAAGTCTTATAGAAATTTGGACAAACATATATCTCTGCCTACAATGGGAAAATGTTTGATTAAACTTATTGAATAGCGGCATTATGTTATTAATTGAACTTGAATGAAATTAAATCACAACAACCAAACAAATAAAAGAATACCTTATTAGGATCAATTATAGTTTTGAACCAAGGTGGAGTGTTTGTGTGATCTCCCGGTGCATTCCTTGTATAATAACGTAACACAAATCAAATAATTAAAAGTTTATAAACATGGTTTCAGAGTCACTGCAGGTAAACCTATTTATAAATGGTAGCAATTGATAGATGTCCAATATTATAGTTGCCATAAAAGAAAATATGTCAATTGACCTTGACGAACAATAATGAAAATTGATACCCCAGCTAAAAAATTTCATTGTTATTACAATAACCTTTTACAAAAATGTTATCAACCTGGTAGTAATATTCTAAAATTTTGTATGGGTGTTTGATAAATTATGGATAGATGCATGTTTGAAAAGGACAAACCCTAAACCCTAATTGACAATAAACAGAATTTTGGATGGAATTATGATAAAGATTGAAATTAATAATTTCATAGTTCAGTAAATGAATAATTTTGGCTGGAGTTATGATAATGATATCTAAGGTGGTACATGGCTATGCTTCAATTTGTTTTAACTGGTGTGATGAGTCAAACAATGTGAAAATGGCAAAAAGTAAAAGTAATAGAAGATGGTGATTACCTTATTCTAGAAGAAGAAGCCATGGCAAACCGTATGGTCCCTCCTTGTCTGTTGGTCGGCCTTCTTTGAGTGTGGTATTGTACTGTGGTCCCTCAGCTAAACTAAATCTCCAGCTGCACAATTTTGGAAGTGAATGTTAGGTAGCTTTTATTTCCCTTTTACTGATTACCTTCCTTCGTATGCTTCATGGTTTGGATGGGTGAGAAATTATGTTTGGGCACAATGTTAAAGGTCCAGATTTGGTTTTTCATTGAGACCATCAAACTATGAAATAAGTTTGAAGCCCAACAATATGCAGTGAAGTAAATACTATGACTATTTTAAGGGGGTGCAAAAGAGTATTTTTAAAAAATCATCTAACAGTGAATGGACTCTTATATTTTGTAGTTATTGATCTCATATAACAAAGAGTATTTTTAGATTCTACTGAGATGGTGAAAGCCTAACTCATAAGACAATGAATTTATTAAAAATTTAAATATTAAAGGAAACTCAACAATACATTATATTTGAATTACTAAAAAACTTAACAATATAAATTCCATTTTGATGGTCTAACTTTAGAAATGACTAAGAGAAAAATATAGTTGTATTATAATATTGCCCTTATTCATAATTAGCTTATGTTCCTGTTATAATTGAATAGTATATTAGCAAAGAAGATAGATGTAGATAAATAGCGATGCACACAAAATTAAAAGGATAATAATAATATCATATAAAAGTTCATCAATTAGGATAATATCAGAAAAGTCAACTGCCACTTGACATACAATAAGAAAAAGTGAAATTTAAATAGTCACATAACTAACATTATCAATCCACTGCCACTGGATTAATTTGATTCATTAACCTACAGACTTGAAAACTAAATAACTTAAAAGGCCTTAAACATGGGATATGACAATTCAAATCATTACAAAAAAAGGCCACTTGATCCACCCTAGGCTAGGCAATTTTCTCTATCTTAATTGCCTTCTTCAAGAGCTTGATGGGAGTGTTATCATCCTCATCTTGTTTGGTAGGAGAAAGTCTCTTTGCAGTGTGTTTCTTCTTGAAAGTCTTTGTTGGACCATCAGCAGCAGATTCTTCATCTAGGATAACAACTCCAACATTCTTCCCTTTTTCAACCCTCATATCCTTCCCAGCATTATTAGCAGCTGCCTTACCCTTATCACTTGCAGCTAGCTTGCCATTACCAATTGCAGAGACCTTCTGATTCTCAGGTGTAGACTGCTTAAATTTCTCAACAGCAGGTGGCTTCCCTTGATCAACTGCAGATGCCTTACCATGAGCAAGTGCAGATGGCTTACCTTCAGCAGATGCAGAAGGCTTGGCTTGAGCAACTGCAGAAGCCTTTGGATTTGCAATTGCAGCTGCCTTAACTTGACCAAGTGCAGGTGACTTAAATTTTTCTGGTGGAGTTTGCCCAATTTGGGTGGAGTCCAATATCTCCATTGAATCATCAGCAAGATTAACTATAGCACCAGAAAACTTAGACATCAAATCTTGTGTAACTTTGACAGGTGTTCCCTCCAGAATAATCCCCTTTCCCTTGACAGAACTGCCCTCCCCAATTTCAATGTCCTAGACAACATAGACACAAACATAAGCAGATGTTGAAGGTAAAATAATATCTAGGTTATGTTATTTGTTTTAAGCATGAAATATAGATAAAAATTTTAACCTCAGCTAGGACATTTGTGGAGCCATCAACTAAAATATCTTTCCCTTTGACCAACAGAGTACTTAAAGAACCATTCTCCTAAACATGAAGATGATAGTTAGGAACTAACAACAGATATAAACTGATGGAATGAAAGCAAAAAACATGAAAAGGGAAAAACATACATTAGTGTTTTTGACAAAAGTAGCATCTTCGTTGTCCCACTTTTCTCTAAACTGATTGATGATAGCTTCATCAGTGCATATCTTCCTAACACGAAAGGATTGTTCAAATCTTGGATTAAAGGAAGGTTTGGTCTCAACCTTAAACAACCAGGTTTGATCAACCATGTCAGCAAGTTGTGGAGGCAAAACTCCAGCACCACCAGCCTAAACAAATGTCAAAATGGCAAGAGTTAGGTGAAACTGTATAAAAATCAAAGCTTAAGTAAATTGATATACTCACCCCTGCTGATCCCTCTACCATATCAACACAAGTCATGTTGAAAAGAGCAGTTGCATCTTTGTCAAATATGACAAAACATGCAGAATCAGTGTGATCTAAAACACGAACCCTGATAGAAAACCTGCTTGAAACAGACAACCAACAATTAAAAAGTTGAAACTAGATAAGAAATTGATAGAATGCAGTGTGAGTATTAGCAAATATACCTAGGGAAAACACGGTGAACATGCTTGTTGCACTTCTCACAATAAAACATCCTTGAATCCGGGATTACAGCTTTGTTGCATATACATGCAGTATACCAATAGTTGTTCGGATTGAGAATCTTTTTGACAGTTCCAAGCACAATCTTCATTTGTTCCTAAAAGTGTGAAAATGTGAAACAGTGAATAAAAGTGAAACGGACTATATATTATTGAGGTATGGAAGATGTGTGTATGATAAATTGCTGTAAAATAAAGTGGTTAAATTCCTTACAGTAGTGGCATCTTTAAGAGCCTGAAGTGTGCTTCTTGGAGTATTGTAAAGAAATTCATCAATAGGTTGAACTTGGGTATCAGCCATAATTTGAGTAACAGGAGTTGGAGCTTCAAGGAGCTCTTCTTGCCTAATGATATAAAAAAAGGTGTTCATTTCAATGTTCAAACAATAACATAAAGTTTTCTTTACTAAACTGAAAAGTGTTGTAAATTAAAACTTTAAAAAACAGACCTTGATTTGAAAGCTAAACTTTCTGCAGAGGTAGGATTGAAAAGCAAGACACTACAGTTCATACAGTTTTGTATGTGAATCTTGTCTACACATTCCATGTCAATAACTAAATCAGATGTGAGTATAATTAAAAAGCTAGATAAAATGAAGCATATAATAAATGTATTGGACAAAGTTACAACCTTGAAATGTTTTTGCCTTGGCAAGCTGAATAATGACAACAGCATTTTGGACCTCGCCAGCTCCAAGGAAATTGTTGAGCACATCAACATACCCCCCAAAAAGTGTGCATTGGATCTTATGCCTAAGGTATTCATATAAAAACAAATTTTAAGTTAAATCCTGGCTGGTGAGAAGCAATGTCCTCATTATAAAACAGTTTCAGTGGTAAATAATGATAACATACAATGGATGAGAAAGAATCCATGTAAAACCTTGAAAATAGTTTTATATCCAAACTAAAAAATATCCAAAATAAGTATAACAGAATCTTTTAATTTAGCTAAAACATGGTTTAAGCATAATAATAAAACTGTAAAGTAAGCAAAACTGAGAGCTGGTTATGCAGATAAGCAAAATAAAAATATCCAGATTTATAAGCAAAATAAGCCAAATAATAAAACTTTAGCCAAAATAAGTATAGTTTTATCTAAAACATGGTCATGCAGATCTAAAACTGTGTATATCTGATCATACTCAATAGATATTATATGGAGATAAACAATCCTATTTTCAATAAAACATATTATATGATGTGTTAAGTAGACATCAAAACTTTATAAAGTTGAAAACATGTTATGAAAATCTTGGATGTTTAAAAGAGAAGCTTCAATAATATATACATAGACAGAAAAACAACTCAATCTAGGGTTGCAACCATGTTAAACGAAATTTTAAGAAAAAAGAAAGGGTAAAGACAATAAAAAATTGTTACCCATCAGCCTCCAACTCAATAACATTCAGCTTTGATGTTGTCCCATTTTGGCTAGTGATTTCACGCTCACTCCCAACACCAGTCAACAACCCAATGACATCTGAAAATGAATACTTAAAATTGTTAGTCAAGTTATATACTTAAGCAAAAAAGTAAGGCATTTGAAAACATAATATGAAACAACTCACCCACTAAAAAGTCAGTATCATGAGTTCCACCAACAATGTCAGCAATGGGAGTAAAGTTATAGGGTGAAGAAACAAAGTTTTGGTTAGAAAGCCTTTGAACTTTAGATGTGAACTGAAAATTTAACTTATAAGGGTGATGAGTGGTACGATACTGTCCACCATTAGTTGCAACACCCAAATTTTCCAAAGCATAAATATTTCCCTCTTTCAAATCATCTTTAAATTTGTAAATCAAAGTTTTCCTAACAGTAGCATGAATCCTACCACCATCACTATCCATTAAAACCATTTCAATAGAAAAAGGAATGGTATTTCGATTGAAATCAGTTACTTCCCAAAGTCTTATGATCTTAGCATTCAAATTCCATGTTGCTTGATCAGAATTAATTTCATCAATTTTTGAAAACATATCAGTTTCAGCAAGTTTGAGAGACATTGTTGTAAAAATGAAAATTCAAATTAAAAGTTTTTTTAGATTTATGAGTGAAAAACTTATAGTTTGAAGAAAGGCAACCAAAGATGTGTGGTGCGGTGCAAAAATTTCAATGACACAATGCCCTTTTATATAGTCTAGTTCTGTATCCATAATGTCTGAAACCCTAAATCAATTAAATAATTGGAAAAAACATAAATTTTGAAGGTGGGAGAATGAAAAAAATCAAATTACCTGTTTTTTGAGACAAATTGTCTGCAGCATGCTCATTGAACAGTACCCATTCACCTAAAAGTTGTCTCTCTCTTCAAATTTGTATTCACGAAACTGGTATGCATCCAACATTGGTTTACGGTGAAGGTAAAGAGGTTGATTTTGAAAGCCAAATTCAGCTGGCATTGGGAAATTGGTTTGAAATATGTAAGGATACTTTGTTGGTAGTTTCATGATTAAGGGTTTAGAGAGAGATATCAAAAGATTTAACTATTGGAATTTGCCAAAATGAGGAGTTGATTTTCTGAGCAAGATGTTGACATATCCTTCAAAGGGGAGCAGCTTCACGTGAGGTAGCCATTTCAAATGAGGTTGGTTGATTTTCCTTGTGTTGTTTCTTCTGGGCCGGGTCGGGTTGAAGAGAAACCGGTAAGCCCAAATGTTTTGTGTATATACAGACGAGAGCTTGATCCAAATATTGAAAGGGTTTAAATGAGGTAAAGTTTTTGTCCTGTAGTACAGCAAGGATTGTGTGTAGCTCAACCTCAGCTTGACATGTGTCAAAAGTTGCCTTCTAGCTGTTTTGTTTTTGTGTAGTTTAAGGATTTCAACCATTATACATAGTCTAAGTGTAACTCACTATTATATTGAAACTGCAAATATATTTTCAATATCTTATTTGTTAATATTCATCAACAGTTAATATGTTTGAGGACTAAAATCTAAAATGACTTCATAAAAATAAATTTAAGGACCAAAAAATTAATAAAAGCATTTGAGAATTTGTTTACAATTTTGATAGATTAAAGGATTAATGCAACTACAAATTACATGTTTGAGAATCAGTTGCCAACAACAAATATATAATAATATAATAAAAAATGATAAGACTGAATTGGGCTGCAAATAAAAGAATATGGGTCACGAAGCCCATAACTCTGCATTCTTTGATTAGGGTTACATTAACATTACGGCTTCACTCTTCTGCTTCGTTTCCACTTCGTTGTTGTAGCTTTGGAGCATTTGCTGCTCACTTCCCAAATCTCACAACATGGTTCGTATTCGATTTATCTTTTTCAGTTCTGTTTCTGTATTTACATTTTAATCCTGCTTTTTATTCTTTACATTATTATGGTTTTAACTTGAACAACCATAGATCTTGCACATGATATTTATTTTATGTTGGAAAAAATTTGGGAGCTTAGTAAACTATGTAATTTATCCACTCATGATTGAATTTAATGTTGAAATTAGTTTTATTAGGGTTTTTAAGTATGAATTTGACGATTTTGATGACTATCACAGGCAAGAGGATTGAAGAAGCATTTGAAGAGGCTCAATGCCCCCAAGCATTGGATGCTTGACAAATTGGGTGGTGCTTTTGTAAGTGAAATTTTTATTATCTTTCAACCTGTAAAGCATGAATGCGACGCAGATACTGACATTGACATAGATAGGTTGACACTGATAAAAGTTTGTAAAAAATTAATTAAGTGCATGTTTTTGGTGCCGGGCATTGGCACTTCTTGGACACCAGACATGTCTTCCATTAAGAAGTGTCGGTGCTACGAGCTTTCGGTTGGTTCTTATGAGCAGTGGCGGAGCTAACATAAAACAATGGGGAGGGCCGTAAAAAAAATCATAAATCAAAATATGCAAATCATATTGTATCCTAAAAAAATTAAATTATAATAAGCACAAATTTTATCGCCAACAAAATTAAACTACATAGTTTAAGATAACTTAAAATAACAATATATGAAAATAAATGAAAAAATGGAGCAACTGGGTGTTGAACCCGTGACAGTTAACACTAAAACAAAATCATTAGTTGCCATCCACTAGACCAACCTACATCTTTGTATGATATGGCGTCAAATACTATATATGTACCAAGAATTGACAAAAATATGTTTGGCATACATCTATAAAAATGAAAAACAAAATATTGGGGCGGGCCGCTGCCCTGCTGGGCCTACAAGCAGCTCCGCCCCTGCTTATGAGTGTGTTTTTTTAAAGGCTGATGTGTTTTTTTTTTTTTTTTTTGTATGTGTGAATTGTATAGGCTCCTAAACCCTCGTCTGGACCACACAAGTCAAGGGAATGTCTTCCACTCATTCTCATTTTGCGAAACAGGTTGAAGTATGCTTTGACATACCGCGAGGTTATTGCTATTCTTATGCAGCGTCATGTCCTTGTTGATGGGAAAGTCAGGACTGACAAGACTTATCCAGCTGGATTCATGGGTATGTTGCATGTCAATTTCCAGAATAACTCGATTCATTTTGTGCTGTTAATGTTGCGTTTTTAAATTATTTTGAGTGCTTTATATGCTAAATATTTTCATCGTTATTGTTCTAAGCTAGATGATTTATGAGATATTGTAGTTCGGTGTTTGAATCTTGAGTATATTACGAAGAAGTTGAATGATAGCTGTAATCACAAATAATTTCTTTGACAATTTGACTAGTATTTGAAAAAATTGAGTTGGCGTTTATGTAATTAACGAAATTACATAGTTTTCTATTCCTGGCACAGAAGTATTATAATTCTTTTGATTTGGCTGGAGGCATGCTATAGTTTTTAATTAATTTTGTGGCTCTCTGCAGATGTTGTGTCAATTCCTAAAACAAATGAGAACTTTCGCCTGCTTTATGACACCAAAGGCCGTTTCCGTCTCCACTCAGTTAGGGATGATGAGGCAAAGGTATGGTTACTTACTTACGAGATCTTGTATTCAATTATGAGCTATCTCTTTTACCGTACAATGTTATCGTTGGCGGTTGTGGAATGGCAAAGTTCCGCCATATCTGCCATAAAACACCATTGCATTGCCATGTGGCTGTTGTAAAAAAACCCGCCATCGCCTCTGTTGCAGTTATATGATATTTTTATCTAATAGCATATAGTGTTGCCTTTTGTTGTTTTTTTACTTCTCGTAAAATAATGATAGCGCGCCTTTCAATCACATCAATCTCTAGTCTGTAATTTTATTATAAGAATTTGGAGTTACAACTTAGTAATTTTTCATTTTTTCAACACTAGTTTTACATGTTTTTGTTGTATGTTGTTTTTACGACAGTTCAAGCTCTGCAAGGTTCGCTCAGTTCAATTTGGGCAGAAAGGTATCCCATACCTGAACACCTATGATGGTCGCACTATCCGCTACCCAGACCCTGTCATCAGGGCCAATGACACCATCAAGCTGGATCTGGAGGAAAACAAGATCGTTGATTTCATCAAATTTGATGTTGGTAATGTTGTGATGGTTACTGGTGGAAGGAACAGAGGGCGTGTCGGAGTGATCAAGAACAGGGAAAAGCATAAGGGAACTTTCGAGACAATCCACGTTCAGGATGCTACTGGTCATGAATTTGCAACTCGTTTGGGAAATGTGTTCACTATTGGTAAGGGAACAAAGCCATGGGTATCTCTTCCTAAGGGTAAGGGTATTAAGTTAACCGTCATCGAGGAAGCTAGAAAGAGGGCTGCTGCTGCCCAACAAGCAATTGCTGCTTAAATCTCTTTTGAATAATATATAATAGACTTGAGTGTTTTGTAGTTTATTGACGATTTTGGATTGACGATTTTGGTTTATGTTTTTTATCAGCTGAATTTTGACATTTGCAATTTGCACTTTACAACTTTTATTGTTCCTAGTATACTTATTCATGAAGGAATCTTTTCATTCCCTAGTGTTGACTCATTTTGCTAGTACTGAATAGCTAAAGCAAATTTATTAGTGCAAATTCTATTCAGTTCATGTTGAGTTTGGCTTTGCTAGAACTTGTGTTTTTAGGCTGTGGTTAAGTTAGAATGGAACTATTGTAGCGGTGCAGTCTTATTGTTTAGATCCTTATAGGCTTAAACCCCTCTTTCAAAAACATAGGGACCCCAAGAGTATTGAAGTTTAGGATAGGGTGAAATGAAACCATCTGTTTTCTGACTAATGAATGGAATCATGTTTTTAAGAAACCATCATAGCTTGAATTGAGAATGGAAAAAGTGAGGAATTAAGAATAGAGACACCTGTTAATTGTATCATTTAATCTGTGTTGATTTTGTTTTATAAGAGGTTTTAAAATTTGAATTATATAGAGAATCAGAGATGTTTGCAGTAGTGTAGTGCTATTCTTGTTTCTCTCCAATTTGTATTTTCACAATGTCATAGATTCATGCCTACACAGTACACATGCACATCAGAATATCAATATCATGTATATATTATGTGAAAGTAAGATTATTTGACTTCGAAATGTACTTGTAGCCAATATCTCCCATTTTCTAAACCTTCAAATGTACTTGTAGCTAAGTTCTACATCTGCCAAATGTTTTTTAGTAAATTTATTTATTAAATATAAAATGCTAACCATTTCAATTTATACAAGTTCATATGAATTTGAACAAACAAATTAAGAGCAAGATTAGGGTAGAGCGGGGTTTCTCCTTTATTTTAGAGAGTGCATCTTTCTTGCCTCCTTTTACTGTTTTTGGGTCATGATATCACGTGTTTTATTTTCCGTTTCTTCGTCCTCATAGTTTGTGTATTTCTCCGTTGCTTGCCTCTTCTACAGTCGTGGCTGTGAGCCACTATTCTACTAGGTTTCAGACGGCCTCCACCTGAACCACTCCCTTCACAATTAAGCTTGTCCTCAAACTCTCAGATCTACTCCATACTTGCATAAATCCCAACTTTATTTGGGGTTTTTTGAAGTTTATTTTTGTTTTTGCTTTGCTCCTTGTTGTCTGCGTGGTTGTGGTTTGCCCTTGTTGCTTGGTTTGCTAGGAATTATTATTGCTTAATCTTGCTGGTGACTTCATCATCTAGTGCCTTGTGTTGTTTTGGATTTATAGCTTTGGTTTATTAGTTGATTTGATCAACTATTTTTTAGTTTTAGATGCCAATTAATTTTCTCTTGTTTAAATCTTCGCTTTTTGTCATGCGTTTGTGTTACCCGTGTTTATTCTTAATTTGCCAAGTTAGCCATGATCATGTATAAGTTAAGGATAAATCTAGTGCTTGGTTATGTTTGTTTGATTCTGCATTAGACATCAGTTTTTTTTTTTTTTTTGTCGAATAGTGAGTTGTAATCTACACATGGTGCATTGCACAATTGATTAGCTTTTGAATGAATGAAATATTTCGTATTTGACAAAAAAAAAAAAACTCCAAACATTTCCACAAAGGAATGGAAACACCTTTCTTCTTTAGGATCAAAATATCTTAAATCCGACCTAACTACATACTTCTTTCGATTTTGAGTACAAGCAAAAAAAATCATTTTAAGTTCATTGTATAAAACATATTTTGACAATAAAATAGTCAAAATACTTAATTTATCCGTTTTCTTTTTTGTGTATACTCAAAACTAGAGGAAATTTGCTTTATATTTTTTTTTCTTCTTTTTTTCAAAACCAAGAATAAACTCCTAACCAAGAATTTATTCTTTAAAATCTTATGAATTTGAAATTCTCTTCAGTTACACAATTTATTAACTCATAGCCACAAATTTTATTAGAGACAGATGGAGATTATAGATCCAATAGTATAAGGATCACTTGAGTGAGAGTTAATGAACAAAGTGACAAGGTTACCGACATTGGTCTATTTAAAAAAAGATTTGGATGTAATATGCTGAAGTCCTAAGATGATACAAACAGTATTGTCTTATTGAAAACGAAAATTTAGGAGACCTTGAGTAAAAATTCAATGGCTTTACGCATTATGGTTGAATTCATGCTATTTGTGCCACTCTCTTACCAGTTAATAGTACCACAAGAAACTAATCTCTTCCATAAAAAAAAAAAAAAGAAATTAAAGAAATTAATCACGATGGGTTAGAGCCTAAGACGAAATTTTAGATACAGAGCTAATTCTAAACTCATTTTTTCCCATACATAGAAATTATCCACACAAGTTTTTCTCGATGTAAAAGATTGCCCTTTAAAACTATAGACCATAATACAATATAGCAGACACTTTGAAATTTGAACACCACAAATTACTTAAAGTAGCACAAATAGCATGAATTAACAAATTCAAATACTTACTGATAAGCAAAAAAGTTGTGCTCTGTTGGTAATATTATGCGAAAACAAGTTCATCAGGCATTTGATCAATTTACTAGTGTTGGTAACTTAGTCTAGTTGCAGACAGAAAGAAAGGTTTTACTTAAATGGAAAAATGAACCACCATGGATCAGCTACTAAATAAAACTGAAAAATAACATTGACCAAAAACAACCCACGTTAATTTTATTTAGAGTGGTTCAGTTCAAACTTCTAGTTCTAGCAAATAGACTTGAAAGTCATCTATATTAACAGATACAAATGACTAAAGGAAGGAAGATGTAATAATTATGCTGCTGCAGCTTCTTCCTTAAGCAACATCTGATCAAAGTGCCAGACACCTGAAAATACATCAAGGAAGCCACACAAGTTAACACTTAGAAAAAGCATAGGAAAAGAAAATTAGATCAAACTAACAAAAACAAATAAAATTTCTCACCATGTCCTTTGCCAACTCTTCTTAATTGAGCAACATACTCGGAGATTTTTTTGATGGCTTCCACCTATGAAAGGAGAAATAATAATTAAATGGAAGAATTTGGATTTTATCACACAATTGTGTACAATTTCTTACACTAAAAATAAATAAATATGGTAAGTTGCAAAATTGATTTCATGCATACCTGTTCACCCAAAAACTCACTTTCCACAAAGTCTGCCAACTGCACATCACCAGTCTTTGAGGCAACCTGTACAAAAAACATTCATCAAGATAAATTGAAGGAAATTCAATGTCAAAATGAATAAGAAAATTATACAATGCATAACCATTAAACAGGAAACCAAAACTCAACAAACATATCTTACATTGTGCAGGTTAAGGAGTTTTTCATTTGTTAGCTTTTCCAATGACAATGCGAGTTCCATTGCTGCAATAAAGAAAAAAAAATGTTTAATTCTGATATGTAGAGAATCCATCCATGCAGGTATCAATTGTACAAAGTTGACTTTTACATCGAAACATGGCCACATTTAAAGGGGTTCCGTAAATCCCCTTCCTTTAGTACTCCCTCCGTCCCAAAATATAAACAAAAATGGGTCAACAAAAGTTAATGTATCTGGACTAAATTTTGCACTAAATACATTAACTTTTGTTGACCATTTTTTGCTTATATTTTGGGACAGAGGGAGTATATTATAGTTGTCATCAGTGAAACCATAAAAATGTTTGTTGAAACTATAAAACTAAGGATTCTAGTATGTTTAATTTCATGATAAACTATATCATAATTGGTTTCTTTCGTGTCATAATCGAATTCACTCACAAGTTCAATTTGACGAAAAGATGATTTTGTATTGTGCTGAATGAAAACTGTCTATTTTAAGATCATGATGCTTTGTTAGTAAAATAATTCAAACATAAATCACTTTTAACTTCAGTTGAAATTCGGTCATAAACTTATAATCATATAATAACTCCATAATCAACTCTATTCAAAATCATGTTTATGAAACCACTAATCCAAACCCACAATTCATCCATTATCTTCAAAACTCAACATCACAAAGTGCCATAACATCATAAACAAATAATTTGATCCTTGAACTCCACACATATCACACTTTACACTCAGTTAAATGCAGGAATATGCAAAAGAAAGAAACAAATTATGTTACTAATTACAGAACAAAAAATCTAAACTAAAAAAAGAAACTAACCGTGCAGTGCATCACCCTTATCAGCATGATCAAATTCAGAAAGCGGCATCACTATAGATTGCAACTTCACTTTTCCACCCCTTTTGTTCTACAAACAAAACAACATAGAGACAATCAGAATTAAACATCATAGGATAACATAACACCCAAAAAAACATACCAAATCAGTAAAAAAAAATTCGACAACTTTTTACTAATCAACGCAATTGACACAAGCAATTAACACCAACACCCTGTATTAACTATTAACCAAATCTAACACTTCATTAATTAACGGCATGTATGAACTGCGTCGACCGTTTTAAAAATTATCGAACATTGTTATCAAAAATTTACATTCAAACATCATTTCTAATAAGTAAAAGCAATAAACCTGATATTCCATCAATTTCTCAGCATGTCCTCTTTCTTCTTCACTCGATTCCTTAAAAAACCTATAAACAAAACATCATTAATTAACATATGACTAACAAATTCCCAACAAAACATCAAACAAATCAAATAAAAAATAAACATAAATAATCACTTACTTAGCAAGACCTCTCAAAGCAACATTGTCTCTATCAAAATAAGCATACATTGCATGGTAAACATACGAAACATTATACTCCACACTGCACAAAAAAAAAAAAATCAATTAATTAAATCCAATTAATAAAACAAAAAATTAAATAATTTAAAATAAAAAAGGAACGAAAACGAACTTAATTTGTTCGTTAATGGCGGATTCAGATTCAACATTAAATTTATGACGAGCAAGAGAATCTTGAGGAACAATAGGAACAAGATCAAGTTCCTTTTTAACTTCTTCAAAAGGTTCAAACAAAACACCAGTTAAAACACGGTTATTGCTCGAACCTTTCGTAGCAGAAACCGAAATTCGATCCAATTTAGTTCCTCTGTTAAGAAAAGGAACCAATCGCTTATTTTCAGAATTGAAAAGAGAAAGTGATTGTGAAGAAGAAGCGGTTATAGCAGATTTGAGAAGAGTCATGATTTAGGGTTTTAGAAATTTGATTTGGAAATGGAAAGAAAAATTCAGAGGGAAATGGAATGGAATGAGAATGATGGAGATTAGTGTGGAGATTTTATTGGATGGTTGAGAGTGTGGTGACCGTTGGATTTGATGAAACGAGGGTGGTTTAGATAGGTGGGCGCGTGGCGTGCTCGTGGTTTAGTGGGTATCATTGTCATTTGATACATGAAATATCTAGATTCTTTTTTTGGTCCAATCAAGATGTTTTGTGTGGTTGTTTATTATTGATGCCTTTTTCTATTTGTGTAATGAGACCAAAATGGAAACTATAAAAAATTGATAGTACTTCTAGCCTTTTTTATAAGAAAAATTACTTTTTAGATTTATTGGAAAATAAATGTATTTAGTTTATATTTAAGACTAAATACATTATTTTTTTAATGAATCTAAAAAACAACTTTTGCTTATTAAAAAGGTCGGAGGGAGTAAAGTTTTATCAGAAAATGCTAAACAGTGCATCCAATGCACTAGTTAAGCATATAAATAAAGAAATTTTATTTTGAAACTTGTGCATTTAATACATTGAAAGTATAAAAAGTTGTTTTTATCAATATTAACTTTATATTATATTTTTATTTTTAATATGCTTAACAAGTACACCGAATACACTATTTAACATGACCTATTTATTACAGGGTGTGTGGCCAAGTTTTTGTTAGGGATACCCATAACATTTTTAAACCTAACATAAACTTGCATAAGTTTTTGTTTTTGTTTTCACCATCAGTTGAATCTGGTTTGAGGATCAGTTCTGGCATCAAGTGGTTCCACCCTCTTCTCCATTGCAGGGGATCGAACTGTAGTCATTCCTACCAAGTTCAGCGCCAATCACCACTGAACCAACTGACGATCGGTAAACTTGCATAAGTTTAATATACTAATAGAGAGAGATAACACACTCTTTCAAGAAAAAATAGAACATAAACATATTTGGAACATAAAAGAGTCAAAACATTGATAATAAATTAATATAAATTGATCATTAAAGACTAAAAATGAAATAAGAAAATTGGGAGATTAAAAACATCTCTTTTTTCGTTTTAAAGACCGTATCAAAATTCTCTATATATATTTGTAGGGACAAAATATTTTTAACCCTTATTACTATTTTTAACCCTTCTTTTTAAAGACTGACGCTCGCTTTGCCACTCTTAGTTTTTGTCCATTGCTAATGCCTATATTGAAAAATGTAGTGTTAGACATACCATCTTCTAAACATTTTTTCTAATACTCATTTTATGTTGAAATTTATAGGAATCTCTCGCTTTATAAATATTTCTCATATAAAATGGTGAAATTCACATAAGTTTTAATCAATTAGAAAATGAGTATTAGAAAAAATGTTTAGTGTTAGCACTCATTAAAAAATATGTTTCATAATGTCCACTTCTTAAATTGATTTTGTGTATTTTGAAATATTATACGTACATATTTATGGGATCAAAATGATATGGAGATCAAATTTCGCACTTTAAAAAAAATAAATCTCAACTGTTAATTTGATATCAGACCGTCAAAATTGCATAAACAATTTCACACAATAAAATAATTTCATTTTTTAATTTAAATGGGACGGTTGTGAGTTATAATTGCAAAACGTAGCGACTAGAAAAATCCAATTCCTTGATCCATGATGATGTTGATCCTAAAATCAACTTAATTACATGCTGAACCAAAGGAATTGGATCAAGGAATCCTTGGGATGAGACACACCCGAAGGTCAGAAGCCAATCACATATAAATGAAAAATGGTACAAAATACAAACGTCTCTCTTTATAAGATCTCATCCTATTGAATAAGAAGTGAGACCATATGCACAGTCAAAGAATGAAAATATGTGAAGAAGGATCCCCCGTTGATGTCTATAAGTGATTATTAATCAATAATCTTAAAAAAAGGAAAGGTGAAAATGGTACCGTAGATTTCATTTAGCCATGCCACTTTGGTTTTAATTGTGTGGACCCATTATATAATAATAAATAAAATAAAAAAGCTTATTCATATAAGAAGTATTGGTGGAGGTTTTTTTCTCTCAATTTTTCTCAATTTTCACATCTTAATCATCAATCACATTTTTTCTATTACTTTTAGAATTATATATTATTTTATATTTGTAATCAAATGATCAATTATCCCACTTTATTTCCTCAATTTTTTTTTCCACTTGAGAGGATCCATTCTCACTGGTGGAGATATATCCTTCGTTTTTTTAAAGTGTTGTTTTTGAACACTATACACTATTAACATAATCTACTTTAACCATAATTTTTATTAATATATAAAAACAAATGTTAGCATGTAATATATTTTGTATTGACAAATATTTTCAAAATAAAAACTTTTTTATAATAGATAACTAATAATTAAAAATATTAGTGATCAAAACTGTATATTGATATGTGTACAATGATTCAAAATGACATTTAAAAAAAAGTCCTCCATTGTAAATGTTGTATGTCCCGAAGTATTTCAATGAATATGAATAAAAGATATTTACTTGTGTTTTTATAAAATATATGTTATTAGTTTATAAAGTGGGTGATATTTACTTGTGTTATAGGCCGTTTTACTAACTATGTGAATGAATTTTCGACTTTACAGTGAATTATTTTGATTCATTTTCTAATATACTATGTAGTAAACAAAATTGCAACAGAAGACCAAAAAATAGTCATCCGTGCGTCGCACGGGTTACAAAACTAGTTAACTAACATAATAGTAGCATGCTCAACAGAAGAGGGATTCATAGTCTCCTAATTTTTGGTTCTCAAATTCTCAATTCATTGATGGTAATTGGTAAACATATATATAGTTCAATTTATTTGTTATTAGGTATGGCAATAAAAAAATTCCACTTATCTGAATCAGTCCCAATTTTGATAGAAAAAATCCAACCTGATTGAGTTTGTAATCGGGTTTAGGATTTTTTAAAGATGTCAATTTTATCTGTAAATGGAGATTTCTGTGAGGATTGTCATGTTTAGGGATTTGAATGCGGGTTAATTTTCTCTGCAAGAATGAAGACGTGGTAGAAATTAAGTCCTCCAAAATAGATTTGGGGGCGGAGACAAGATTTTTTCCCTCGGCCCGCAGAGACCTTACCCGTAAATATTTTATTAAAATAACATTTATATGTGCATATTCAAGTTCTTTATATATTATATTTATTTACATTTTTACATAATGTGTGTATAAATTTTATTTATATGTAATATTTATTGTTTTCACAATGCAAAGGATTAACCACTTGTTAGCATTTTCCTTACAAGAAAACCTATTGAAAACTTTATTTTCATTTTTTTATTCACCATTTTCTAAGTACAAAAATATGATGAAAGAACCAAAATAAATTATTTTAAAATAGAGGGATATTTCAAAATTAAGTTAAAATAAAGACACTGAAACTGCTAAGACCAAAAAAAAAAAAAAAGACCAAAACTGTAATTAAACTTAATAATAAAAATAATTATATGTTGGATACTTTTCAAAATTACAACTTTAAAGTTTACTCCATCCGTTACAAAATATAAGCAAAAGTGAGTCAAAGAAACTTGATGTATTTGGTTAAAAATTTAGACCAAATACATTCACTTTTGTTGACCAACTTTTGCTTATATTTTGTAACGGAGGGAGTATATTCTTACATTTTATTTTTTTGTCACTATTCTCCTTCCATAGCAGTATACTTAAATAGGGACGAGCACAAAATTTACTTTATTTTTTTGAACTTGTCTAAAAGTTAGTATAGTTTGTATTTTAATATGATAAGGTAGCTTTAGGTAGACAAAACATAAATATGAAGACAAAAGATGTTAAATTATCGACTAGGGTCATGCTTATCAAGATAAGGGTGAAGACAAGAGTATTTCTATATATATGATCTCAAATTAATAATAAAAAAAAAATAAAAATAGAGTTGTGTTGTATGATCATTTAATTTTAAACATCATATATGTCACAAGAAAAATGTTATTTTGATACAAAAATGATGACATAAATATCTAAACACACTAATTCTCATATTTTTTTTTTACAAAGAAGCTGAAGACTGAATTCAAAATTTTTAATATACTATTTAAATTGCTTACCATTAAACCATCATATTCAGGGGCGGAACCAGGGGTGGCCCAACAGGACCACGACCCACAACGGAAAATTTAAAATTACTTGGATATTCCTATGTGTATATAGGAGAAAATTTAGGATTTTCAGATCTTTTAATTTAAAAAAATGACAACAAAGATGATATATAATTGATGACAACAAAAATGACAACAAAGATTTTAAAACAGTTTTAGTTTTCGTAAGGTCAAAGTGCCATGCAAAGTTTAAGAAATATATAATTGATTTAAATATATTTTATTTTAATGGTGGTTTTTTATAAAAAAAACTAAAATTTGATTATTATTATTTTTTTTTTTTTGTTTTTTAATCAAAGTCCCAATACAATTTATTTTAATGATGGTTGGTTATTGTATTCCTCGAACAATTCTAATGTTGTTTGCTCTAGAAATCGAACGAGAAAAGGGATCCAATTACTTCGAAAGAGTTGAACGAGGAGCCGTATGAGGTGGTAGTAAGGTTTTGTAGAGTGGCAGTAAGGATGACAGGACCACGACCCACCACGGAAAATTTAAAATTACTTGGATATTCCTATGTGTATATAGCCACAAATGAAAATTCATGCAAAACTAAAGTATGAAGCCACAAAACCAATAAAATTATTCTTTGTAAAATTAGCTTACCCTATTCACATATCCACTATTAATTTTCTCACTAACTTTTTACGTAAATAAAACATAATTTTTATCAATTAAAAATAATGTTTTTATTATATAGGAGATATGAATAGGAAAAAATATAGGATTTTCAGACTTTTTAATTTAAAAAATGACAACAAAGATGATATATAATTGATGACAACAAAAATTTTCAGACGGTTTTAGTTTTTGTGAGGTCAAAGTGTCATTCAAAATTTAAGCAATATATAATTGATTTAAATATATTTTATTTTAATGGTGGTTTTTTTTTTTTTCTTATAAAAAAAAACTAAAATTTGATTATTTTTTTTTTTTTTTTAGGTTTTTAATCAAAGTGCCAATACAATTTATTTTAATGATGGTTGGTTATTGTAGTCCATTGTCTTCAATAACCCTAAGCAATCAAAATAATACAAATCATCCTTTAATTTTGAAATCCACCTAATAAATAAAACTCTAATCCTATATGAGGAAAAAAAGGATTTTTATACCTTTAATTTCCAAAATTACCACAAAGATGATATACTTATTTTCCATTTACTTAACAAATTGTATATGAGAAAGAGATCCATTTAGTTAACAAATTGTACAAGAGCAGCACAAAAAGAAGCAACTTTATCTCTTCTATTAGTGTGTGGACTGTGTCTCAAATCCATTGTCTTCAACAACCCTAACCAGCTTTTCCTCCTCACCAGCTTTTCCGTGGTGGTAAAGAATTACAATTCCTCCTCATCAGTATTTCTGTAGCGGTCAATAATTGCTACAGTATATCCCAATTTGGCAGCTAATAGTGGACAAATTTGCAAATTTGGGTGACCGACACATTGTTTCAGAAGTGAAACGTCGAATACAAGGTGAATTCAAGATGTAGTTGGAAGATCGAGCTCATAGGAGACAGATCCTTTGCGATTGATGATGCTGAAGGGGTCGTAGTACCTCTTGGCTAATTTCTACGAAACACGGTGGTGAACGAATACTTGTTGAAATGGTTGAATTTTTGGTAGTGGTGAGCATTTACCTGAAACCCTCACAAATACGACTCACCCGATTGAAAAAAGAAGAACACTAAACCATATTTTTTTTCTTCAGATTACATGGTTATTTTCGGTTGAGTTGGTTTATTTGAACCCATTGGTGATCAAACTGATTCTATTATATTAACTATTATTATTATTATTTTATGTTATGTTATTATTAATAATAATAATATTTTGAAACGGCCCAAATTTAACAAAGCCCGACCCAATAGCCAATAGCCGAATACAATAACCTCATCCACCAATTGAAACCCTAATAATTTTGCATCCTCTATCTTTAAATGGTTGCTACCAGTATCAGCGCCACTCCACACTCAACCTTCTATCACCTTCACTTCACCATTTTCACTCCACCATTCAACATGCAATGGACTATCACCATCCTAAAAAAATATCCCATCATCATCACCATCATAGACAATCTAACTTCAACACTTTTACTTGTTCCACGCCACTCTCACTCGTCGTTATAGTTCAAACCTTTCTCGCTGTTGTAGTGCAAACCTCATTTTGTGTTCTCTTAACACCACCTTAATTATAGATCTACTCTTATTTACATCAATTTTTTTTCTTCTCTCACCTCCAACTTTGTTATAGATTTATTTTCTTTTTTTTTTCTTTATTCATTTGTGCAATTTTTTTGGATTTTCAGGTGGATTTTGTTGTTGATTTTTTTGCTGAATTTTCTTTCTTTTTAATCTGTTTCTTCCGACCGGCCAACCCAAAATGACTAATGGTTTGAATTGGACCTAGTTTTCTTTTCACCTGTCGATTTTGTCGGTTATATAGTGTTGGCCCGGATCAAAACCAGCCTGAACAGATGCCCAACCCTCGTTTCAGGTATGCCACTGCTTGAATACTTATTTTAATTTATTTTAAAATTTATTTTATTTTAATACCTTTTAAATTGACAACCGGAAAGTTATAGACAAATTGTGATCCAATGAAAATAGAATTAATAAAGTACACATATCTCATCAATTCTATTTCTGTTGGGCCGTGGTTTTCTATAACTTTCTAATTGTCGATTTAATTAGCATCTAAAAGGTTTTTTTGTGACTTTCTTGGTTTTCTTTTTAATGTAGTAGATAATCTAAATTCATATATGATTTAAAAGATATTAACATTAAAAAAATTGAGCTAAAAAGGTACTCGAACATAGCCATATTAATAATTGATATTATTTCAAATATTAATATACATATGCTCGAATATTTTTTGAACTTTTTTTAATTAACAATTTCAAAGTTATAGAGAAACCACGGCCCAACGAAAATATAATAGAATTGATATGATATTCACAGCAAAAAAAATAAAAATAAAAATATGCTAAGATATTCAATTGGATCACAATTTCACTATAACATTCTAATTACCAATCTATGCATCTAGATTTTTTTATGGAAGGGAAGGTGGTTCTTGGTTTGCTTTTTGATGCACTATATGGAATAACAATAAAAATTTATATATGATTTAAAAGGCATGAAAAGGGAGAGAGGAGAGATGTTTTTAGAGAGAGAAAGAGTGGAGAATACGTGAATAGTATCACCATCTTCGTTACACCACCACTCTCGTCACCGCCTTCATTTTCCCGACCGCCTTCAACATGCCATCATTCAATATACCATGGAAATGTTTAGATCTTTCCATCGACCCAAAAAATACCATCATCACCTCACCTGAACCACCCAAAATCCAAAAAACCTTCGCTCAAGCTGTCACGAATATTTGCGATATTCCGTTGTCCCAGTTTCAGCAACCAGTGATCAAAGGGGATCGTCTTGCTATCGAGATCCCAGAAGTCTTTTATGAAGCAGGTGTGGAAGCATGCAAGCACAATCTACACGGAAGGATCTTATGGCCAAAGGGTTCCACACCGTTGTCGGTCGTTGCCTTGAAAGCAAAACTATCTACGATTTGGAAAGATCTATCAACCTGGGGAGTTATTTCTCTTGGTAAGGGTTACTTTGAATTCACTTTTTCTACTTTGGAGGATGTTAGAAGGGTTAGGTCCATTCCTTCATGGAATCTAAACCCTGGTTTGTTAAAGTTGTTTGCTTGGACTAAAGATTTTAACCCTAGGTTGCAACATAATACCTCTGTCCAGGTTTGGGTTAAAATTTTTGGCTTATCTCAGGAATATTGGCATAAAAACATTTTATTCACCATAGCTGGTAGTATAGGAACTCCCATTTGTGTTGACTCTGTTACAGCCAAACCTATGCTTGAACGAACCTTTGGCCAGTTTGTTAGGGTTTTGGTAGATATTGACCTGGCTCAACCTCTTAGATACAAGTTGCTTGTGGAAAGGAAAGGTTATGCGTTTTTTGTTGATTTAGAATATGAACACATGCCTGAGTTCTGTGGGGAGTGCCAGATGATTGGGCATAGTTTTGATAATTGTAAAAGATGGAACA
Source organism: Trifolium fragiferum (assembly GCA_954870985.1). Taxonomy (NCBI): domain Eukaryota; kingdom Viridiplantae; phylum Streptophyta; class Magnoliopsida; order Fabales; family Fabaceae; genus Trifolium; species Trifolium fragiferum. Next base: position 9,152,386 of record OX940791.1, on the reverse strand, counting down.
AGGATGAATCAAGGCCAAACAATGAAGCTGTTACTAAAAAAAGACCCCTTGCTGATCCTAAACAAATTTTTGTCCCAACCAAAGATGGTAGGAAACAGAACAAGCCTGCAGAGGAGACAAATGTTGAGAAAGAAGTTATTAATGTGGAGGAATCTAGTGAAAAAACTACTCAAGTCAGGGCTCAAGGCAATAATAATCAGGACATTGGATCTTCAAGCAAATCAAAACAAACTTCATCTCCTCAGATTGAAGTTAGTCAGATTGGTACCACTGTTATATCCCCAGTTAGTCAAAGATCTTTACTTAGAAATTAGGATCAACAGTTAGAGCAAGAACTAAATAGTAATATCATTGTTGAGGACAAAGGAGATGACAATGTGGAAGACTCTAGTTCTCAGGATTCATTTGTTGATGCTACTCAAACTGATGAAGGGTTGAGGCAAGTTGTGGAGAAGCCAACATTACCTAACCAACATGTCTTACAAGTTGGTGAAGGGCAAAGTATAGGCCAAATTCCTGATAGAGTTGCATAGGACATGGTTTTCCTTAAAGAATCCTGGGCAAATATTGCTGAGGAAGAAGAAGCTGAGCTAAAAAACTTGGAAGACACATGTCAAGATCTGAGGTTACAAGATGATGGTTTTCAAGTGCATTTGTCTAAAGGACAGAAAAAAAACACAGAAAAAGCTAAAACAATCAACCAGGGATTCATATATAACCAGATCTAAAGGTTCTCCTAAACCTTTTAGATGAAGTGCTTTTATTGGAACACAAGGGGTTTAGCTAACTCCCCTACAAGATTAGCCCTAAAGAAACTTATTATTGATCACAATCCTGACATTATTATTCTCTCTGAACCTTGGATGGCTTGTGAAGACTTGCTTAGAAGGTGGTTAATCAACCTTAACTTAAAACTTTTTGCTTCAAACACTAGACCTAACCTTTTGCCTAATCTCTGGTGTCTTTGTAAACTATCCCTTAATCCTTCTATTATTAGTTCTGATGATCAACAAATTTCTTTTACAATTGAAGAAAATGATAAAACCTTAGCTTTTGCTGCTATCTATGCATCCACCAACTATGTTAACAGAAGAAAACTTTGGCTTTCCCTTAATGCTGTTCAAGCTCAGTTTGAGCTTCCCTGATGCTTCATTGGGGATTTCAATGTCATCATAGGAGCTCATGAACATAGAGGTAGGCTTTCTCCTGCTAAAAGACCTATTGAAGAATTTCAAGCCTGGACAGACACTTACAATTTGATTCATCTTCCCACTAGTGGTGCTGAGTTTACTTGGAACAATGGAAGAGGAGGATTGAGACATACAGAGAAAAGACTAGATAGAGTTGTTTGTAATCAAGCTTGGTTGGATATTTGTCATGTTTCTTCAGTCACTTCCCTAACCAAGCTGAGGTCAGATCATTTTCCACTTTTGTTGGAGGTTATGTTAAATGCTGTTTCTTTTGCTTCTCAATTTAAATTTATGAGAATGTGGTCATTACACCTTGACTGTAGTAATATCATTTCTGAGAGTTGGAAGGAAGTGGTGGTTGGCTGCCCTATGTTTGTTCTTACTCAAAAACTTAAAAATCTTAAAGGCAAACTGAAACCTTGGAATAAGCTTTGCTTTGGTAATGTTAATGAGATGGTTAGCTCTGCTGAAGATAATCTTCATCAAATACAAAACCAAATTCAGTTGAATGGTCACACTGACTCTTTGTTAAAGGAGGAAAGAGAAGCTTGTGTTTTGTATAAAGAAGCTCTAAACAAGCAAGAAGCTTTTTGGCTAGAAAAAGCTAGACTCAATTGGCACTTAGAGGGGGATAGAAACACAAAATATTTTCATAGACTAGCCAAAATCAAATCCACATCCAAACATATAAACACCCTACAAGATGGTGACACTGTTCTCACTGATCCAACTCTTATCTCTGGTCACATTGTTGATTATTATAAGAATTTGTTTTCTACTAACCTTGTTTTGCAGGATTCTCTGTTGGCTGAGGAGGTTATCCCTTTATTGGTGTCTGAAGATTCTAATGTTATCCTTACTATGCTTCCTTCTCATGCTGATATTAAGGCTGCAGTGTTTGCTCTCAATACAGATAGTGCTCCAGGGCCAGATGGATTTGGAGCATTCTTTTTTCAACACTACTGGGAAATTGTTAAAGATGATGTAATCAAAGCTGTTTTGGAATTCTTCACTACTAGCTGGATTTTGCCAGGGTTCAACTCCAATATCCTTGCCTTGTTACCCAAGTTTCCTGAAGCTTCCTCAATTGATCATTATAGGCCTATAGCTATGGCAAACTTTAAATTTAAGATCATTTCTAAAGTCATAGCTGACAGGTTAACCTCTATTATGCCAAGCCTCATCTCTGAAGAGCAGAAAGGTTTCATTCATGGGAGAGATATCAAAGATTGTCTGTGTGTAGCTTCAGAAGCAGCCAATCTTCTTCACAACAAAGCCTATGGAGGTAATTTAGCTTTGAAGATAGATATTGCCAAGGCTTTTGATACTTTAGACCGGCCTTCCCTTCTCAAGGTGTTAGCTTCTTTTGGATTCAATCAAACTTTCTGTAGATGGATTCAAGTTATTTTACAGTCAGCCTTCCTCTCCATTTCCATCAATGGTCAATCCCATGGCTACTTTAATTGCAATAGAGGAGTTAGGCAGGGTGACCCCCTATCACCTCTTCTATTCTGTTTAGTTGAGGAGGTCCTTAGTAGAAGCATTTCTTTACTTGTGTCACAAGGTAAACTGCTACAGATCAAAGGTGCTAGAAAAGTCAATGTCCCTTCTCATTCTTTTTATGCAGATGATCTAATGATATATTGTAAAGGTAACATTTCTGGTTTGAAAGCTCTTAAAGATCTATTTTCTTGCTATGCTCTTGAGTCAGGTCAAGTCATCAATCATTCCAAATCTTCAATCTTCTTTGGTTCCATTACCCCTAGAAGGTTAAACCTTATTGTTCAGTTGCTCAATTTTAAAATAGGGTCTTTACCTTTCAGTTACTTGGGGGTGCCAATATTCAAGGGTAAACCAAAAGTTTCACATTTACAACCCATTGCTGATAAAATTTTGTTGAAATTATCCTCTTGGAAAGCTTCACTCCTTTCCATTGCAGGTAGGGTTCAGTTAGTTAGGTCTGTCATTCAAAGCATGTAGACCTATAGTATTTCCTTATATTCCTGGCCTGTATCTCTTCTCAAGCTTATTGAAAAAAGTGTTAGGAATTTCATATGGAGTGGGGACATTGAAAAAAGAAAACTAGTTACTATTGATTGGAAGAAAATTTGTAGACCCCTTGCTTAGGGAGGTTTAAACTTGAGATCTCTTTCAACTTTAAACCAGGCTTCAAACCTGAAACTTTGTTGGTCCCTGGTTAATTCTCAAGCCTCTTGGGCTATACTTCTCAGAGATAGAGTCATTAGAAAGAACAGACCAATTCATCATCACATTTACTCTTCTATTTGGAGCAGCATCAAGGATGAATTTCAAGTGATAGTGAATAACTCTTGTTGGCTTCTTGGCAATGGTTGTGATATCAATTTCTGGAATGATAGTTGGTGTGGAGACCCTCTTGTTGATCAACTTAATGTTCCTGAGCAGACCAGGCCTCACCTTTCATCTTCAGTGAGTGACTACATCACTAATGGAATTTGGCATATTCCTCCTCAGCTCTCTTCTCTGTTCAGAGATCTAAGTTCCATTTTGAACAATGTAACTATCCCCTTAACCCTCTCCCAGGACAAGTTATTGTGGAAGCATACTGACAATGGTGACTTGGAGTTCAAGCAAGCCTATATGTTTAAAATTCAACAATTTCAGGATCTGCACTGGGCTACTTTAATTTGGAATCCTGCAATTCCTCCTTCAAAATCCCTCATGGTGTGGAGATTGATGCATGACAAGATGCCTACAGATGAAAATCTTATGATTAGAGGTTGTGCTATTCCCTCTATGTGTGATATTTGCAAAAAGCATGCTGAGTCTTCTTACCATTTGTTCTTTGAGTGTGAATTTGCAACTAAAATTTGGTCTTGGATGGCTAGCTGTTTGAATATTAACCTTCAGTTTAATGCATTGGAGGATATTTGGAAACTTTGTGATTTGAACTGGTCACCTCAAAGCAAAGTCACTCTTACTGCAGCTTTGGTTAACTTGCTCAACACTATATGGTTTGTTAGAAACCAAGCTAGGTTCAACAATGTGAATATTCCTTGGAGAATTGCTATTAATTCTATCATCTCCAATACTTGTTTGTCGGGTAATAGCACTTCTAAGTCTTCTTCTAATTCTGTAAGAGATTTTGTTTTCCTGAAGAGTTTCAAAGTCACCATTCATCACCCTAGAGCTCCTATTCTTAAAGAAGTTTGTTGGCAGCCTCCATCCAACTCTTAGATTAAATGTAATGTAGATGGAGCTAGTGTCTTAGGTAATGCAGCTTGTGGAGGAATCTTTAGAGACCATTTGGCTGAGTTTGTTTTTGGTTTTGCTGAAAACCTAGGTATTGCCTCTTCTTATACTGCTGAATTATGTGGAGCTATGAGAGCAATTGAAATTGCATACCAAAGAAATTGGAATAATATCTGGATAGAGTCAGACTCTTCTTTGGTAGTTGCAGCTTTTTCCAATCCTGACAAACCTGTTTCTTGGTGGTTAAGAAACAGATGGAAGAATGCTCTTTTCTTGGCAAGCCAAATGAATTGTGTTTTCACTCACATCTACAGAGAAGGAAATCATGTAGCAGACAATTTAGCAAACTATGGTTTGAATATCACCTCTTTAGAATTTTGGAATGTTGCCCCTTTGTTTATACTTGCTAATTTTGAGAAGAACAAACTCGGTATTCCTTGTTTTAGATTTTGTTCTTCCTAGTTGGAGTTTTGGCCTAGTCCCCTCCAACTTGTACTTTATCTCTTCTTATCTTAATATTTTTTGGGGTGGTTAGCTCTTTGCTTTCCACCTTTTTGGTTTAAAAAAAAAAAGGCATGAAAATAAAATAAAAACAAGTTAAAAAAAAATATTATGTTTGATATTAGTTCAAACATTATATATATCAATTCATAATGTTTGTTTTTATTTTATTTTGATGTCTTTAAAGTCATATATAAATTTAGGTTGTTAGTCCATCTATTACATCAAATAGCAAAGCCTCTCCTTCCCAAAAAAAAAAAAAAAAGTCTAGATGCATAGGTTGACAATTGGAGAGTTAAAGTGAAAATGTGGTTTCTCTCTAATATTTTTTTAAAATTAATTTTGTTAACATATATATATATATATATATATATATATATATATATATATATATATATATATATATATATATATTAATTAATACCTTATGAATAAATAATTGAAAAGTAAAAAAAAAAACTATGATCTAACAAAAATAGAATTGGTAAGGCACATACTTTATCAATTTTATTTTCATTAGATATTGATTTCTTTCTAACTTTTCAATTATCTATTTAAAAGATATTAACATAAAATAACAAAATGATTTAAAAAAACAAAATACTCGAACATAGGTTTTTTTTTTTTGGCCAGTCTAACATAGGTATTTTATTGTTTGATATATCAAACATTAATATACCATTGCACCTTTAGGATCTTTTTTACCAATTTTTATATATTTTAACTTTAGGGGTTAAAAAAATGGATATTTTTTACCAATATTTATATTTCTTAGTTTATACCAGAATTATAGGATACATTGTATTTGATTAACTCTAAGTATTTGTAATAATTATGGTAATATTGCTGTCTTTTTTTATTAAAAAATATTACAAGAGTGTCCAATATATTAACTTTTTAAAAAATGTAGTGATATTGTCCTCCACAAATTGTTCCATCATACAACAAACACAAAGTTAATCATTATGTGTGCTCGTTACTTAAGTGACATAAGGGCTCGGTAAAAAAGAGTGTAGAGACAAAAGAGTTCACTTTATGCTCATTGTATAATGGGACAATTTGTACGTAGAGGACATACAATATCACTATTATGAAAAATTAATGTATTAAACTCTCGTAATATTTTTCTTAATAAAAAAGCAACAATATTACCGTAGTTATTGTGAATATACTTAGAGCTATTCAATTACAATAAGCTAAGATATATAAAAATTAGTAAATGAGATTATTTTTTTAGCCCTCAAAGTTAATATATATTCCATAGAGTGACTAAAACCAGAAACAAAATAAAGTTGATATATTCTTTACACCAAGGGGACAATCTCATCATTGAGTCTCAAAATATTGTTGAGCATGTTGTTGATCATTTTAAAACTTTATTTTTACGTTAACTCTCTCTTTGCAGGGAAATAACTTGATTGATGAAGTCATTCCACACTACTTGTAATTTTAACTTTAGATCAGATAAATTTTTATCTCAAAATCAATCTAAAAACTGAACCGTGAATACACTGATGATAATGATTAATGAAAACCAGAAATAAGAGATTGATGATGGCAAAGATCAACTTATACGTAAAGATTTGATATCAAGCATCGTGATTGATATTAACCACTATATAAGACAAGAGATAAAAGATAAAATTACTGAATAAACTCTCTATTTTATTAATTATTATTAAACTTAATCAAAGGTATATGAGAGGACTTATATACCCTAATAGAAAAGGGGTAATGCTAGAGACTAGTCAAAATTAGAACTACCCCAATAAAATATCAAAATTGTCATAATAAATCAAAATCAAAATAGATAACTAACACAAAACAAAAGTGGCAACTTTTTTTTAGATTATCACTTAGCTATAGAATTTCATGTATTCATTCTATTTTTTTTTCCTTTTCAAATTCCACTCTTAAGAAAGCTGATGCAGAGTCTCTTCCATGCATTTGTATCTGGCTCTAACATAACAGCCCTCTCTCTTGCTCCTACAGCAAAAGCTTCCTGTCATTCAAAACATCCTCTATAAGTAATAAATTAATTTAAAATATAATCCAAATTATTGTACATTATACTAACTACCAAGGCATGAGAGAATCATAATGTAGGACTGCTCCAAACATAAGGAGTATTTAATTAAAAAAAAGCTTTTAAGTTAATTCATTTATATGAATGAGTTAAGATTTAAAGATTTGAACTTGATCATAATTTATGTGCGTGAAATTTACAATATAATTTGGACCGTCTCATTTCAAATAAATGACTGAGATCAATTACTGCGTGTATCTTCAACTATGGGAATACATGTTCACTATATAAGAATAATTTTCATCAATATAACCCTTCTAAATATAATGTGTTCCAAAGGATTAGAAAATAGAAAACCACAATTAGATAAGAAAATCGACATACCATGATGAAATTTCTTTGAATAAGACGATCAATAAGATGCAAAAGAAGGTCTTTAGAATATTCAGGGTGGCCTTGAATTCCCATAATGTGATCTCCAAATTTAAACATCTCAATTCCAGTCTTATCTGACTTAGCAATTATCTCTGCCTTTGTAGGTAACTCTTGTACCTAATTTGATTAAAATAGCACAAGTTATATAACCATAAATTACTATCATTATTGATGGAATTCTTTTTAATTACTATTTCGTGATGTAAAAATTTGAAAGTTATCTTGCACCAAAAAAATAAAAAATAATTGAAAGCTATTGTTTAGGAGAATTCGAGTTTGATTATTTTGATAGAAACAATTATTAACTAAACTTTACTTACCTTGCGATCGAACTCTGAATTATTAGTGTCACATTTTCTTAAGAACCAAAGGGTTAGTAAAAAAATAAAATAGAAGTCTATGGTAACATTTTTAGATGAATGCATATATACACACCTCATCCCTATGACATTGGATGATGGAAAGCTTTGTTGGAAGATCAAGAGAAGAGGGGCAAATATGTGATGACAATGTTATGCTTCTCACACCAATGTCCCAACCTGTGGGAGAGGGACCAACCTTTCCTCCCAATGCACGGCAAAGTACCTTATCAAAAAATATTTATAATTATTTTCTTTATAAACTCTTGGCTAGGAAAAATTAATTAATATACATAATGAAATAAAACAAACTGGATTATAGAATAGAAAATTAGCTGAATTATACTAATAAATAAATAAAAATTGTTAATTTTTTTTAATGATTTCCAACAAACCCAAATTTTAAGATTTTTGGATGTGGAAGGTGAGCCTCTAACAGAGTTTTGTTTGTTAAAAATGTCAAAGCAGAATTGAGTTTTCTAAAATTTATGGGGGTATGGAGTAGCATTTTAAAGCTAACTTTATATTGTTTCAAAAAAATAAATCTAACTTTATATTGACCAACTAGTCCAAAGCCCCAAACCTTCTAAGATGATTACTTTTGTCACCCTATGAGTTTCTCGCGCGTTCTATTTTTACACATCCGCTACTTAAGTCACGAATGAGTAAAAATGAAAAATTTGAGGAAAAAACATCGTCCGCTACTTAAGTCACGGATGAATGGATGATGTTTGAGTAATTGATAGGGTGACAAAAGAAGACATCACCTTCTAATAGGTTAGAAGCCCATATGCTCATCAAGCAATATTTTATGCAGGAGCCGATGTTTAAATTCGAGATCTCTTACTTGTTCATCTAAAGAGATGAAGTTCTAATCACTAATTAGGCTACTTGACCAAAATAATAATAATAATAATAATAAGTTTTATCTTTTAAAATCTCATCATTAAAATACTTTATCTTTTTTGTACCAATTTTTTTTTTATCTTTCTTTTTTTAGTTAAATAAATTTTTTATTTTTCTTCATTTATGTGTGTACTACCAAATAATATTTTTTTGTAGTTAGGACCACATTAGACTTCCTCATCATACCATATACTGAACCTAACTTCAAACAGTTTTGGCAAAAAATAAAATAGAATAAAGCAGTTATTATAACCTAAGAAATAACAGTACCATATCATACCATATAACCTAAATGAAGCACGTGAAGTTCTTATCATAGTATTGGACCACAACCAAAGCTATGTGAGATACAACTTTTCAGAAATTGTGATGTTTTGCAACTTACAAAACTAGTAAAAACTAAAAACATTCTTCAAAATTAGGAAAAGATTATAAGTCTTTTTAGTTAACTCTCCAATTTTAAGAAAAATATGTCATAATAATTTAGTGTTCGATTAAAAATTAGGTAAAGTTCAACAAAAAAAAAACCTATATTTTTAGGAGTTGAATTTGATTCTCTCAAGCGTTTTTGTTAATTATATATAAAACCGAATATAATGTTTTTTTAACTTACAGAAAAATAATAGTGTAATTAATGTACGACAATCCTCTTTCCTACCTAAAAATATGATTTTGAAGTTATTAGGTTTGATCCAATGGTGGGGGGTTTGTATAGTATGTATGAGATCTTAAGTTCGATTTTCATTGGAAACATTGTAAACGAAAAAAAAAATATATATGATTTTGAAGAGAAAATTGAAACATAATCCATTGCTTTAATGATGTACATATTTCTTCTACATATTGTACTTTAGATTAATTGTCTTATATTTCAGATTATTTCTTTTATTACATGATAATAATAACATGAAACAAAAGTCATGAAATGTACCAAGTTACAACCATTTGTAAAAATCACAAATTAAGCAACAAAAATTAAAATTTACTAATTAACATAAAGCAATGATTAATATAGTAACAATTAATTACCTGATGACCAAAACAAATGCCAAGGATTTTGGTATGCATGGAGTCCAATTTCTTAATCAAGTTAACAAGATCACAAATCCATTTATCATTTCCATAAGCATTACTACAACTACCAGTAATCACAAACCCATCATAGAGACTTAATTCATCATCCTTAGGAAACTCTCCACATGAAACCTTGTACTTGTCCCATGTCTCCTTTTCCTCTTCCAACATTTTTGTGAATACCCCAAAATACCCTCCATACATATTTTTCACATGCTCTGAATCCTCTGCACATAATAACACACCAAACCTCTTCCAACCTATGTTCTCCATTGTCACCTATTGCTACTCTCTCTCTCTAAGATTCTAGAGAGAGAAAGTGATGATGAGAGGAATTATGTTGGCTTGTTTGTTTGCAAGAAAGTGATGAAACATTGGTGAATTTATAGGAGTGATTTTAGGACAAAATATTAATGTCACGTTTTTTTAGAGAATTAATGTCATGTTAATTATTATTCCTATATCAATGTCCTTGCCTAATTTGATGTGTTTTGTATAAAATTTAGATCAAATTCATTAATTTTTGTTGACTAAAATTTCCTTATATTTAAGATTGAAATATTTCATTTTATCGGTGTTACTAAAAATGGAGTTTTTTTAACAAACATTATTAATATATTTGATGTAATATTTAAACCAAATACATTAATTTTTATTGATAAATTTTTTCTTAATATTTTGGAGAGAATATTTTACTATCATTTCGAATTTAAATCAGTGTTACTGAAAATCGAGATTTTTTTTAATCAAAAATGAAAAAGAAAAAGAAAAGGGAGAAGAATGTCACATAATCACCAGCATTATAGGCTAAGAGGGGTAAAATAAAATCTTGATTTAATGAATCTTATATGAAAACGATAGAATTAATTAGATGTGTCGAATTTCATGAATCATGATGATGCCTAATTGACTCAAAGATACTATCAACATTAACTACTAAAGTTTTGGTTTTATTTTGATTTGATATATGGTAGTTTTATAAGTCGATAAGTCAACGTGCTTAACTATGCAAAAAAAATTTAAATATGCAAATGGTTATAATTTTTTTTTTTCTGAGGCACGTTGTTATTATACTTAATTAATATAGAATGAAAGGAAGTTTCTATGGGAAAATATTATATAAAAAATTTTGTTTTGAGTCTATAGTTAGTGGTAAATATAACTAAAATTCATACAATTGTGAAATTCTAAATTTGAATTTAGCAATTTTAGTATTTGTCCATTGACAAAAAATTTATAAACTCAAAGCTTTTTCTTTTTGCTCTATGAAATCTTAATGTAATGCTACTGATAGGACACTAGTAAAAAGATTTGCACACAAACAAAATAAGGATCTCTTATATGCATTGTTTACCGGATATGTTTTATACTCGTTCTATAAAATGAAAGAATCTTGTGCAATAATAAATTAATAATGAAATGAAAGAATCCCGTATTGGTGATAAATAATTGCTAATAAATTGGCACTTATATAACCAATATTGGTCAACTTTAGTCTTTATAACAAGAGGTTAGATTCTCACAATTAGGGTTAAACATGGACCCACGACCCGACTCGAAATCGATATAATCGACAATATATTGAGACATTCGGTCGAGTGTGAGTCGGGTCTCAAGTCAACAATTGCAAAAATCGGCCATGAATGATTGCATACGAGCGGATGCGGGTTTCTAAAATTTTATCTCTTCATAACTGAAACCGATCAAACAACCATTAAGATACAAATTATTTTTTGTCTTCTCTCCCTCCCTCTCTCAATTTCGTATACACTTTGTGTTGTTGTTTTTATCCATCTTTAATATAGGAAAGAAATGTTATATTTTACAAACTTATAATATGTTGATAAAGGAGGTGCAAAATATATATTTATGCTTCTCTTCTATTTACTCTATTATTTTTCTTAGATCTATACATTTTAAACAAAGTAACAATATCTCACCCTCTTTATTTTTTCATTTAGTTCTTCTATCATATGAATAATAGAGTTTTAGATGTAAATAAAGTTTCAATCAAACCCGTAATAACCGACCCGTTCTACCCACCACCCGTACGACCCCACCCAAACAAACTGAAGATATAATCGATCGAAATTAAGTTCAAATTAAATGATTGCAATTTTCGTCGGTTTTAAAATTTTGATCCGAATCCGACCGAAACAAACATGCTCTGGCCTACTACGAATCCGACCGAAACAAACATGCTCTGGCCTACTAACAATACAATATAGTGAACTAGTATGGACCGTGCTCTTACACGGGCCGTGCGTTCCACGCATTATGTTGTATGAGGTTTGTGTCGTTGCATATATTATAATTTATCTATGTTTAGTAACATACATCAAATATTATTTATTATGAGTTGATTGATCATATATAAAATTTAAAATAAAATGGCACTCAAATGATAATAAGTTTTTTTCTTCTTATTTTTTTATAAGCTTTTTTTCTTCTTCTTAATTTTATATGATATACACACTAGATAATAGATTAATTGTTTTTCCAAACTATAACTTGTTTTTTTACGTATTCATTTAATTAAATCACATTATATAGTTGTTTGTAAAAAAAAAATCACATTATATAGTTATTTTTATTATATTAATTAAAAAAACATCTTTATAATTACTTTAACAATTTGATCCTAAGAGGAATTTGACCGAGAGATAGCTAAAGATTTAAACTTAAATTCTTTCAAACGATTAATTTAAGTTCATAATCATTTGACACTACAAGAAATTTAACTTATGCCTACAGACAAAATCCGTCCCTAAAGATAAAAAATCGTAGATATAAACTCCATCTAACTTTGACCAACGGCCATTGTACCCGTGCATTCATGAGTTGAATCAATTAGTTTATAAATATATGTTTTTACATAATCTCTAAATATATACACATATTATAAATATGATTGAATGAAAAAACATTAGTTAGACCCTGTGATGTTAAAAGAATTACATTTACATTACCTAGCTATACGGGCAAATCACCATTATAGTTCTTAAAAGAGACAATAATATAAAATACTAATATATTATATAAAAACATAGAAGAGATTACAAGAGTGAGCGATGATTTTTCATATAAATATAAGGTCTTGTTTATAGTCTAAAGGACGTTAATTTCGTACAACTCATTGATCACTAAAATATTATTACAAATAGGTAAAATTATATTGTCGGACATTTATCTTATATTTTTGTAATGCTTTGTTTCTTTATCTTTTATTTGTAATACGTTGGTCATTTATCTTATTTATTTGTAACATTTTGGTTCTTTATTTTTTTCTTTCTCATTTAGGTCATTTATCTTTTATAACATTCATATATAAATCCTTTTTTCTTATTTAGTTTTTAATTAAAAAATGCACAATTTTATTTTTTAAAATACCTTTTCTTTAAAAAATAAATAAATAAAAATTCATAATTTTGATGAATATGTACATCATCTTCATCAATTAATTTCTTCATGTCTTCATCTTCTTCCTTAAACAAATTGATGAAGATGATGAACATATTTATCAAAATTATGAGTTTTATTTAATTTTAACAAAAATGTATTTTAGAAATAAAATTGTGCATTTTTATAACAAAAAATGAATAAGAAGGGTTTATATGTGAATGTTATAAAAGACAAAGACTTAAATGGGAACAAAACAATAAAATAAAGGATCAAAGTGTTATAAATAAATAAGATAAATGACCAAAGTGTTACAAAAAAAAAATAGAAAATAAATGACCAAAGTACTACAAAAAATAAGATAAAAAATTCCTGATGCTGTTTTGCCTTACAAATAATAGACAATTAAAAGTGAACTGAAGAGACTAAAATTGATTTTGGACTTATCTTTCATCAAACAAGTAGACAGGAAACATATATGTTTAAAAAATATATATATGTTTAACTTAATTTGCAAATAATTTTAAATATATATATGTTTAAAAAACATATATGTATGAACATATATTATTATTATTATTATGCTTACCCAACAGAATAGAAACTTGTGTTTCAAGTCTTTCATCAAAGAGTTAAGTATGGGGTCAATATTTGTCCTATAATAATTAAAAAAATTCATAAGCAAAACTTCAAAATTAGGCTAAATTATCAAAGGGAAAGAGGGTTGATTAATACCTTTGCTTTGAAGACCATATGCCAACTTCAAAATTATCAAAGCAAACCTCTAGGAACTCAAGATAAGAAGGCCTCGTGAATACTGGAATCAAAGTATAACCGTTACAATCAATGGGAGTATTAAGTTGACCAAGTAATTATTAAAAAAAAAAAAAAAGTTGACCAAGTAAAATATATTTAACTGTTACAAGCATATAATCATGAGTCATAACTCTCAAAGGTTCTTTCATATTTTATAGCAAGTGACCGTTTCTCATCTTATGCTCAATATATATAAACAATAATTGTAAAACAATATCGTAGAAATTTAATACAAATTATTTGATTTTTATATCTATACTAACCTGCTGAATTGGGTAACATTAAATCTGCAACAATAGCCCTGCTTTTCAAATCTTGAATTTTTGCACAATCTACCAAGACTCCGTTTATATCAAGAACAATAAGCTTGTTCTTCAAGTCTCTGGGTTGATTCAAATCAATTTCCATACTCTGGAAATTAAACCTTAAATACAGTTCACTCCACATATTTAAGCATGGTAAAAAGTTAATGTCATAAAATAAGTCATACCATAGAGGGTTGAGATATACAAATGTTAGGTGGTGGTTGAGGTGAAGGCAAATTATCAATAGATATTATATGAAGTTTTCTTGATTCCCAGCTTTTTAACCACAACTCTATATCTTTGTAAAAACTCTGTTGACGCTTATTTGGGACTTTTGGGAGGCTTTCCTTCAATTATCTCACTTTTCGGTTCCTTATCCATAAGTTGCTGATAAGCTACATCCGGGGTATGGTGAACAACATTGCATCGTGTGAAAGCTGTGGTTATGGATTCAAATACCGACGTCTGAGAGAGGTTTTGTTCAGGGAGCTGAATCGTAGCGTATGGCTCTCAGATTAGCTGAAGGAAAAAAACTCAACATAGTTCAAAATAGGGACAAATATAATATTTATGGTTAAATTAGTTTTTCATTCCTAATAAATACATTGATAAAAAGCCTTAAATCCAATATAAAAAACATAAAAATTTAAACTTAAGTTTGGACCAATAAGACATCTAACAATGCGTCTATTTCTGGCTGAAGTAGCAAAGTTTTTCACAAGAAAGGGGGGGTTTGAATTGTGAACCTTTTAAAAATGACCTATTAAAAATTAATGAACAAACACTTTAACAAAATAAAGTGTTAGAGTATTCTGAGAACATTTGTTAGTTATAAGTAGTAAGGCAGAGAACGTTCTCAAATCAATCTCAGAATGATAACACAAGCAAATAAATTATATTGTGTGTGTTGTGAATGCATAAATATAAAGAGATAAGGGAAGAGAGAACACACACAACAATTTATACTGGTTCACCCCTTAACTTATGGGTTACGTCCAGTCCTCACGCTCCTTGTGAGTTTATCCACTATGAGATGCTAACGATCCCAAAATACAACCTTTCTTCTTGCAATCTTCAACCAAGATCCAAGATCCCTTTAAGCCCTACAAGCTTAAAGATAACCCAGTCCTCCATACTAGTAAGGGTATACCAAACCACTCAAACAATACAGCCCTATTGACTTGAGTGAACCTTTTACAAAGTATGATGATAAGGTTTCTAAGCTTTAAACAAAACTCACCAAGTGAGAAGCTTAGAGAAGTAAAACTCTCAAATCACTCAAAAGAATTTATACTAATCCTAGTATAGAATTACAGAGAAGGAGTGAAAGAGATCAAAGAAAAGCTTGAGAAAATAGCTTGTATGATGATGACAAGTTGGTAATGTTGTAGTAAAATCTCTTGCTCTTCAAGGTCACCAAAGGGCTCTATTTATAGCTGAGATATGTCCTTTCCTTGCTTGGTGACAAAGTATAGCCGTTTGCAACGGATATATGCCTGAAGCTTCTTCAATAAGATGACACCTCATTAAATTCAAAAGTTGTTGGGCTTCAAAGAACGTTCTGAGAATGTTCTCGGATCTGAGTTTTGTCTTTGAATCACAAAGGAGCGTGGTAGATGAGCTGGCAGTGAGCTGTGATGAATTCAAATGAGCTTCTTCAGCAAGAAAAGCCGTTGATGATCTTTTAGGCACGTGATGCACAGCTTCCAAGGAGATTGGATATTTAAATGTTATGAACAACATTCTCCAAAAACGTTCTGAGAACGTTCTCCAATCTGGGTTCATGATGAACTTGTTCTTCAAGCCAAAACTCCCACACATGTGAGATGCCAGCTGCTACTGATCAGGCGTGTAGCTTTAGGGTACGAATCAACACTATTCACTTGTACCTTGTGTCCTCAAAAGTCTTTGGAGAGAGAGGATTGCATGGGAGAATGTTCATTAAATATTTCATGAAGTACACTTCCACTCATAGATCCAAATTCGTTGTGCACATCTGATTGGTCCATGAAAAATCAATCCATGATCAAAATGAACAGCTTGTGATCTTATCTCTTGAAATAACTTCACTTGCACATGCTTATTCCTCAACCTTGGCCAAAGAGGAAAGCTTCACATTTCTTCATAAAAATTCCTTGCCTTATTTGATATGTGAACTGTTGTGATCTTGTGAGTTACTACCCTGAAAAGTGCTTCCTTGTATTTGTACAATGTTCACTTAAAATAAAAAAGTGATTAGTCTTTGAAGCTCTTGTTCTTGATTAATATGAGTGTGATATCCTGAGAACGTTCTGAGATCGTTCTCCCAATCGTGTTCTTATTCAAAATAAATGAATAATCTTGATATAAAATGCTCAATTAATCCCGTCATATTAAAACACTCACAAGCACTTGTTAGATAACAAAAAGATCAGAATTACATTAAAATATAATCAAGATGTTTGTTATCTTTAAAACATCAAATTAGGATTTTGCCTCAACAATCTCCCCTTTTTTGATGATGACAAACCTCTTGAATTATGTTTTAAGAGGAATTCTGATTATATCAAATAAGTACAGAAATTTTGCGATTGTACTAGTGTTTTAAATTTATCAAGCTCCCCCTCAATTCAAGCATTCAAATTTCAATAAATATAAAGAATTGAGAAAACACAAATTGAACCATAACATAATATCATTAATCATCAAGCTCACAAAGTGAGGATCCAAACATGGTGTACAGCACAAGATTAATGCAAAAAGGTTCAAATACAAGAAATTCAAATCCTAGTTTAGAAATTTAAAACATAGTAGGATAAGTTCCTATTAGCAAAAAGAACTTCCCAAAATATATTATCCTCTAAACAAGGTAGATAAATATAAACTTAAAACTAGCATAACTTAAATACTTAAAGATTCAGCTCCCCCTAAATTACACAGAACATATTCTCCCCCTTTGTCATCATTAAATAGGTGGGAACTATTTAGAAATGGTAGGGCTAGAATCATCACTGGATGTGGAGTTCTCAGGTTGTGGAAATGGATTAACAACAAGAGGAGGATTTGGTGATGGAGCAGTGAGGTTAAGCTGAGGGCAAACATGAGTGATCAACCAATCCCTTAAAATCTGAAACTCAAGCATGACATACATAAGCATGCTGTTCTGAATTGTCATTACTTCAAACAGCTTAGCAATGTCTTTTCTAGTCTTGCTCAAATCCTTTTCCATTTTTGATCTCTTGGCAGGCCGAGGGTCAGCTGAAGGACCAGGTGCATCCTTATCAGGGTTAGGTTCAGAGCCAATATGCTTGACCAAGCTATCAATGGCTGCAGCATTTGCTGAAGAGTAAAAAGAATCCAGAGTTGCAAAAGATGCAGGCAGGGAAGGCAATGATTCAGTAGAAAACAAGGTAGATGGAAACCTTGGAAAGTCAGGACTTGTAGCAGCCATATTTTTCATGAATTCAGAGCTAAGAAATGTGGGGAGGCTGCCTTGTGATGATGACATTAGAGGTGAGAACACAGTAGTGTTAGCAGGGTTGGTGGTGGAGAAAAAGGCTTCAAGGGTTTTACCAGTCCTGGGAGGTACAGAGATTTTAAAACCATGAGAGAAGGGTGTTCCAAAGTGCAAGGAAGTATCTAGATGAGATGGAATGGATTCAGTGGTCATTCCAACATCAGTTCCTGCACTGTCTCCAGTTGGGAGAATGTTCTCAGCATGTTCTCCCATTGCATCAGCCAGGATTTCTAAGCCATCCTTTTCCATAACTTCTCTCTTTCTCTTGCCCAATTCAACAGTTTCTTCAGAGATGGTTTCTTTCTTCATATGATGGATGTTTTTGAGGTTAAAAGGTGTACACGTGTTATCAACCCTTTGGTTGGTTTCATCAATAGTGTACATTCTAAAAATCCTAGTTAGGATCATTCCATAGGGTAAAGCAACCTTCTTAATCCCAGAGTTTGCAGCAGTAATCATGTGTTGAATGATTATGTGAGGCAGGTTAAGCTTAATACCTTTTGACAGATGATGCATGATGAGCAAGTCATTGTCTGTGACCTTATGCTTGCTTCCAGTCCTAGGAAAAATGCAATATTGGCACATGTTGTGTAAAATCTTGAACTCCTTTTTGAGAAAAGATGAAGTTGGTTCTTCCATCTGAGTTCCTTGCTTATTAAACATGTCCAAAATGAGGGCTTCTCTGCTGACCTCAAGCTTGGAGTACCAATCTCCTCCATAAGTTGCAGCACCTTCTAGTGGTAGCTTAAGCAAGCTAGCAATGATCTCAGGATCAAGTTGAATCTCAGTTCCTTTAACATTTGAGATTATTAAATTCTTATCTGGATGTACATTTGTATTGTGATAAAAGGCTTGAACTAGCTGAGGTAACACAGATTCTTTGATCTTGAAGAATTCTGTCCATCCAAGTGGTTCAGTGTATTTGAGCAAATCCAATCCTCCTTTTGCTAGTTCTTCAAACTCATAAACTCTTCCAGCAGGCACATGTTTGATTTTCCAATATTTTTCAAAATTTTCCATATCATCAGGATGAATGAGAGGGATAGGAACAAACATGGTTTTAGGCCCTTTCTTTTATGACACAACCTTTTCCTTTCCCTTTGAGGTTTTGGTAGCTGTTGATGATTTCTTCTTGGAAGCAGGGGAAGGTTTTGGCTTAGGTTTGGTAGGAGCATATTTGGTTGAAGTTACAGCTTCAACTTCCTCATTTTCTTCAAGTTCAAAAGAAAGAGGGATTGAGAGAGTTTTCTCAGAGTCACTAGAATCATCATCATCAATGATGTGGATAGTAGAGTCCTTTACTACCTTTCTTCCAGTTCCAATTCCAGATAAAATTCTAGCTGATCTTCTGACCTTAGAGGAATCTCCAGATTTTGATTTAGATTTGGTCTTGGATGTTGATTTGGATTTTGATGATTTTGATTTGGATGGAGATTTTGAAAGAGATTTTGAAAGGGATTTGGTTTTTCGTCTCTTTGGTTTGATAGAAGCAGGTGGGGTCTCAGCTTGGCTAGGTACGATTAAGGTTGGGTTAGGAGTAATGGTGCCATCACTGTTTAGATCAATCTCAAGATTGTTTTGGGTTTGTTGAACAGTTTCTTCGTTGGGAACGTTCTCAGAAGGTTCTGAGATTGAATCAGAGACATGATCAACTTCAGGGAGTGTTTGCATGTGGTCAGATATCATTTGAGGGATTTGCTCTGGGTTGGATTGAGATGTGTGGATGTTTTCAGAGGTGGGTTCTGGAGATTTTGGTGGAGATGATTGATTGTGAGGTGAAGAAGGAGGTGACGGTGGTGGTGAAGGAGTTGGAGTAGATGGTTTAGCATTTTTGCGAGCAGCTTGTTTTGTTCTAGCCATTGAATGAAGATTGAATTTTTTCTGAGTTATGATAATGGATAGAAGTGAGGATTAGTAATGGTGAGGTGATGGATATAAAAAGGACAGATAGCTTGGAGAAGAGGAAGAGATTTGGTAGCTAGGTTGTACTTAGGAATAGTGATCAAATTGTATTTTGATTTTAAGAAAAGGTGTTTGTAGGAGAGAGAGAGAGAGATGATGGTTTTAAGGGGATAACCGTTGTGAGTAATATTGGGGAAACCAATCCTAATCATTCCTAATTTTGTTCTAACGGTCAAAAAATTAAACTTAAGCTAAAGGGAATGTGAAAAGCTAGTGCGTAAAAATTTTTGGGAAACAAACATGGCACAAACAAGAGATCGTTCTCAGAACGTTCTCTAAAACATGATCAAACATACATGTTAAATTTGATTGGGATTTTTTATGATTTTCAATTTTTCTTTGATGAAATTAAAACGATCCTCAACCAATGGTTTTGTAAAAATATCAGCCAACTGATTTTCAGTATCAATGAATACTAAAGCAATATCCTTTTTGTTCACATGATCACGAATGAAATGATGTTTGATTTCAATATGTTTTGATCTTGAATGCTGAATAGGGTCTTTGATAAATTAATAGCACTAGTATTATCACAAAGAATTGAAACATTTGTGTACCTTAAAGAGAAGTCTTCAAGTTGGTTTTTGATCCATATCACTTGTGAGCAACAATTTGATGCATACACATATTCTGCTTCAGTTGTTGAAAGTGCAATGGTATTTTGCTTTCTACAACACCAACTAACAAGAGCTTCACCAAGGAATTGACAAGCTCCACTAGTACTCTTTCTCTCAACTTTGTCCCCAATTTAATCAGCATCACAATATGCTTTGAGATCAAAATGTGTACCCTTTTTGTACCATAGACCAACATCTTGTGTACCAACCAAATATCTAAAAATTCTTTTCACAGCAATCAAATGGGATTCTTTTGGTGATGATTGGAATCTTGCACAAAGGCCAACTGAGAACACAATGTCAGGTCTACTTGCAGTTAAATACAAAAGAGATCCAATCATTCCTCTAAATTCCTTTTTAGATACATTCTTCCCATTCTCATCTTTGTCCAAACTTGTTGATGGATGCATTGGAGTTGACATGATTTTGGCTTCATTCATCTTGTATTTGTTGAGAAGATCTTTAATGTATTTTTCTTGACAAATAAAAATGCCATCTTCATGTTGCTTGATTTGCAAGCCAAGAAAGAACCAAAGTTCTCCCATCATGCTCATCTCAAACTCACTTTGCATAAGATTAGAAAATTCTTCACACATTTTCTCATTAGTAGCACCAAATATAATATCATCAACATATACTTGAACAATGAGTAAATCATGATTATTTGTTTTTCTAAAAAGTGTAGTATCAATTTTTCATCTAGAAAAACCATTTTCAAGTAAAAAGGTACTTAATCTTTCATACCAAGCACGTGGAGCTTGTTTAAGTCCATAAAGTGCTTTGGTAAGTTTGAAAACATGATTTGGTTTATTTTGATCAACAAAACCTGGAGGTTGGTGAACATAAACTTCCTCATTTAAGAAACCATTTAAAAATGCACTTTTGACATCCATTTGAAAAAGTTTAAGACATTTATGAGATGCATATGCAAGCAAAATTCTAATAGCTTCTAACCTGGCAACAGCAGCAAAAGTTTCATCATAGTCAATGCCCTATTGTTGGTTATAACCTTGAGCTACTAGTCTTGCCTTGTTTCTTACCACTTTACCATTCTCATCCAATTTATTTCTAAACACCCATTTAGTAATGATTGAGTGATCTTTTGGTAAAGGTACTAGATTCCATACTTCATTTCTTTCAAATTGTGAGAGCTCTTCTTTCATTGCATCAATCCAAGATTCATCAATAATTGCTTCATCTATTGTTCTTGGTTCTAGCTGAGAGATCAATCCCAGATTGTTCTCCAAAATTTGCAATGATCTCCTAGTTCTTACACCATCTTCAGTATTTCCAATGATTTGATCTGGTGGATGATTTGTAACCATCTTCCAAGTCTTAGGAGGTGCTGGAGATGTAGACTCTTGATTTGGATCATCATTTTGATTTCTTATAGTCACATCTTCTTCATCATCAATTTTCATAATACTTGGTTGATCTTCAAACTCATCAAATTTGACATGCATACTTTCTTCCATAGTTTGAGTTCTTAAGTTATAGATTCTATAAGCCTTTGATGTTAGAGAATACCCCAAGAAGATTCTCTTATCTGACTTTGAATCAAACTTGCCTAGGTTGTCTTTGATATTCAAGATATAACAATAACAACCAAAGATGTGAAAGTAAGAAATATTTGGTTTTCTATCTTTCCAAAGTTCATAGGGTGTCTTGTTTAAAACCTTTCTGATGGTCACTCTATTTAAGATGTAGCAAGCAGTATTGATAGCCTCAGCCCAAAAATAATTTTCAACATTTGATTCATTAATCATTGTTCTTGCCATCTCTTGTAGAGTTCTATTTTTCCTCTCCACAACCCCATTCTGTTGAGGTGTTCTAGGACAAGAAAAATTATGAGATATACCATTATTATCAAAGAAGGTTTCAAAGAGAGAGTTTTCAAATTCTCCTCCATGATCACTCCTTATGGAGACAATATTCAGGTTTTTCTCATTTTGAACTTTTAAGCAAAAAGCCTTAAAAGCTTCAAAGGACTCATCTTTGTGTTTTAGAAAAAGCACCCAAGTGAATCTTGAAAAGTCATCAACAATGACAAAACCATAGTTCTTACCACCAAGACTTGTAGTTTTGACAGGTCCAAATAAATCAATGTGTAGCAATTCAAGAGGTCTTTTAGTTGAAATAAAAACTTTAGGTTTAAAACTACTTTTGACTTGTTTTCCTCTTGTGCAAGCTTCACATACTTTATCTAGATCAAAACTGATCTTGGGCAATCCATTTACCAAATCAAGCTTAGAAAGTTTAGACATAGTTTTCATACTAACATGACCAGCCCTTTTATGCCATATCCATTTATCTTTTTCAAGAGAAACAAAGCATGACTCAATGGGTAGATCATCTAAGTATACTACATAAACATTCTTAATTCTTGATCCACTAAACATGATTGTTTCACACGAAGATTGCTTAATTTCACATGTGTTGGTTTTAAATATAACTTCAAAGCCATTATCACATAATTGACTAATGCTTATCAAGTTATGCTTAAGACCTTCAACATAATGAACATTATCAATCTTAGCAGAACCAACCTTACCAATAGTACCCATGCCTTTGATGTGAGCTTTTTCATTGTTTCCAAAAGTAACAGATCCACCATCCTTTTCTTCAAATGTAAGAAAGCTTTTTCTATCTTCAGTCATATGTCTTGAGCAACCACTGTCCAAGTACCATGACTTTCTCTTGATTGCTAGAAGACACTCCTACATTTGATTTTAATAAGTTTTTAGGTACCCACAGATTCTTGGGTCCTTGATTGTTAGTGAAATCTTTTTTGTAAAGCCTTTTCTTATGTTGATAAGGTGTTCTTCTATGAGGAGGTGCATGAAATTTCTTTCTGAGAATGTTCTGAGAATGTTCTCTTGTTTTAGAAAAATGTTGTTCTCTAGCTTTCTTTTTAAAACAGAATGATTCAATGTGTCCTTCCTTTTGACAAAAATTACACTTATATCTTTGAGTCTTTTTTCCTTTCTGAGGATGAAAAAAGTTTTTATATAATTTCTTCTTTTGGCTAGGATCATATCATATACCTGCTTTATCAATAATTCCACTTTGTGATCCTAAGATCTTATCAAAAGTTTTTGTAGAGCTAACAAATTTTGTTAGATCATTTTCAAGTTCAGAAACTCTTTTTCTTAAAACTTCATTTTCCTTTTTAACCTTTGAACATTCTTGAACATTTTGATCTTTCCTAATTTCCTCAATTTGCTTAGACATATCTTTGTGAGCATTTTGCATGTTATCAACCATTCTTTTTAAGATAATGTTTTCAGCCTTATATTCATCTCTTTCATTGTTAGCCTTAGTTACTTCATCCCTAAGTTTACCATTTTTTTGATTTAAAATTTGAGTATCATATAGTAAATTATCAAAGAGATGTTCAGATTTTTGACAAGATGAACAGGGTTCAAGATTTACCTCATTTGTTACTGAATGTGTCATGAGGCACACATTTGCTTGTTGTTCTTCTTGTTCCTCCTCTTCTGGTTCTAGATCATCATGGATTTCTTCTTAAAGAATGGTTTCTTTTGATTTGGACATTCATTCTTATAATGCCCAAATTGCTCACATCCATAGCATTTGATCTTGCTCATATCTACTTCTGGTTTGGCTCCACCTCTCTTGTATTGAATGGTTCTCTTGAGTTGATTTCTTCTCTGCATTAGTCTCTGAATTCTTCTTGAGAGAAGAGCCATTTCTTCACTGTCATCTTCTTGGATTGCTTCATCATTCTCCAGACCGTTTTCATCAATCTGAGAACATTCTCTAGTTTGAGTATCCAGAGCAATCATCTTTTTCTTCACTGGTTTGTCTTCTTGAAGAATTGATTCATGAGCTCTCAGGGATCCAATGAGGTCTTCAAGTTTCATTGTTGATAGATCCATTGACTCAGTGATTGCAGTTACAATGTGTCTCCAATTCTTTGTTAGACACCTAAGGAGCTTTCTTATTCTTTCATGTGTGGTATATGTTTTTCCTAAGGAGTTGAGCTCATTTATGATAATTGTGAATCTTCCATACATTTGATCTATTGATTCATCTTCTTGCATTTCAAAGAGCTCAAACTTCCTTACACCAATATCAATTCTAGTCTCTTTGACACGACTAGTTCCTTCATGGTGAGTTTGAAGAGTTTCCCACATTTCTTTGGCAGTTTTGCACTTCATGATTCTATCATACTCTTCTCTATTCAAAGCACTCTTAATGAATAGTTTTGCTTTGGTATTTAAGAGTACTCTTTCAGATTCTTGACTGGACCATTCACCTGGTGTTTTTGGTGTAGAAGTATCCTTGACCATTGGCACATATTCTCCAACTTCAATTACTGACCACATGTTGTTATCTTGTGATCTGAGAAATAATTCCATCTTATCTTTCCAGTAGTAATAGTCATCTCCTTCAAATAGAGGTGGTCTATTTGAAGATCCTCCTTCAGATATGAACTTTGCACCTTTAGACATTACTTCCTTCCTAGATCTTTCCTCTTAGCACTTGTTAGATGCTTTTACTTAAGAGGCAGGCTCTTGATGCCAATTGAAGTAGCAAAGTTTTTCACAAGAAAGGGGGGTTTGAATTGTGAACCTTTTAAAAATGACCTATTAAAAATTAATGAACAAACACTTTGACAAAATAAAGTGTTAGAGAATTCTGAGAACGTTTGTTAGTTATAAGTAGTAAGGCAGAGAACGTTCTCAGATCAATATCAGAATGATAACACAAGCAAATAAATTATATTGTGTGTGTTGTGAATGCATAAATATAAAGAGATAAGGGAAGAGAGAAACCCACAACAATTTATACTGGTTCACCCCTTAACTTATGGGTTACGTCCAGTCCTCACGCTCCTTGTGAGTTTATCCACTATGAGATGCTAACGATCCCAAAATACAACCTTTCTTCTTGCAATCTTCAACCAAGATCCAAGATCCCTTTAAGCCCTACAAGCTTAAAGATACCCCAGTCCTCCAGACTAGTAAGGGTATACCAAACCACTCAAACAATACAGCCCTATTGACTTGAGTGAACCTTTTACAAAGTATGATGATAAGGTTTCTAAGCTTTAAACAAAACTCACCAAATGAGAAGCTTAGAGAAGTAAAACTCTCAAATCACTCAAAAAAATTTATACTAATCCTAGTATAGAATTACAGAGAAGGAGTGAAAGAGATCAAAGAAGAGCTTGAGAAAATAGCTTGTATGATGATGACAAGTTGGTAAAGTTGCAGTAAAAGCTCTTGCTCTTCAAGGTCACCAAAGGGCTCTATTTATAGCTGAGATATGTCATTTTCTTGCTTAGTGACAAAGTATAGCCGTTTGCAACGGATATATGCCTGAAGCTTCTTCAATAAGATGACACCTCATTAAATTCAAAAGTTGTTGGGCTTCAGAGAACGTTCTGAGAATGTTCTCGGATCTGAGCTTTGTCTTTGAATCACAAAGGAGCGTGGTAGATGAGCTGGCAGTGAGCTGTGATGAATTCAAATGAGCTTCTTCAGCAAGAAAAGCCGTTGATGATCTTTTAGGCACGTGATGCACAACTTCCAAGGAGATTGGATATTTAAATGTTATGAACAACATTCTCCAAGAACGTTCTCCAATCTGGGTTCATGATGAACTTGTTCTTCAAGCCAAAACTCTCACACATGTGAGATGCCAGCTGCTACTGATCAGGCGTCTAGCTTTAGGGTACGAATTAGCACTATTCACTTGTACCTTGTGTCCTCAAAAGTCTTTGGAGAGAGAGGATTGCATGGGAGAATGTTCATTAAATATTTCATGAAGTACACTTCCACTCATAGATCCAAATTCGTTGTGCACATCTGATTGGTCCATGAAAAATCAATCCATGATCAAAATGAACAGCTTGTGATCTTGTCTCTTGAAATAACTTCACTTGCACATACTTATTCCTCAACCTTGGCCAAAGAGGAAAGCTTCACATTTCTTCATAAAAATTCCTTGCCTTATTTGATATGTGAACTGTTGTGATCTTGTGAGTTAGTGCTTCCTTGTATTTGTACAATGTTCACTTAAAATAAAAAAGTGATTAGTCTTTGAAGCTCTTGTTCTTGATTAATAGGAGTGTGATATCCTGAGAACGTTCTGAGATCGTTCTCCCATCGTTCTCCCAATCGTGTTCTTATTCAAAATAAATGAATAATCTTGATATAAAATGCTCAATTAATCCTGTCTTATTAAAACACTCACAAGTACTTGTTAGATAACAAAAAGATCAAAATTTCATTAAAATATAATTAAGATATTTGTTATCTTTAAAACATCAAATTAGGATTTTGCCTCAACACTAACTTCTTAGAGTTGTTGTAAAACTCTTTTCGATTGATCTTTTTAATATACTCAACTCTCAAAGGAAATGTTGGTGTGATTTTTGCTATACCCGATTTATAGCAATAAGGAATAATGTTAGGTATACGGGCAAACAATACCAATAACAAATGAAAAAGGAACTTAGAAAAAAGAAAGTTTAAAACCAAGTTCTATAGTGTCTTATAATGATATCACCAAGCATTTAGTTTAAAAAAGGATGTAACGCCATGGACATATATATGTTTAAAAAATATATATGTTTAACTTATTGTAATTATCAATCAACTTAATTTGAAAATAATAGACAGGAAACATATATGTTTAAAAAATAATCAAGCAATGCAATTGGGCTTTGTTCCTATGTTGGGCCTTTTATTCTATGTTTGGGCTTCGCGGGTTTTAAATGTTGAAATTTTTTTCATTCCTTCTTATATGGTGTCAAAAACTTAGGGTCCGTTTGACCTTAATTTATTTTTGAATTTACGTAAATAGCTAATGCAATTTTTATTTATTATTATAAGTTTGTCAATGTAGTTTATTATAAAATAGCTTATCAAAATTTAATTTTTACTAGTTTGAACTTATAAAATAACATAAAATCTAATTTTTATTGCATAATCTGTTTGTATAAATTCAAAAATACGTCAGGTCAAACGGGCCCTTAGTCTAATTAACACTTATAAAAAAAACCCTTAGTTCCAGTTAAGATATGTTTCATTTGTTGGGAAATTGCGAAATTAGAGATTAGAGATTGAGAAAGAGAAATAAAAATGTTAAAAATTATTACTTATTTGGTAGATTTGTTTCATCTTATTTTGTGACTTTCAGTCTCTTTAACAATTATAAAGAGAGTTTTCTTAGCGCAAAAATTGTCATGTCATGATTCAAAAATAAAACGAATAATAATTTTATTACAAATGTATTAATTTATTACATTAAAAAAGACAATACAAGTTAATTTGACTCATTAAAATATGGTGAACTCAACATTTTATGTTATTAAAATTATTGTGAATCAATTTGCTTATTGATTAAATTTAATATATTAATATATATATATATATATATATATATATATATATATATATATATATATATATATATTTTTTTTTATGTATATACATATATATATTTGGCCCCCTCATGAATAATGTGCTAGCTTCGCCACTGATCACAATGTACCATGGGAGAGACACCAAGGAACAAATATCACCGCTAGAAAGTTAAAATCTAGAAACGGAAAAGACAAAATACATTTCAAATATGGTTACTAATTATATTTTTGCCATCTCTAATATCTATGTTAATTTCACCAATCGTTAGTTGATTAAGTAGTGATTGATGCTGAATTTGATAGGAAAAGTCATAATTTGATCCCCTACAGCTACGATCAGAAGGAGACTAAAATCACTTGATGACAAAACTGACCTACAAACCATATTATGCGGTAAGCCGAATGCTGATTGTAAAAAAATATGGAAAATGTTAAACAGTGCACCGGTGCACCAGTTAAGCAAGTTTTTATGGAAATTTTTTCTTGGAAATTATGTATTCAATGCTTTGAAAATATAAAAAATTTCCTTATCTATATTACTTTTGTCTTTTATTTCCATTTTTAGTATACTTAATAAGTGCATCGGGTGCACTGTTTAGAATGACCCAAAAAATATTCACATTACCTGTCCACCCATGCCTTTTAAAATTGGAGAAAACTTAAACCCGAATCAAAACTCAATTAATTCATATTTTTCTCATCAAAGCCGGAGTCGGTTTAGGCGAATACCCACAAGAGCAAGTTATATTTTCATGTCTAATTGAGGTGTCTAAGGTTTAAACTTTAAACCCTAAAAATTAATGTAACCATAAGTCATCACTTACCAACATTTCCCTATTATAAAAAGCAAAACTGAGATGGAAAATATATTCAACATTGGTAGAAAATTAAACAACATGCATCTCGAAAATGAATCTTCATCACATCGATGCTCATTTAATTTTCACGTTGAAGGGCTCATGTTTTTTCTTCCAACATGGTGAGATGTCTGTTCTTCGGCCATATTTTATTGCCTTCAAAATTTGTGACTTTGGAGAAACCAAACGACAAATTTATCAGTCTCAGCTTCCATAGTCTCTCCATCCGAGGGGTTGAAATTAAATTTAGGCCCTATCTATACAAAAATCAACCTTAAAATCAAATTAAGATTTTGATAAAAAAGTACTCCCTCCGGTCTCATATATAAGCAAATTTTCAAAAAAAAAAACTTTTTAAAAAAGTAGGTAAATATATTGATTGAGGAGAAAAAACATTTTGAAAAGTGTAAAACATTACATTAATTGGTTGAAATTGGAATAATATCATAAAACATAATAATTGTAATACACTTTTGTTTATATTTGAGACTTTCAATTTTTTTGTTTTGTTGCTTATATTTGAGACCGGAGGGAGTATCAGTTAGTTAATAATTTATAGCGGAAGATCTTATAGTGAATAATTTATAAGTTAATTGTTAGTTTATAGCGAATAAACTAACTGATTGAATTTGTAGTGTTTGTTAAAGTTAACGGTTGAACTAACTTATAAGTGTGAAATGACATAAAAAATATATATTTAATTAATATTTAATTTTTTTCAAGTAAGATGGTAGGGTAAAATTGGAAGAAAAGAATAATAACCTATAAGTTCATAAGCTATTTGAAATAGCGTTTAAAAAATACAGCTATAAGCTAGTAAAATAAGCTATAAGCTATTTTTGACAAATATTTATCGAACAAGACTTTTTTGTGTAAAATTTATATCAAATACATTAATTTT
This sequence comes from Trifolium fragiferum, assembly GCA_954870985.1. Lineage (NCBI taxonomy): Eukaryota > Viridiplantae > Streptophyta > Magnoliopsida > Fabales > Fabaceae > Trifolium > Trifolium fragiferum. The sequence continues at coordinate 9,122,915 of OX940791.1, read as the reverse complement.
TATTGATTATTTTTGTTTATATTCCAAGATGGGGGAGTAATACTAGTAGTTCATAAAACAAGCTTAAAAATCAAATTAAGTTCAGCCTCACATGATTCAAAGCTTCCGTTTCATCTTATCTCTTGCAAAATAAAACACCTCTCCTTTCATGCTTTGAGTGCCTAATATGTTTTCTTCAACTAATAACGATTTCACATGTCATTGGAGTAGTATCATCATAACATTAAGGGTAAAACATAGGGTTAATTACTTTATTGTTGAAGAAAACATATTAGGAATTTAGAAAACAAAGATACTCCTCCAGTCAAAGCATGAAAGGAGAGGTGTTTTATTTTGAAAGAGATGAAAAGGAAGCTTTGAATCATGTGAGGCAATTAATGCGAAGATAGCATAGTGTTTCAATATCGAAATGAGCTTCATTTATAATAATCCCTACAACTTAATTGCATGTCAGGAATCTCATTAATGCCTTGGTGGGAACTTCTGTAATTTCTCTTTGCTTTGCTATTTTCTATTTACAATTTTTTTGTTTTCTTTTTAAGTAGTCATAAAATTAAGAGTTAGACTTAATTCAATGAGATTAAGAGTCATAAAATTTGTAGGTAATAATTAATAACTGTGACTACTCCCTCCGTAACACTTTATAAGCAAATTTGACTTTTTAGATTCATTATAAATTTAATGTATTTGGTCTATAATATAGACCGGATACATTAAATCTACAATGAACCTAAAAAGTCAAATTTGCTTATAAAGTGTTACGGAGGGAGTATTTTATCAATTCATGTTTAGACCATCTTACATTTGATGTAAGACTTCTTAACACATTTCCTCATGCCCAATATTATTGAGTTTGATGTGTAGATATAAATGGTGAATCGTCCGATAACAAAAATTTGATAGCAAGTGGCCAAACAAATCTTATAGAGACTCAAATACCATTTTAGACCAATCGGGAGTTGAACATAAATCAACCATACGAAATCGAATTGTAAGGTGAGAATTATCTTTATTTTAATAACTCATGTTCAGACCATCTCACATCCAATGTGAAATATCTTAACAAGTACTTCGTCTGATCCTTAATGTAAAAGAAAAATTTACATTTTAAATACATTGAGTAACTAATATATATAAAGTTAAACTTTCTCTTATATTAAGGATTGACGATAATAACCAAAATATTGAACTCAAGTGGTTAATAAACCCTTATGACAAATCTTTCGGGAGAACCCGAGGTCTATTCCTTGTGAGAACAACAAGACACAACTTTCTCCCCCAAAATTAGTGAGGCGGATGGTTGGAAGCACCTCTACTTTAAACTATTTGCTAACCATAGTCGGTTGCTACCTAAACTTGTTCTTCTTTTTTCTTGGAATCACCAAGAAACTATTGATTAGTTTTTCCATCTAAATCAACAATCTCTTCATTCTGAGCCATGTTATCCAAGGAAACACTAAAAAATACGTAGTTTGTTGTACCACAGTTGGTGCAAGCCCTAAACCTTGCATGTCATAGAACATTTGCATTTAGGTTTGACAAATTAGATTCCATCATCATTATAGACCTACCCTAATGTAGCTCTTGACGAAAGATAGTGTCAATCGAGTTTGTATTATATACTTCATCGTGATTTTTAACAACTTTTTCTTGATCTTAGGGAGAAAATTCTTGAATAATATTGCCGCCTCTTTTCTCAACAATGGGAATGTAATCAGCAACATGAACATCTACTACATTTGCTACTGATGAAGGCAGCGCGGCAACAATGTTTTTAGGAACATAAGCTATTGCATTTTTCTCACCATGTTTTGAAGCTTCAGGAAGCCTAGAAGCTTGTTTGTCTTGCTTCTTACGCAAATTTTTTGTTGTCGTTGCCTTTTGAGTTTCAGGTTTATCCTGCTTCTTAGATGCAACATTTTTTCTATGATTCAAATTGTTACAAAGAGATATATGACGACCAACTGTTTGACAATTATGACAAATATCAAGAAGTTTTTCATACACAACACCAATGTGAAAGCAAACCCTTCCCTCTCAACCAGAATATAGCCGTGAATAGGTTTCGATAAATCAACATCTACCAGAAGTCTTGCAAATTAAAGTGACCAAACACTCAATTTTTAGTAGGTTAATCTAGTTAAATAGGCATTCCAATTGAACAACCAATCTTAAATAAAGTTTTAGGGCACCAATATTCGTGAGGAAGACCAGTTAATTGAATCTAAACCTAATGCATCTGATTGTTTTTTATGATTTTAGTTGAGTCTCACTAGTAGATGGTGAGATTGGTCTCTAAACATGTGTACTTTTCTATTTTTGTTGTGGCAATTAGGTAACAACTCATGTTGAGCCTGCTTCAATCAAAGAGAGCATGCAACTAATTAAAAACCTTTAATCATACTTATATATTCATTTAAATTTAAACAACGTGTAAGCCATACTTGCCTGTCACAATCTACTTCTACTACTACTTTAATTTGCCGGGGGTGCCAAAATTAAGTCTATCACATGTAGTGGCGATTCAGTTTTATTTAATAAAAAGGGAATATATATTGATGCATGTTTTGTTCTATGTTTAATAGTAAATGTTTAAATAAAATAAAATGAAAGTTGTATTACTAAATTAACGAGAGAAAAAAATTTAGAATAATTTCTTCTTTTTGTTTTTATTGACAAGTCAAACGCTATCCAATTTGTGGTATATGCTAACTACTAATATGAAGAGAAGTGTAAATAAAGTATATATTGACTATTAATATTATAGATTAAGATAAGTTCTAAGGTATTTTCGAAGTAGGAAAAAGGTTTTGCTATGCATTATTTTAATTTTGATGCATTTTTGCTATGCATTATTCAGTATATGTCACATCAATTGTATTAAAACTTCTTACTAGATATTAAAACACAATTCGTATCAACATCGTATAGATATTGTATTTTTTTATGGGCCGTATAGATAGTAGTATAACATTTGTTCCTCAAATTATGTACATAAAAAATGAGGTAAACCTGAAAAATATTAAAATATCACAAATTTTTTTTCATTTGTATGAAAATACGGTGTTTAATGTCACTTTTTATATCGCGTAATAAATAAGATACTTTTTGTTTTTCCTGATTATTTTTTGGCTAAAAATTAGTTATAGTGCTATATTTTTATTCCAAATTAATGTTGAACTATTTTATTTAGAATTTTATTTTCTTTCCTCTATTATTTCTTTTAATATTTACCTTGCGGTCAAATTCTAAACTATTAACATTCCCTTTCCTAAGAACCAGAAAGTTAAAAAAAACAAATTGGCCGATCGCACTTTTTCTATGCATATGAAATATGAAAATGTTAAAATAAATATGACCCAACAGTATAAAATATATAAATTAACAATAAGTATAAAACATTAAAACCTAATAAAAAAATATATAAGGAAACGTCTTTCATGATCTACTACATTACAAATCAAAATAAAATTAGAAAATAAATATACTAAAATAGAGAGATTAGAATAGAAAGAAGAATTTGCATTACATACCAAGCTTTTTTTAAGAGTAAATCAAATATGTTGAAAGTAGGAAAAAAAAAAGAATATACATTATATAAAAGGATAATTGACAACCAGATAAAGAGAGGATATGTGTCAATATACCATAAGCCTACAAAGGAATGAGAAAACATAATTTTATATATTTTTTAAACATGATCCATTACATATTTACATTGCAAATCACAAAATAAAATTAAGAGATAAGTATACTAAAATAGAAATTTACATAATATATAAATCAAAATGATGACATTTATACTGTTAATTGGCAAAAATAAATAGATTATCAAATTGGATAGAAAAATTCTCTAAATTATATGGTTAAAAATAGGGAAACAATATAAAAGGAAAAATGCCAATTTTCCATAAAAAAAGAAGTAATGAGAAATCATAAGTTTATATTTTTTTCGTACTAATAAATAAATAATCATATTATCAGGTATATTCTTATTGGTGGTTAAAGGCAACAATATGATTACTCTAGTTGCAAATTATCATTTGTGGTGGTCGAGTCGGTTTATTTTTAGATATTAATAACTACTTATGTTAGCACTGTTATTTCTGTCTAACTTTTACGTAAATTCTTGTAGTCTATCTTGGTATATCTTATGCTGAAAAAACTACTTGATTGATTTTATTATATATTTCATATTTACCTCTTAATTTTTTTTTGGTTAAATAGGTCTTTACCCCCTGTAATATAGACAAGTTTTATTTTTTCCCCCTGTAATTTTTTTTATTGTGATTTGCCCCTTGCAAAGTAAATTTTTTTGGTTATCCCCCTTGGGTGCAAGGAATATGCACTTTTTAAATCGGTTTAACAGATTAACCGATTTAAAAAACATCACTTTTTAAATCGGTTTGAACAAAATAACCGATGTAAAAAGTGCATCCAATGGGGTGAGTCCAAAAAATTCAACATTACAGGGGGCGAGTCACAAAAAAAAAATTTACAGGGGGAAAAAACAAAACACGCCTACATTACAGGGGTATAAACCTATTTACCTTTTTTTTTTTATCAGATTGTCAATATGAACCGATATTTAGTAAAACAAAATGCCTACACTTAAAGTGTATGTCTAACTACTAAACTATTCAACAAATTTTGAAAATTTCATATATCAAAGAGAGAGTGATGTTGTATAAGTATGAATTGAATAATTAAATGACTAAATTTAGATAGTTAATAAATTTTTTAAATTGTCAAAAAAAATTTGAGTTTAATTTTTAAATAAAACAATTATTTTATCTCCTGACTAAATTCCAAATAACTTGTCTTTTCTTTATGAATAGGAGATTAACACACAAAAAATAAAATAAAAATTTTATTGACCACTTATTTAAATTTGAATCAATAAATTACTAGCACAAGACCTTAAGATCTAAATAGAGTGCTAAGCATTTGTGTTAATATAATATACTACTAAGCAGCAAAGTAATTTTTTATTTCCATTATTACAATCAAATAAAATAATACATAGCCAAAAGAAATAGGCAAAGAAAGATAATTAAAATAACCAAATCATTAATTAGTATTTATAAATCACAAATTAATAAATGTCTTTAGTAGTAATTAAATATGATACCATTGATTCTTTGATTAAAACCATTATAAATACACATAACACTCCCACTCATAGTCTCATTATATGCTCTGTTCCTTTCTTTTGTCTTCTTTTAACTTCCTCTGTTTTTCCTCTGTTTTTTTTTTGTTTCCTCTGTTTTGAAATTTTCTTTTTGAAGGAAAAAAATGGGTGGAAATTCACCATGTGCTTCATGCAAGCTTTTGAGACGCAGATGTGCAAAAGATTGCACTTTTGCTCCTTATTTTCCTTCTCATGAACCCCAAAAGTTTGCTATTGTTCATAAGGTTTTTGGGGCTAGCAATGTTAGCAAAATGTTGCAGGTACTTTGTCTCTCTTTTTGGTGTTTCATTTACTCTCTTTGATGATTTTAAGGGCTTACAAATTTTTTATTTTGCATTAGTTTATCAATCATTTACATAAAATTAAATAAACCAAGATTAGTTGTTTATTTTGTTATTCTCTTTTGTGTTCAAGTTTGTATTAGGGTACACCTTGTACTTGTAGTAGGTTGAATAGTTTGTGAATAAAATGTTTAAGAAAAAAATGTAGAGATTTTTTGTTGACATATTTTAGGTTCTAATTCTAAAACTTCCTAAAGTATAAGAAACATAAAAGGAGAAACTTATATAAATTTGGTATTTAATACTCTTTTCCTTTTTCAAGATAAATCATTCCTTTTTTTTTGTTGGTTAGAGTTTTAAAAACAGTTATGGGAACTATGATCTTAGCCACATGATCAAAGTAATGTGACACAATCACGATCGAGGCTGCATCATCTACATTTGACCTTGATATCTTTACAATATCGAAGATTACAATATGAAAAAACTGCGATTTAAAATATTTTTAATGGTGATAATTGTTATTGTTGAATATAACTCATATTCACCGTAAGTGTTTACTATTGTTCACGGAATCATGGGTAAACTTGTAAATTGTACCATAATATTTGAACATAGTTTTTTACTCTAACCCTAATTTTCCGCATAATAAGAAAGTACAACGGTCACTCAGATGTTGAAGATATAAGCACAACCGACCAAACACCTTGATCAATCCTTATATTCTTGTGCGCTTATCATTTTACTTAGAATCGGATTTATTATTCTAACAATATTATTAGTAGTAGTATTTTATTTTGAATCTAAATGAATTTTTTTTCTCATACAATGAATTAGGAGCTTCCAATTCACCAAAGAGCAGATGCAGTGAGTAGTTTAGTCTATGAAGCAAATGCAAGAGTGAGGGATCCAGTTTATGGTTGTGTTGGAGCAATATCTTACTTACAAAATCAAGTTTCTGAGCTTCAAATGCAACTTGCAGTTGCTCAAGCAGAGATACTTTGCATCCAAATGCAAAATGAACAAGTTATTCCAACACAAGAAATTAATCAAGATCAGAAATCATATTTTATTCAAGATGAACTCACTCAATATCTTAATTATGGTTCTTCTTCTAGTAATAATGTAATTCATGATTCTCTCAAGAGAGATAATATGTATGGACATGATATGGTTTCTTGAATTAAATTTAGTCACATGCTTTGGAGTTTTTTAATTAGACTATGGTCATCCCTTTGATTATTTTTTAATTATTCAACAAATTCTCTTTCTACTTGTATTATTGAGTATGAAATATTTCTATGTAGTTTTTAATATTTGTGAAGTTGTATGATATAGGAAGGTATTTCTAGGGTCAACTCTAGCATGTGATTAAGTACCACTAATGTAATGTTGTGTCTTCTTAATTAGTAGCTATGGTTATAAACAACTAATTAGGGTACTCCCATGGTGTGAGATTATTTTTTCTTTGAAATTTTTGTTTTTATCCATCTACTGTTTTTAAAGGAAATATATTTTAGTATTTCAAAGTTCAGTTGTGAGGTAAGTAAAGTCTGAATAATTTTTTTTTCATCTATAAATTGAATTCAAAGTCTTCCGAAATTTATCCTTTAATAAAGTTTAATAATCACTTGAATTGGATGACTTGATTACATTTCAAACTTTTTACTACCACACCTACCATATATATATATATATATTTTTTTTTTTTAACCACTAAATCAACTTTATATTGTTGGGCTTAGAGATATATAATCTAATTTATAAATAATACTAGTTAAGATGCTTCTATGCAACCACTATGGCAAGGGTCGGTGGTTGTTTATAAAAATGGTAAACATTCTGACAATTATATACTACATTACTATTTACTACTAGAACAAGAATGACAATCTCATGGTCGAGGAAGACAATGTTTTTAATAACACCCTTTAAATATTTGGTTATACTTTTAAACGACTAAAATACTCTTTAAATTTAATTTAATTTTAAATTTCATCCAAAACTCTATCTTTTATCTCATACTTGACTTTAAAAAAAAATTGTATTGAAAAAAAATATTTTAACTTGAAAAGTTGAATACACGAATTTTAAAATAAATATTTTTATATTAAGTTCTTAACATGAGTCGTAATATTGCATTATGCTAATATTACAAAATATATAATATTATAGTGAGAGTTTGGGCAACTACCCGGGGCTTGCGGGGGTGTAGATTCGCCCATGCCTAGAACATTGATTATCCGTTATTGCTCCTCATGCTCCCCGATCTTTTCAACAAGTCATATCTAAGCTAAATTCGTCTTGGTGGAGAAGCGAGAGTTGGATCATGGAGAGAATTTGAATGAAGTAGGTTTGGATTAAGTTCTAGAGCAATTGCTCATAGCATTCTTTTTTTGGTATTAATTCTCTGGTTCTTAGAAGAATGAGATTGACTAATTCAAAATTCGAATGCAAGGTAACTAAAAGGGGACCAAGAATTTTCCCACAGCTCCCCTTACTCTAAACATTGTTATGCAAATTTGTTGCATTATACTAGTATAATTCTTTATAAGGAAATGAAACCTATTTGATTGGAACTCACAACCTGAGTTCAAGTAGTGAGACAAAGTTGATGAATTATATGACAATAGATTAATGGACAATTAACATCGATAATTAGTTTAAAATGCATATCACGTGACATATATAACCATTAATCAGAAATTCTGCCTTTTGTGGCGACAAGAAAGTGATATTAGGAATTCATTTTTCTTCTGAGGGGGCTCGAGGTCAATACTTCCAAAAAGTGTTCTGTTTTGGAATTTAGATACACCACCCTCTTCACTTCTTTCTCTTTGACTTATATTTTTCTCATTTATTTAAGTCAAAGTATAATGCATACTGTATAAGCAATTGGAGTCCATTTGTAGTAAATGGTAAGGACCAAATAAAATAACACAAGATAAATTTTTAAGATAGATATAATTATTTTTTAGATATTTTAAATAATTTATACTCGAAATAAAAAATTGTCATGTGATTTAGATTGAGATAAAAATTTACTCTGCAATTATTTAATTAAATTCTCTTTTTTTTTTAGCAAATCAAACAAAATATCTACTTTCAAATCCAAATAAAAAAGACTAAACCATATTGAACTTGAAGCTATATGCTAGTATTATATATTAGTATGGTTCATACTAACTAATATTCTACATGTCCTAGTTAATAAATTTTGTATTAATTTTTTTATATATTTTAAAAAATAAATTATACATTTTGCTGGTGTGCTAGAAGTACTAATCAATATCAATATTTCATAAAAAAAGTACTAATCAATATTTTTCATTATATATAGCTCCCCGCCATGTATATACAGATTTTGAGCATTGAACCTTTGAACTTACGGCTTTCTAGTCCTATGTGAAAAATCATTGTTAATCCAGTCCCCTATTTTAGACGTGAGGGCTATATAAGACAAAGTTTAGAGTTGAAGGATAGTTACATTTTTCACTTAAAATATACAGTACCAAAAAAAAAAAAATTCCACCTTAAAAGTTCATACAGACTTCTAAAAGGTTCATAAGTACTTTCTCCATTCTTTTTTATAAGCATTTATTATCACTTTTTATGCATATTAAAAAAATTTTATAGTGTAATTAATGTTTATTTTTAATATTTCAATGTAAAATGGTAGTGATGCTTAAAGTTATATTTGGAAAATTATAATAAATGTGTTTTGAAACTTGTAAATAGACTTATATTTAGGAGTGGAGCTTTGCTTCATTTAAGGAGGCTCCATTTATTTCTTTTCACTTCTACCTGCTTCTATCTTCCTCTTGCATCGTTGCATCCTCCGTCGCCTCCCCTCTCCGTCTCCGGCCATCCCAATTCCCAACTGCAGCATTCTTCATCCCTTATGCTTCACACATTGCACTACAAGAAATATTATTTTTAGCAACAAATTTTTTCGTTAAAAGTTGTTATAAATCGCTGGTAAAACAACCAAAAGTAATTTTGCCAGCGACTTGTAACAAAAAAAGCCGTTGCGAAAAATCATATTTCTTGTAGTGTTGTCCGACAACAATTTCATATAAGAGCACACAATCAAACGGGAGATGAAAAACAAAGTGAAACCAACGGGTCATTGGATGCTGAAATTTTTGTTAATCATCACGATACCAATCATATTTAGCTTAATTGACTGAAAAATATTTAGAAGGAGCAGAAGGGAGGAAGATTGATTTTGTCACTATGTTTGTAGGATGCGATTTGGAGGGTCCGGTTACTGTGCTTAAGGAATCCTTATGCACGCTGCATAAGCGAAGCCCAGTCCAACTAATTTACTGCGCCCACCTCACCCATTTGCTGATACACCTGCTTCCCTCACCAACTCAACTAACGGTTATCATCCAACTAACGGTTACTTCCCATTTCTTCATACACGTCGTTTTCGTGACAAAAAACCAAAACCACCTCTCGTCATCGCCTTCGCCGGAATCAAAACCAACACCACCTCTCGTCATCGCCTTCACCGTCACCTGAAAACCACATAATCAGTGTCGCGCAAGCATCATCGTCATCATCATCATCATCACTGTTCATCATCACCATGGAACGGAAGCAACGTAATCAGGGACCATCACTACGCAAAGAAAGCAACATTATCAACGCTACACTTGCACATGCTAAAAAGAAGAAATCAAAACAGGTTTGAACTTCATTAATGGTTTTTGAAAGTTTATCTATTAGTTTGAAATTGTTTTGTTTAATTTGTAAAGTAATTGCATGTGTGTAAACCTAACTTTTGATTTGGGGGAAATCATATACTGAAATGATTTAGTTTACAAATTGTATACTATATTTGGATGCTGGTAATTTTTTTTTTTATCTAGGCTATCATTGAAACCAAAATAGCCCTCTTATGGTTTCAATGATAGCTAAACAAAAGATAGTTTAATCATCATAAACCTTGAGTAGAAATAATGTCAAAGCTATTATCAGATTGGGTAGAAATGAGATAAACCAAATGCTGGGTCTCGTGCAAATGGTTTCTGAAAAGGAGCAAAGATATAATTTAGGGTCAAATGGTCCCTGCCTCTTACCTAGGTAGCAACCACAAACCTTTAATGCAACTATATGAGTTAAGGAGTGGACTCAAAAAAGGTCACTTCACCTGCCTCATGTGTATGAGTGACTTACCCTTTTCTTTTAGAACAGGCCCTCTAATCCAGCCATGCCTCATGTGTATGAGTGACTTACAATTTTCTTGTAGAAACCAATTTTGTTCTGCGATTTCAAGTTTCCAATCAATGATACTTATCTATTTTTTACTATGATAGTGTTATTTTTCAATGATTTTTGTTTAGTGATATAGGTTACAACAATGACTTTGCTATTTTTGAATGGTTTCTTTTGACTGATACAGTGTTATTTTTTCAATGAATTCTTTTGCTTTGTTCTTAGGAAATGAAATAATTTATGTATAATAAAACAATGATTGGGCTGAAAAATTTGTTGACCACAATGTATAAAATGTGAGAGTTTGTTGCTGCAATACAAGGAATGAAAGGTGGTTGTTCCTCTGGTTTGTTTGTAACTGTTGATGATTCATCTTTGTTGGGAATATTTGTTTCTTTGTTGAGATGAGTTACTTTGCTTAATTTGGTTTACATGTTAATTTGGTTTGAGCATTCCTGTTTGTTGTCATGGAAACCATAAGTGTGGCTGAATGGTTTCAATGTATTTGTTTTTGAAACCAAATTAGCCCTCTTATGGTTTCAATGTATTAAGAAATTTACACTTCCCTTATGCCTTATGCCTTAAGCACATTACATTAGAAGATGATCTTTATTTAAATTTTTTTTTTCAGTACTAGACTATAATTGATGTTCATCTTGACAATTTTGGTTGGCCTTAGTAATATTTCAATACGTTTTGTTGCGTTAGCAGTTGCTATTCGACACTGGACCTTTGCTTGAATATGTGAAAAAGTTATAGTACTTTGACCATATCATAGATTATCTCTTAAAATTAGTTTCCAGATTTCCTTGTATATAATATCATTTGTTTCTTTAATTGATTAAGATTAGGAGTTCCTTGTATATACTATATCATCAGATTTTCTTTAGTATGAAACCAACTAGCCACTCTCATTACATAAGTTGTAAGTTTACAAACAGTCAGCAGTATATAGAATGTAGTCGTATGTGTTTGTGTGGTCGGTCTTGGTGAGTCAAGCTTGTGTACATAGTCGTTTATTTTTTAAGTTGCTTTGTATTAATGTTACTATTTTTAAGTGCATATGTGATTGGATGAATCTGATGATATAGTATTCTCTGCATATGTAATTTAGATAAAACTATTTGACTGTAATTTGGCCTTGAAACCATAAGTGTGCCTTAATGGTTTCACTGGATATGTATCTGAAACCAAAGTAGCCCCCTTATGGTTTCAATGAATTTAATTTATACTTAGAGTATTTAACTTATGTTCTGCCATGATATGAAAAACTTAGAGTATTTAACTTATTTTCTGCCATATGAAACCATACTTAATAGTTTCTTTTGATACAGGGGAAAGAATCAAAGGAACTACAACAAATGCCATCATTTAGTATTGGATTGACACCGTCAGATGACGATAAAAGGAATAAGAATGATTCGTTATCTGGTAGTGATCAAAAAAATGAGAGGGGAACTGGCAAAAACAAGAATCAAAAAAAGAATGAACAGACAAAACGTGGTGAAAGCATTGCTTCTACATCTCGTGGTCGTAAAAAGAGAGCAACGATGGCAACACAAGATTCTGATGAAGCAAGCTCGGGTGAAGAAAATGTGAAACAAGTTATTGTGACAAAAGATCCTGATGCGGATGCAAGACTGAGGCATAAGATGAGTGTACCTAAGGTCTACGAACTTATGCATTCAGTAAATGCCAAAAAAAGGAAACAGGAAATAATTGACCAACTACACGAGTGTGGCTTTGGAGGGATAATGCATATATGCAACTGGAAAAGGATCCACACCTTTTTTGTGGATTGGGTTGTCAAGAGATTTGAACATGAGCATATGTGGATAAGGCTGAGTGATACAGAGGTTCTGATGTTGAAAGAGGATGATGTGCATAGAGTCTATGAACTTCCAACGGCTGGAAAGAAAATAGACACTGACCTTTGCTCTGATGGAGCAATTAAAAGGCTGAGGAAGGAATTAGGATTGATTGGAGATTATTCTCCAATTGTGAAAGTTGCGGAATTGGAAAGCTCACTGAAGACAATAGAGAAACCTAGAACATGGGTGAAGGGTGCAATTTGTTACATCATTCACAACATTTTGTGCCCAACTAATAGAGGCAATGTGTCTCTCCAGTATGCAGATATTTTGGAAGATCCAGCTGGAGTATCTTCATATAAGTGGTGCTCACATGTTCTGGACTATATGAAAAAAGGCCTGCAATCTCCAGACGTTTTGAATCCACTAGCAGACTTCCACTTCTTAATGGTAATGATCTCCCCTCAATGCAATAACCTATGTTTAATTCCTAATTGTATTTGCATCGTTTATATCTTTTATATCTTACATCTTTTAACTGAAACCATGAGTGTGTCTTAATGGTTTCATTGTATTTGCATCTGAAACCAAAATAGGCCTATAATGGTTTCCATTAAATATTCATATCTGAGAACTACTTGCAATAACCTATGTTTAATTGCTAATTGCTGTTATTATCCTTTATATCTTATATCTTATAACTGAAACCATCAGTGTGTCTTAATGGTTTCATTGTATTTGCATCTGAAACCAAAATAGGCCTATAATGGTTTCCATTAAATATTCAAATTCTATTCAACATACAAATATTCTAATTTATGATCTATGCTTGAGGTTGTGAAGTGATACAATATTAACTAATTGTTGCAGATTAATTACATGGAGAAAATGGGGAAAAGAAGTCCATTTTTGACAGGGAAATACAATCGGCCATCACTCCGTGATTGGGATGTCAAGCTGGCAAACCAAGAACTTCAAAAGATCCATGATATTATGGGACTTGAGAATGGACTGACAGCCGGGGTAACAAGACTTGATAATGGACTCCCAGCTGGGTTACCAAGTCTGAACAGAACCGCAGGAAGTCCGATTGTATTGTGCTTTGATGCAGACACTTGTCCACTTGATAAGGTGATTGTTATTGATTCTCATGTACTGTCTTTTCTTTTCAAATGCTAATTGAACATAAAATATTGAAAATCGTACCATAAATGTTTCTTAATGGTTTAACTTGTGATTGTCCTTGGCATGCAGAGATGTATCTTACTCACTGTAGGTCTTGTATAAATGTCTATACAAAAACCGCAGAAACATTGGAAAGAAGAATAACTGAGGCAAATGCCGGAACTTCTGGAAAAGATAATCCAATTGAAGTAGAAGGTGAAAATGAGAGGAATAAAAGTTCCAATATTGGTATTGTACCTAAAACTGGAAGGTACTGCATTTAATTTAACTTTTTATGAAAATTAAATTTTGCTGCATTAGTTTATGAAAATTCACACTAATGATTTCCAGGTTGAATGATGATGATGATGTCGGAAAAAGAACTCAAGCGGGAGAGAGGTACTGCATTTAATTTGGTTTCAGGACCTTTCCTCAAAATATTTATTCATATTGTATACAACATAAATAATATAACTGAAACCATAAGTGTGACTTATTGGTTTCACTGTAGTTGTTTCTGAAACCAAAATAGCCATCTTATGGTTTCCAAGACATATTCTTATTTAATTCAACATTAAATGTTATAACTGAAACCATAAGTGTGACTTAATGGTTTTACTACTTTTGTATCTGAAACCAAAGTAGTCATCTATACTTTTGAATTGAATGTGTCATGTTTCCCAATTTAGGCATTATGATTGGGAGTTATGTTGTGACTTTGTGGAAATTCAATCATGCAGGTTAAGTAATGATAATGATGATGATGAAGAGGATGACAAAAGCATTGGTCAAAATAGCAACAAAGATGACAATGATAAAGTTGAACATGACAAGGACCAGGACGACGATGAAGAAGATCAGATCACTCCCAATCTCATTGATGATGCAGTGCCGGCAGCATGCAACATCATTGATGATTCAATGAAAGTAACACCTAATGATGATGCAGGCAGCATGCAACATGACAACTATGAAGAGAATGATGAAGACGATGAGATCGCTCCAAAAATCATTGATGATGCAGTGATGGCAGCATGCAACATCACTGATCATTCGGTGAAGCTGACACCGAATGCAGGCCTCACATTAACTCAGGAAACTATCTTGAAGTTTTCAGAGTTTTTTGATCAGGCTGAAGCTTATAACAAAAATGTTTCGGTGTCACAGGGGGCTGAATCAGCGACACTGGAAACTATGTTGAAGTTTCCTGAGTTTTTTGATGCAGAGTAAGAAATCTTAACTTTAAAATCATTTGTCAAATGGTTTTCATATAAGATGTTTGGAAACTAAAGTATTGTTTTGATTGTTTCAGGTTGATTAAAGATGCTCCAGTACCACAAGTTTCAGTGTCACAAGACACAGAATCAGCCACACATGAAACAATCTTGAAGTTCCCGCAGTATTTTGAAGTACCCAATCAATGATGTGCGCTAGTGTTGGTACCAAATGTGTTGCATGAGGAGAAGTCTAAAGAATGTGACTCAGACACTGTCATAAAGTAAGAATCAAACAGTGTGATAAGTGTAATATTATTTAAATTCTGCAAAAAATAACACTATTATGTAATATTATTTCACAGTGCAACTCCAATAAAGACAATGCTTCCAGATGAAATAATTGACATCGACAATGTCACACCAAAGAAAAGAAAGAGGCATAATATGCTTTACTCTGATAGGACGTACCCTGAGCGTCGACGGGTGGTGAAGAAGTCAAAATACCTTGAAAGTCCATATGATGACGCTGTCCACGAGTCTAGTACAACTGAGTTGCAGAAACAATTGTCAACATATGCTTGGAGCCCGGATCTTGATCAGTAAGTGAAAAACTGTTTCTTATTTAGCTTAGTGTAAATGTGATGAATATCACTTATAGTAATGTTGGTTTTTTTGGAAAAATGGTTGTTTTACTTGGTTTTAAAGTTGTTTGTGAATTCTTAATCAATGAGAAACCATAAGTTTAGCTTAATGGTTTCACTGAATGTGTATCTGAAACCAAAATAGCCCTCTTATGGTTTCACTAGGTTTTATAATATAAATGAAACCATAAGTGTGGTTGAATGGTTTCACTGTATTGATTTCTGAAACCAAAGTAGCCCCCTTATGGTTTCAGTTATAATGTGGCATTTGTTCGATGGTTTCAGCACTCAACATAATCAAATATAAATGAAACAATAATTATGATTGATCCTTGTATTTGTTTTGTTTGGTTTTTAAGCAGTTGTTTGAATAATGTTTTAAAATTAGCTGTTTGTGAATTCAAAACCAATGAGAAACCATAAGTGTGGCTTAATGGTTTCACTGGATATGTATCTAAAACCAAAATAGTCTCCTTATGGTTTCACTAGGTTTTAATTATTTGGCCTTACTTATTGTATAGGTTCTAATGAGAAACCATAAGTGTAGCTTACTTTAGTGTTCTCAGATTAAATATTATTACCAATACTAAATGCTTAATTATTATATAGGTATGAAATTATGTACTGCTCCAACAACAAGGCTCATTCTTATTCTCTACAAAGAGATGCTTTATGGACCCTTCAAAAGGATGAATGGGTGTCATGCCTGGTCATAAACAGCTGGGTTAATTGTCTGAATTGGGATCAACAGGGTAGCATGACAAAACTGGTGACACCATTACTTAATTATGTATGTATCACAATCCATTAATATTAAAAATTTACATAATATTGTTTATTTTACATAATATTGTTTATTTTACTCATTTTATATAAACAGTTTGACCGGGAAAGAATGCCTCCTGTAAGTAGAAATATTGCATGCTGGAGATTCCTCGAGAGACTCAACCAATTCAAATACATGGAATGGAAGGCCATTGACCCTGAAAAGCTAGAATACGTAAGTCTCTTTTCAAAACCTTTCAGATACATGGTTTATGATAATGATTTTAATATTAAAATTTTAGTTAAATAATGTGATTCTAATACTATGTTTGCCATGATGGAACAGATCATGACACCAGCAATAGTTGGCAACCCAGGAAGCCATTATGTCTGCTTCGTTGTCAATCTCAAACACCACAAATTCCAATTCCTGAACAGCTTGACGGATGTAGGAGAAAAATTGGAAACCAAGGATGGTGAAGCCACCTCATACAAGAAGCTATTTGATGTCTGGGTAAATGAGGTAGAAGCATTTGTGGCTGAATTATATAACCAAAGGAAAATGAAAATGCCTTTCTCCTTCATCACATTCACTTGGGATACACCAAAGGTTCCTACACAGATTGATTCGGACAATTGTGGTGTATTCTGCATGAAGTTTCTAGCTGAATGGGGAGGTGAAATGAATTCTTTCAAAGGTTGGTCTAGACTCAAAAAGCATGGAAGGGTTGCAAAAATTATGGATCTTCGGATCGATATATGTTCAGAAATCTTAAGCCATCCAAGCAATTCCATCAAAGATGAAGTGAAAAAGCTAGCAATTTCATACTATGAAGAGCTGCTTCAAAAGATGCCAAGTTGTTCTGTTAGAAACCATTAGTACTGTTAAATGGTTTCAAGGTGTTTTATCTTGAAACCATTGGTATTGCAAAATGGTTTCAACATCTTTTGATAGGGTTGTTTTCATAGTATGTTCGCTTCTGGTCATTAGGACACTTTAATTGACAAAACACTCTGTTGCTGATTTTATGGATTGTTTTAATGTTTTTTTCTTTTTGGGACAAGTTATGTTCAATTTAATGATTAGTTTTAATGAATTGCTCTTTGTAGATTATGAAATTTAATTCTTAATCAATCTTTACTTTAGTCGTACCATATAATATACACACATGAAAATATAGTTTTCACTGTATAAAAAACAAGCTTCAACAACTATCAAATTGGATTTGGTCTTAATTTGAACTTTGGAGCAGTAGACTTTACCCCATCAGATGGTTCACCAACAGTAGTTGTATTGGAAGACTTAGATGGCGTCACAACAGGTGGTTCTGTATGAATACCTATACAATTATCAAAAAAATTCATCAATCATTGTGCAGATAAATTGAATACTCAAACCCTCAAACAAATGACACAACAATAGCACTTGTAACCATAAGAAGGCTACTTTGGTTTCACTAACAAAAACAATGAAACCATTCAACCACACTTATGGTTTCAGTTATAACACACAAACAGCCAAGGTAAAAAGCATAGTTCAAAAGAAAATATTGAAAACCTTTGGACATAAGCAACTCCTCTGCCTTTTTCCCAGCTTCAAGTACACCATTAAGGAAAACTTGAGAAGCCTCAGGATCTGTACAAACACGTGTACAAAGCTGGATTGTAACAGCACAAATTTGTTGATATCGTTGTGCTTGAGTCGTGCCTTCAGTGCCAACATTGATGGTAGGTTTAAGCTTATCAATCGAATGACGAACATCTCTAGTCCACCGCTTCAACACATATTCTGCAGGTATCGTCTTCAAACTATGATATTGCACAGAACCACCTAAAAATTCCAATATTTTGAAAACATGTCGACATAAAAAACCCCTGTTCTCAAACATACGACATGTGCAGCTAATATGTTTCGTCCTAATATCGATTGTCACAACCCTTTCATCAAGTCGATCATGCTGTTCAAAATTTGGGGAAAGGTTTTCAGAAATTTCTTCATCCAAAAAATTGCGGTCTGAATGCCCATCATTAGCATCATCATCATAATTAGTACCACCTACTTCCTCAGGTTCATCAAGCTGTTCAATTGTAAAAACTTTGAAAACCTTGTTAAAGGCAGAACATTGAGTTGTGACCTCTTCATAGAAGTATTTGAAGGAAAGATCATACTGTCTATGAATGAATGCAAAACATGCTGGGGTGTACTTGTTTACAACAGAACGCATCAGTTGACTATTGGGATAATTGTTTTTTGATCTAGTGTTTGCAGCCTTAAAATCCAACTCAGCATGCTTATCCCTCAATCTCTGAACCATGATATTAAAATGGCTAAAGAATTGAACTAGAGAATGGTCAGGTTGCAGAAAACCACGAAGAAAGGCATTAAAGGACTCACTTAATTGAGTCGTTTTCAAACCAGCTGTGAAATGCGACTTGACCCAAACTGAAGACCAGTGCATACGATTCTTGTGTGTTTGAACAAGCCAACTAAAATCAGAAGTTGGCCTTCCACCAAAGCAATTTTTCATCATCTGATCCCAGTTGTAATCAAAATCCGATTCAGTCTCAACATTTGAAATCAAATAATTGAACTCATTGAAAAATGCAGCATTTGCACGAGACCCAAGATTTTTCTTTGCATTCTCTGACATATGCCATGAGCAAAGGCCATGAAAAACACCCTCAAAAACATTAGGAATTGACTTCAACAATGCAGGCGCCTGGTCCGTATATATGGATTGTGGTTTCTTATTAGACATACACTTCAAAAAAGTCGTAAACAACCAATCAAAAGTTGCTGAAGTCTCATCATACAAAAGGGCATCACCAAATAAAACACTTGTCCAATGATTGTCAAAGCCCATGAATGCAGCTGAAATGTAAATGAACCAAATCAGGGGAAAAATGCATATATAAAAGGACCATTAATATTGAGATCAAAAATATAATCCCCAGATAATTAAAACCTAGTGAAACCATAAGGAGACTATTTTGGTTTCAGATACATATCCAGTGAAACCATTAAGCCACACTTATGGTTTCTCATTGGTTTTGAATTCACAAACAGCTAAGATTAAAACATTATTCAAACAACTGCTTAAAAACCAAACAAAACAAATGCAAGGATCAATCATTATTATTATTTCACTTATAATTGATTATCTTGAGTGTTGAAACCATCAAACAAATGCCACACTATAACTGAAACCATAAGAGGACTACTTTGGTTTCAGAAATAAATACAGTGAAACCATTCAGCAACATTTATGGTTTCAGTTATATTATAAAACCTAGTGAACCCATAACAGGGCTATTTTGGTTTCAGATACACATTCAGTGAAACCATTAAGCTACACTTATGGTTTCTCATTGGTTTTGAATTCACAAACAACATAAAAACCAAATAAAACAACCATTTTGCCACACTATCAGCAGGAACATGTACTGCAAGGATCAATCATAATTACATAAGGATAAATTGAATCCCTAATTTCTAGTAACTGTTACTTATAATTGATTATGTTGGGTACTGAAACTATCAAACAAATGCCACACTATCATTGAAATATAAAATGGAGCAACTAAAAGGACACACAGCAGATATCAAAATTATGGTTTCAGTTATATTATAAAAAACACTGAAACCATAAAAGGGCTATTTTGGTTTCAACATGTTACCAAGTGAAACCATTACTAATGATAAATGGTTTCAGTATGATATACAAAGGAACCATTATTATTGGTAAATGGTTTCAACATATTCAACTTACCTATACTATTCATGGCAACACAATATATAACATAATGGAATAAAAACAATAATTTTTAACCTGGTAGAAGTTCAAAAAAACTAACCAAAAGGGCGATACTGGTTGTTGGTTCGGTAAGTTGTATCAAAACTTATAACATCACCAAATAAAGCATAATCAAGCTGCATAATCCCATCTGCCCAAAAAATACTAGCTATATCTTCTGCTGCATCAACTTGAATATCATAATAAAAGGATGGTTTCGACAAAGCTTCATTCCTAAAAAATTCTTGAATCACAGTTGCCTCACCAACCACCATCTCTTTCGAACGGATTGTCATCAAATAATTTTTTAAATCCGAAAATCGAAAAGGCAAGTTATCTGTGCCTCCAACACCCTGACCCATGACCTCATATGATGTTCTCATTGACATCCCAGCTTTCGAATTTATTACAGCGAGCTGTCCTTGCACTTCATTAACTTCCCTAAATGATCTCGAGTAACGTCCATGCTCTGGTTTATGTAACTGATGACAATGGGCCACATCCCATTTATATATCTTATAGACATTCAGAGTTTCATCCAACTTTAAAGAAATCGCAGCTGTAGAACCAACCCTTTCCTCTGCTTTTTCTTTTACTTTCTCAAATTCAACAACAACAGGACTCTCTGATTTTGGCTTGTTCTTTGGATCCAACAAACTTCCTTTCTTGTAACCTTGTTTGTTACAACCATAACGTAGATAGTGAAATCTATCAGATGGCTTATTTTGTGAATTCTTTTTTGATCTCAACAAAGTCCGAACTGAAAACCCACTTTTAAATGCATAATCACCATAAAATTTTTCAACTTCTTCAACAGATTTAAAAGCAAGAGACTCCCAAGTTTCTTTTTTAGTAGGAGAGTAACATTGAAATGTATCAAGAAGTGTTCTTGAACTATCAGCCTGTGTGTTTGAACTATCAACAACAGACAATGGGACAATTTCAGATGAAGTTGACATCGAATCCATTAAAAACAGCAACAATCCCTATAAACAAAGATCATGTAAAATTAAGTTAACCACTAGAACAACAACCAAAGTAACATGCATAAAGTAGTGTACTTAAAAATCATTTACATAGACAATTGTTGTTCTTGAAACCATTCCTCTATATTCATGGTTTCAAGGTATAACAGCTGGAAACCATTTAACAATCATTATGGTTGCATATAATTTAAAACATATGACAATAATGATGATCATGCTGCTAATGAAACATTACAATTAATCCACTACTATGAAGACCTACAGCCCAAAATTAATCAACATTACAATTCATTTGAGGTTACACAATGAATCCACTTAAATTTCATCGACATTAAACATTAAGCATGTAGAATTTGGTTTTGCATTGATACTTGAAATAGTTAAATTGAAGGTTTCACTTTCATAGGATCTCTCGTGTCTCTACACATGTTTTTTGAGATCAAAAGCAAAATTTGAAGAAGAAGAAGATACAATGAAATGTAAGGGCTTGGAGCAAAGCAACTCCTCAACAATTACAATTGAAATTGCAAGCTCCATCTTTGCTATGACATAATCACTCTCCTAACAAGTATCTTAATCCAACTACAGCAGCATGACTTCTACATATCCATATAAATCAACCCCAAAAATCAGTATAAAGAATTTAAGTATCTTCTTAATGGGGCTTATTGTAACAAAATTATGATTTCTCCATTCATTCAAATTTGTTGGAATCAAAATACTAAAAAAAAATTACAGGAGAGACTTGCACCTCAATCCCATTTTCACATCTTGGGAGTTATTGAAGTTTTGTGGTCTGAGAAGCTGTTAACCTTTTACTACTCAATCCCATTTTCACTCTTTGGATTTAGGTTTCACACATAAACAACTTAATACAAATTCATTGTGTCTATTAACATCAGTTACATCACAATCAGTACTAATTACAATTTGTTGTGTATTAGTGTTAGTTTTACCATCTTCAACAACAACAATTCCTATACCTCCTCAAATCAGCAAAAAAACAACAACCTAATGATTCATATACCTCCTCATGAAAATCAAAAAATAACCACAAACATCCACAAATTAAATCAAATAGAAAAACAAACATAATAAATCAAAATCAAATTTGAAATCAATTTTCTGTGCAACACCAACCTTAACGTGATTCTAGAAAATTGGCGGCGATGGCGATGAACGATGCAATCAGTGACAGAGATGATGATTCCGGAGACGGTGATGATGATTTCGCCGTCGGATCTCGTCGGAGGAGAGCTCGGATAGCTGCGTGTGAACTTCCGTCAATTGTGTGGAGAAACCGTTACCCGCGCGTGTGAAAATTCCGTTAATTGCTGGGATGGCTATGATCATTACACGTGGCAGAGCGATCTGGTGGCTAATATTTACTTATGCACCCTGCATAAGTATAATGTTTAAGCATAATAACTTTGGCCCGATTTGGAGATCAATGTCGCGACAACGAGACGAAAAGCCAGCAAAACAGTGAGGACAATACGTGGAGCAAGGAGGAAGAACACCTCCGCTGCAACTGTCGACGAAGATGGGTGGCGGTGGTGAGAGCAACAGACGAGGAGGAAGTCGATGGAATATGTTGTTGTGTCAGAGAATGCGTTTATCTGTCTTTTTTGTTTTTATATAATTAAACAAAAAGTTTTTAATCATTTTAATTTCCAACCATTGGATTAAATTTTACCACGTGTTATATGTAAAAAAAGCAACTTGAGCAAGTTTTTGGTCAAAATAGTCAAGCGGGACGATGAAATACAAAAGGGGGCAAACGTCGGGGGTTAAATTCGCACTTATAAAAGGGCTAAATTCACAGAATTGGCAAACTTGGGAGGCAATTTAACCAATAAAATATTATATACTAAATATATGTCGAAAATGACATTATTCAATATAAGTTGTGTCAATATTTTTATCGTCACTATGATCTTTATTATTGAATTTTTATGAACTTGTTATTGGGGAGTCCGGAGAAGCTCGGAGAAATAATGGATCAATGCTCCTAGACCATAATAAAGGAAACATCATATCTCCACTTCAAAATCTTAAGACATTAAGCAACTTAAATACTCACATTTAAAATCCAACATCTTCCCCCAAGTATAAGTTCCGACATCCTATAGTAGATCAAATACCAGGATCTACTATGATTCCCCCACTAAATAGAACCACAGCTTTGGAGCATTGACTCGTTATTATTTCTCCCAAGCTTCCTCAAACTTCTAACACTTGTCTGAGTATACATCTTTCCACTAGTCAATGGAATATACACCATATATATCCCTTCCCTCAAACAAGTAACCATATTCAGTTAACCAAAAAAGAGGTAAAGTAATATTTAGATTTAACTGCACTTTGATCTTTTTATTTTATATATTCCAAGATTTTACTTATTTAGATTTAACCAAATTAGTATAATATCCGAGCATACGTACGAATCACGATGTTGGCACGATTTTATTTTATAATTATGATAGTGCAAAATTGTCGTAATTAAAAATAATAATTAATATTATATAATTTAATTTTTTATTTATACTTTTTTTTATTAAAATAATGTAAAAAAATATTAATAAAGTTATAAATTATAATAGGTCGAATCTTGCATAGTGCAAAATTAGTTATGTTACAAAAGTAGTCACTAGTGTAAGATTGTTGTCTCATCTATCATAGTTATAATTGTAATATTTATTAGTGACAACTTGTTCATATATGAATAATATTGAAATAGCAATTTCTCATTTTAAAATAGCAATTTCTTATATATGTGTCCTACAAAACATAAAAGAAAAAAACTATTAATTAAAGTTTATTATAAATTTTTAAAATACAATAAAGTAGATTTGACATCAGTGAAAATTTGGAGACTATGATTCATAGAACTGTAAAAGTGAAATAAGATTTTACTTGTGATAATATGCTTGAAAACTATTTTTGCATAAATAGAGGGATTAGTAAAAATATTATGAGGGATATTAAAGGAGATTTCTAAAATGTATTAAACATGACTGCGAAAAAAATTCAAAAATTTTAAGCACAAAAAACATAAAAATTCATTTTTATTTCATCCTTTTTTTTATAATAACTTAACCTTTTCCTAGAGAGATTTTTATCAGAGTAGAAATATAGATCTCATAGAAACTACAAAATAAATGTCCGCATTAATTAATATAAGTAGATATATAGATTCTTGTAGCGACTTGAATCAAGTTGATGTAGTTTCCAAGAACTTGAAGCAAAAATAGCGCCAATTTGTAAAATATCTCTCTCGCGCTCTCTCTGACTGCCAACATAATCGAATTCACTCACCCACTTTCTCTAAATATAAATAACTACCAACTTAACCGAATTTACTCACCCATCTAAAAATTGTGTCTCTACATCATTCATCTGAAAATCTCTCTCTCTCTCTCTCTCTCTCTCACACACACACACTCTCTCCCTCTCTCTCCCCTTCAACCCCCTACTCCACCACACCACCACCCATCTCATCTCAACCTCCACCACCACCACCACTACAATCACCATTGCCCTGGAAAAAAAACTCCGACTAAGTTTTTTTTTTGATAAGCGTGGGAGAAAAGAAAATACCATCTCTCGATCATCCACTGTCTCTTTTACACCAACATCTACACTTCGTCGTCATCCCTAAACTACACGGTGACACATATAAATATAAATAACTACCAACATAACCGAATTCACTCACCCATCTGAAAATTGTGTCTCTACATCATTCATCTGAAAATCTCTCTCTCTCTCTCTCTCTCTCTCTCTCTCTCTCACACACACACACACACACTCTCTCCCTCTCCCCTTCAAGCCCCTACTCCACCACACCACCACCCATCTCATCTCAACCTCCACCACCACCACCACAATCACCATGGCCCTGGAAAAAAAAAACTTCGACTAAGTTGATCTCTCGATCATCCACTGTCTCTTTTACACCAACATCTACACTTCGTCGTCATCCCTAAACTACACGGTGACACATAATCCTACCCAATTCTTCCTTTCTACCCTCCGCCAAATCACTTTTCAAGAATTCATATTACTAATGTTTCATGAGATACAAGAATTATTAATTCTTGATTAATCTTAATCCTTACGATCTTTACCATTTATGACTGGAGATTCCTCTCGGAATCACGCTTTCGCTAACACTATCTACAATCCGGATTGGAGCTTGGTGAATCATTTGAAATTTTGAGCGGGAGCGCCGTTGTTGAAAGACCGAGTGAAAGTGGCCGATTTTTCTACATACACCTTTCTCATCTCATTAGTTGCATTTCTTAGTTGAGGTTTGTTCCATTTAACTGCTTCTTGGTTTTAGTTAATTTTGTGTTAATGTAGTTTAGTTAATTTTTTATTAATACTCCCTCCGTCCCATTTTATTTAAGTCAGTTGACTGCCTCACGTTTGCCAATGTAAAACTTTAACGATTAATATCTTTAATTGTATAATAGTAAAAATTATAAAAATTTGATATTTTGAAAATATAAATCGAGGCGAATCCAACAAGATCTTATATGCTAATATTTATTTTTATTTATGAATAGAAAAATAGAGTCAAAACGAGATATATGAATAGTGTCTACAGTCAAAATGGCTCAAATAAAATAGAACGGAGGGAGTATCTTTTTGTTGATATTTGATTAATATATTTTAGTTAATTTTCTGTCCGAAATTAGTTTAATCTTGTATACATATATCGGATATCTTTATACATATAGGTTTGTTGCATTTGAAATTTATTTAATCTTGTATACATATAGGATATCTTTAGTTATGTTTTTTTGAAAGTGGAATATCTTTAGTTATTTACAATATAAATGGTTACATATACAGTGTAGTCCAAATTGTCAAATGCGACAGTACTTTCCTCATGGATCGGATAACTATGCTACCGTTAAGTATGCCTTGAAATATACAAGATTTGAAATTACATTATCAACTGTGTTAGACACGGGACAAGGTTGCGCTAAGCACATGCCGATCTTATGCTTCAAGACGAGCACTACTGATGGTGCGTCACGCGCACCGTGAGACGCATACTTGGCTAGCATAGGTTGCACCGTGAGGTGCATAGGTTGAGACTCTAGAGCCTAAGTTCATAAACAACAACACAACCAAGTAAGTATTTTCATACCAAAAATAATCAATAATACAAAAAAAATATCAAATTTGAATTAAAAACAATAAAGAAAGCATAAAAAACACAAATCTTCTCAGGTTCAATTTATGGGAGGGTATTAAGTGATCACACAGTTAGTTAAAGTTAGTTAGTTATTTTCCCTCCAAAATCGTTTGTTAGTTAGTTAGGGTTTATGTGGGTTAGTTACACATTTGCTCACACTATAAATGTAACTTGCATTGTAAGATTCATCATCAATAATCATTTTTCTCATTCTTCTACTCATTGAAACTCTAGCAAAATCACGCTCTTCTTCACCATCCTCAAACCCATTATTTATTTCTACCCAAGAATTCTAAATTTTCAAGAATTCACGTAAATTCTTGAGTAGTTAAGCTCTGTGATCTACATTTCTAGCTCCGGTCGTTTTGTGTTACGTATACCCATTCTTTACTGTTGCGGTTTATCTATACGAGTGGTTTGACAAAGACGGATTGATCTAATATTCACGAATCACGAGTTAACTCCTTCTCCAACAAAAGAATCACTGCTTTCAGGTTTGTACATGCTTTAGATTTTCATGGTTACATATACAGTGTAGTCCAAATTGTCAAATGCGACAGTACTTTCCTCATGGATCGGATAACTATGCTACTGTTAAGTATGCCCTTGAAATATAAAAGATTCAAAATTACACTATCAATTGTGTTAGACACGGGACAAGGTTGCGCTAAGCACATGCCGATCTCATGCTTCAAGATGAGCACTACTGATGGTGCGTCGCGCCCACTGTGAGGCGCATACTTGGCTGGCGTTTACTTGGTTTGCTCCTGGAAGATGTGCATGGCGGAACGAGGTAGGCGTAAGGCGCACTGTGAGGCGCATACTTGGCTGGCGTTTATTTGGTTTGCTCGATGTGCATGGCGGAACGAGGTAGGCGTAAGGCACACACTCGATGTAGAAATTCCTGACCTTGCCACTAGACACATTGAAAGATCGATAACGATTGATGACTGTAACACCCGTATTTATTTAATTGCATTTAATTAGATTAATTGTTTGATTAGGTGTTAATTAGCTTTATTAGAATAAGATAAGTTAGTGTTAGTAATTAATTTGACATTTGGCCAAAAGAGGAAAGTGTAGAGAATAAGGAGAATAGAATTATGAGTAGAGACCTTTTAAGGTAATAAGTGGAGTTTAATTAAATTAACTTGAGATGAGAGAGGGCATTTTGGTATTTTGTTAATTTAGGTTTGAATAGAGTGAGGAGTAGAGAATGAGAGAGAGAGCTCATAACATTTTTGAGAAGGAGGTAGAAAGAGAGAAACCAAGCTTGAAGAGAGTAGAAGGGAGATTCAAGGCAGAGCTGAAGATTAAAGCTGCAAATTTAAGGTTAGAGAGTAGTTATTAATTCTTGTGAGATGAACAAAGAGGGGGGAGAAGTCTACTCTCCACACCCAAACCCTCTCATCTCTTTTGGTGGGGAATGGGAATCAAGGGAATGTGTTTATAAGGTTAGGATGTTATGTTCATATGAGTTGAATTGTGTGATGATGACTTATGCCTTATGTGATGTAATTGAGTAGTATTATGCTTTGCTTGGATGAATACCTTAGTGATGATGCCATGAGATTTGATACATATTTGATGAGGAATATTAGGAGGAGTGTCCTTTTATTCATATGTAGTTGTGTAGGGTTATCATCATGATGTGGTATGTGATCATTCATGCATGCATGAGTCAACTTGATGAGAAGTCTCCCAGGACTTAAAACTGACTTGATGAGATAGTCTCCCAAGACTTTAAACTGACTTGATGAGAGAATGCTTAATGTATTCGAACTTGATGAGGGTACCACATGCATTTAATGTGTCTAGGTTGATACATCCTTTGATGACATTAGTTGCATTAGGAGAAATGTGCATTCTACTTGTTAATTGATAAGTGTCAATGTCTTTCATTATGATTGTGGTCAATTAGATAATGTGATTATTCCTTAATACTTTATGAATTGATAATGATTATGCTATTGGCTTTACTATGCAAGTTATATTTATGACATGAGACGTTTATACGTCAATTATGATATGATTATTATTATGCATGATATGAGTATATGTTATACTTATTATTATGAATTTGAATTATAACTAACTCTCTATTTTGTGTATTTGAATGGTTTGGGTCCAGATTCTTCTCTTGAGGAGTGATCCCGTTGCTTGGAGATTTAGCTTGTGAGACTAGCTTAGCTCGGTAAGGATGAAGAGCAGAAATTCTAGGAACCTTAGAGGTCTAGGATTTGCTCTGATACTTGTAACCTTGCTAGAACTAGTATGTTAGTTCGCTTGATTGAGACTTGTATGACCTTGCTATTATCTTAATTATGCTATGACTTGAATATTTTGAATTGTGTTTTGGATTATGTGGATAGGCCTTGTGGTAGAAGGACCTAATCTAAGTTGTAATATGATTTATGACTTCTCTTATTTGGATTTTATTAAGTACCTTAATTAATGAGTTTATGAATTAATATTGATGCTTCCGTTGCTATGAAAAATGAATGTATGCATGTTCATTATTATTTTGGAAAAGTATCACATGTAACGCCTTGATTGATGTGTGATTGTTTGTTATTAATTAAATATAGAATATATATCGATTAGGGTGTTACAATGACCAACCTCCGCATCAAAATCCAGCTCCTGCCCAAGATCCAACTTATCACAATTTTATGGGGGTAAATTGAAATTCCAATTTTTGTTATTTTTTTGTTTCGGTTCATGTAGTTTGAGTATTACCTCATACAATTTCAAAACTGAGCGATGCTCATTGAGTCCATAACCTGAGAGTATACTATTAGGATCAAAATTCCCCAGGAGAATGCAGCACTTTTAGCAGCAGCTAACCAACACGCTCCTTCGGATGTATAAGATCAACCTCCAACAGTTGCTCAATCCCAAGAAAATGATCCACCAGTTGCACAGCCAGATCCAAATTTCTACGAATTTATGTAAATTCAATTTATTTATTTATTTTTGAAAATTTTCACTTTGTAATTGATTGGAGTGATTACTCATTGAATGTACCAAAAGATCCATAAAAGTCTCTTTTGAGGAGGTAAATAAAAGACTTATCGGTTAGTCCTTTAAGTAAATCATAAAAAGAAAATTGTAGTATTAAATGTGTATTTCGATTGATTTATTATTTTTTTAACTTATGCAAAATAATTTATGTAAATAAATAAATTTTTATTGATAAAAATTGTATCTTTTTATATTGTTTTTTGATAAATTATATTAACAAATTTATAATAATACTTAATTAGATAAAGATAGAGTCGTAAATAATTGTATAAAGTAAAAGATAAGAATATTATATCGGAGAAGAAAAACCAAATCCAAAATGATTAAATGATTTTGAAGTAAAGTGGCACGGGGCTTATAAAAAAAGGGTTAATAAGTTGTTATCTCCTGTTAAGTGGACGTGTTTTGCTTTACCCTTATTAAAAATTTCTTGAAGATTTCCCTTTGCAAAGTAAATTTTTTGGGGTCCCCCTTGGATGCACTTTTTAAATCGGTTATTTTGTTTAACCGATTTAAAAAGTGTTGTTTTTTAAATCGATTTTTCTGTTCAACCGATTTAAAAAGTTCAAATTTCTTGCACCCAAGGAGAGATAAAGGGGGAAACCAAAAAATCTTACTTTGTAGGGAGGAAATCTTCCAAAAAAAAATTAGCAAGGAATAACTCAAAACACATCTATTTAACGGGAGGTGACAACCTATTAACCAAAAAAAATTGACATACGTGGGAATGAAATTGTGGACATATTGGCAAAAGCTCCGTGTAAGGTTTTTTTTTTACTATAGCTGTGTAAGCTCATTGAAAACCAATAATAGGAGCTTATTAAAATACTTATGGGTCTGTTTTTAAAAAATAATTATGGATTTATTTGGATGACTTATTTTCGAGTTTACGTGAAATAATTTATTCAATTAAAAAAAGTTTTTATGCATTATTATAATTTTTTAGAATAGTTTATGAAAAACAACTTATAAAGATACAACTTGTGAAAACTTATAAATTAACATAAAACTTTATTTATTTGTATAAACTATTTTTATAAACTTAAGAATAAGTTAAATTCAAACGGACCCTATGACATAAGTTTATGAAATTGTGTTAAGTTTTTTGAATTAATTTATTCAAACACTTTTATAAAAGATTATGCTAGTAAATAAGCTCACATAAACTTACAATAAGTCAATTCAAACGGGCATTTAATTTAAAATTGAAAATTGACTTTTAATTTTAAAATTAAAATTTTGCAAATTTTAACAAAAAAAGAGAGAAAACAGAAATAATATACCACAATGATTTATTTTATTTTGAATATTAGATAAATCATGCACAATTTATTTTCCCCAATTTTCATTAGTTAAATATGAGTCTTGAAGTCACATAAAACAATGACCAAAAACATCACCAACCAATTATATGCATGACATCACCAACTAATTATGAAGTTTAAATTAAAAAAAATTAAAATTTTAATACTCTCTCCGTCTCAATTTGTTTGAGCCATTTCAAAAAAAATTGTCTCAAAACACTTGAGCTAGCCATTTACAATTTTCTACTTGTATTCATTTTACCAAATTACCCTTGTACAATTTATTTTTTTTGCAAATGGCTCAAAATAATTGAGAAGGAGGGAGTATTAAAATTTTAATTTTTTTAATTTAAACTTCATAATTAGTTGGTGGTGTCATGCATATAATTTAAACTTAATAATGATTTGTGGCGGTGTTAGTGTATTCATTATTGCACTTAAAAAGTACATAAGGAGTATACAAGGGTAGTTTGGTAAAATGAATAGTATATCTCATTGATTTATATCATTTTCTTAATATGCGTGTTTTGATCAAATGACTCAAACAAATTGGGATGGAGTATTAATAAATCATACACAATTTCTATGAGTGAAATGCCAAATTCCCCCCTACAATTTCAAAATTCGTCAAATACCCCTTGCAATTTCAAAATATGCAAATATCCCCATGAAATTGTAAAACGTCAATCAAATACCTCATCCGTTAGTTTGTTCCGTCAAGTGCGATCAAAATTCGTCAAATACGTCTTTCACCTCATCTAACAAACACAAACGCGCTATTACAATAACAAAACACAAAAGAACAAATCAAAACGTCAATCATGCACAGTGGCGTCTCCACATAGAGGTGAAGGGGTTCAACTGAACCCCCTGGACTTAAAAAAAATACACATAAACCCCTATATAATTTATATTTTGAACCCCTCAATTTTTTATTATTGCACCACTGACCCAATTAAATTTGTTCTGGACTAGACTTCTGAGGCTAAGTCCCTTAAAGCTAAAGGCTCTGCCCCTCTGAGGGGCACCCTCCCCGTCGGCCAGATGCTCACCATCTGTAACGGCCGACCACCGGAATGATGGCATTTACTGCTCATCATGGCCAAACAGCCAGAATTCCGGCAGCCACTTAATGGGCATTAATTGCCCATTAAGGGCCTTGGCCCAGCGCTGGGGTATAAATATGCTCCTCATTCAGAGGAGCCAGGTACGTTTTCTCACACAACCTAAGTAACCAAAAACTTACACTTTTACTGACTTGAGCGTCGGAGTGTAAACAGGTACACACCCCCCTCCGCTTCAACAGGGGCTTGCTGAATCAACACCGCTGTTCCGCCACTACTTCTGATCCTGGTAAGATCAGTGGCGCCGTCCCTGGGAATCTAAGTTATCCCCTTCTTTCAAACAAAGAACAAAACCTTCAAAAAAACTACCACCAATCACTCAATAGCTAAGAATGGCCGCGAACAGTAGGTCCGAGTATTCAGCCGCTAACAACATGTCTAGCGAGCATGCTGACGACAACCACGTTACCAACGGAATGGTCGTGTCCAACATGGAAACTGACCCCACTTACCAGCCCACCAATGAATCTGACCCCCTGGTCGTACATAATGACTGCGTTGCTAACTGCCATCAACAACCAGGGGCAAGCACTCAAGGAGCAGAACCGCCGTATCGAAGCTGTCGAGGAATCGCGCATCACTAGAGCGCTCACGAGCAGCTATAGGCGAAGAGAATCCTCTCGACGGGACTCGAGGACCAGGTCAAGGTCGCCACGGGCACATGAGACTAGAAGCCGCATAAGCCCTGCGAGGAGAGTTGCTGGAGCAAGGAGATCCCCTGCACGATCAACAGGGAGAAACTATCAATCTCCTCCTCGTCGTCACCATCGTTCTCCAAGAAGCGACGACGAAAGGCACGTGGGGCCACTATCCGACAGGATCATGAGAGTACCGTTGCCCGTGGGATTGGAAAAACCACCGGCAATGGACACTTATGATGGGACCACTCACCCAGACGACCACATCGAGAACATAGAAGCTGTCCTCAACTACAGAGGAGTACGAAAATCCATCAAGTGCAAGCTGTTCTCCACCACACTGAGGAAATGAGCAATGGCTTGGTACAAGAGCTTACCACCAGGGTCCATCGATTCATGGGGCGAGCTGTGCAGACTCTTCACTGCACATTTCACCGCTTCTAGGAAGCACCCTAAGACTGAGGCTACTCTCGAGGCAATTCAACAGGAAAGCAATGAATCCCTAAGAGAGTACATCGAGCGCTTCAACAAGGCTGCCATCGAAGTAATGACCGATGACAGGATGAAGTTGTATCTACTGTAGCGCGGACTGTGCCCATCAAGTGATTTCGCCAAAGCAATTGGCATTGAAGAAGTAAGAACTTTGGACGCTTTCCTCGAAAAGGCGCAAAAATACATAGCCTACGAGGAAAAGCAAGTAGCTGCGGACGCTAGAAAACCGAAGCGTCAAGAAGAAACTGGACCCTCTCGAGCAGAGAACGAGAGAGGAAAAGAAAAAATAGAACGCAGGGAGAACAAGCCTCCCAGAAGCAAGTTTGAGTACTACACCCCTCTGAATGCTCTCCGCGAGCGAATCTTGGCCGAAGTTTCAATGGCCGAGTTTAAGAAGAACGGAGTCCGAGCACCGAAACAATTGATTGTAAGGCCGGGGCTGGACAAATCGAAGTACTGCCGATTCCACAAAAGCTACGGGCACGTGACTGAGGATTGCATCCACCTTAAAGATGCAATCGAAATCATGCTGCAAAAGGGACTCCTTCAGAAGTTCGTGAAGGAGGAGCGTCAGAAGCGAGGAAAAGAGCCCGAAGTAGGGCAACCATCTAAAGAGGCACCACAACAAGCGGCCACGGATAACAGCAACATGCAGATTGCTTATTCCATTTCAAGGCCCGAGGATTTCATACTTCCCGAACATCAGGAAGGAGACGACGTGCTCGAGCACCTGACAGCTCACTTAGGGTCGCTTGTAATTTCCGGGGGAGGATTTGGAACTTCCACCATAGGGTCGCTGAAGAGGAAGTTCGATGAGCTTGAAAGTGTCTGCTCGCTGGAACCGGTCCTCACGACAGAAGAGGCTAAAGAAGGATCTATGCCTTTAGCTTTCTACAAAGAAGAAATTCCCGGTGGCTCTCCTAACCACCAAATTCCACTACTAATAAGGGCCAGGATGGCCAACTTTGATGTGAGGAGGATATTAGTCGATCAAGGGTCCTCGTGTGACGTGATGTATGCTGGTTTATTCAAAACTCTGCAATTGACAGAGAAAAACCTTGCTCCATATGTAGGTGCTGACTTGCAAGGGTTTAATGGAGCGACCACAAAACCCTGGGGGTACGTGGATTTAATTGTGACCGTTGGAGAAGGGGAGGCGACCAAATCCATCAACGTCCAATTCCTGGTCGTGGATTGCCCGTCTCTGTACAACTGTATCATGGGAAGGCCAGCCTTGGCGAACCTATTTGCTGTATCTTCGACCATCCATTTGAAGATGAAATACTACACTGTGGATGGCAAGATAGCTACGATGAACGGGGATATAGCTGCAACGAGGAAGTGCTTTGAAGCCGCTGCGAAAAATATGAGCTCCCTCCTTACTCCAAAGAAGAAGATTGAACACAAGATGCCCATTGTGAGCACCCTGCAAGCGAACAACATCATCGACTTGGACGCACGCATCAACGAGCAGGATCTGAAAGATGAAGAAGACCTCATCGCGAAAAAGGTGCATCGCCCAATTCCTGATGGAGAGTTTGAAATCATTCCTCTGAACGATGATTATTCAAAGGGAATCAAGATAGGAGCTGACATGCCCGAGCTGGTGAAAAGGCAATTGGAAGTTTGCTTGAAAGAATACGCTGAGCTGTTCGCTTGGAATGCTGATGAGATGCCCGGAATCGACCCAAACGTCGCTTGTCACCAGCTGACAATAGATCCTAGGGCTAGAGCTGTAGTTCAGCGACGTAGGAAGCAGTCTCCCGAAAAAGCGGAGGCTGCTGAAAAAGCTGTAAAAGACCTCTTAGAGGCAAATTTCATTTCTGAAGCCAGATACACAACATGGCTGTCAAACGTTGTATTGGTTAAAAAATCTAATGGAAAATGGAGGATGTGCGTTGACTACACCAATCTCAATAGGGCTTGCCCTAAAGATTCTTATCCATTGCCTAGCGTAGATAAACTAGTAGATAATTCTTCAGGATTTAAACTACTTTCGTTTATGGACGCTTATTCTGGATATAATCAAATTAAAATGGCTGAAATCGATAAAAAGAAAACAGCGTTTATGACTGAATCGGGTAATTATTACTATAACGTAATGCCTTTCGGGCTTAAAAACGCAGGTGCCACCTATCAACGAATGATGAACAAAGTGTTCAGAAATGAAATAGGCGATATGCTCGAAGTCTATATGGACGATATGATCGTTAAATCCGAACAGGAAAACGACCATGTATCCCACTTAAGAAAAGTGTTCGAGAGAGCCAAACAGTATAACATGAGATTCAATCCAGAAAAATGCACGTTTGGGGTAAAAGCAGGCAAATTCCTCGGTTTCTACCTAACAGAACAAGGAATCGAAGCTAACCCCGAAAAATGCAAAGCCTTCTTCGACTTCCCTACGCCGAACTCGAAGAAGTCAATACAATCTTTGAACGGAATGTTAACTGCTCTTGCAAGATTCATCGCAAAATCAGCTCAACACGCGCTGCCTCTTTTCAAGTTACTTAGAAAAGAATCCGCTTTTGAGTGGACAGAAGAATGCGAAAACGCTCTCCAACATTTAAAACGAGCATTATCAGAACCTCCGGTCTTAACACGTCCGAACATGGGCGAAACTTTATTCCTATATCTGGTCGTGGCTCATGAAGCCATAAGCGCAGTTTTGATCCGAGAAACCGAGCAAGGACAAAAGCCAGTATATTTCATCAGCAAAGCTTTACAAGGACCAGAGCTCCGATACTTACAAATCGAAAAGACAGCGTTGGCAGTAGTCGTCGCTGCGAGAAAGCTAAGGCATTACTTCCTAGCGCACTCCATCGCAGTACGAACCGACCAACCAATAAAACAGTTGCTCGAAAGGCCCGATATGGCCGGACGAATGCTCAAATGGTCCTTAGAGTTATCAGAATTTGACATAACATACGAAAGCAGAAAAGCTTTGAAAGCCCAAGTACTGGCTGACTTCGTCGCTGAAATGACTCCACCAGCTACTTCGAGCAATAACAAATGGACCATTTACGTCGATGGATCTTCCAATTCCAAAGGAAGCGGAGCAGGAATAATCCTGGAAAACGACGATGGTGTTCTCATCGAAGTATCCCTGGAACTGTCATTCCAAACGACCAATAACCAAGCGGAATACGAGGCTTTCCTGGCAGGCTTACGACTAGCCGAGGATATGAATGCAGAAGAAATCATAATCTTCACAGATTCACAATTGGTCGCTTCTCAAGTAAAC
The DNA here is from genome assembly GCA_954870985.1 of Trifolium fragiferum. Taxonomy (NCBI): domain Eukaryota; kingdom Viridiplantae; phylum Streptophyta; class Magnoliopsida; order Fabales; family Fabaceae; genus Trifolium; species Trifolium fragiferum. Next base: position 9,086,807 of record OX940791.1, on the reverse strand, counting down.
GGGGAGTATCAGGCGAAAGACGAACGCCTAACAGAATACTTAACCCTCATCCAAGAAAAGCTAACCAAGTTCAAAGAGTCAACAGTCCAACACATCCCACGCGAACACAACTCAAGGGCGGACGTCCTCTCAAAACTTGCGAGCACCAAAAAGAAAAAGGGGAGAAATCAATCACTTATCCAAGAAACATTGCAAAGACCGAGCATTGAGAAAGCCCTTGAAGTGAATCTCATATGCCCAATTAACGCCAATAGTTGGATAAATCCTGTGAGAGAATTCCTCGCCTCAGGAATGGTCCCCGACGACCCCAAAGAAGCTATTAAAGTCAGAAGAAGAGCATGCTCGTATGTTTTGATAGACGGCACCCTCTTCAGAAGAGGGTTTGCAACCTCATTGCTGAAATGTGTCGAGGAAGAAAAAGTGGAACCCATCCTACAGGAAATCCACGAAGGAATCAACGGGCAACATATCGGAGGACGATCACTCGCGCGAAAAGCACTGCGAGCAGGTTACTATTGGCCGATCATGCAAACGGACGCCAAAGAACACGTGAAAAAGTGTGATAAGTGCCAGAAACATGGAGATATGCATTTAGCTCCACCTAACGAGCTAAAGTCTTTATCATCTCCATGGCCGTTTGCGTGGTGGGGGTTGGATCTCCTAGGACCATTCCCACGAGCACCTGGACAAAACAGGTACCTAATCGTCGGAGTGGACTACTTCACTAAATGGATAGAGGCTGAACCCCTCGCCCAAATCACGTCCCAAAACGTCCTACGTTTCTTCAAAAGAAATATCCTCGCGAGGTTTGGAATCCCACACACCGTCGTAACGGACAACGGAACTCAGTTTACAGATAAAAAATTCCAAGAGTTTCTCATCAACCTAAAAGTGACACAACACTTCACATCCGTCGAGCACCCCCAAACTAACGGCCAAGCTGAAGCGGCCAATAGAGTAATTTTGCGAGGCCTAAAGCGTAGGCTGGGCGAGAAAAAAGGAAAATGGGTCGAGGAACTATACAGCGTGTTATGGTCCTACAGAACCACCCCACATTCGACCACGGGAGAAACGCCGTTTCGATTAACTTACGGAACCGAAGCGCTAATCCCCGTTGAAATAAGGGAGCCAACGCGACGGACGGATAATCCTCCAGATGAAGAAACAAATAACGAGCTATTAAGGGAAGAGCTTGATTTGGTCGAAGAATTGAGACATGGAGCTGCCTTGAAAGAGGCCGCGCTGAAACAAAAAATTGCTGCTCGACACGATCGAAAAGTCATCAAAAGGGAGTTCGAAGTAGGCAGTTTAGTCCTACGACGAAACCAGAAAGACTCTCGTGAAGGCAAACTCGCTGTAAACTGGGACGGTCCTTATAGAGTCCGAGCAAAGACGGATAATGGGGCCTATTTCCTCGAAAATTGTTGAGACCTTTTAGGGTGTTGGCTTCATTTTGGAAAAATAAGCCTAATTCCATGATGTGGAGCATGATGTGTGGCACATCAGGGTTCACATCTGGACGCCCTACTGGACGCGCTTTTATTTATTTAAACGCGATCTTTTGAAAAAGATTTGTTTTTCAAATTAAATCGTGCCAGCTTGCGCGCCAAGGAACAAGATAATCTTTCATGGTTCTGTTTTATTTTATTGGCCGACTTTGATCAAAAAGATTTGAAACAAACAATTAAAAGATTATGATCAAATAAATCTCAAGGCAAAATTTATCAAGGCCAACTCGTCAAAGCCCATGAAGCTTGTTCTATATAAAGGAAGACTGAAGACCAATTATTCATCAACTGAAATCAAGAAGCTAAGTCTACAAATTGAGTCTTAGGGTTTTAGTTCTTTAGTTGTTCTTTGTTCTTTGTGAGCCTTCACTTGGATCATAGTTTTGATACAAGTAAGGACTGAGTTTATAGAGTTGTAATCTCTAGTTGTCTTTCTCCAAAGCTTTGAAGCAAGGAGTTAGATTGTGCAACACTCTAAGCCTTTAGGTACGAGTGCTTTGCTTGTCTAGGAGTGTGTCTCCAACTGAGTTTGTTATTAAATCCTTACTGGGTAAGGTTGAGGGGGAGTGAGCAGAGGTTCTCATATCTAGGAGTTCCTAGGTAGAATTAGCACGGGTAGTGATTAAGTGAGAAGTTGTAAACGGGGGAGTTTAGCTTTGAATTGATACTACCATAGTGGATTCATCCCTGGATTGGTATCCTCCAGAATAGGGCTTGTTATAAGTGCCGAACTGGGTTAACAAACTCACGTGTTCTTTTGTTTCCTGCACTTTATATTGTTTACTTGTTCATCAAGTTCAGTTGTTCACGATGTTGACACATTAGGCTACACATCGTACGATTCCTAAAGTGTACACATCGTGCTACACATCTGACACTTGCCACCAGAATTTCAATTGGCATCAGAGCAGGCACCCTGCCTGTTTGAGGGTGAGCTCCAGGGAAGTTACTTTCTGGAAACATGGACAAGGATGGAACAACGGTCAACAAACCACCCCTCCTGGATGGAACCAACTATGACTATTGGAAGCCAAGGATGATTGCCTTCCTAAAGTCACTTGACAGCAGAACTTGGAAAGCTGTGCTCAAAGGCTGGGAGCATCCCAAAATCTTGGATGCTAATGGTGTTGACACTGGTGTACTCAAGCCAGAGGAAGATTGGTCAGCTGCAGAAGACACTGCATCACTTGGAAACTCCAAAGCTTTGAATGCTTTATTCAATGGAGTGGACAAAAATATGTTCAGATTGATCAAGCAGTGTACTGTTGCAAAGAATGCTTGGGAGGTACTCAGAACCACTCATGAAGGCAATGCCAAGGTAAAAAGCTCAAGAATCCAACTTCTCAACACTAAGTTTGAAAACCTCAGAATGAAAGAAGAAGAATCAATTCATGAATTTCACATGAATTTGCTTGAGGTAGACAATTCCTTTGAGGCTCTAGGTGAAAAATTGTCTGAAGAAAAGCTGGTGAGAAAGATGCTTAGGTCCTTACCTAAGAGATTTAACATGAAAATCACAGCCATTGAAGAAGCTCAAGATATCCCAAGTATGAAACTTGAAGAACTTGTGAGCTCTCTTCAAACTTTTGAGATGAACTTAGGTGAGCAAACTGAGAAGAAAGGAAAAGGCATAGCTTTTGTATCTTGTGCTGGTGAAGAGGAAGAAGCTGATGAATCAGATGATGACCTCTCAAATGACTTAGCCATGTTGGGAAGACAATTCAACAAGCTTCAAAGGAGGGTGGACAGAAGACCAAGGAGGAATGTGAGGAACATCCAGACTGACATCAGTAAATTAGGTAACACTTCAACAAAAACCAAAACTGATGATAAGTCAACTCAGAACAAGGGTGTTCAATGTCATGAATGTGAAGGCTTTGGTCATATAAGATCAGAATGTGGCACATATCTGAAGAAGCAGAAGAAAGGCCTAACTGTATCATGGTCTGATGAAGACTCTGACACTGACTCAGAGAATGTTGCTGCTAATCATGTTAGTGCCATGACTGGGGTGGATAATACTGATGATGAATCTGATGATGAAGAACTCACCTTTGATGAACTAGCCTCAGTCCATAAAAAGCTATTTATCAAGAGTGAGGAACTGTACAAGGTCAATGAAGAGCAGAAGGAAATCATCAGTCAACTGGAGACAGAGAAGGGTCAACTACAGAGTCAAGTTGCTAGTCTTGAAAGTGAAGTCAAGTTACTGTCAACCAACTTGAAAAATATGACCAAGTCTGTAAAGATGCTCAATCCTGGAACCAACATGCTTGATGAAATTTTGAAAGTAGGAAAGCATGCTGGTGACTCATCTGGTGTAGGATTTAAGAACAAACATCACAGCAAGAAGACAAATACTAAGTTTGTTCCTGCTCAGAAGAAACCTGACCCTAGCAGAATGTGGACACATCACACTCCACATCAGAGACCTGCTGGCAAAGAGAAGTTTAATGCTTGGAGATGCCACTACTGTGGGAAGAATGGTCACATCAAGCCCTTCTGTTACAAACTCTATGGGTATCCCAAGAAAAAGCCTCAGGTGCAAGCCAAAACAGCAAGGGTCACTCCTAAGAAGATGTGGAAGCCTAAAGTTTCTGAAACTGCACATATTGCTCACACTTCTCTTAGAGCATCTTCTAGTAATGATTGGTATTTTGATAGTGGTTGTTCTAGGCATATGACTGGTGTTGAGAAATTTCTCACTAATATCAAGCCTCATACAACAAGCTTTGTAACCTTTGGTGATGGAGCAAAAGGTGAAATCAAGGGCAGTGGTAAACTCAGCAGCAAAAGCTTACCTGACCTAGATAATGTGTTACTTGTTAAAGGCTTGAAGGCTAATCTTATCAGCATAAGCCAACTGTGTGATCAAGGTCTCAAAGTCAACTTCACAAAGAATGAATGTCTTATTACTTCTGACAAAGGAGAATTGTTGATGAGAGGTTCTAGGTCAAGAGACAACTGCTATCTATGGATTCCTGATGAAACTGCTCGCTCTACTACATGTCTTATTAGTCAGGAAGAAGAAGTTAAGCTTTGGCACCAAAGACTTGGTCATTTGAATCTAAAAGGAATGAAGAAGATTATGTCCAAGGAAGCTATTAAAGGACTACCAAAGCTTAAGATTGTTGAAGGAAGTATCTGTGGTGAATGTCAAGTTGGAAAGCAGGTTCAGATGTCACACCCAATGTTACAACATCAGGTGACATCCAGAGTTCTTGAACTGCTACATATGGACTTGATGGGACCAATGCAGGTAGAGAGTATTGGTGGCAAAAGATATGCTTTTGTAGACGATTTCTCAAGGTTCACTTGGGTTAGCTTCATCAGAGAGAAGTCTGACACTTTTGATGCATTCAAAGAATTATGCCTTAGACTACAAAGAGAGAAGGATAGTGGCATTGTTAGAATCAGAAGTGATCATGGGAAAGAGTTTGAAAATTCAAGATTCTCTGAGTTTTGTGCTGATGAAGGAATTGGGCATGAGTTCTCCTCACCAATCACACCCCAACAAAATGGTGTAGTTGAGAGGAAGAACAGAACCTTGCAAGAGGCTGCAAGAGTTATGCTACATGCCAAGAAGCTACCTTACTACTTTTGGGCAGAGGCCATGAGTACTGCATGCTATATACACAACAGGGTAACTCTGAGAAAAGGTACCTCAACCACACTGTATGAGATATGGAAAGGAAGAAAACCAACTGTCAAACACTTCCATGTCTTTGGTAGCAAGTGCTATATCTTAGCTGACAGAGAGCAAAGGAGGAAGATGGATCCCAAGAGTGATGAAGGAATCTTTCTAGGCTATTCCATAACCAGCAGAGCCTATAGAGTCTTCAACAACAGAACAAGAACTATGATGGAATCCATCAATGTTGTCATAGATGACTGTTCAGATAATGAACCTGATGTTGATCCTGATGTGGACACATCTCACCCCCTGCCTGAAGACTCTGAAGTTATAGAGATTCCTGAGAAGACTGATCAGCAAGAAAATGTGACTCCAGTGAACAAGGGTCCCTCTGTTAGAGTTCAAAAGAATCATCCAAAAGAACTCATAATAGGGAATCCTGAGTCAGGGGTTATGACAAGGTCAAGAGAGGTTGTATCCAATGCTTGTTTTGTGTCAAAGGTAGAACCAAAGAATGTGAAAGAAGCCTTGACAGATGAGTTTTGGATTGAAGCTATGCAAGAGGAGCTGAACCAGTTCAAGAGGAATGAAGTGTGGGATTTAGTTCCTAGACCTGAAGGAGTCAACATCATTGGTACTAAATGGGTTTATAGGAATAAATCTGATGAAAGTGGTGTTGTGACTAGAAACAAGGCTAGGCTTGTGGCTCAAGGTTACTCTCAGATTGAAGGGGTAGACTTTGATGAAACATTTGCTCCTGTGGCACGTCTTGAGTCCATAAGGTTACTTCTGGGAGTAGCATGTATCTTGAAATTCAAGCTATTCCAGATGGATGTGAAGAGTGCTTTCCTCAATGGCTACTTGAATGAGGAAGTTTATGTGGAGCAGCCCAAGGGACTTGTTGATCCAAATTATCCAGATCATGTCTACAGATTGAAGAAGGCGTTATATGGATTAAAGCAAGCTCCTAGGGCATGGTATGAGAGGCTAACCAAATTTCTTGTGCAGCAAGGTTATAGAAAAGGAGAAACAGACAAAACCTTGTTTGTCAGAGAAGAAAAGGGCAAGTTCATGATTGCACAAATCTATGTAGATGACATTGTGTTTGGAGGAATGTCTGATCCAATGGTCAAGATGTTTGTGAATCAGATGCAGTCTGAATTTGAGATGAGCCTTGTAGGTGAACTTACCTACTTTCTTGGTCTGCAAGTCAAACAGATGGAAGATACAATTTTCATCTCTCAAAGCAAGTATGCCAAGAACATTGTGAAGAAATTTGGAATGGAGAATGCAAATCACAAAAGAACTCCTGCAGCAACCCATCTCAAACTTTCTAAAGATGAGCATGGTGTCAGTGTTGATCAAAGTCTATACAGAAGCATGATTGGCAGTCTACTTTATCTCACTGCAAGTAGACCTGATATTAGCTTTGCTGTTGGTGTGTGTGCAAGGTACCAAGCTGAGCCTAAGATGAGTCATCTAAATCAAGTCAAAAGGATTCTCAAGTATGTCAGTGGTACAAGTGATTATGGAATTCTCTACTCTCATGGTGAAGACACAAGATTGTTAGGTTATTGTGATGCTGACTGGGCAGGAAGTGCAGATGATAGGAAGAGCACTTCTGGTGGATGTTTCTTTTTGGGAAGCAACCTTATATCATGGTTCAGCAAGAAACAAAATTGTGTTTCTCTTTCTACAGCTGAGGCTGAGTATATTGCAGCAGGAAGTAGTTGCTCTCAGCTACTTTGGATGAAGCAGATGTTAGGTGAGTACAATGTGCAGCAAGATGTGCTCACATTACACTGTGACAATCTAAGTGCTATAAATATTTCCAAAAATCCTATCCAACATAGTAGGACAAAGCACATTGATATACGTCACCATTTCATTAGAGATCTTGTTGAAGACAATATTGTGACTCTAGAGCATGTTGCCACAGAAAATCAACTGGCAGATATTTTCACCAAGGCTTTAGATGCAAATAGGTTTGAGGTGTTAAGGGGCAAACTAGGTATTTGCCTCTTTGAGGATCAATAGCCATAATAGCTATTTAGACGTGCAACGGTTACCTGTTCTTTCCCTCCATCCATAGTTGCACGCAATCCAAAGGCAAGTCATGTATGGTCCCTAGAAGGGATTTAGTAAAGCTGTGGTTCCACCTGCAAAGAAGAAGACTCAGAAAAGAAAAGAGCCACATACAAGTGACTCAGAGTACGATGTGGAGCAGGATGTAGCTCACATCAGTGAGTCTGAGGAAGAATCTGCTGAGGAACGCAATATGGAGCTTGATGTGATTCACATTGAGTCTGCTGTGAAGAAGAGCTATGGGAAGAAGAAAATTCCTCAGGGAATTCCTGACATCCCAGTTGATTTGATTTCCTTCCACAACCCTGCACATGCTGGAAAATGGAAGTACATTGCTCATAGAAGGTTAGCTCTGGAGAGGGAGCTCAGTGCTGAAGCCTTGCAGTGCAAGGAAGTTATGAGGTTGATCAAGCGTGCTGGCTTGATGAAGACTGTTACTGGACTAGGTGACTGCTATGAAAAGGTAGTAAAAGAGTTTTTGGTAAACATCCCTGCTGGTTGTGACAATCCTTTGGACAAGGAATACCAAACTGTTTTTGTGAGAGGTAAAGAAATTCACTTCTCTCCCACTGTTATCAACAAGTATCTGGGCAGAAGTGAGGAGCCCTTTGCTGAGATGGAGGCAAATGACAACTACATAATCAAGGCCATCACAGCTGGAAAGGTCAAGACTTGGCCTAAGAAGGGAAAATTGCAAGCAAGCAAGCTCACTCCAATCTACAACATCCTGAACAGGATTGCTGCTGCTAACTGGGTGCCTACCACACACAACTGTGATGTGGCTACAGGTTTGGCTAGGTTCATATATACTATTGGTAGCAAATCTAATTTTGATTTTGGTACCTATATTTTTGATCAGACTATCAAACATGCCAAAACCCTAGCTGTCAAACTACCCATTGCCTTTCCTTCCCTACTGTGTGGAATCATATTGAGCCAGAGACCTGATGTTCTGGGCAAGGATGATTTGTCTTGCAGAAGAGAGTCTGCTATTTCTTTTAGTCTCAAGCAGTCTGATGTGACTCCTGATGTGGACACATCCAGCTCAAACAATGCTATGTCTAGGACAGACATGATTGCTGCTTTAAAGGAGACTTGCAAGGCTCTGGATGAGAAGAAGGCCAAGCTGGAGGCAGTCATTGCTGGACTGGAGCTTGAGGATGAGCAAACAATGGCTGAGGATGAGGAATTGGAGGAGGAGGAGCCCAATGACTCTGAAGCTGAGGAAACTGATGGGAGCCAGGATATTTGAATTATTGTAATTCATTAATATTTCCCTGTACTCAGTATTTCCTTGTTTTTGCTTGTGGGCTATGCCCTGGATTTCTGATGCACCTTTGCGTGCCTGTTCTGTACTTGCTGCACCATCATCTCTACATCTCATGCTATCTGCATTCTATGGTGTGTTACTTACTCTCAGTATGTTTGTCATAATTTATGGCTAAAAAGGGGGAGTAAAAATTAATATGAACAACTTTGAAGTCTTAACTGCAGCAAATTGTGATGTGTTGGGACAATGTGATAATTTTGGGAGAAATTAGAGAGAATAGAACGAGAGAATTGAGACGAGAATTAAGAAAAAGAGTTAAATTCTATTCATCCACATGGGGCAACTTCTGAACTTCTGAACTTCTGAAACTTTCTCAACTTCTGAAGCTCTGCAACTTCTGAGGCTCTGCTCAGCTTCTGAAGCACTACAACTTCTGAAGCTCTGCTCAGCTTCTGAAGCACTACAACTTCTGAAGCTCTGCTCAGCTTCTGAAGCACTACAACTTCTGAAGCTCTGCTCAGCTTCTGAAGCACTACAACTTCTGAAGCTCTGCTCAGCTTCTGAAGCTCTATAACTTCTGAAGCTCTGCTCAGCTTCTGAAGCTCTGCTCAGCTTCTGAAGCTTCTCCAACTTCTGAAGTTCTGATGTGTGGCACATCTGACTACACATCTGGTATACATGCTTATTTTTCTTCAAATATTTTATCAACAAATTTTTGAAGAATTAGTTTTCTAAAGCATGTTCTTCTGAAGACCTTTTCTGTACATTTTCAACTGGGTGATGCATTCTTAAGAAGTCCAATTGAAGATGTTATCTAATTTCTACATGGTGATGCATTCTTAAGAAGCCTGTAGAAGTTATTTTGTGTGATGTTTGACACATCTGTGAGTTTTAACTTGGTCATGCATTCTTAAGAAGCCAAGTTTAAAACTTCTCTATATCTCTCTAGGTCATGCATTCTGAAGAAGCCTATAGGGAATATGAGATTTAGGGGGAGTACATGGAAAGTGCTCTAGTTCAAAGGGGAGTAGACTATTACTGGGTTTGCTACCCTCCCTTATGTGTGCATGGAATCTCATGCTTGTATGTGTCTGAGAATTTATTTTTCTCAGTCTTTGGGAATTTACTTTCCTATCTTGTGAGAGTTTAATTCTCTCTTTGTTTGTGAGGCTCTAATCCGCTGCTGCATGCCTCTGATGTGCCTGCACATCTCTCCAAGTTTAGTTGGGTGACTCAAAGATTATTTTAGCCCAAAATTTGCCAAAGGGGGAGATTGTTGAGACCTTTTAGGGTGTTGGCTTCATTTTGGAAAAATAAGCCTAATTCCATGATGTGGAGCATGATGTGTGGCACATCAGGGTTCACATCTGGACGCCCTACTGGACGCGCTTTTATTTATTTAAACGCGATCTTTTGAAAAAGATTTGTTTTTCAAATTAAATCGTGCCAGCTTGCGCGCCAAGGAACAAGATAATCTTTCATGGTTCTGTTTTATTTTATTGGCCGACTTTGATCAAAAAGATTTGAAACAAACAATTAAAAGATTATGATCAAATAAATCTGAAGGCAAAATTTATCAAGGCCAACTCGTCAAAGCCCATGAAGCTTGTTCTATATAAAGGAAGACTGAAGACCAATTATTCATCAACTGAAATCAAGAAGCTAAGTCTACAAATTGAGTCTTAGGGTTTTAGTTCTTTAGTTGTTCTTTGTTCTTTGTGAGCCTTCACTTGGATCATAGTTTTGATACAAGTAAGGACTGAGTTTATAGAGTTGTAATCTCTAGTTGTCTTTCTCCAAAGCTTTGAAGCAAGGAGTTAGATTGTGCAACACTCTAAGCCTTTAGGTACGAGTGCTTTGCTTGTCTAGGAGTGTGTCTCCAACTGAGTTTGTTATTAAATCCTTACTGGGTAAGGTTGAGGGGGAGTGAGCAGAGGTTCTCATATCTAGGAGTTCCTAGGTAGAATTAGCACGGGTAGTGATTAAGTGAGAAGTTGTAAACGGGGGAGTTTAGCTTTGAATTGATACTACCATAGTGGATTCATCCCTGGATTGGTATCCTCCAGAATAGGGCTTGTTATAAGTGCCGAACTGGGTTAACAAACTCACGTGTTCTTTTGTTTCCTGCACTTTATATTGTTTACTTGTTCATCAAGTTCAGTTGTTCACGATGTTGACACATTAGGCTACACATCGTACGATTCCTAAAGTGTACACATCGTGCTACACATCTGACACTTGCCACCAGAATTTCAAAAATTTATACGGCGAAGAAATTCCTAGAACATGGAACGCAGACAAATTAAAACAGTATTATAGTTAGCAAGGTCTCCTGTATGCGATGACTAGCTAGCGGGCAAAAACCAACTCAAACGACGAGAGGTTTGACCTTTACAACAGAGGATTGCTTAGGTACGGGCAATGAATCTAGAAGAAGAAAAAGCCAAGTTTGCATCAAACAAGTCTTGACGAGGAACCACTCTAAACGAGCTCCATCGTCGTAAGTACACGACAGGTATGGACGCCCAGCTCGCGATGGGTTGATCCAGCCGCGAGGATTCAATCTCATACGATTTTATCCTCGCCTTTCGTTTGGGAGACTACCCCAAACACTCGAGCTAGTTCCCCAAACTTCTCGAGCACGGCGTTCGTAGATGTATTCCATCTCGTGCATCAGCCATTCAAACATTCAAAAAAGTTCTAAGTGTGGGTATCACTACACACATCCAATTTTACGAGCATAGCAAAGAAACGCGTGCAAAGTAATAAAAGATACGGGCATAGAGAAAGAGCACATATAAGCTGAATCAAAAATGCATTAAAAAGAAATTGTACTTAGTTATAAAAAAGGGGCAGCCTCGAGGACTTCCCAAACAAAGATAAAGTTAACAAAGGGCCAAACAAGCGCCCAAGTGCCTATGGCGAGCATAACGCCAGCACGACTAAAATCATTCTTCGGTATGAGGAGGAGAGGCGATGACTCCGTCAATGACTTCCTTGAGCTCATCAAGACCAGCTTCAACGAGCTCCACCCCCGGATTCAAGACTTTAAGCTGAGCAACAGCATTGACAAAACTACTGTGCCCAACCTCGATCATCGAGTCTTCACACTCAGCTATCTTCTTTATCAGATCGGCTCGACTTGAATTCCGATACACCCCCTGAGGGTCAACAGCATCCTCCTCCTCAGTACAAACAGAAGGAGCAGTCACAGCCTGCTGCTCCAGCTCTTTGTTACGGGCCTCCAAATATGCGCATTTGACCTCCAAGTCTTTGAACTTCTTGGTCATATCCTCTAAGTCCGTCTCCACGCGCACCAACGTCGTCGCCATCTCAGTCTGAAGGGTGTACTTATTCTTGTAATCCTCGTACGCTGTCATAACCTCACCTAACTTTAAGTTGAGATCTTCGGCATTCTTCTTGTACCTGTCCCGATCGCTCAAGTAACGACTTTCGCGACCATTTAGAAAGTTAGCGACCTCAATCAGCTTGAATGCAGCAGTGGTCGCAGCGGCCAACTCCGCTTTAAGAGCCACTGGCCCCATGTCGTGAATGATCGCTTGGTCGGCTTCATCGATGACGACCTCAGTGTCTTTGTCGAGGAGAGCAGTTCTTGAGAAAGTGGGAGGAATGACGAAGCGAACAGCAGCCTGGTCAGGGTCAGGTAAGACGTGCGGGCTTGAACGATTAGAAGCCCCTGCCCCATCAGCAGCCTTCTGCACCTTAGAAGGGCGGGCAGCAGCAGCGATCGACGCCATAGGGCGTTTCTCAGCAACGTGAGCAGCAGCAGCATTTGAATTCTCAACACCTTGACGGGCATTTTTAGCCTTGCTAGCGCGACGAAGCTTCTCTTGAGTGCTCACCATTTCGACTGCAGAAAAGAGAAACGATCAATAATATTAGTACGAGCAACAAAGAGCAATAGATATAATCTTAGCAAAATAAAGCAATCAAATAAAGATGCGAGCATACTAAGGGTCTCCTCGGCCTCAGCACGGGTCGAGCAAGCCAATAACTTCTTCACATTAATAAAACGAGGAACCGTCAAAGGTTCCCCCTCTTCATCCAAACAAGGGTTACCCTCGTCATCAATCACCGGTTTCCCGCTAAAACTCTTAACAAAATTCTGAAGTTTTAAGAAATCCTCCCATTCCTCGATCGTCAGATTCTTCTTGGGAGTGGTAAACGCTTTAGCGGGCAGCAAATAATGCTCCACCTCCCAACGGAAATGAAACTTTCCATAATCGACCATGATGGGTTGTCCATCCTCCCCAAGGACCGTTCGTCCATCTTCATCTTGCTCAGGGCCAGGAACGATTACGTCCGCCCAGCCTTGAGAATCTTTGGGACCAACTATATACCAGTCATCCTTGAATGGTCGCAAAGATTCCTCGAACATGCTAAATAGGCGATGATTTTGCCTGAACGACACCCAGCCTAATCTGTTCGGGTCTCCCTTAGGTTTCGACCGTTGCAAACCAAACACGTAGAAGAATAAAGGGATGGTGGGAACGATATCCAAATGCGTACATACCACCTCGAAGGCTCTCATAAAAGCCAAGGAGTTAGGGTGCAGCTGGGAAGGAGCAATCCTCAAGTGATGGAATATTGCCACTTCAAAATCGGTGAAGGGCAGTTTAAACCCAAAGTGCTGGAAAGCGATCTGATACATACTGAAATGCGCAAATCCAAAGTTATGGAAAATGCGACGCTTCTTTCCAGGAATAATGATATGCCAGTGATCGAGGGGAGGATCTTGGATGTCTTTACAAAGGCCAGGGATCTCCACCCCATCTGGATGACCAGAAAAGCGCGAGCGCGTTAAACGGGGCTCGTCGGCGACCCAGTCCTCAGGATCCGTCGTGGCCGTTATCGGGATTCGCTCCATTATAGGTTCCGACGACTCTTGTGCGTCAACCTCGCCTCGATTTTCCTCAGGCAAGAGATCTCTATCCTCGTTAATGTCAGCATGCGACGATGAAGGCTCTTCCGCCATTTAAACCTGAAAGACGAGGAAGAGAAAAAGTGAATTCGACATCTTTGAAATATCAAATCCACCCTTCCACCGTCGTTCAAGTGAAACGGCGTGGACATGCGTTTTCGGGGTGATCCTTAACATTGCTCGCACAACGAGGTGATGAGCCTAACGGTCGCTAGATATGAGCAACGAGGGTTACGCCAGCTCTTAAGGAAAAAATAGCCAAGCTAAACTCCTACCGAGCATTCATTCTAATCTGTGAATGCTCGAGATAAAAACTAAAAATGGTCGTTGTGAAACTCAAACGACAGAGCCACAGAAATAGCAAAAAAATGTGTATCAAAGGTGTTAAACACCTATAACCATCGCGCCGGAGTAAACCAACTACAAAATCCTAGTTTTGTATTACTAAAACTACCATTCCTAGGGGGGGTAAAGGGTGTTAACCACCACTTACAAACCCCAAACACCGTGTCTCCTAAACTCCAACTCCTAAACTCCAAAAACTTAAATACGGCATACTAAATGCTATAAGTAAACGAGAAAAGGAAGTGGAAACTTACTTGATTTAGGGAATAGAGGTTGAAAACGGAGGTTGGTGATGAAGAAACCTTGAAATCTCCAGGGATAGATCACGCATAAGAAGCTGAAGAGAGAAAGAAGTTTGAAAATAAACGTTTGGAGAAGAGATAAATGAAGTGAAACTTCAAAAATCCCTCCTTTTTCCATATATATAGAAGAGCTTCGTACAGACGCACCTGTACAAAACGAAGCAACGCCTCAAAAATCTGGGACGTTGCTTTGATCCAAAGGCTGTGATCTTAAACGATCCAACGCTTCAGATTAAATCATCACAAAAACGAAAAGGCGCGATAATCCAACGGTTCAGAAACGACCTCGTGAACAGGGACTATGCTGCTAGGCACTCAAACGCTTCAAGTAGCCTTTACACGTGGCAGCAAGAGACGAAGCGGTTTGTCCCTTCAGGTCACATCCACTGAACGCGAAAATCTCGCAGAGTCCAAGAAAATCTCCACGAAAATTTCGTCGCGATTAATGGCACGATCATCGAGAGAATCTCAACGGATAAGGGCGAATCGAAATCTTCGCAATAAACAACAGGATCTTCACTAAACGCCAATAAATCCACAAGATCCTCGAGCCCACGTGGACATCGAAAGAAACGAGGATTATCAAACGACCAGCACAACGGGAATCCTAAAGAAGATTCAACGTCCTCGCAAAACACTGCAACACAAGCTCTTCGATACGGGCGATTGAATCTGTGGTCGTTTGTACGCGATGACGCTCGTTGACAATAAAGGGCGATCACAAGTTTCGTTGCTCGTATACGCAAACAAAAGTTTGTTGCCTAAGTTAAAGTCATCATGCTCGTACATGAGCATAACGACTTGGGGGGCTTCTGTTCTGGACTAGACTTCTGAGGCTAAGTCCCTTAAAGCTAAAGGTTCTGCCCCTATGAGGGGCACCCTCCCCGTCGGCCAGATGCTCACCATCTGTAACGGCCGACCACCGGAATGATGGCATTTACTGCTTATCATGGCCAAACGGCCAGAATTCCGGTAGCCACTTAATGGGCATTAATTGCCCATTAAGGGCCTTGGCCCAGCGCTGGGGTATAAATATGCTCCTCATTCAGAGGAGCCAGGTACGTTTTCTCACACAACCTAAGTAACCAAAAACTTACACTTTTACTGACTTGAGCGTCGGAGTGTAAACAGGTACACACCCCCCTCCGCTTCAACAGGGGCTTGCTGAATCAACACCGCTGTTCCGCCACTACTTCTGATCCTGGTAAGATCAAAATTCAAATCAATTTTAACTTGTCCAATTTCAGATTTCATTCTCTCTCTACCTTCTCTTTATCCTTTGACCGTACCAAAGAGTGATTCTTTCACCTTCCCTAAAATATATTGAGACTGCGACCACCACCATCACTCAGCGGAGCTGCGCCTGCGACCACCACTATTTGTTGAATTGTCTCTCTCTTCGCGCGAGTTCGTCTCTCTCTATTCATCAATCATCTCCTTGTTCGTGAGTTCCGAGTTTGTCTCTCCGCGAGTCTCTTCTCCTCCCATATACTGATTTAATTGAATTACATAAATTTTGGGATCTCGGGTACCAAAATTTCTAAAAATTAGGTTTTAGGTTTTTGGGAAATTTCTAAATTTTCAACTCTGAATTTTGTAGAATTAATGTTATTACTAGTCATCTATTGTTGTTACTGATGTTTCTATTGTATGTGTTACTGCTACTGATATTTTTTATGATACTGTATTATTGTCACTGATGTTTCCATTCTTACGGAGTTGTATTGCATCTTTAGTGGTTGGTGTACTAAAATGAGTCAACAATATGTTTTTAGTTTTATTGTATGTAATTGAGTACTATGAAATTTTTTGAATATATATTATAATTATAATCATTGATTAAATTTAAAATTTTTGAATCCCCTGGTCCAAATTCCTGGCAACGCCACTGATCATGCATCATCATCACCATCACCGATCATCTTCATATATCATCACCGTGATCGTTCTTTCTTCATCATCTCTGATCATCTTCATCATCGGCATGATTACCGTCTGACAAGTACACATGCAAATTCCTATTTTATTTATACAAAAAATCCCTATTTTGATCGCACTTTACGGAACAAACTAACGGAGGGGGTATCTGATTGATGTTTTACAATTTCAAGGATATATTTGTCTATTTCGAAATTACAGAGGGAATATTTGACGAATTTTAAAATCGTAGGATGTTATTTGACATTTCACTTTAATTTTTTCATTTTCATGTACCAATCGAAGTGCTCTTGAATAACTATCAATGAATTTAAATTACAATAAGTATGCAAACCAAGAAATCGATAATCAAGTTTAGAAGCCAACTTTTTCCTGATATAGCCAACAAAATTAGTACTTCTAAGCCAATTTTAGAAGCCACCGATGGATTTATCCGAATATATTTGGTAGGGCGGATGACTTAGACTTGATAAATTAATTATATGAATTTGATTTGCAAAGGTTTTGTTTCTTAAGTTTTTGATCAAATGCAAAGTCTTTGTTTTACTTTAATTTAATTTAACATGAACACCATGGACCAAATATAAATTTAAAAGGGAAAATCCATTTAAGAAGTGATCTATATTTATTATGTTCAGAGTTACAAAAAAAATAATCAAAACTTTAGCTTGCATAATGCATCTGCCTTCTAACCACAGGTTCAGATGATCTGCAAAAATAACCAAAATGTTATAAATAAACATCAAACTGCAAGTGAACTAACTACAATTATAGTGGAGTACATCTGCATAAATAAAAGATAGTATGACTCAAGCAAAAACACAGATAAAATTTTGGAAACGATTTTTATTAAATAGTGTTACCAAGAACTAAATGCAATTTGTTGCTTCATTTCCAAGAACTAAACAGTGATGATACAGATAAAGTCCAAGTTTGATGGACAAGTTCTAAAATATTTTGTGACTAAAATCAGTGGGGCAAGCATTTGGCAAAAGACGCTAAAGTTATAGGTCAAAAGTATCATTATGAAAGTTAGGTGGATAAAATCGTATGTTTTTGTAAGTTAGCTGAGCAAAAGTGCAATGTAGCCTAAATATAAATTGATTTAGGTTAATGAAGTGCAAGCTCCATAAACTATTGTTGGTAGTCTAACCAAGTGAAAGAAGCTATTTAACTTAACCACTCCATAGTTTTGAAATAAAGTTAGAAAAGTAATTTTAGTTCCTACTAAAAGAAAATTTTTTTACCGAAACTTAATGACACAACTTCCGATGCCTACAAATCGATTCTTAAGATCTGCTAGATTTGTCAAATTATATCGTGAATATGACCAACATGATAAGGATATCTGGAACTCCTCTAAAAGTGTTGCATTTTCTAAAAAATATTCAACAAATTGGATTTCAGATTCAGATCCATCAAATTTTGAAACGTGAAGCTTCTTGAGAGAAGATTTGAAACAACAAGGCACTGGAATTAATGTCGAGTCATGATAATCATTGAATTTGTAAATTCCCTGAATAAAAATAAAAATGAATTAACAAGTCATTGGATGGAAATCATATCGTTGTTTCAACCTTGAAATGAGGCAAATTAAATAGGATGTAAAGTCTACCAAAGGAAAAACAAGAACTTCAAGTTTAGGACATCTTAGAAGAAATTGCATGAATGGTTTTCTAGCAAAAACACTATCTTCATGCAAATAAAGATGTGTCAAATTGTGAAACTCCGGAAGGAGAGGAAAATGATCATTGACATAGGGAAGTACCTAGAAAAAAAAACAAAAATAGATTCAAATAGAAAACATAACTAAAGACAAACATCGGTCAATACACATTATACATTATCTAGGTTATACACAATATTTAAAAAATGATGAGAAAAAAAGATAATACATACATACCTTAATAGTATCCTCTGATAGTGTGAGTGACTTGACACTCACAAGTCCACTCAATAGCACAACAGCACAATGAGAAACATATTTTACATATTTGCTATATTCTTGTGCAATAAAGTGTAATGTAAAAACAATATGTGCTTCAACCATGGATGTTAGGGGGTTGACAATGACAAATTTTATGCTTGGATTACTTATGCAAGTTAAAGATAAAAGATTGACAACATCAATCTTGATCGAAATTTTGGAGAAATCATCGCGATTTAGGCAATAAGGGTCGGAACAGATGGACAATATTCTCAATGTGGGAATAGCAATAGAGATTTGCTTTATATACAACCAATAACAATAGTTCAAAGATAACTCTTCTAAGAGAGGGCACCCAGAAAAAAATTGTTCAACCGACTCCTCACTTGCAAAGGTAGCATAGTAAAGATTTAACGTCTTAAGGCTAGGGAATTGAATGCCGGTAGGAATATATAGAGTATAGCCGCTAAGATTTAACTTTAGTTTACTCAATGAACGAGATGCTGAGAAACCACTGGGTAACACACAACTAGTATTTAGATATCTTCTATTTAGTAGGGAAAATTGAAGATGTTGGACTTTGAGGCCGAGAAGAGAAGTTACTAAAGAAGTAATTTTGTGTTGATCAAGAATAACTTGGGGTATAAGAATGTTGAGCTCTTCTTTTTCTACTAGATGGTGATTAGATTTGTGAAGTAGTGTGTCGAGTGTATCTAAAAGGGAATATGATGCGTTGGGATTCTTAGAATGATCTTTATCAAAAATTAGAAAAGAGAAGAAGGGTAAGTAAGTCCATAAGTACCTCCACCTTTTTGATAATATGGAAGTTGTTATAGCAGTTTTGGTAGATAAAAACGAAAGAATATGATGGAGAATGTTATCGGGTAAGTCACTAATCATGTCTATATTAATAGGTTTGTGCCTTTGAAGTGATGATGAGATTGATTCATCATCAATGAGATATGCTTGACTTCCTAAGAAAAGGTAAGGAAGATGGACATTGTATTCCATGCTTTTGCTAATTTCTTCGATCTTCTTCTTCTTAAACATAGTTAACTGTTTTTAAATTAAAAAAATATAGAAAAACACCTATTCAGAATCAAATCATTAATTAAGTTTATGAATTTAAATGAGTGTAGAGGAAAATCAATCATACCTTGCTGCTGGTGGTCGACAGTGTTGCGCTGGGATCACTTGAGAAAGGGCGGCCTGAATATGAGAAGGATCAACTTATTCTAAAAATAACTCTTTAAACTTTAGAGTTACTCTTAATCGTCACCCTTCATTTTATGTTAAATGGATGGATCAAATTTAATTTTACTTGTTAAGCACTTGACTAAGATTAATTGCTCCTCTTCAACCTATTTCTAAGGCTAACATTCCGAGAAGCAGTTCACAATTAAACCATATCTCTAAAAAATGAAATGTGGCTATCTATCAAATTCAAAATGTTTGGGTAAATCTAGAATGTTAATTTTCTTCTTTGCCAGGACCTGAATCATCAATTCTTTAACCCGATCAACTAGCTTAGCCAATTGAGCTACCCATCCCGCTTGGATAAGTAGCCTTGAAAATAGGTGGAAAAGGAGCAAAAAGTGTAGTCACGTGCTTATCACTTTAAATTAAATCTGCTCATCCATTTAATATAAAAGGATCGGTGAGGATCTTTACGAGTGCATCAACAACTTATTAAAGAGGACGAGAAAACTATTAGGCAAATTTTATGGTACAATAGGCTAATCTTAATGTACCGGTACAATATATTTTTAAAATAATAGAAAAATGAGTATATTTTAGAAATTTTTTTTTCTATCTTATAAAATATTATAATAACTAAATATTATTCATCAAAGTTGTCAAAAAAATAAAATTTGATTTTTTTTAATTTTTTTTGAACATTTATTATTCATAATAGTGAATATTGAATTTTTTAATGAAAAAATATAAAAAAAATTAGTATCATGTTTATAAAAAATAAAATTGTGATTTTTCTTATGAAATTATGTTTTCTAAAATATAATAGTCAATAAATAACTTTTTAATTTATAAAATTTATTTTTTATTTATCATTTTAAAAATCTAGTGTACCGGTACATTAGAATTTTACTAATGTACCATAAAAGCTCCCAAACTATTATAGGCCGATTGAAATTTTCATAAAGAGAGGGAGGCAGGTCAAGGCAAGGTAATGATGGCATCAGTCAGATTTACTCGGAAAAAAAAAGGTCATTCAAAATCTTGCAGAAGATCAAGCAACATCAAACCTACGTTCACAATCAAGAGGACAATATGTTTTCAGTGTCATGGAGTTGGTTTGTCAAACGAGTAGGCCGGCCAACCAATAGGTACATTCATGCTAAAGCTCAACAAACAATGGCGTGATTGTGATGAATTTTAAGCATTACATGCAGTTCCCTCTGTTCACATATAGCCGCTTGTTCATGTGTCCAGTGTTAACCTTGACTACATGAAAGTATGTGTCTTTCCATTTCCAGTACACATTACAATGTGTTTTCAACATTTATTTGGAAGAGTTCCAAATAGTTTCTCTTCAAACATTACATAGTTGACAAATGGTGTGACGCCTTCTGAAAGCGGGAAGTAATAGCAAACGCTAATCCTATAATAAGAACACGGATTCACAAGCGATAAACCCGTCAAGTAAAACTCTGAAATCCACCAGATTTTCAGAATCCACCAGAAAGAGTAATTAAACTCACAAGATTTTATGATTTCAAAGTGCTAACACTACAAGAATTCTTCTTATTACCTACAAAATATTTGGTGGGAATAGGGCCTATTTTTGTAGGAAAAATAGCATTTCCTACTACATTTCCTACAAACAGCTTGGTAGCTATCACGCTACCTATTCCTAGACCTCTCCTACCAAATTCACCCCATTACCTACGAAAACTATGTAGGAAGCGTATTTGATATTTAATAAAATAAAAAATAGCTATTTTCAGAAGAAGCGTGCGTGACATCAAATGTGTCAGGACTTTACCTACCAAATTTTCGTATGTACTATATTTTATATTTAAAAAATTAAAAATAGTTATTTTTAGCAAATTGATTTAAAAGTAGTTTTTTAAAATAGCTCCAAAATGAAAATTCAATTTTTTTCCAAAACATTTCATAAAAACTGTAAACAAATAATTAAAAATGAGCTGCATTATAAAAATTAAATGCCAATATATTGATAATCCAATAAACCAAGTAATTAGAGATACCAAGTAACAATATATGCTTAGAGTTAAAGTATGAGTACATAGAGGAAACCTTAAGCCTAAAACACATGGAATGGCACCCCACAACAAGAGTACACCAACACCCAACAAACAAAAAGGCAATAGAGGCCACTGAAATACAAGAAATAACCAAAACACAAAATTACTACACCAACCATCCAAAAACAGCAAAAGCCAAGCAAAAAAGGATTTCAATACACTCTTAAATCAAACTTTATGAAATTCTGGTGGCAAGTGTCAGATGTGCAGCACGATGTGTACACTTTAGGAATCGTACGATGTGTAGCCTAATGTGTCAACATCATGGACATATTGAACATGATGAACAAGTAAACAATATAAAGTGCAGTAAACAATAAAACACAATGAGTTTGTTAACCCAGTTCGGCACTTATAACAAGCCCTATTCTGGAGGATACCAATCCAGGGATGAATCCACTATGGTAGTATCAATTCAAAGTTAAACTCCCCCGTTTACAACTTCTCACTTAATCACTACCCGTGCTAATTTTACCTAGGAACTCCTAGATATGAGAACCTCTGCTCACTCCCCCTCAACCTTACCCAGTAAGGATTTAATAACAAACTCAGATGGAGACACACTCCTAGACAAGCAAAGCACTCGTATCTAAAGGCTTAGAGTGTTGCACAATCCAACTCCTTGCTTCAAAGCTTTGGAGAAGGAAACCTAGAGATTACAACTCTATAAACTCAGTCCTTAAATGTATCACAATTATGATCCAAGTGAAGGCTCACAATGAACAATAAACAGACTAAGACCTAAGACTCGATTTCTTCAACTCTTGGCTTCGTACTTCATAATGTCTTAAGTCTTCCTTTATATAGAACAAGTTTCATGGGCTTGGATCTTCAATGTTGACATATGGCCTTTGTTAATTCTTTTTGAGATTAATTTGATCATAATCTTTTAATTGTTTGTTTCAAATCTTTTTGATCAAAGTCAGCCAATGAAATAAAACAGAACCATGAAAAATTATCTTGTTCCTTGGCGCGCAAGCTGGCACGATTTAATTTGAAAAACAAATCTTTTCAAAAGATCGCGTGAAAATAAATAAAAGCGCGTCCACCTAGGGTGTCCAGATGTGAAACCTGATGTGCCACACATCATGCTCCACATCATGGAATCAGGCTTATTTTACCAAATGAAGCCAACACCCTAAAATCCTCAACAATCTCCCCCTTTGGCAAATTTTGGGCTAAAATAATATTTGAGTCACCCAACTAAACTTGGAGAGATGTGTAGGCACATCAGAGGCATGCAGCAGCGGATCAGAGCCTCACAAACAAAGAGAGAAATAAACTCTCACATGTTAGGAAAATAAATTCCCAAAGACTGAGAAAAATAAATTCTCAGACACATACAAGCATGAGATTCCATGCACACATAAGGGAGGGTAGCAAAACCAGTAATAGTTTACTCCCCTTTGAACTAGAGCACTTCCCAAGTACTCCCCCTAAATCTCATATTCCCTATAGGCTTCTTCAGAATGCATGACCTAGAGAGAAATAGAGAAGTTTTAAAACTTGGCTTCTTAAGAATGCATGACCAAGTTAAAACCAACAGATGTGTCAAACATCACACAAAACAACTTCTACGGGCTTCTTAAGAATGCATCACCATGTAGAAATTAGATAACATCTTCAATTGGACTTCTTAAGAATGCATCACCCAGTTGAAAACGTACAGATAAAGTCTTCAGAAAAACATGCTTTAGAAAACTAATTCTTCAAAAATTTGTTGAGAAAACATTTGAAGAAAAATAAGCATGTATACCAGATGTGTAGTCAGATGTGCCACACATCACAATTTGCTGCAGTTAAGACTTCAAAGAATTGTTCATTTTAAATTTGTACTCCCCCTTTTTAGCCATAATTTTGACAAACATAGTCAAACACATAGATAGTAAGTAAAACACCATAGAATGCAGATAGCATGAGATGTAGAGATGATGGTGCATGAACAGAAAAAAAAAAGCACTCAGGCCATTAATAGTGCAGCAGTACAAGAACAAGCACACAAAGGTGTATCAGAAATCCAGGGCATAGCTCACAACATACAAGCAAAAACAAAGGAAATACTGAGTACAGGGAAATATTAATGAATTACAAAAATTCAAATATCCTGGCTCCCATCAGATTCCTCAGCTTCAGAGTCATTGGGCTCCTCCTCCTCCAATTCCTCATCCTCAACCTTTGTTTGCTCATCCTCAAGCTCCAGTCCAGCAATGACTGCCTCCAGCTTGGCCTTCTTCTCATCCAGAGCCTTGCAAATCTCCTTTAAAGCAGCAATCATGTCTGTCCTAGACATAGCATTGTTTGAGCTGGATGTGCCCACATCAGGAGTCACATCAGACTGCTTGAGACTAAAAGAAATAGCAGATTCTCTTCTGCAAGACAAATCATCCTTGCCCAGAACATCAGGTCTCTGGCTCAATATGATTCCACACAGCAGGGAAGGAAATGCAATGGGTAGTTTGACAGCTAGGGTTTTGGCATGTTTGATAGTCTGATCAAAAATATAAGTACCAAAATCAAAGTTAATTTTGTTACCTACAGTATAGATGAACCTAGCCAAACCTGTAGCCACATCACAGTTGTGTGTGGTAGGCACCCAGTTTGCAGCAGCAATCCTATTCAGGATGTTGTAGATTGGAGTGAGCTTGCTTGCTTGCAGTTTCCCTTTCTTAGGCCAAGTCTTGACCTTTCCAGCAGTGATGGCCTTGATTATATAGTTGTCATTGGCCTCCATCTCAGCATAGGGCTCCTCACTTCTGCCCAAATACTTGTTGATAACAGTGGGAGAGAAGTGGATTTCCTTTCCTCTCACAAAAACAGTCTGGTATTCCTTGTCCAAAGGATTGTCACAACCAACAGGGATGTTTACCAAAAACTCTTTGACTACTTTCTCATAGCAGTCACTCAGCCTAGACACAGTCTTCATCAAGCCAGCTCGCTTGATCAACCTCATAACCTCCTTGCACTGCAAGGCTTCAGCATTTAGCTCCCTTTCCAGAGCTAACCTTCTGTGAGCAATATACTTCCATTTACCAGCATGTGCAGGGTTGTAGAAGGAAACTAAATCAACAGGGATATCAGGAATTCCCTGAGGAATTTTCTTCTTCCCATAGCTCTTCTTCACAGCAGACTCAATGTGGACCACATCAAGCTCCACATTCTGCTCCTCAGTAGATTCTTCCTCAGACTCACTGATGTGAGCTACATCCTGCTCCACATCGTACTCTGAGTCACTTGTAGGTGGCTCTTTTCTTTTTTGAATCTTCTTCTTGGCAGGTGGAACCACAGCTTTACTGAATCCCTTTTTGGGACCATACATAACTTGCCTTTTGACAGGCTTCTTCTTCTCCTTGGCAGCAACAGGAGAACTTTCAACAATAGCAGGACATTTACCACTTCTAGTCCTTCTAGCTATGCTATCCTCAGCAATTGTCTTCAAGGGAATGTCAGAATTGTAGCCTTCTACATCCATGTCGCGGTGATTTTCGGATGTCAGGCTATTGATTAGCTTTGACTCGCAAAAGTATGAATTCACCACTGAGCTTTAATTTATCCAAGGGAAGGGAAAAAGATCGAATAAACCCAATTAATTTTAGAAATTTTAGGTTCGGGGGTTAGTTATACGAAGGGAAGGTATTAGCACCCTAAGTATCCGTAATACTCTACGGGATCCTTTTGTAAATATCTATTTTTGTGCTAAAAATGTTTGCTTGCTTATATTATTTGTTTGAAAAATTGTTTGCTTGAAAATTGATTATGGAGATGAGAAAAGAAAATAGTTTTTGTTAATTTATTTTAAAAAAAAGAAAAAGAAAATGTTTTATTAATTTTGATATTTTTAAGAAAGGGGAAAAATAAGTTTATTATTAATTTTGATTTGGGAAGACACAAGGTCTTTTGCACTACGTACCCGAAGGATCAAAATCCCGTAGTTCGGGGTAAAAATTGAAAAGTGTTGATTGATTGATTTTAGGAGAAAAGACGAGTTGTCATCTTAAGTTTAAAACTCATTTTAATCCGCCACAAACATACTGAAAAATTTATTATTTTTCTAGCCATATGTCATGGGGAATATTGAAATTCTCGACTAGAGATGACTCGCGTCTAAACTCTTTGAGAAATAGTTTTAAATTGAAAAGCCAAGTGGCAAAAAGTGTTTGAATTTGTTTTTTTGTTGATTTTAGTCTTTTGAAAACGAGTTTAAATATGCTTAAGTGTTTTTAAAGCATTTATTAAGAAAAATAGTTTGAAAAAAGTTTATCGACGAGAGTCAATGTTTTATTAAAAAAGAGTTCTTTTTGAAAAGGTTATAACTTTTTTGAATGTTTTTGTTTTATATATTTTTTAAGTTTTTTTTAGAGTTTTGAGAATGACAGCTATTCGAATTGCAAGCTAAAATAGCGAGCATCCAAGCTAACCGGGGAGTGAGAGAGCTATACGGCAAACCACTCATTTTTCATTCTTTTAATATATTTTTATTATTATATTAATACATATATATACGAGGCAAAAATTTAAGACGCGAAGTTAACGCGATAATCAATTTATTCCCTTGGATTTGAACATAAACAATAAATCAAGAATATATAATCAAATAAAAGACAATACACATTTTTTTGTATTTTTGCGTGAACATTAAATAAACAAATGAATAAGAGGCAAAATAAATAAATAAAGACATTGCATATTTTTGTTTGTATTTTTGCATATGAGAAATAAATAAATGAAATATCATCTAAACAATATATAACATGCAAATAATAGACATCAAAACAAAATAAAGAAATAAAGCAATGAAATTAACTAATAAAATTAAAATACTATGAAACAGGGGGTTAAAGAGCAAGCAGGGGGGGTGTGGAGGAAAACTGAGAAGTGAAAGGGATCAAAGAGCTGGGCTCTGTTAAGCCCAGAAACTATCCATAAGCAGAAAAAATTTAAAAAAAACAAGTGGAATATATAAACTGGTTTTACGAGAAAATGGTTCATTTTTCACTTCTAGCCTCTCTCTACTCGCCTCTGATCCCTCTCACCAAGCTACCCAGATTCCGCCCAAGACAATGAACACCGGTGCGGTGGTTGCCGGAGCCGGGACGGCGGCGCCACCTCACCGGAGCCCAAAACTAATCCAAAATTCAAACTTTTTTACACTTTCTCAACCTATTTTCCTTTCTCTTTTCGAATCTAAAAACCAAATCCCCGAAAAAAGCTTACCAATCGGCCGAATCGGAGGTATAAAGTGGCGGAGGAGTTTTGTTTGTTATTATTCTCTCTGTTTCCGATTTCCTTCTTTCTCTTCCTCTCTTCTATTTCGTTTTCTGTTGTTGAGTGTGTGTGTGTTTCGGTTGTAAGTTTGTGTTTCGGATTTGATTGAAAACAATTCTGAGATGTTTATTCCTGAAGAAGAAAACGTGATGTTGCTTTTTATACTATGATGATGTTTCTGGTGTCTTAGTTGTTGAAAATCTGAGGGATTGTTTTGTTTCTGAGATTTGAAAAAAAAATTTGGGTTTGAGAAGTTTGTTTGATGGTGCGGCTGTGACTATTGAGATTGGCCCCCTGTGACTTCTGATTCTTTCTGTTTTATAACCTCAGATTATGGTTTGTGATTACCCATGGGATTGAAGCTTTGTCTGGTTAATTTCAATATTTCCAGGAAATCTGGAAAAGGTTGTACTATTGTGCAGGAAAAAAGATTGAAAAGTTGCTTGGAAAATTGGAGCAGGAACACTGGAAGCTGTAATCCTAGTTCATGGACCACTGATTTTTGGCTTTTTTAATTAAAAAAAACAATAATAATTATTAGAACTAAAGGAAAATAATAAATAATAATAATAACTTACAAAAAATAAAAATGAAAAGGGTGGGAAGAGGATGCAGCCACGTGCTGCTTCTTCTTGTTTTTTTGTTTTGATTTTTTTTTGTAATAATAATAATATAATAACAATAACAATAATAGTAAATAAATATCATTAATTAGCAATAAGTGAAAACAATCATGCTAATATTTATAAAAGGAAATAATAATTACTTAATATTTTTTGAGGTTTTATTCAATGATACAATTAAAAACTATATTGACTTATTTTTTGAATTTTGTAAAGAAATAAAAAAGGAAACAAATTAACACAATAATGATTTTTTTTAATAAAAAAAAATTCTACTGTTTATAAAAGAAATTGAGATAGCACAAATCAAATGCGGAGGGAAAAGTCGAGACAAAATCGAGATACGAAGAGTATTTTAAACTACATCTTTGTCGAATTGTCTTTGAAAAAGTACCAATTATTACGGACAAAAAATGGTCGATGGATGCAAAAATTTAAAAAATTTAGGTCAAAAAATGGGGTATGACAACAACTGTATCTCCATCAGCATCCTTGTCAGAAGGATTGGAGTCTTCATGATCTGAACCTTCAACAGCTTCTTTACCCTTGTCAGACTGGGTATCATCTTCAGGTTCCTCAATCTCAGTAGGTTGGTCTTCTTCAACAACTTCCTGTTTTGGAGAATCAGGAATGACAGGTTGTTCTTCAGCAGCAACAGTCTCTTCTTTATTAGCAGGAGACTCTTCTTCACCTTGTGGCAATGATGTGCCAACATCTGCCACAACATTAGGCTCTTGCAGGGCCTGGAGCACAGAATCAATGATCTTCTGAGTCAAGGGATGTCTTTGACTATCAGGGATCTTTACAGCAACCATCTCAGGGTTAGGGTTTGAAGAACCTACACCCGCATATGCTTCAGCATCAGCATCACCAGATTTAGCAGAAAGAGGTTCAATATGCAGACTTTCCATGGTGTGAACCCTCTTTGGTGAGTCAATCTTTGGTTTCTTGCTTTTCTTCTTCTTCTTCTTTGATTTTTCTGTGGAAGGAATAACATTATCCTCTGCAGCAATGGGGGATGATTCCCTTCTTGATCGTTTGGACTTCTTCTTCTTTGATCCAGATGGTTTGATCATTGAGACAGGAGTAGCATTCACGATCATATCACTTTGAATTTCTTCAGGATGTGGGGAATTTGGTTTTGGTGATGATGGAGAAGTGGTGGTTTTGGTTGAAGGAGATGTTTTAGTTGCAGTAGACATGATGATGATGATTTGGTATGAAGATTTTCAAAGAAAAATTGCAGAGATGAACAAAGGGTTTCAGAGAAATCAAGAAAATTTTCTAAGCTCGTTTGAGTGTTTGAGAAACGAATGTAGTGAACAATGTGGTAGGCAATGTGATAAGAATCTTGAACAAACGGATTTCATTGAGAAAATCGCGAAAATAGCCGTTGGAAATATTTTTGTAATGATTGCCTTTAGATTGCGTGCAACTATGGATGGAGGGAAAAAAACAGGTAACCGTTGCACGCCTAAATAGCTATTATGGCTATTGATCCTCAAAGAGACAAATACCAAGTTTGCCCCTTAACACCTCAAACCTATTTGCATCTAAAGCCTTTGTGAAAATATCTGCCAGTTGATTCTCAATAGCAACATGCTCTAAAGTCACAATATTGTCTTCAACAAGATCTCTAATAAAATGGTGACGTATATCAATGTGCTTTGTCCTACTATGTTGGATAGGATTTTTGGAAATATTTATAGCACTTAGATTGTCACAGTATAATGTGAGCACATCTTGCTGCACATTGTACTCACCGAACATCTGCTTCATCCAAAGTAGCTGAGAGCAACTACTTCCTGCTGCAATATACTCAGCCTCAGCTGTAGAAAGAGAAACACAATTTTGTTTCTTGCTGAACCATGATATAAGGTTGCTTCCCAAAAAGAAACATCCACCAGAAGTTCTGTTCCTATCATCAGCACTACCTGCCCAGTCAGCATCACAATAACCCAACAATCTTGTGTCTTCACCATGAGAGTAGAGAATTCCATAATCACTTGTACCACTGACATACTTAAGAATCCTTTTGACTTGATTCAGATGACTCATCTTAGGCTCAGCTTGGTACCTTGCACACACACCAACAGCAAAGCTAATGTCAGGTCTACTTGCAGTGAGATATAGTAGACTGCCAATTATGCTTTTGATCAACACTGACACCATGCTCATCTTTAGAAAGTTTGAGATGGGTTGCTGCAGGAGTTCTCTTGTGATTTGCATTCTCCATTCCAAATTTCTTCACAATGTTCTTGGCATACTTGCTTTGAGAGATGAAAATTGTATCTTCTATCTGTTTGACTTGCAGACCAAGAAAGTAGGTAAGTTCACCTACAAGGCTCATCTCAAATTCAGACTGCATCTGATTCACAAACATCTTGACCATTGAATCAGACATTCCTCCAAATACAATGTCATCTACATAGATTTGTGCAATCATGAACTTGCCATTTTCTTCTCTGATAAACAAGGTTTTATCTGATTCTCCTTTTCTATAATCTTGCTGCACAAGAAATTTGGTTAGCCTCTCATACCATGCCCTAGGAGCTTGCTTTAATCCATACAATGCCTTCTTCAATCTGTAGACATGATCTGGATAATTTGGATCAACAAATCCCTTGGGCTGCTCCACATATACTTCCTCATTCAAGTAGCCATTGAGGAAAGCACTCTTCACATCCATCTGAAATAGCTTGAACTTCAAGATACATGCTACTCCCAAAAGTAATCTTATGGATTCAAGACGTGCCACAGGAGCAAATGTTTCATCAAGGTCTACTCCTTCAATCTGAGAGTAACCTTGAGCCACAAGCCTAGCCTTGTTTCTAGTCACAACACCACTTTCATCAGATTTATTCCTATAAACTCATTTAGTACCAATGATGTTGACTCCTTCAGGTCTAGGAACTAAATCCCATACTTCATTCCTCTTGAACTGGTTCAGCTCCTCTTGCATAGCTTCAATCCAAAACTCATCTGTCAAGGCTTCTTTCACATTCTTTGGTTATACCTTTGAAACAAAACAAGCATTGGATACAACCTCTCTAGACCTTGTCATAACACCTGACTCAGGACTCCCTATTATGAGTTCTTTTGGATGATTCTTTTGAACTCTAACAGAGGGACCCTTGTTCACTAGAGTCACATCTTCTTGCTGATCAGTCTTCTCAGGAATCTCTATGACTTCAAAGTCTTCAGGCAGGGGGTGAGATGTGTCCACATCAGGATCAACATCAGGCGCATTGTCTGAACAGTCATCTATGACAACATTGATGGATTCCATCATAGCTCTTGTTCTGTTGTTGAAGACTCTATAGGCTCTGCTGGTTAGCGAATAGCCTAGAAAGATTCATTCATCACTCTTGGGATCCATCTTCCTCATTTGCTCTCTATTAGCTAAGATATAGCACTTGCTACCAAAGACATGGAAGTGCTTGACAGTTGGTTTTCTTCCTTTCCATATCTCATACAGTGTGGTTGAAGTACCTTTTCTCAGAGTCACCCTGTTGTGTACATAGCATGCAGTACTCATGGCCTCTGCCCAGAAATAGTAAGGTAGCTTCTTGGCATGTAGCATAACTCTTGCAGCCTCTTGCAAAGTTCTGTTCTTCCTTTCAACTACACCATTTTGTTGGGGTGTGATTGGTGAGGAGAACTCATGCCCAATTCCTTCATCAGCACAAAACTCAGAGAATCTTGAATTTTCAAATTCTTTCCCATGATCACTTCTGATTCTAACAATACCACTATCCTTCTCTCTTTGTAGTCTAAGGCATAGTTCTTTGAAATCATCAAAAGTGCCAGACATCTCTCTGATGAAGCTAAGCCAAGTGAACCTTGAGAAATCATCTACAACCACAAAGGCATATCTTTTGCCACCAATACTCTCTACCTGCATTGGTCCCATCAAGTCCATATGTAGCAGTTCAAGAACTCTGGATGTCACCTGATGTTGCAACATTTGGTGTGACATCTGAACCTGCTTTCCAACTTGACATTCACCACAGATACTGCCTTCAACAATCTTAAGCTTTGGTAGACCTCTAATTGCTTCCTTGGACATAATCTTCTTCATTCCCTTCAGATTCAAATGGCCAAGTCTTTGGTGCCAAAGCTTAACTTCTTCTTCCTGACTAATAAGACATGTAGTAGAGTGTGCAGTTTCACCAGGGATCCATAGATAGCAGTTGTCTCTTGACCTAGATCCTCTCATCAACAATTCTCCTTTGTCAGAAGTAATGAGACACTCATTCTTTGTGAAGTTGACTTTAAGACCTTGATCACACAGTTGGCTTATGCTGATAAGATTAGCCTTCAGACCTTTGACAAGTAACACATCATCTAGGTTAGGTAAGCTTTTGCTGCTGAGCTTACCACTGCCCTTGATTTCACCTTTTGCTCCATCACCAAAGGTTACAAAGCTTGTTGTATGAGGCTTGATATTAATGAGAAATTTCTCAACACCAGTCATATGCCTAGAACAACCACTATCAAAA
This sequence comes from Trifolium fragiferum, assembly GCA_954870985.1. Classification (NCBI taxonomy): domain Eukaryota; kingdom Viridiplantae; phylum Streptophyta; class Magnoliopsida; order Fabales; family Fabaceae; genus Trifolium; species Trifolium fragiferum. The sequence continues at coordinate 9,055,182 of OX940791.1, read as the reverse complement.
TACCAATCTTCACTGGAAGATGCTCTAAGAGAAGTGTGAGCAATATGAGCAGTTTCAGAAACTTTAGGCTTCCACATCTTCTTAGGAGTGACCCTTGCTAATTTGGCTTGCACCTGAGGCCTCTTCTTGGGATACCCATAGAGTTTGTAGCAGAAGGGCTTGATGTGACCATTCTTCCCACAGTAGTGACATCTCCAAGCATTAAACTTTCCTTTGCCAGTAGGTTTCTGATGTGAGGTATGATGTGTCCACATTCTGCCAAGGTCAGGTTTCTTCTGAGCAGGAACAAACTTAGTCTTTGTATTCTTGTTGTAATGTTTGTTCTTAAATCCTACACCAGATGAGTCACCAGCATGCTTTCCCACTTTCAAAATCTCATCATGCATGTTAGTTCCAGGATTGAACATCTTTACAAACTTGGTCATATTATTCAAGTTAGTTGACAGTAACTTGACTTCACTTTCAAGACTAACTACTTGGTTCTGTAGTTGAACCTTCTCTGTCTCCAGTTGACTGATAATCACCTTCTGTTCTTCATTTATTCTGCACAGCTCCTCACTCTTGATAGATAGCTTTTTGTAGACTGAGGCTAGTTCATCAAAGGTGAGTTCTTCATCATCAGAATCAACATCAGTACTGCACACACCAGTCATGGCACTCACATGATTAGCAGCAACATTCTCTGAGTCAGTGTAAGAGTCTTCATCAGACCATGATACAGTTAGGCCTTTCTTCTGCTTCTTCAGATATGTGCCACATTCAGCTCTTATATGACCAAAGCCTTCACATTCATGACATTGAACACCCTTGTTCTGAGTTGACTTATCATCAGTTTTGGTTTTTGTTGAAGTGTTACCTTGTTTACTGATGTCAGTCTGGATGTTCCTCACATTCCTCCTTGGTCTTCTGTCCACCCTTCTTTGAAGCTTGTTGAATTGTCTTCCTAACATAGCTATGTCATTTGAGAGATCATCATCTGACTCATCAGCTTCTTCCTCTTCACCAGCACAAGATACAAAGGCTATACCTTTTCCTTTCTTCTCAGTTGTCTCGCCAAAGTTCATCTCAAAAGTTTGAAGAGAGCTCACAAGTTCTTCAAGTTTCATACTTGGGATGTCTTGAGCTTCTTCAATAGCTGTGATTTTCATGTTAAATCTCTTGGGTAGAGATCTAAGCATCTTCCTCACAAGCTTTTCTTCAGACAATTTCTCACCTAGAGCCTCAAAGGAATTGTCCACCTCAAGCAAATTCATGTGAAAGTCATGAATTGATTCTTCTTCTTTCATTTTGAGGTTTTCAAACTTTGTGTTGAGAAGTTGGATTCTTGAGCTTTTTACCTTGGCATTGCCTTCATGAGTGGTTCTGAGTATCTCCCAAGCATTCTTTGCAATAGTACACTGCTTGATTAATCTGAACATGTTCTTGTCCACTCCATTGAATAAAGCATTCAAAGCTTTGGAGTTTCCAAGTGATGCAGTGTCTTCTGCAGCTGACCAATCTTCCTCTGACTTGAGTACACCAGTGTCAACACCATTAGCATCCAGATGTGCAGCACGATGTGTACACTTTAGAAATCGTACGATGTGTAGCCTAATGTGTCAACATCGTGGACATGCTGAACTTGATGAACAAGTAAACAATATAAAGTGCAGGAAACAATAAAACACGATGAGTTTGTTAACCCAGTTCGGCACTTATAACAAGCCCTATTCTAGAGGATACCAATCCAGGGATGAATCCACTATGGTAGTATCAATTCAAAGTTAAACTCCCCCGTTTACAACTTCTCACTTAATCACTACCCGTGCTAATTCTATATAGGAACTCCTAGATATGAGAACCTCTGCTCACTCCCCCTCAACCTTACCCAGTAAGGATTTAATAAACAAACTCAGATGGAGACACACTCCTAGACAAGCAAAGCACTCGTACCTAAAGGCTTAGAGTGTTGCACAATCCAACTCCTTGCTTCAAAGCTTTGGAGAAGGAAACCTAGAGATTACAACTCTATAAACTCAGTCCTTACTTGTATCAAAACTATGATTCAAGTGAAGGCTCACAATGAACAATAAACAGACTAAGACCTAAGACTCGATTTCTTCAACTCTTGGCTTCGTTACTTCATTATGTCTTAGTCTTCCTTTATATGGAACAAGTTTCATGGGCTTGGATCTTCAATGTTGACAGCTGGCCTTTGTTAATTCTCCTTGAGATTTATTTGATCATAATCTTTTAATTGTTTGTTTCAAATCTTTTTTATCAAAGTCGGCTAATAAAATAAAATAGAACCATGAAAGATTATCTTGTTCCTTGGCGCGCAAGCTGGCACGATTTAATTTGAAAAACAAATCTTTTCAAAAGATCGCGTGAAAATAAATAAAAGCGCGTCCAGCTAGGGCGTCCAGATGTGAAACCTGATGTGCCACACATCATGCTCCACATCATGGAATTAAGCTTATTTTACCAAATGAAGTCAACACCCTAAAATTCTCAACCCTAGAGTTATGCTACTATTTATTAAAAACCAAAAAGCTATTACAACAAACAAGAGCTAGCAGGTCATGAGCTATTTTGCTCAAACAAGAGCTATTTTGCTCAATTTAGCAGGTCAAGGGTTATGCTACTATTTATTAAACTGAAATTTGTCATAATACTCTATCATAGATTGTTCTATTTATATTTTGCTTAATCTATATACGTGCACAGGTCAAGAGCTAGCAGGTCACTAAGGGCCTTTACAACAAACAAGCCAAGAGCTAGCAAAAACTACAAAAAGTCTTTCGTATCTTTTTATTTGTTTCAATCACACTCATCAACACGTTTTTAATGTCGTTCTTTTGTGTAGTAAATTGCAATGCTTTAAATATACCAATAACACGAAGCCCACTATATTTTCTCAAAGCAACCAAATACTGAAAGAGGGAAAAAAAGTTAGCATATTCATCAGATCTTTTATTTTATGGTTATTTTAGAAGAAAAAATAATCTAATGTATATAAGGATAATATTTTGTGATTTGTTAATTCTTACTATATTGCAGCATGTGTAAGGTACTTTCTAAATCAACCTAATCACATGCTTCATAACAAAACACATAAGGAGAGAGTAACTGATTAACTACTGATTAGGAGGTTAATATCATGTATTTGGGCTGCTTCTTAAATCTAAAAAAAAAAAATCAACAGAAAGATAAGAAATCATCTATTTGGGTTGCTTCTTTTGGTTCATACAATTCAACAAACACTTTGAGGACAAACTACAAACAAACAACCATATGTAGAGCACCAGTAGACATGAAAAACAATAGAAAAATAAGAAATCATCTATTAAACACAATGAAATACAAACCCCAAAAAAGAAATATAAGAAATTATAACAGAAAAAAAAAGAAAATCAAGGGATTGAAGAGAGAAAGGTACCAAGTTAGTTGAGAGATCGAGTGAGTTGAGAGAGCGAGTGACTTGAGAGGGAGCAGTGAGTTGAGAGATCGAGTGAGTTGAGGTAGATTGGAGTGACTTGAGAGAGGCGCAGTGAGTTGAGAGCGGTAGTGAGGGAGATTAGGGTTTTTGGTTCCCCTTTTGGGACTAGGCTAAATTGAAAGGGAGGGAAATAAGGAATGAACGAAAAAAAATTATGCAAAAGTGAGGGAAATGTGAAAATTATAGTGGGAAAAATATATTAGATTAGATAAAAACTAAAAATTAAAGACATTAAAATAGTGGAATAAAACTATTATATTAAACTTTAAGTATTTCATTAAAATAGTTACATCAAGTCTTATTCATCACTAAAATATGTATCATCTTCATTGTCTTCTTCATGTGTATGTCTATCTTCCTCATTGTCTTTGGAGTTATTTGCATCCTCCTCATTATTGTCTAACAATTCTATCAACACTTCAGCATCAATTTGAGGACCATCAACATCTTTATCAACCAAATTTGTAACCGGATCGATTTCAATCACATTCGGCACATGTGACATTTCAACATCTTGGTAAGGCACTTCTATATCCGAAACTTCTATTTCAATTTGACATCTTGGTTTTGTCTTGATAGCAGAACACCACCCTCGTTTAGCTCGGTGATGAGAAGGATAAGGTACATAATACACTTGAGAACATTTACTTGCTAAGATGAACGGATCAAATGAGTTATATCGTCTATCAATTCGTATATCAACATTTTTGTTCTTTGGATTAATTTTTGTTCCATTATTGGTTGGGTCAAACCACTCACAATAAAATAACACAACGTTGTTATCATATCGGTAACTCAATTCAAAAATGTGTTTAATCACACCATAGAAGTCATCTTCACCTCCGTCACGGACTCCTTTGACATAAACACCACTGTTGATTGTTTTCTTGCCCATCGTCCATGATTCAGTATGAAATTTATATCCGTTGACACAATATGTGTGCCATTCCTTGGCCATCCTACGAGGACCATTAGCTAATGCTCTCAAATGGTCAATTTGTGGAGACGATGCAACTTTTTCCAATTGATCCTTAAACCATTTTGGAAAACATGTAAATATGTCACCAACATTTGATCTTTGAAAATACTTAAGGTATGGTCCAACTTCATTGCAATTAATCATCACATGGACTGCGGCTGACTGCATCTCTACATCATTCATCCAATATTCTTTTTGTGCCCCGGTAGGACGTCCAGAAGGACGAAAGACTGATAAGATCCACATGCTCCTTTCACATTCATCAATAACTTCATTCCGTGTACTTTTTTGGGTCAATGTCAAGTGGTTGAAATAATGAGAGCAAAAATGAGATGTTTCCCGATGCAAGTAAGATGCACATATTAACCCCTCAACCCTTGCTTTATTTTTCACTGTTCGCTTTGAATCGCCCATGAATCTTTCAAAAGGATACATCCACCTATATTGAACAGGTCCACCAAACATAGCTTCATACGCGAGATGCACCGAGACATGTTCCATCGAATCAAACAAACCAGAGGGGAAAACTTGCTCCAATTTACAGAGAATTATAGGAATATTCTGATCCATTTTAACAAGTTCATCCATCCTCAATGTTGAAGCACACAAATCTTTAAAAAATTGACTAACTTCAGTCAATGGATTTAAGACATGGTTTGGCAATGAACAAAACGCAATTGGAAGTAAGCGTTCCATTAAAACATGTGAATCATGACTTTTCATCCCCCGCAATCTCCCCGTCTTGACGTCGGCACACCTTGCCAAGTTCGAAGAATATCCATCTGGCATTCTCATTTCTTTTAACCAATGACAAACAGACTTTGCTTCATCAGAAGTTATACTATAAATAGCTTTGAGTTTTAGATATTTGTCATTTTTAAGAAGTTGTAGCTCCATTTCCGGTCTCTTGCAATACAATTTTAAATCCATTCTAGCCTTCTCATTATCTTTTGTTTTACCAGGCACATCCATCACTGTGTGTAGAATATTGTCACAAAAATTCTTTTCAATATGCATGACATCAAGATTATGCCTCAGTAAATTGTCTTTCCAATAAGGGAGATCCCAAAAAATACTTCTTTTGGTCCAATTGTGTGATTCCTCGTATCCTTCATATCTGATTCTTTTGCCAACATCTGGAAATTTCATTAGTTGACTGACTTTATCAAATACTTCATACGATGTTATCTTAGGAGGCGGACCATCCGTTTCTGTTGTTTCTAACTTAAACAAATTCTTTTTCCCACGAAATGGATGATTTGCTGGTAAGAACCTACGATGACAATCAAACCACGAAGCCTTTCCACCCTTTTTTAAGTTAAATGACTTTGTGTGTTCCATGCAATGGGGGCAAGCCAATTTACCATGAGTCGACCAACCAGACAACATGCCATATGCAGGAAAATCATTAATAGTCCACATCAAAGCTGCCCTCATTGTGAAATTATCCTTCCTCGCAATATCATACGTCAATTCACCAATCCACAACCTCTTCAAATCATCAATTAATGGTTGTAAATATACATCAATTCCATCTGTTGGGTTTGACGGTCCTGGTATAATACAACTCAAGAACATGTAAGGTTTTGTCATGCACATATCAGGAGGAAGATTATACGGTGTAACAATAACCGGCCAACAAGAATAAGGCGTTGCCGACGCTTGGATATACGGAGTAAATCCATCATAGCACAATCCAAGTCTCACATTACGCGGATCTTCTGCAAAATCAGGATGCATTGCATCGAAATGCTTCCATGCCAACCCATCACAAGGATGCCGCATCACATTTGAATTTGTTTTATTGTAATAATGCCACGTCATTTGATTGGCGGTCTTCATCGATGCAAACAATCTCTGCAACCTGGGTATTATTGGCAGATAAAACATTGACTTGACTGGTACCTTTTTTTGCTTTCGATGAATGTCACTGTTGTGGGCTTGATACCTCGGTGCATTGCAAAATTTACATTCCTCCAGCGCGCCATCATTTGTACCGAACTCATTGTCGTAAAACAACATGCACCCTTGAATGCAACAGTCAATCTTTTTAACTTGCAATCCCAACTTCGACACCAACCTCTTCGCATCATAATAACTTGTCGGCAAGTTGTCTTTTATAGGAGTTGCATCCAACATCATTTTTGAGAAGAATTCCAAGCAATCTTCAGGTACATTCCAATTTGACCTGGCGGCTAAGTGCCTCACGCACATGGATAACTTCGAGTCAGACGCCCCTTCAAACAACGGTTTGTTTACTTCCTCCATCATTGCATAAAACTTCAACGCTTTTTCGTTCGGGATTATTTCCTCTTCGACACCCCCTTCATAGGACATGTTCACCCCGAGAGCATCACCAACCATTTCTTGCATCTGACCAAAGTTTCCATACCCCTCTTGCGCTCCACTGCTCAATGCGTCCATATTAACATCAAACTCGGCATTAATATTTGTCGGCTCTCGTTCACCATGATGTATCCACACATAATAATGATTCATAAATCCGACCTTCTCTAAATGAGCTATGACATTTTCTGGGCTCTGAATCGACCCACACATACATTTAATACACGGACATCTTATCCCTCCTTCACTTTTAACAATATCTTGCGACATCGCATAAGTATCAAAATCTTCAACTCCATCCTTAAAACGGGCTTTAATTGTCCTACCACCCGGATATTTTTTATCATACATCCAACTTCGATGAGACATATATTGATCCATCTACTGCATATATCATTGAAATTAATTCAAATGAGTTAGTTTCTGTTTTTTATTTGTCACCGTGTATAAATAAATTATTTATTTGCACAAAAAAAAATTAAATAAATAAATTTTTTACTAACTATTTTTTTTTCATCAAAACTATATATAATATAACAACATTTATATCCACCACCACCAAAAAAATTATATTAATATAATATAACAACATTTATATCCACCACCACCAAAAAAATTATATTAATATATACGGGACAATTTTTTTTTTAATTATACTTCTTTATCAACTAACATTTTTATGAATAATAATAATAATTTTTTTTTTATACTAATAATTTCAAATAAATTAGACAAACTAACCTCAAAAATTATAATATGATGACAAAAAGCCTCAAAAAGCAGCAACAACAACAACAATCACACTATAAAATAAGAAGAAAATTAAGTTAAGATTAACTAAAATATATATAAGAAATAACAATATATATATTAATAACATTATATAATAACACATGAAATAAAATTAATTCACAAAACTAACCTTGTAATAATCTGATTGCATTAAAAAATGGTGAATAGATATAAAATTTTAGAGAAGAAAATATGAGATTGAAAGAAAGAGGAGAAGAAAATATGAGATAAAAGGAAGTGGATATAATATGAGATTGAACGATAGCACAACAGCATTCATTTTTTTTGGTAAGACACGGTTGAGTAGCATTGATGATATGATTATGATGTGTCCGTTGCAATATTTTTTTTAAAAAATAAAACAGTTCCGACGAATATCTTTGTAGGAAATGTTCCTAGAAATCCGCACCCACATGTGCCAGTGCCGTTTACCATTTTCATTTTTTATTTAAATAAAATGTTTCCTACCAAACTGCTCGTAGGAATCGTGTCTTGAGAATTCTTGTAGTGTAAGACTGGTCACGGGGTGGATGAGATTTATTCTTAAAGACCGTCTTAAGGATTTAAAGGGTAAAATCAAAGTTTGGAATGCGGAGGTTTTTGGGAAGCCGGGAGAAAAAAAGAAGCTATTGATTGAAAAGATACTCGAACTCAATGCCCGAAGTGAAGGGGTAGGGATTACTAATGAAGAGGTGATGGAGCGAAAGGTGATGTTTGAAGAGTTGTGGTCTCTCCTAAAATATATTGATGCTTTGGCTTTCCAACGGTCGCGAAATAAGTGGTTAAAAGAGGGAGATTGCAACACAAAGTACTTCCATAGTTGTATAAATGCAAGGAAAAGGGGAAATAATATTGTAGCTCTTCGTACACCAGAAGGTTGGGCAGAAGGTCCACTTCGAGTTAGAGAAGCTACGGTAAATTTTTTCCAACGCCACTTCGGGAATGTTGACTGGAGTCGGCCTACTTTGGACGAGGTGATCCTTCCCACAGTGGCTGAATATGATATTGGTGTGCTTGAGGCTGTCTTCTCTGTTGGGGAAATTGAATTGGTGGTAAATACTAGTGATGGTACAAAATCACCTGGGCCGGACAGCTTTAATTTTGCATTCATTAAAGAATTTTGGGGGTTAATGAGGGATGATATCTGCATTCTATTTGACCAATTCTATGGGAATGAATGCATCCCTAAGCGTCTCATGTCTTATTTCCTCACGCTTGTCCCAAAGGTGAAATCCCCACAGTGTTTAGGTGACTTTCGCCCCATTTCTTTACTTAGGTGTCTATACAAACTTATAGCTAAGGTGCTGACAGTTCGTTTGGCTAAAGTAATAGGGCCTTTGATTCCAAAAACACAAACAACATTCTTGAAAGGTAGACAATTGGTGGATGGTGTGGTAGTGGTGAATGAGGTGATCGATTATGCGAAGAAATTGGGGAAAGAATGTTTGATCCTCAAGGTCGACTTTGAAAAAGCCTACGACTCGGTTGATTGGAAATTTCTTGATTATATGTTATATAGATTTGGGTTCGGTCGGAAGTGGAGGGCTTGGATGCGAGCCTGCGTTTGTAGTGGGAATATGTCGGTATTGGTGAATGGTTGTCCCACAGAAGAAATTAGTATTAAGAGAGGCCTTAAGCAAGGCGACCCCCTAGCTCCTCTTCTCTTCCTTTTGGTGGCGGAAGGATTAGGAGCTCTTATGAGGAAGGCAGTGGAGGTTGGTAGATTCAAACCTTTCTTGGTAGGGAGTGGAAATATGCCCGTATCTATCCTACAATATGCGGACGACACATTATGTATTGGGGAAGCTTCGGTGGAGAATTTATGGACTTTAAAAGCGGTCTTGCGTGGGTTTGAGATGATCTCCGGTTTAAAGGTGAACTTTTTTAAAAGTTGTCTTGTTGGTGTGAATGTCTCAAATGAATTCATTGATATGGCGTTATAGTTTCTAAACTGTCGAGTTGGGCTCACACCTTTTAAATACCTCGGTTTGCCGGTAGGAGCCAACCCCCATAAGATAGCTACTTGGGAGCCAATGTTGAAGATCATTAGGGGTCGACTTGAAAATTGGGGAAACAAATATGTTAGTTTGGGTGGGCGTATAGTATTGATCAATTCGGTGTTGAGTTCTATCCCAATTTTCTATTTATCATTTCTCAAGATGCCGGTGAAAGTTTGGAAGGAAGTGGTTAAGATGCAAAGGAAGTTCTTATGGGCTGGCCTTTCAAAGAAAAACAAAATTTGTTGGGTTAAATGGGATGATATTTGTAAACCGAAAAGCGAGGGGGGGTTTAGGAGTTCGGGATCTCCGTCTAGTAAATATTAGTCTACTGACTAAATGGAGATGGAAATTACTGTCACAGGTGAATGAGGGCTGGAAACATGTAGTTGTTGCGAAATATGGTGAAGCAACAGTGTTTAATGTGCAGCCTAGGCACGGGTTACTCCCTCGATTGGCTTCCAAATGATGGGTGGATGTTTGTGGATTGGATTCTGATTCTTAGTGGTTCTCATCAATGGTGGAGAAGAAGGTAGGTAGAGGGAGTCTCACAAAATTCTGGACTGACTTGTGGATTGGGAATCAACTGTTATGCGATAGATTCTCTCGGCTGTACAATATGTCTACCCAACAGGGGGCTTCGGTTTATAATATGGGGAGTTGGGTTGACAACCAGTGGCTGTGGGATTTTCATTGGCGGCGCAATTTCTTTGACTGGGAGGAACAACTATACCAACAACTACTTCAATGTATTAATATGTTCCTTCCCACCCAACAAGAAGACTCTTGGCAATGGCGTGCGACGGGTGAAGATGGATTCACTGTGAAATCCTGTTATGATTAGTTACATGCTATCACCCGGCCGGTTATGGTTAGAGATTTGGAGTTTCAATTTGTGTTTACTAATATTTGGAAATGTGCAGCCCCCTTTAAGGTTTGTGCCTTTTCTTGGCAATTGCTATTGGATAGAATCCAAACTAAAGAAAATCTTTGGAAAAGGAGGATGTTACAGGAACATCAGCTGACTTGTGTTGTTTGTCATTTGGAAGTGGAAACGGCGACTCATTTATTCCTTCACTGTGTTGGGTCATCGACAGTGTGGTATCGTGTGATGAATTGGCTTAGCCTAGTCCTTATCATACCACCAAATCTTGCAATGTCTTTGGTTATGCTTGCTGGGTGTGCTCGAGATAAAGTGTCGAAGGCTGTGTTGATTTTGATCTGGAATGCATTTTTGTGGGTTGTTTGGAAGCACCGTAATAATCGTGTTTTCAATAATACAGAAATTGATATCTTAATCTTAATCTTAATAATATACAAATGCAAGCACATGTTAGGGAAATTTTGCTTATTTGTCCACTTCTAAACACATCAATGCCAAATCATCATTAAAAAATAGTATTTCTTTGCCATATTAAGCTTTGGTGCCAACTAGATTGCTTGACATGGAAGAAAAATTCAAATTTCAAAATTCCCTCTTCTTTTGCCACTTGGGTCTTATTTTTGCATTCAAATAATGATCGAAGGTTTCTCATCCCACCCCCCATCATTCTTTTTCACCCCCCAGAAATTCAAGTTTACCCTTGATTTTACCCTCGAAAAGTTCGGTACACGCGTACTGAAGTTTTTTGATATTGAAAAATAGGCGTTTTACATCGTTAAAAAGTTCGGTACGCGTGTACGGAACTTTTTTTTAAGGGTTAAAAATGGAAACCCAGGGGGTGAAAAAGAAAGCTAGGGGGTGGAGAAAGAAATCTTCTCAAATAATAGAAAGAAGATCTGGCCCAATATGTTGAAGCCCATTTTGCCAGCAAACAAAAACAAATCACTTCCATGTGAAGCAAAAGAACAGAAGCACGCTAGCGATTCAGAATTTCTCCTCCCAAATAATGCAAAGACCTAAACTATGAAGAAGAAGCCAAAAGAAGCGTCCCTTTCATTCTTTCTGTAATGCAGATTTGCAGGCTATAATCCAAAAACCCCGGTCTGTATACATGTTTGGTTGGAATCAATTTCAATTTTCAAATTTCAAATTCTTCCTCTCTTCTCTTCAATATCATATCTCACCTTCTCTCACCAACAACAAACCCAATTTAGTTTCTTCTCTTCTTCACCAACGAAACCCTAACCCTTTCATCACCACTCAAGAACTTTCCAAACTCATGCCATGGAATGAAGAAGCAAGTTCATGAAGAAGCAGCACGCACCATGAAGGCAGCGGCAACCTAGAGCTTCAACGTAAGGGTTTGCAGATCAATTCTATTTTGTTTTATTTCCTTTAATTTGATGTTGCTTTATTTCTCAATTCTGATTTTATTTTCTTTTTGGAATGTTTTATTGTTGGTCAGGTTCACAAACTAGGGTTTGATGGGGTAAGTTTTCTAAACTTTAATTGATTGTGTCATATTCAGTTGAATCAATAGCATTTACTTAATTGAATGTTTCCAGATTTATCATATTTTTGTACCTTCAATTTATAGTGATGTTGCTTCTTCATTTCTCACATATTTTGTTTTTGTTCTTCTTCATGTGCAGTCAGAGATTGTTGCTCATGAATCTGAGAAAAAAGGTATGTCATTTAAGAGTATTAGCTTTAGTTTGATGAATTTGGAGGACCTGTTCTCTCTCTGTAATTTTCTATTTTTGTTCATGCCTTGGATTTCATGTTTTTTATTATGGTTTTTCATGACTAATTAAATGCCTATTCAACAATATTTCCCACCATAGTTTTTTTTTTTTTGTTTGAAATAGTGAATTATCTTTGTTTATAGTTTTCAAATACATGATGATTCTTTCCATGTTTAATGATCAAACTGTAATTTCTTTTTACAAAATTTGAAATATGATTCCAAGGCCAAAGCCATGTATCACACAGAACTTGAAAATAGGCCTCTATTTTGAAAATAGGCACTATATCATGTACCATAGAATGCACTATTTTTCAACAAATATTTTCTGTTGTTATTGAATGCACTATAATATAGATTTAAAATTGGAGATTAAGTGAAAAAGCCTAGCATATTACAGAATCATCCTTTGCCATCCATTTGTTCTTGATACTTTGTACTTGAAGTTGCTGCAAATAATTAACTATATGGTTTTTGTGAAAGAAGTAATTATGGCCAACTCTTATTGATTGATTGATGTTAAATGTGAATGCAGAGGATATATTCATAGTTCTTGAGCTATTTACATGAACATTGTCACATTTTTGTTGCTTTGAGGCTTTTGTTTGTTGTTTTTCTCCAATAGTTTTTGATTCTGTGATGTTTGTTTGTTGTCTTTCATGATTTGATTCATATTCTAATTTTGATTTTGTAATGTGAGTATGTTTTAAAGATTGTTTTGAGTATTTTCGTATTCTCTTTTTATAATGATGTTAAAGTTTCATGTAGTGTTAGCCATGACAAACTATCATAATTCCATATATATGACGATTGTTCTAATTTAAGGTTTATGAAGGAATGCCATGCTAATATATAACTGAGGTGTTAGATGTTTTAGTTACTTGAAACTTGAAAGTCTCCATAAATATAGATAATGATAAAGGCCTATTGGCACCATTTGTTATATAAAGAATTGGAAATAGTTCACTTCAGTTAGTTTTTGATTGAGATATTAACTACTAGGTGACTAATGCATAAAAAGAATATTTTGTTGACAAGGCTTTGCATTGTCCATGTTTCATGTATTATAAAAGAATAAGCATCTAGGCTCTCAAAGATAAGAAAAATTGTTCCCCGTAAAAGATAAGAAACAAAGATTATGTGTATAGTTTGATTTGTGGAACTGTCATGAAGATAGTTCTTTTAAGCTGAAAACCAAAAAATTCAAATAAAAATAAACTCATGTCACCAATTGCTTTTTGTTCTAATTGATTTTTATTTTTGATTATTTTTGTTTATGATTTTATATAGATGTTCCCTCTTCAATTCAAAATATGTCAATTCTCTCTTTTCCTCCTACCTTTTCTCTCTTTAACATGACTGTTGTAAGAAACATGTTTACCGTATATTCGCTGGGTTTTGATTATACATGTTGAAAAACTCTTGACTTCATATATGTATATAAGGTAAACATGTTTCCTTTGGATAAATATGTTAGGCCTTGATTTTTGGCTCTGGTTCTGAATATACGAATTGAAATTATATGGTAGGTGATGATTGGAATTCGAGTTTGATTCAAAAATGTAATTGTACATGTTTTAGTGAAATTGAATAATAAGGTTTGGCTTCAATTTTTGAATACATCAAATTGAGGATATGAATAATGAGTTTTGACTCCAAATTTTTAAAAGTTCAAATTTACGATTTTAATACCATGAGTTAGGATTCCCTCCAAAAAATGAAATTTCGAATTTTATGTGTTCTTAGTGTTGCCATGGACACATAAGTTGACAATTTCAAAATTAGCCTTTGTTGATATATAGCACTTTATTGAAAAGGAACTAAATATGCACCAGCTCTGTTTTGGAGGTTGTGGTTTAATTTCGTGGCTTGGTTAAATTTCAAAATTAGCCTTTGTTGATATATAACACTTTATTGAAAACGTCGGTGCAAGTGAGGATGAACAAAGTGATTGAAAGGATTAGTTTTCTGCAGAGGTAGCTAAGTGGTTTCCAATTTTGAAACTAGAGGAATTCACTATATTATGAATTAGAATAGGGCATTGATAAAATCTGTTAATGATAAAATAGGCTTAGGCATATAAATGATACTTCATACTTAATTTGGTATCATCTTGATCTCTTTAATTTTATTTTTTTACTTAATTTGGTATCATCTTGATCTCTTTAATTCTTTTTTATTTTTTATTTTATTTGTGGGTTTAGGGATTAAGCTCTGCATATTGTTTCAATTATGTAATAGTAGGTTCCCATTTGTATCAATTGCTAGAGTTGCATAATTTTTCTTCTACACAACAGAATAAAACCAAGTATGAGGTGTTTTCGATAACCTGAGAATTGGGTATAATCACTTCTTTAGGATTTCATTTGAGTTTAATGACATGCATTTTCAGACATAAAAACATTTACACATGCTTTTGATCGCATCTCACTAATATATGTATATAAGTTTGAACATGTTTTTAAAAGTACTCTCAGAAAGTAACACGATAATGAGATATAGTTAGATTTGTGTGTTAAGTTTTTCTACACCATGAGTGTATAGTTATTACATTTCTCTAATGTGGTATTTAAGGAAAATATTGTTTTTGGTTCCTCTCCATTATTAAAGTTAAATAAGTTTCAATGGGGACTCATTGTAAAAACATGTGATATATATTTGCAAGGAGAGGTATTTTAAAACAATGTAATATTTGCTAGGTGTAAAACAATATTTTGTTTTTCATTTTGGTATTAGCAAGAAGCTTTTTGTTTTTTATTTCTCTCAAATTTGAAATTCTTGATTTGCAGGAGGTGCTCTTCATGCAGGTATAAATTGAAGTTGTGGACTTAGCTGAGGTATCATCGGATTTTGACATCGTTTGGGATTTTCTCAGGTGTTGAACTTTGAGATTGGCACAGCAAATATTGACTTTTCGTTCCTTCAAGAGCTTTGGATTCAAATCAGGTTTGTTTGTGTCATATTCTTAAGATAAAGATGTATGAAATTTTGATATTTGAAGTTGATTTCTATTGTGTCAGGGGAGTGGCAAAGGTTGGTGAATTGATTAACTTTGAAGCTTGCATGGAAATTATGGATCTTCACTATGAAAAGGAGAAGAAAAAATTAATATAAACAAGAAATTGTATATTGCTTTAGCACATTTGATATAAGGGTTTGATTTTCTACTCAACATATCTCCTACTCAGTGGTTAGTGCTATATTTACCAAAACAAATTGCTAACAGAGTTGTGTTGGGAAAGTAAAAATTTAGTATGAAAAACACTAATATAGATATCTCCAAAAGTGGTTATATATAGAAGTTGTATGTAAGTTCCAAGTCTCCATCCATTTGAAGGCATTAGATAGAGTGCAAAATCAATATCATTTATGTTACTAAAGAAGATCATCAACTAAAATTCTAACTATAATGTTCACAATCTTTTAAAGCTAATTGTTAAAGCTAATTAGTGAATCAATGAGATGTGCAATTGATAAAACATTTTAAATATAATGTTCACAATCTTTTTCTGATTTTTGAGTGGAGAAAATGTGGATTAAAATCTGAAGTTATAGTTGTGACTGATCTCTTATCTTTTTTTCTTGATAGTGTGCATTATAAAATTATATCTGCATTAGACAACGTGTTATTGGATACATTTGACTTTACATTTCAAATGGAAGATTATCTTCCCACATTCTTTATGTTCAAAACTTTGTTATATAATAAACTTTTTTGTTTTGACTATATCCAGTTTTTATGTATCATGTTGTGTACTAAATGCTCACATAGACTTTTCCAAATTATAATGTAACCATTTTTTATTCAAATAAGAGTACTCACTTTTATTGTTCCATTTATATATATCTTAATAATATACAAATGTAAGCACATGTTAGGGAAAGTTTGTTTATTAATGATATGGAAAATATTAATGTTTCATTGTAAGCATAATTCAGTTGTAGAAAATTTGAAATTGTATTATATTATATTCCATCTTTCAATTTCAACTATTATGATTTATGGTGATATCTTACCTTAGAATTGAAGAGGCGGCAAATAGGTACTTAATAATGTACAAATAATGACAAATTGTGAGATTTGCATAAAATCTGATAAATGTAATTGTGAGATTTTACGTTGGTGCTTTGTACATAGATGATATTTTATTTGAATTTTTTAAATTATCTAATTATTAAGGTCAATGTAAAAAGTTTAAAACTATCTACATGTCACACACCAACCAAATATTTGAGCCATTTTTTATTGATTTTGATAAAAATCAAATTTTTGTATTGTTTTTAAGCAATATTCATTCAATTGGAATAATTTTTTTAATGTGACTCCAAAAACACGGGGGACTTACAAAAAATTATTGCATATAATTCTTTATTTACCGTTTTATTTAGATAATTTTTAAATTTGTATAAAAAAAAATGGAGACTTACTAGAATTACATATAAATTTTTATTTACATATTTAATAGGATAACTTTTGAATATGTCTCCAAAAATACAGGGGGTTTATAGAAAAGTGTTGCACATGATTTTTTTTACTATAAATATAATATTTTGACATGATTTGTTTTCATATATTTAATTATTCATTCAATTTTATCACAAATTTATATAGCATTTACAAATTTAAAATTGTGTATAAAATTATTAAAAGACGATGTTCCCCGTGTATTGCACGGGTACTCCGACTAGTTGGTAAAATGGTAGACCAAGTCCAGTTACTGTCTTGGAAATGGTTTAATAATAGAAAGGCTAAAGGGCTTTGTCTTCTTTATGAATGGAAGTGGGGGTTAGCGCTTTATGAATGCTTTAAGAGATGTCTGTGTGCTGCATCAGTGGGGGTTAGCGCTTTCTTTGTGTTACCTGGTTTATTTTGTTTTTAAGGGCTGTGCTGCTATTGTTGCTGTGGTGTATGCTTCCTTTGTATATTTATTTTCTCTGTTATGTTGTATCTGCCCATATCCTGGGTTTGTTCTTCCCACCCACTAAATACGTCTTTTGTTTAGGTGGGGGTTGTTAATAAAGTTTATAGCCATTCAAAAAAAAAAAAAAAAACTCACAAGATTTTATGAAAAACCATAATCTAATTAACTTCAAATATGTCTGTCGTTAAATAAACTTACAATAAAAACAAACTTTAAAAGATAATGACAACTAATAAAAGATAACTATTCTAATAATATTGAAATCAAAACAAACTAAAAATAAATAAATAATAAAATAAAATCTTATCAATCGTAGTTGGGTTGAATTGCTTCTGCATCATGCTGTTTGCAGTTAGTGATTTCTCTCATGTTGTGAAAACGTGCTCCCGGATAGCCATTTCTCAATGACAAACTTAATTCATTATAAAACCGTGATACATTGGTACATATAGCTATTATTACCTAGTATATTACCTGATTTGGTTGATCTTTTTGATCCAGTTTTAGAATCCACTGTATCTACTGCTATTAGTAAGGTTACCAAAATCGGACCGGTTAATAAATCGGTAAAAGCATTGGATCAAGATTTAAAGGTTCAATGGGAGTTCAACTGATATTAATTAAATATATTTTTTTATTTATAAATTGTATATAAAATACTACTAACAATGTACCAAAAAAAAATTACTACTAACAAAATTTTCATATTTTTATATCATTAAATAATAATTTTTTAGTTTTTTTTAATCTTTAAATGAATAATTAAGCATAAAAGAAAATACATATTATTTTATTATATTTACTGTATTATATAAAAAACAGTTGGCATACATTATTTTTTTTAGTTGTCTTAATATTTTTTTAGTTCAATTAGACTTTATACACTTATGGCCCAAACCCAATTATCATTGGAAATTTGCTATTGAGGCCCCCTTACTTGCTCCTAAGTCCCCCTAAAATCTCAAAATACCCCTGAGGATGTGATCAAATAATTTGTTGTCTACGCAACGAATATAAAAAAATTCGTTGACTACATAACGAACGCGCGTGACTGAACAAATAAACTTGAAGTTCGTTGTCAGCCTACCGAAACAAGCCTCTTTGCTAGTTAAGTGACGAAACACAAGTGTTCGTTGTCAACCTCACTAACGCGCGTAGTTTCGTTGCATAGACAACGACAATGTGTTATATCAGAAAACGAAAAACAATTCGAAGTGATACAGAATACGAAGCAAACGATTTCGATTTAGGAAGCGTGGAACTAGGGTTTGGGTCGTTGTGAAGATCTTTGTCAATCCAAATTTTTAGTGTAAGTTTTTAGTGTTTTATTTGAATTATTAATTTGGGGATTTAGGGATTTTGATTTGGAGAATTTGATTTGATTAAAATTCTGTGTTGGATTAGGGATTTTGATTTTGATTTAGGGATTTAGATTTTGTTATGAATATTATTAGTAGATTGTTGATTTAGATTTAGTTTGATTGAAATTGAATTGTTGATGTATGACTGTATATGCATTGAATTATAACGTATAGTATTGAAATTGTCAATTGTGATTATCTTGCAGGAATTATCGAAGAAGTTGGTCGTGACCCATTGCAGGAATTGTCGAAGCTTAGAGTAGATTAGTTTAGTTAGTTAGTGAAGACTAAATGTTTATTAATATATAATGAAAATAAATATCATAAAAATAATGAAGGTAAATGTTGATTTAATCCGAAATAAATTAAAATATATAAATGTTTAAAATGTTGTTGTACATAAAGGTAAAAAAAAATTATTTTACGTAACAATATTTTATGGCACATTTGTACATAACTATATTATCACCCCTTCATTTTAGTAATTTTGATTTATTCTTCATGTATTTATTACTATAAAAGATGTTGTATGTATATTGTCACAGTTTTTTTTAGTACATTTGATTTATCTTTTATGTATTTGTTATAAAAACCTAAAAAATGTAATGTTTAATATTTTATATAAAGTGTAATAAATGAAATGAAAATAAATTTAAAATAAAATTTAATTCTATATAAAAATTAATAATATATAAAAGATATATAAAATTAATAAATTTGAATAACTAAATTTGAAGTGTCTTAAATATTAATATATTATAGGTTTAATAATAATTTTTTATAAGAGCTTTTATATGTCATTTTTTGTCATTTTACATTTACCAGTCAGTTGAACCGCTAATTTTACCAAACACTTCAATCAACTTATCAGCCATCAGTCATCAGCCATCAGCCATAAGCTATCAGCCATAAGTCATAAGCTAACTTATCAATCATCCGCTATTTTTGTCAAACAGAGCCTAAGTATTGAGTAATTTATTTTGTTAGTTAATGAAGACTTTGTAAATTGAACTTGGTATTTAGAGTATTTGGAGTTTGTATTTTGACTTTGTAAATTGAACTTGGGACATTATATTTTGGACTTTGCATTTACACTAAGAAATTTGTGTTTTACATTTTAAACCTTGAACTACAAAAATTGTATGAGACAATATTTTTGAAATTATTAGTAAATAAGGGGTTGTAAAAAATATTTGTATTACAATATTGTAAGGCCCAGACCCAGACCCAGTTTTTTTAAAGAAAAAAAATGAATAGTTATAAAGTATTTTGTTGTTATTATTAGACTATGAATCCATTTTATGTTAATTACAAGAATGATTACTATTTTTTTATGTTATTTTCAATTTAAATTGCTGATGGTTTTTTTTTAAAAAAAAAATTGTTATTTTAGTAAAAGACCACTTTTATAATTTTGCACGTAGCTTCTAAAAACTTGAAGACGTCCCCACATCAAAATAGGATTATATATGTTATCAAAATCGAAGTCAGGCTCATTAGGCGAGGACCCTTACCTCATAACCCAAAATTATAAACTTTCAGGCAAAATATAATTAAAATAAATGGCATACAGTATATGAAATTTTCAGACATTATATAATCAATAAAATGGTTTGCATATTCTCCCTCGCAACATGCGCACCAAAGTATTTCTCCTCCCCTACAAATAAATGAATTATTATACATAACGAAGGTATATTAATGTAGAACAAAAATATGAGAATAATACTTACTTAAGATTAATTTTAAAACAAATACTTACTTAAGATCATCTAATTCAAGAAACATATAGTTTGACACCACATTTGTATTCTTCTCCTTTGATTTTGTTATCATTAAAATATTAGAACAGATTTTGGGATATTTCTTTAAGAATCATGTGCTACGAGTGTGGGAAATTGGGTCACGTATAAAAGGTGTGTGTTTAAGTTAGTTTTTTCTTGGCACATATATAGTGGGAAATTTGAATTCAACTCTACAATCATGTTAAAAAATAGAACAACTAACGAGTGTATTTTTTTTTTTTTAAAAATATTTAATTAAGTTGATTTTGGTAACTGTTATTTATATTTGAGGCGAAATTTTTTTATTAACTTTTGCTTATAAATATAGTCGGAAGGATATGAAGACAACTCTAATCTAGGCTAATATAGACCCTTTTCATGTAAATTATTGATTTTTCATGTGTTTAATTTTATTAGGATTAGGAATATATTAACATTACTAGACTTTTTACCCGTATCAATTATTTTATATTAATAATTGATATATTGACAATATATAATTAATTATATTATATAAATATAAATTAATATCGCTGAAGTATATGTATTACATAACTCGTGTATTACATAGATCATTTAGTTGACATACTCCAAATAAATATAACATATTTGTAAGCCATGTTAATCTACATGTTTAAAAAAAATTCACTCGTGTTTTTAAAATTTTAAGCTTTTTTCCCCTAAAATCACAATGAGAGACTACACTTGGTAATTTTATTTTTTCTATCATAGTTGTATCAATTGAATTTTTTTAAACTATATAATAATAATAATAATAATAATAATAATAATAATAATAATAATAACAATAATAATAATAATTAATAATAATTAATTAATATTTAATTAATTAGAAGGAAAATTTAGCCCGATTAATTAATATTTAATTAATTAGAAGGAAAATTTAGCCAAGTGATAAGCATATGTTTATTGATTTTTTTTTCTCCTCAAGGTGACTAATAATATTGGGTAAAGTGATAAGGATTTAATAAAAATAATTAATTAATATTTAATTAATTAGAAGGAACGGGTAAAGTGATAAGGATTTATATTTGTTCATAATACAAATACAAAGATATATATTTGCTATATCGTATAAATAATTAATTAAAAAGGAAAATTAGGATTAGGATGGTGAACCGATTACCTATTTGCAAGCATATTATGATAATAATAATAATAATAATAATTAATATTTAATTAATTAGAAGGAAAATTTAGCCCGCCAAATTGATTAGCAATTAGGATTGCATAATTAGTGATACTAGAAATAAGAAAGATATGATACTTTCTCCCTTTTTTTTATTTGTCGTATTAGAAAAAAAATAGTTTCAAATTATTTATCATTTTGATAATTTAAAATCATATTTTGTATATTATACATTTCTTCTTAATTTTTTTTATTGACTAACTTTTATATAATTTTTTTATTGTATCTATTTTTTTATACTAAACTTCTTAATATGATGTTCCTTTTTTTTCTTGCATCTTTATTGAAAATTCAAAATGACGGCGACTTGAAAATATGAGAATTGTTAGAACATATGAACTTTTGAAATACTATATTTTAAAAATGAAAATGTGACTACAACCTAGTCACAATAAATATTATTTCATACCTAATACTCCAAAAATCTGGTTAATTATGATCCGACTTTCATTTTTTTGGTTGTTTTAATTTTTGGGAAAAAGAGAAGTGTGTGCAAAAAAATAGGAAGATATAATAGAAAGAAAAGGTGCAAAAATAAACTTTTTTAATTTGATAATTATTATTTTAAAACGACAAATAAAAAAGAAGGTAAGAAGTATTATATTTATAGTAACATATAGATAAATTAATTTTAATTTTGTTAAAATATGGCTCCAAACAAAATGAGCGGGAATGTGTAACCGCCACCGTAACGGAATCATCACGAATCATCACCCGTTGGTTCTATTTAACTACCGAACTAATTGAAATGCTTCACCCCATTTCTCTCTCACTCATTCTTCTACCCGTAGCCACCACACAGCGCCAATGTCATCTCTACATCCACTACCACCGAATCACCCCATTGCCATGAAAATTATCCCAACTAAGTGATCTCTCGATCATTCTTCTTTACCATCCCCCAAACCACATCCCATTAATCCAACAACTCGATTCTTCATATTACCCTCATCCAAATCAATTATCAAGAGTGTTTTTTTTTAATCTTTATCCTACGACCTTTGCTATTTACAACTAGAGATTCCTCTTGGAATTTGTGTTTTTCGATAACAAAAGGTGAGCCATTTGAAGTTCGCCGTCATCAGCGTTTAAAGACACAGTGAAAGTTACTGGATTTTTAGTACCACACTTTGCAGGTAGGTTTGTAGTTATTTCTTTCTTGGGATTAGACGATATTTGCAATTCATTTTTGATTAATTGTTTGTTGATCTTATGATAACTCTTTGTAGTTTCTATTAATATGTTAGTTTTCTTGGTTTCTTGGTTAATTTTTCATTTTTGATTAAAGTATAGTTTTCTTGCATACTTCATGTTTAAATTGTTTAGGTTCTTTTGGAAGTTTTTCTGGTGAACCATTTTAATTTTGGAGCAGGAGCACCTTGGTCATTGAAATTTTGAAGGTTTGTTGAAGTTAATTATTTGTTTATTTTAGACGTTAGTTTTGTTTAATGTATAGTTTAATTACTTTCTGTTAAGTTGGGTTAATATTTTCTTTGAAAAATATGTTGGGTTTATTTAATTAATTTTCTGTTTGAAGATAATCTTTAGTTAGGCTAATTTGTTATTTTGATTCATTTGAAATTTTGTTTTGTTTTATTGTATAGTTTTTTTGCAATTTATGGTATGTCTTTACTTTTATATTTTTATATTTTTGGTTTAATGAAGTTCTATGATATTAGCTTTGGTTTAATCTGGCTGTTTCGATATTAGATTACTTTATTTTTAAATTTTTTTTTATTTTTATTTTCCAGATGGCAGATAACAATAATGAAACCTGTCCGAGCTGTTTAAAACGACGTGTAGGATGTCCCGGTCCAAACTGTCCAATGTGGGTGTTTTTTCCACCTGGGTCTGATAATTACCCGAATATGCACGACGTTTTCGGGTATGGACACATAAAGAGGTGGATAGCTAGAACTGCCTCACAAAATATACCAAATCTACTTGTTTATTTTAGACGTTAGTTTTGTTTAATGTATAGTTTAATTACTTTCTGTTAAGTTGGGTTAATATTTTCTTTGAAAAATATGTTGGGTTTATTTAATTAATTTTCTGTCCGAAGATAATCTTTAGTTAGGCTAATTTGTTATTTTGATTCATTTGAAATTTTGTTTTGTTTTATTGTATAGTTTTTTTGCAATTTATGGTATGTCTTTACTTTTATATTTTTATATTTTTGGTTTAATGAAGTTCTATGATATTAGCTTTGGTTTAATCTGGCTGTTTCGATATTAGATTACTTTATTTTTAAATTTTTTTTGATTTTTATTTTCCAGATGGCAGATAACAATAATGAAACCTGTCCGAGCTGTTTAAAACGACGTGTAGGATGTCTCGGTCCAAACTGTCCAATGCGGGTGTTTTTTCCCACCCGGGTCTGATAATTACCCGAATATGCACGACGTTTTCGGGTATGGACACATAAAGAAGTGGATAGCTAGAACTGCCCCACAAAATATACCAAATCTACTTGAAGCCTTAACCCATGAATATGAATGATCCACTTGGAGGAACATTTGGTGAGATCCAAAATTTACAAGCTGCTAACGCTGGACTCCAAGTTGAACTTAACCGTGTGAGAAATGAACTTGAAGGTCAACAACTCAATGCACTACAACTTAGAAATTGCAAGACTTAATCAAGGTCAACAACCTCCGAATCCACCTAATAACCAAGGTCAACAACCTCCGGATCCAACTTTTCACGATTTCATGGGAGTAAATTGAAATTTCTGTTTTTGTTATTTTTTGTGTTTCAGTTCATGTAGATTTTGAATTTTACTACATATAATTTCTTGTAGTTTTTACAATTTGATTTTGAATTTTTTCATACAATTTACTATATGTAGATGGATGGTGAATGACTTGTTAATTTGTGTAGTCTCTAAAAGTACGTATATGTGTCTCTTTAGATTCTCGCCACGTATTAGGAAAATTATGCTTATCTGTCTCTGTCACCACAACAACCACAAACATTTCCCAGCTTTTTTCAGAACAAGCCATATTATATACATATAAATACTATCTTATGTAAAAAGCTAGTGTCTGTGGCTTATATACATATAAACACTAATATATATTGGTACAAGCCCCACACACAAAGGAACTAAAACTAACCTTATTACCCTAACACAGAAAGATTCCCCATCAATTATAGATTTTAAACAATTCATAATCCTTAGGTCTAACACAATGTACTTAGCTGAATAAATTGCAATGATTGGTTATTATTACAAACAAGAATGATATTTACTTGTATTCCAATTTTGCGCCAATACTTCTCAATTCTATAAACCCCATCGTATCTCACTCCTTCTTCCGGTGCATAAGAGGAACGTTTCTCCTTGTGGGACCTGAACCAAATAAACAAATCCATAAACAAAATTCACATCACGTTGAATTTTGAAACTAATCAAAAAGGCATCAATTAATTGAATTCATATTCAACAAAAACGGACCTAACAACACGAACAGGATAACCTTTACGACAACTGAGTCTCAAAGCCTCATTCATGTTCTCAAACTGCTGGTCAAATGACTACTTTTATTGCCACTAAGATCCCTTCCACCACCAAGACTCACATTTTCTTAAGCATTTGTTTTGAGTTCTCTATTTTAGTTACTGCATATGCTGCGGTCATGTCAAATTGTGAAGAACAAATTAATATCTCAATTAGTTAGATAACCATAAGAAGTACAACAAATCTCAGCTTATATATTGGATGAACAGTGCCTTAGACCATATAACTATCTAGTCAATGTAACAGTTTGAGCTATTAAAGGCTCAATACTTTGTAGTAGTATAGATTTTGAGATATATTTATACACACTATTTTGAAATTACAACACACTTTTTAATATAACAAATGTTTATATGCATGGAGGTTTCAACTTGCAAGCTATAATCTTTAGAGTGCTACTGCGACACATTTTAATACGGCAAAATTTATTAGAAAGAAGGACCAAAGGATAATTACAAAGAGGTAAAGCGCTAGGGGCCAACCTTGACACAAAACACTACACCAAAAGACAAAAAACTGCCCCACAGCCAGACACACCGAAACCAACACAAAATAAAAAACCAGACACCTCCTAAACACCCCAGCAGAACAGTAACACAAGTCAGCCAGGAAAAAAACAGAGTGGTTCCCCCTTCCTCTGGCGGCCAAAACAGAAACCCACCAAAAAGACTAGCGACGAAGACAAATTCCGGGCTCCCAACACCATTCGTAGAACAAGCATTCCCCACCGTCATGAAAGAAACTTAATGTAATCAACAACCTTACCGGGTCTTTATTCACGTTTGCAAACAATATCGCGTTCCTCGACTTCCAAGTCCTTCATACTGTGGTATGCCAAATCAGCGAAAAACCCCTTTAGCCATTTTTTACAAGACGTAGCCCCGGCCATACAAACGAAGAGAATGAAAAGATTCAGAGGCATTACAATTACCACACCAAGCCAAAGAAATATTGCATTCCACACTTGGGAGGCAAAATCACAAAACATAAACAGATGAAGAACGACTTCCTCTCTTCCGAGACAGCGGATACATTCCATCGAACCCCCGGCAACATGAATTCCACAAAGTGCTAAATTGGTTTTTGGGATTCCAGAGAAGTTTCCATGAAAAAACTATAACCTTCGAGGGCACCAAACATCTCCAAATATTATTCAGAACACGCAACTCATGAGGACTAAAAACCGAAACCGAAGAAAACACTCTGCCAAGTAACAGATAAACCAATTTCACTTAGAAAACACCACCTTCTTCCATAACCCAATGCCAAACATCGTCTTCTTCCGAAAAATTCAGTAAAGGAATAGCCTCTGTCAGTTCAAGGATAATTAGAAAACACCCCTTCACCAACCCCTCTCATTTCGCTAACCATCGGAATAAATTAAATCAAGAATGCAATATACAAAAATAAGAACTTGAAGGGATTCAATAGTGTGCACACAAATGCAGATTCATACAAGCTTCATATAATCTTCATATAAGCTTAGTTGTAAAATAAATTTTATATCATCAACATAATATAAATTCATACAAGCTTTCTAGCAACAAACAGGTGATGACCTTCAATTTGTTTGGCATTGTTACTAATTTTGAACCAATTGTTTGACAAATAATTCATACCCAATTACCAATTTCTTCAGACAAATGAATCAAAACATACAACAAACCAAATGATGAAACAAATACCTAATTTCCAAATTATAGAAATTAATTTCAAATACTTAATTTATGAAACCAAATGCTGAAAAATGAGAAACTGAACCTGGATTTTGAAGCCTGATTGAAGGTTGAACGACGCTGAAGCTGAATATTGAACAAATCTGAAGTAGGTAGAATGCACAAGTTTGAATCTCAACAAAGAAGAAGTGTTGAACGAGTTTAAATTTCAACGAGCTTGAATCTGAGTTTGAGGTTGAAGAAGGAACGGTTGAATCTGAATCTGAAGACGAAGATGAATCTCAACAAAGGAGAATCTCAAGGAGTTTGAATCTGAGTTTGAGCTGAAGCTGAGGGAACGATTGAATCTGAGTTTGAGCTGAAACTGAAAACAAAGAACCAAAATGTGAATGAATTTGTGAGAGTTAGGGATTTGAGAAAAAAATGAGGGAATGTGAGAGTAAAGACAGAAAGAGGAGGAAGAAAGACACTGGCAGATCTTGCCCAAAAAATTGGGGGAGCAAATAGCAATGCTAATTAAAATATTATAATTCAAATTTCGGACGACAAATACTAATTACGTTTATTTGGACGACAAAAACAAACGGATAAATAGGTTTTCTCTGGGTAAGGTAGTCGAGTTTTGTTTTATTATCTATGTTGAAAAAATATTTTGGTAGATATAAAATACACTACCTAAAAAAAAAAAAAACATTATAGGAGAAAATCTTAACAAAATAAATTATAATGGGTAAAATAAAACTAACCTACTTTTAAAGAGTAAAATCTATTTAAAAAAAAATCTATTTAAAAAAAAAATATAATATTGAAAAACACATCTTATTAAACCTCCAAATATACTAGTACTACTACTAGCTACAACTACACTATCTATCTAGCAAAAAACTTCCAATTTGATAGATATTTCTAGGGGTGTAAGCGAATCAGAAAAATCCAATTGAATCGATGATTCAATCTAAACAAAAAAAACCAACTTTTTTGGTTCGTATCAAAACTGAACTGAACCAATTGAAAATCGATGTGGTTTGGTTCGGTTCCCGGTTCCGTTTTCAAATCCATTGGATTGAACTGAACCAATCTGCTCTCATCTATGATCTATCTCACCTTCATTCTCCTCAAGCTAATCTGTTCTCATCAGTCACCACAAACAATTTGAATAAATTTTGAAATTTAAAAAAAATAAAAATGAAATACATCGAAAAAAATACGATGTAAAACCGATCAAAGTATCCGAACAAAACCGACGAGTTTGGTTCGGATTCATTTTTAAAAAACAGTAAAAATCAAACCAAATCGAAAGAATCGAAGGTTCATTGGTTTGAATATTGGATTCACACCGAACTAAACCGGTCCAATTACAGCCCTAGATACTCCAAACCAAAAGCCTCCCCTAATGAATAAGAAAACCAGCCCAAGCTCTACTAAATGCTAAAAATCTCAAATATCACACTGGATGCTGTATTTGAACCGTTTGAATATATAAAGGTTGTTTTTCAAGTGTCGAACGATGTTGAAACTTTACAATTTTCATCTTTGTCAAAAGCTTTCCTCTTGAAAAGTGCATCAATTTTCTTATGTTTATGTTGTGAATTCGACAAAAAACTCATATCAATAACAAATTGATGTGTGTGATAAGCGTAACAAACAATTAATATATAGTAAGATAAAGATGATGATTCAATAATTCAAAGCAATAAACAACGGAAGAAAATCAACGGCAAGAGTTATTTAAGTAACAAACTTTGTTTTTTCTAATTTTACCCCCTTTAAATACTCACTAATTATTTTACAAGTGATGTATATTTGAAAATCAACCGGGGGCTTGAGAAACTCAAGGGCATGTAAAGAAATAGTTTTAGGCTTTGTTTGCGAGTTTAAAGGAGAGGGGAGGGAATGATTTTGAAGAAAAAAAAAAAGAAACAAGTGGAATGAATAGATAAGTTTGGGAGGAAAGTAGTTTGAAGGGTTATTTTTTCTTCATTACACAAAAACCCTCCCTATTTGGTGGAACTCAAACATTGTATTGGATGAAGGTTTGAAGGGGGTTTGGAGGGTTTATATGAATTCTTCAAATTTAATTAATGTTGTTATAATATTTTTAAATTCATAATATATTAATCATAAGTATTTATTTGTCAATTTCTATAAAAAAATACTTTCTCAAAAAATATAAAAAATTTCTCTAATTTTCTCATATATTTCCCTCCCTTCAAAGTCCTCCATCTTTCCAAACACACAAACAAACCCTTAGGCTCTTAGCTTACATCATAGTAATGTGGTGGACTAGGCTCTTGGTAATTTGGCTTGTGATTTGAATTGATGTAGCCAAGCAAATGCTATAATACTGATGATAATAAAAAATTTATCTCCTATTCAGTGATAGAGTCAGGAAAAAAATTTAGATGGGCCGCTAAAAAATCATAACATATAAATTGAATACATAAATTATATAAAGTTATATTTTTCTATTATATCTTTCTTCTTAATTTTTTTTTTGACTAAATATATACCATTATATAAAGAGAATATCCCTTTTGGTGTAACAATTTTATTGTCACTTTTGCCCTTCACCTTATTCAAATATTTGTATATATTTTTTTAAAAAGGAAATATTTGTATAGGTTGAAAAATACTAACTTTCACACAAAATTTTGTTTTCAGTTTATAATTTTTTTTTCTCTTTTATCTCTTTTAGCCTAGCATAGTTATCTCTTTTAGCCTAAGCAAATTCAAAGAAAATAGTTAGCCTAGCATAGTTATCTCTTTATCTCTTCCTGCGTATTTTCCTTCAGCCTGCTTTTTCTTCTTAGAAGTTAACCGCGAGTTTATAGTCTGTTTGCTAACGTGTGAAAAAATACAGATGTTCTATTTTGATTGGAAACAGCACCAACAGGACCTATCAGTATAGGACCTAAGTTTTGTCCTTAAATTCTTAATTAAAATAAATGTATAGTTTTTCAAAATAAAATTAAAGTTATATTATGGTAATATATTTTATATGATAACTATTTTCAAAGATATATTTCTTTTCTCTAATTTTGTCACAAAGATATATTTCATAAGATAACTTAGTAGTAA
Organism: Trifolium fragiferum; assembly: GCA_954870985.1. Classification (NCBI taxonomy): domain Eukaryota; kingdom Viridiplantae; phylum Streptophyta; class Magnoliopsida; order Fabales; family Fabaceae; genus Trifolium; species Trifolium fragiferum. Next base: position 9,025,412 of record OX940791.1, on the reverse strand, counting down.
AAGAAGACCAAAACATTACCTGATTATATTTCATATCTTATGAGAATGATAACTTTATGTGAGAATATGAAAATAAATCTCAGCCATCAAATTAAAATCAATGGTTAACATTAAAAATCATTAATGTGTTTTGTCCCTTATTGTTTCCATTTCCAATTAAAACTTCCAGAGCACCGTTATCATTTCTACTTACTCCAAACCAGTTTCCAAACCCAAAATTGCTCCTACTGACTTCGATTTTTACATTGCCTTCACTGAAGGTGACACCCAAATGGTTTCAATTGAAGAATCAAACCCATCTCAGTCATCGAATTTGATTTTTTTTTTTTTTAAATTTCTAAAAGAACAGTCTCGCAAGTTGCAACCAACAATTACCACGTTTCTAAAATAACGAAATCGATAAAACCCAACAAATTCCTTTATGTAATGCATTTTTGTTTTCAGCGAAAATGAAAATTTCAACATAAATCTTAATCTTAATTTTTAGAAACTTTTAGTTTAATAGTAATACTGGTGTTTACTGTTTAGGTTGAAAGAAGGTTTTTGGTTGCATAGGCAACGCGAGGGAAACATGTTGGGTGGGAAATCCATAGCTTGGTGAAGGTGGAGGTTGAAAGAAGGAGATAGAGATTAGAGAGATGAGAAAATTAAAAAGGCGTGGTGGACTGTGTTGGAGAAGATGTGAAGTCTATTTTGGGTTTGCAAAATTCTAAAAAGAAAGTTCATATGGGGAACTCATGACATGACTCCACGGAGATTTTTAATCTAAATGGTTGAGATTTATTCTCATATAAAGTTATCATTCTCATAATATATATATATATATATATATATATATATATATATATATAAAACATGAATTTTCTCTATTGGATTGCATGTCGATCAAGGATAATTTACTACGTGATATTGTTGGTTTGTATAAAGTGTGATTTTGATCTAGAGCGGGGTTGAATAGATCTCAGAGTTTTTGGGCACAAATATCCAGTTTTAAAAATGTTTAGACCATTCATGCTCCACCAAGAGCAAGACATATTTGGCGTACATGTAAAGGGTGTTTTCCAACGCATACTCGAATACAAGAAAAGTGTGTTTAATGTCCTTTGAATTGTTCAGTTTGTGAGCAAAACAATGAAGATGAATGGCATGTTTTGTTTACTTGTAATGATAGTGTTTAAGCTAGGCATTCCAGCGGTTTGGGGCATATTATCTTGCCCCAGTTGCAGCAGTTCCCGTTACCAAATGATGTGATTTTTTCAATTTGTCAACGTGAGCATAAAGACATGGCACGGCAGGTCTGTTTGCTATGTTGGTGTGGACTCTATGGAATAATAGAAATAATACAGTATGGAATGGTGCAAAAAATACAGGCCGAAACTTCTGTTTTAAAGCTCGATACCTTTGGGAGAAGTGGTCTATAGTACAGCACTGCCAACAGCTTCAAAGGACACGCGAAACTCAACAGCAGTAGCAGCAAGGATGGTTAAATCCACCAAGAGATTGGTACAAATGTAGTGTTGACGCGAGATTCCATACCGAGGCAAATAAAACTAGTGCGGGGTGGTGTTTACCGGACCATATTGCTGCCGTGTTTTGGTCTATACCCATAATGTTTTTGAGTCGGTACCTCTTTGTATTAATACTTTATTAAATAATGAAATGATATTTTTTTGGTAACAAAATAATGAAATGATATGAGTTTATGTTTGTCAAAAAAAATATTTAGATGATTATTGGAGCTATCAATGAATTTTATTTTGACGTAAATCAAGTTTCTCTACGCATAACTGTAGAAACTAATCTCTCAGGTCTTGTGTGACCTAAATGAGCGGCAAAATCTCCCTGAGAGTTTTGACGTCGCTGCTGCATTCCCAAGCCAATGATCGAACTCAAAACATGGTTAAGTTAGAAGAGGCTCTGCATCATCTCATTGAAGTGCTCTTGAATAACTATTAATGAATTTAAATTACAATAAGTATGATGATGTTAATTCGTCTAAAATATCACACCAATGAAAACTTTTGATGTGTGGAGCAAAAGGAACTACAACCACTAACAAGAGATTAAATAATAATAATTACAACGATAAAAACGATAATAGAGAGAGCACACGATAATTTGCTTACCTAGCTCGGTAAAACAAGGGGAGAGAACAACTCTTTGTTCTACTAGAATCAAAAAAGTTCTTTACAAAGAAATCTCAATTGGGTTACAATATGATTATACCAAGAGATACAATAACCTTTTGTCCAACCCTATGATTATACAAAGAGACAACTCCTCTTATTTCTCTCTAAAACCCTAGTCTTTGTGTTGCGGCAAATCCTTATTGCCCGGTACATCTTTGCTCTTTTATTTTTCTATCAATAAACAACCTCTATTTATAGAAAATTATATGTCTAATATTTTAAAGCAAATCTTTTAAAATAAAATCATATCACCCATTGATTTTTAAATATATCCAATTTAAAAACAAACAGAATTCAAGTCAAATATGCTCAAAAACTAATTTTCCACAAAATCAGCTAACTGTCAAAACACACACCCACGTTCTGCGCCTCACGCAAAGACCAAAATTGAAAACCAAAAACATACGCGCACGGGTGGCTGCACCTCGCGCAGTCCACAACTTCTTGAACTCAAATTCTAACTCTTAAATTTTCCTAATAAAGTGATACATCGGAAAATGCACTATTTATTTAGTTAAATTAATATAATATTTCAGTTATTTTTATTTCGATTCCGTAACTTTATATAATAAATCGTTATTAATTTCTAGTATTTTATTTTATCAGATAAAAATCATTCGAATTGAATAAAGGAGCTAAAATGGACCGAAAAGGAGCGAAACGGAACAAAAAGGACCACACAAGTGCAGCCCATGTGGACCACACCTGCGTGGCCCAACCAAACAAAGCCACACGGTCAATATGCATGCTCCACTTGCAAACAAAACATGCATCTCTGCATGTGAAGAAGAAGAAGAAACAAAATGAGGCTTTATGGTAATTCAAGCTGTCATTGAACAACACACCCAACATGATGTACGCCTCATTTTAATCTGCAAGAACAAGTCCCACATCGGAAAATAATACAAAAGCAACAGCGCTCAACACTTGCTAGTTTCAGGAATTATACAAGTCCCACATCGGTTATTTCATAGTATTTTCCAGTCTCAAACTAGTATAAATAAATCCTTGTTTCTTACATTTTACACACAACAACCAACTTGAAAAATAGTTGAAGACAGAATTGAAAACTAGACATTTGTCTTAAAAAGTTTTCTTCTCTTAGTTTAAAATTTTATTACGGTGTCCGTACTCTGACATTTTTAATTCAGGTTCTTATTTTATTGTCTTATTTATTTCTTGTCTTTATTTTTATGCTTTTAATTTTTGCTTTTATTTTTATTATGTCTTTTTATTTATTTGCTTATTTTATTTTTATGTCTTTAGTTTTAGTTATGTCTAGCTAATTTAATATTGCTAGGATGTGTAGATAGAAGCTAATAGGGGTTCGGTAGATAATTCGTGCGATTGTTTTTAACGAGTTTTCAAAAAGCAGTTTTTAATTTAACGATTATAATTTGTCACGAGAGTGAAAATTAATTAAAGTAAAAATCAATAGAGCGAGAGCGTGAGACTTTTACTAGATAGTAAAAACTGAACATTAATTTTAATCAGCAACGAGAGTTGGGTTTAGAGTTAATTAAATTATATTGTTTTTCAAAAAATATTTTATTAGCGGGTGTGAGGACGAGAGTTAAGCACCACCTTTATAATTTATAATACTAGTCAAGATTTGCGAGAGCTGAGATTAGTGTTTTTAAAACAATATAGTTTCGAAAACTAAATATTTTATCTAGCACGATTTAAATACTGAACCCTCTGAAGCAACTAAAAGCACATCCTAGTAGTACTTATTCCAATTTAATTTAAAAATCCTAAAAAAAAAATATATTTTATAATTTAAATCCCTTTAATTAAAACATTAAGCCTTAGATTTACACAGTAGCATTAGATAACGGTAGATCGACTGTTGGTCCTTTGGGTTCGATATCTTTTTAAAACTACGCGACAAGACTGTATACTTGCAGTCACGTTTTCGTCGCACCAAGTTTTTGGCGCCGCTGCCGGGGACCAATTTAGTCGATATCGTAACTCCAGTGTTACACCGTAGAGACTAAGGCAATTTTATTTTTATTGTATGCCAAGTACTCGCTCTCGAGGCGAAGAAATTGAACAACCCGTTAACGAACCAGAACGTTTTTTAAGACGCAGAAATTTAGAAAATCAAATTAGAAATATTCAAACCAAATTAGAAAATCTCGTAATCGAAGATCCTCCTATTTTAGAAACGATTATAGAAATGGCTGAATTACCTCAAAATCGCCCACTCTCGTCTTATGCTATCCCTTCGCAAGAGGAACCCCATAATAGCATCGCTGCTCCTGCTATTGAAGCAAACAATTTCGAGATTAAACCTTCGTTGTTATCAGCAATACAACAAAATCAATTCTCTGGAAACCCCACGGACGACCCTAACCTACATTTATCCATATTTCTGCAATATGCGGATACAATCAAAGCAAATGGTGTCAGTCCCGAAGCTATAAGACTTCGTTTATTCCCTTTCTCGTTAAGAGATAGAGCTTGGCTCCAGTCCCTACCATCCAACTCAGTTACCTCATGGGATGAGTTGAAGAAAGTCTTTTTAGCCAGATATTTCCCACCTAGCAAAACTGCTATGCTAAGAGCCCAAATTAATGGGTTTAAACAAAAAGACAACGAGTCTCTTTTCGAAGCATGGGAAAGATACAAAGACATGATTAGGCTATGCCCACATCACGGACTCGAAGAATCATTGATTATCCACACCTTCTACAATGGTCTCTTGTATAACACAAGAATGACCATAGACGCCGCTGCTGGTGGCGCACTGATGGATAAACCTTACAATGAAGCCCACAAATTGATCGAGAGCATGGCCCAAAACCATTACCAATGGGGAAACGAGAGAACAACTGTAGAGAAACCTCAAACGAAAGGCGGTATGTACGAAGTAAGCGAGCTTGACCTTGCTAAAGCCAAACTTGAAGCCTTGACTCAAAAGATGGAGAGTATGACCACAACACTTGCAGCCACCGTGGCTGCAACAATTTCAAACTGTGAACTGTGTGGAATTCAAGGGCACGCTGTCGCTGAATGTCAACTCTTGACGGAAGCTTCCCTAGACCAAGTAAACTACACTCAAGGAAACCCTTACAACCAAGGTCTGAGGAACCATCCATACCTTTCGTACAAAAGCAACAACGCTCTATATGCACCTGGCCAAGCACCTACTTCTAGACCACCAGGATTCCAAAAGCCTGCCTACCCTGCTCAAAATGCTCCTAGGAAATCTAACCTTGAATTAATGATGGAAGCCTTCATAGCTTCTCAGGCTCAAACCAACAAGGATGTCCTTAATCAAAACATACACACTAGTGAGCAAATTAAGCAATTAACAAGCAAATTAGATATCCTAGCCACACACAATAAAATGCTTGAAACTCAAATTTCACAAGTAGCCCAACAACAAGCATCTACCTCTGCACCTGCAGGAACATTTCCTGGACAACCACAGCAAAATCCGAGAGGACAAGCCAATGCTGTTATATTGAGAAGTGGAAAACAACTAGATGAACCAACAAGTTCAAAACCCACCAGCCCAGCCATGCAACAAGGTTCTAATAAACCAACCGAGGAGAGTGAACTAAAAGAAAAGGAGGATAGTGGAGAGGAAACCGAAGAGAAAAAGAAACCTTACATTCCTCCCCCACCATATAAACCACCCATCCCGTATCCTCAAAGATTAGTACAATCCAAAAACGTAGGGCAGTTTAAGAAATTTGTAGAGCTTCTAAAAAAACTAAACATCACAATACCTTTTATGGAAGCTATCACACAAATGCCCTCGTACGCTAAGTTTCTTAAAGATATCTTGACTAATAAGAAAAGGATCGAGGATGATGAGACTGTCATGCTCACTGCCGAGTGTAGCGCCATATTACAAAACGAAATGCCCCCTAAGTTAAAAGACCCAGGAAGTTTCTCCATACCCTGTGTCATTGGAAAGTATGTAATAGATAGAGCCTTATGTGATTTAGGAGCCAGTATCAGTTTAATGCCCGTAGCCTTATGTGAAAAACTGAAAATGGGAGAATTAAGACCAACAAAAATGTCCGTACAATTTGCTGACCGTTCTGTCAAATACCCTCTAGGTATTTTAGAAAATGTGCCAGTATGTGTAGGTCAATTCTTTATCCCAACCGATTTCATAGTTATGGACATAAGAGAAGATTCCAATACACCTATCCTTTTAGGGAGGCCATTCCTAGCAACTGCCGGTGCCATAATAGATGTAAAGAGAGGAAAGCTCACTTTTGAGGTGGGTGAAGAAAAAGTTGAATTTATTTTAACTCAATTCATGAAAGCACCAGCCATAGACGATGAATGCTACATGCTAGACATCATCGAAGAATGTAGAAAAGAAGTGGAGAGGGATCAATCTGAGTATTTTGAAATTCTAAAAACTTCCATTCCTCAAACTCAACCAGTTGATGAAGTTAACCTAGCTGAAAGTTTAGAAACTACGCCAGAACCTACACCCCTCCCTGAAAAACCAACTCTGGAACTCAAAGCCCTACCCGAAAATTTAAGATATGAATTCCTAGATAAAGACCTCGAACGACCAATAATAGTCAGTGCAGACCTAGGAAAGCTAGAAACTGAAAAACTTCTAAACATTCTAAGAAAATACCCAACTGCCTTAGGGTATAACATCACTGACCTAAAAGGAATTAGTCCTTCGATATGTATGCATCGTATTATGCTAGAGGAAGACGGTAAAACCTCTAGAGAACCCCAAAGAAGGATCAATCCAGTTCTAAGTGAGGTAGTTAAGAAAGAAGTGCAAAAGCTTCTAGAAGTAGGAATCATATACCCGATATCCGATAGTAAATGGGTCAGCCCAGTACATGTCGTACCAAAGAAAGGAGGAGTTACAGTTGTAACCAATGCAAAAGGCGAATCTATAGCACAAAGAGTTGTAACTGGCCATCGAATGTGCATAGATTATAGGAAACTAAACAAAGCCACTCGAAAAGACCATTTTCCTCTACCCTTTATTGATCAAATGCTCGAGCGATTGGCTAAACATTCATATTTTTGCTACCTAGATGGTTATTCAGGATTCTTCCAAATCCCTATTCATCCTGATGACCAAGAGAAAACCACTTTCACATGTCCCTATGGAACTTTTGCTTACCGACGAATGCCCTTTGGACTATGCAATGCTCCCGCAACTTTTCAGAGATGCATGATGGCGATCTTCGCAGATTTTATAAATGACATCATGGAAGTCTTCATGGATGATTTCTCTGTTTGTGGGCAAAGCTATGAAAGTTGTCTGTCGAACCTAGAGAAAGTACTTGAAAGATGTGTAAAAGTAAATCTTGTGCTTAATTGGGAAAAGTGCCACTTTATGGTCCGACAAGGAATAGTTCTTGGACACGTAGTGTCCGAAAAGGGGATTGAAGTAGATAAAGCTAAAATTCAAGTCATAGAAAACCTTCCACCCCCAAAAACCGTAAGAGAAGTACGCAGTTTCTTAGGACATGCCGGTTTCTACCGACGATTCATTAAAGACTTCTCTAAAATCACCAAGCCTCTGACTGGCTTATTAATGAAAGATGTTGAGTTTATCTTTGACGATGGATGCTTAAAAGCGTTCGAACAATTAAAAACAGCTCTTATATCCGCACCAATTATCAAACCACCTGATTGGAGCCTACCCTTTGAAATCATGTGTGACGCTAGTGATTACGCTATAGGAGCAGTTCTAGGACAAAGAAAAGATAAGAAACTTCATGTGATCTATTACGCAAGTAGAACCCTAGACCCTGCGCAAATGAACTACGCTACCACTGAAAAAGAACTCCTAGCAGTCGTATTTGCTGTGGATAAGTTTCGATCTTACCTAATAGGATCTAAAATAATTGTTTACACTGACCATGCCGCTATTAGGTACCTATTAAATAAGAAGGACGCTAAACCTAGGCTTCTAAGATGGATCCTACTCTTACAAGAATTCGACCTAGTGATCCTAGACAAAAAAGGAACTGAAAATGTAGTAACCGATCACCTATCTAGGATAGAAGGCATTGAGCCTGAGTCAATACCCATCAATGATGAATTCCCTTATGAACGACTCATGGCTCAGTTGGAAACTATCTCAGCTAAACTATCCTTGAAAGAATCCAATACCATACAACTAAAGGAAGAAGTCTGCTCCGCCAAAAACACTTTACCATGGTATGCTGACTTCGTAAACTATTTATCAGCAAGAGCCCTTCCACCAGGTTTAACTTATCAACAAAAGAAGAAATTCTTCCATGAGCTTAAAAACTATTATTGGGATGAACCCTTACTCTTTAGAAGAGGCCCCGACGGAATCTTTCGTCGTTGTCTCCCTGAAGAAGAAATGGAAGATATAATTTCCCAATGCCATTCTGCCCCCTATGGAGGGCATGCTAGCACTACAAAGACATGTGCCAAGATTTTACAAGCTGGTTTCTTTTGGCCTACCCTATGGAAAGATGTCCACATCGCTGTTAAAAATTGCGATCGATGCCAACGCATCGGCAACATATCTAGACGCGATGAGATGCCACAAAAAGGAATTTTAGAGGTAGAGATCTTTGATGTGTGGGGAATAGATTTCATGGGACCATTCCCATCTTCTGGTGGAAATAAATATATACTTGTCGCTGTCGACTATGTTTCTAAATGGATTGAAGCTATATCTTCCCCTACTAATGACACACAAGTAGTAATTAGAATGTTTAAAAATATAATCTTCCCTAGATTCGGTACACCCCGCCTCGTCATTAGTGACGGTGGCTCCCATTTCATATCTAAAATCTTTGAAAAATTATTAATTAAATATGGGATAAAACACCGAATAGCAACCCCTTACCACCCACAAACTAGTGGGCAAGTAGAAGTTTCAAATAGAGAAATTAAAAGAATTTTAGAAAAAACAGTTGCTACTAGGAAAGATTGGTCATATAAACTCCCCGAGGCTTTGTGGGCCTATAGGACAGCATTTAAAACCCCTATAGGAACTACACCGTTTAATCTAGTGTATGGAAAATCGTGCCACCTGCCAATAGAACTAGAACATAAAGCTTTTTGGGCTATCAAGGCACTAAATATGGATTACAAAGCAGCGGGCGAGAAAAGAATTCTTGATCTTCACGAACTAGAAGAGCTCCGAATGAACGCTTATGAGAATGCTAAAATTTATAAGGAAAGAACACAAAAATGGCATAATAAGCGCATACTTAAAAAAGAATTCAAAATAGGAGAATTAGTGCTTCTTTTTAATTCTAGACTTAAACTTTTCCCTGGAAATCTCCGTTCCCGTCGGTCCGGTCCTTTCGAAATTACTAAAGTCTTTCAAAATGGCGCTTTTGAAATCAAAAATAAATTGAATGAAACTTTTACTGTTAATGGACAGCGCCTTAAGCACTATTTCTGCCCCACTGATTCAGATTACTACTCTAAGTTACAGTTACATGAAATACAACCTAAAACTTAGATTTTAATCTAGGACAGTCGAGCTACCGACGTTAAACGAAGCGCTGCATGGGAGGCAACCCATGATTTTTATTTTACTTTTTGTTTTTATTCTCTTTTTGATTTTTCTTTTAAAACGGAAATTTATTATGACTATTACTAACTCGTATGACTGCTTACTTGAATTATCAGATCCTAATATAGTAAAAGAAAAAAAAAAAAAAAAAGTGAAATGGCGTATCACGATAGCATGCTCGTTCGTTTCGGTAGCAATATCCAGAGAATGCGTTTCGAAGAGCTTTTCGAGAGAGAAATGTCGTTTCAGATTTACCCAGAGACTAGAACAATGGGGGCACTAGGCGTTACTGAGAGTGTCAGATTCATGATCAACCAGTTGGGATGGGATAACCTAGACCTTACTAGCTTGCCTACCTATCGTAACCTTACACTGGAATTTCTGAGCTCTTTCAAATATGACCCTGACTATGGATATTCTATCCATAAAGGACTTGCTAAGTTTAGGCTTTTTGGGATTCCCCACCGCTTTAGCCATCAAGGTTTAGCTGAGCTTTTGTCTGCACCCTCTAGCCCAGATGCTGTGACCCAAATTCAGGAGGATGAATTCATGAATTATGAGCTGCAAAACTTTTGGGGAAGTATCTCTGCGGACCCTAACTGTGAACCTGAGGATAGAGTTAGCACCCAGATCCATAACCCGGCTATCAGATATTTCCACATGATCCTTGCTCACACCATCTTTGCAAAACCAGAATATGATACCTCTGTTTCTAAAGAAGAATTATTCATAATATTTTGTGCTTCCCAGGGTCGCCCTGTTAACATTGCAACTTTCATGCTAGCCAACCTTGATAAGCTCTCTAAGAACATGAATCGCAGTATCATCATAGGCGGTTTCGTTACCGTCCTAGCTAAAAAGATAGGTCTCCAAACCCACCTTGACCGGATTGTACCATTTGGAGCACCCTATGCTAGTGGCTTTCGATATATGGATGTCATATTTTGCTTTAACCGTCACCTCATAGGTAATCTAGGACCTGGCCCTTATCAACTGCTTGTTAATCATATACCTGTCCACGACTTGACCTTGCCAAATCCTGACAGAACAAATTTGCACGATAAGAAAAATTGGCTATATGACTTAGAAGAAGAAGCTGAAAACGATCCTGAGACCCCCCCATTTTACTATACACCTGGATCGTTATCACCTATCCAGCCTGCTGAGTCCACCACATCTCCACCCCTGGTTGATCATACTGCTGCCATAGCTGACTTGCAAACGAAGTTAGAGACGTTGCGCGAAGATTTTACCAACTTCATGGATATTGTCGTTCAGCAGTCAGAAAACTTTTTCAACGAGTTAGCCGCCTTTAAGAAGGCTTTCGATCAAAGTGGCTAATTGTCATATTCATTTTACCGCAATTTTCTTCTTCGCCCAATCATTGAGGACTATGCTTTAAATAAGTTTGGGGGAGAAGAGGATTATTTATTTTCCTGCTTTTGACTACGATATTTGCTTTATTTCGCATACTTTGGTTTGAATTTCGCATACTTTGGTTTGAATTACAATTTCTATTTCCGTTAAATTTTTCTTTTCAATTTACGCTATAAAATTAAATTAGTATTTATTATATGCTTTTATTAGTATTTATTATTGTCCTGCTATATGTTTCTCTATCAATCTATTTATCAGTATCATAGACATGCAATTACATATATCAATTTTTGTGGTCAGAATATATTCAATGATGCATCTTATCATATTTTTCTCAACACCTCACCATGCAAACAATTGAATTAAAAGTTGGTGGGACCATGTGTCAGTAGAGTTATGCTTTCTAATGGTTATAAATTCATGCATACTCTTTCAATAAATCATCAAACAAACTCTCATATATTTTTCTACTTTTTAAAAAATTTTCATAAAGCATTCATATCTCTTTATATCAAAAATAGCTTATGAAATAATATTTAGAAGAGGAACTAAGCAATTTCAAAATTATGAGGAGTTGAGGATAAGAGAAATCCTAGCAACAAGGTATGCAGACAAACTTATTTTAAGAGAATTAGGATTGCTAGATAGCGTAAATTACATGCTTAATAATCTAAATTTAAATTATCTCTTATCTCAGAAAAATCCTGTTTATGCTCAGCTAACTCTAGAATTTCTTAGCTCTTTAATTGTTACTACCATGCCTGATACTAAGAGTTCTAATGACACTATTTATTCTCGAATGTTTGATGTTGCGAAATTTAGAAAATTTAGCTCATATTCCAACTCGCCTAATTGATGAAGAAATGGTTAGGAGCATGAATATAGCAAGGCTACGAAACGATGAAAGATATAATTTAAAGATTAAAAGCCACGTCTTTGAGGGAATCATTCTCCCTAACCCAAGGCGAACGAATATACGTAATGATTATAATTTTTGCTATAATATTGATCCTTTGACTATTAGAGCCCCCACGCACATTTCTCTAAATGTTGCCGCTGGTGGGGGCGCCAACACTGTTCCACCTGCACACACTGCACTTTTGCAGGTAGTTCAACAACGTCATACAAGAGCTAGGCTGTTTGAGGCTCCAGTTCAACAACTTTCAGAATTATAAGCAGCCTCCCCCGTTATTTTTCACACCATTCCAGGTTCTACACTCCAATTCTTCTCTTGAGTCACAACAGTGAGGATACTGTTGGATTTAAGTTTAGGGGAGGAGTTTTACCGTTTTCATTTATTTTCAGTTATTTCAATTTCTATTAGTTTAATTTCCCTTTCGCATAATAAAAAAATAAAAAAAATTAATTAAATTTATAGTCATTCTCTAGTCTTTTCAAAATTTTCCTTTTCTTGAGCCAATTTAAAATTTTTTCTGAAGATTTAGCATAAACGATTCACTTTGAAAGTATATAGGTTAAGAAAAGACAAGAGGCTAAGTTAAGAAAATTAGGAAATTTTTTTAACAAAATCGGTATTTTTCCAACACCCAGAAATCTCCCTAGTATAGATATCAACTTGAATAACTGTTGTGCCAAAATCTTCTGATTTAAATTTGTGGATTCCTTAAGTAGTTTATCTATCCAGTCGGACACCATCTATAAAGTCACACATTAAGTAGGTAAGTCGATGAATATAAGCGAATCATCTAAAAAAACAAAGAGAAAGAAAGTAAAAGGTCATACTGTGGTAATACGGTTAAACCTTAAGAAAAAAAAATATATGAATAATGCTTTATGAAGTGATACAAAAAATTTGTGCACATCAAGCTTTATTGCAAAAAGAAAAGAATGAATGATGACGCTAACCGGCTTTCTTACCATCTGTGTGACATAGATAAAAGGTCTTAATGTGACTGTCTAGAATGAAAAAGGATAAAACAAAGGAGAAGATTTAGATTTTAGTACAACGGGTTGATTCAAATTCGGTATTTATAGAGGGAGAACTTTGTGTGTAGTTGAAATACCCTTCTTGATTGAATAAGCACCTAATTAATTAATCTTAGCCGATTTGAATTTCTGACCGCGTATGAGTATTTGTGATGATGTTTGTCTCTGAGTCTGTCCATGTAAATTGCTTCGCATTTTAAAATGTTTCTATATGCAAGCTAAATTGCTTGAGGACAAGCAATGGTTCAAGTTTAGGGGAGTTTGATACACCGGAAAATGCACTATTTATTTAGTTAAATTAATATAATATTTCAGTTATTTTTATTTCGATTCCGTAACTTTATATAATAAATCGTTATTAATTTCTAGTATTTTATTTTATCAGATAAAAATCATTCGAATTGAATAAAGGAGCTAAAATGGACCGAAAAGGAGCGAAACGGAACAAAAAGGACCACACAAGTGCAGCCCATGTGGACCACACCTGCGTGGCCCAACCAAACAAAGCCACACGGTCAATATGCATGCTCCACTTGCAAACAAAACATGCATCTCTGCATGTGAAGGAGAAGAAGAAGAAACAAAATGAGGCTTGATGGTAATTCAAGTTGTCATTGAACAACACACCCAACATGATGTACGCCTCATTTTAATCTGCAAGAACAAGTCCCACATCGGAAAATAATACAAAAGCAACAGCGCTCAACACTTGCTAGTTTCAGGAATTATACAAGTCCCACATCGGTTATTTCATAGTATTTTCCAGTCTCAAACTAGTATAAATAAATCCTTGTTTCTTACATTTTACACACAACAACCAACTTGAAAAATAGTTGAAGAGAGAATTGAAAACTAGACCTTTGTCTTAAAAAGTTTTCTTCTCTTAGTTTAAAATTTTATTCCGGTGTCCGTACTCTGGCCTTTTTAATTCAGGTTCTTATTTTATTGTCTTATTTATTTCTTGTCTTTATTTTTATGCTTTTAATTTTTGCTTTTATTTTTATTATGTCTTTTTATTTATTTGCTTATTTTATTTTTATGTCTTTAGTTTTAGTTATGTCTAGCTAATTTAATATTGCTAGGATGTGTAGATAGAAGCTAATAGGGGTTCGGTAGATAATTCGTGCGATTGTTTTTAACGAGTTTTCAAAAAGCAGTTTTTAATTTAACGATTATAATTTGTCACGAGAGTGAAAATTAATTAAAGTAAAAATCAATAGAGCGAGAGCGTGAGAGTTTTACTAGATAGTAAAAACTGAACATTAATTTTAATCAGCAACGAGAGTTGGGTTTAGAGTTAATTAAAGGGTTAATAGGTGTTTACCCCCCTGCTAAGGGGGCGTGTTTTGCATTACCCCCTGCTAAAAATTCCTTAAAGATTCCCCCCTTGCAAAATTTTTTATTTTGGATTCCCCCCCTAATCTCACATGTTGTCAGCTGACTGGGACTGAATCTCCATGTGGCGCATTGAATCTCCACTTGTCACTGCCACGTGGAATTTGTTTACTTAAAAAAATTTTTTAATGCCACCTCAATTAAATTGAAAATTCTGAAACTCTTTTATTTTTTAATTGACTTAATAAATAATTAAAAAAGAAAATGAATTTAGGTTTATAAAAAACCTGTTTTGCGATCATCTTCTCCATCGCACCTCACTCTTGACCTTGAAATTTCGATCTTCATTGCTCTTCATTGTAATGCTCCCTTCTCTCCATCGCTCTTCCTCTTTTCTGTTTCTGTTTGGGATTAGGGTTTTTCAATGGTGTGTTTATCTCCTTACTAACCAAATTATTTTTTGTTTTGAGATTAAGGTTTATCAAAATGGCAGGCAACAGGGGTTCTTCTTCATACGCTAAGTTGGATAGTTGTGATTTTTTAGTTTGGGATGATGAACTTGATGAAGTGGAAGCTGCAAATCCAAGAGGAAGGTCTGCTACCAGATGCAAAAACTGTGAACTCATGAAGGAATTTGCGAAGGAGTTTGCAAGGGAGTTTGGTAGGGAAATTGGGAAGGAAATTGGGAAGAGGTTTAGTCAAGTTTTATTGGCTTTGATGATGATGTGTGTTCTGTTGTTTGCAATGTTAGTGAAGTCAATGTAATAGCATTATGATTAATGCATTAAGTTTGTTAGATTATGAGTCATGCATTTAGTTTCTTAGTTTATGAGTACTGCATCTAGTTTATGAGCCCTGCATTTTGTAACAAGGATTATGAATCCTGTAATTTAGGTTTTGAACTCAGTGTTGTATCACAACTTTATCAATGAATGAAATGGTTTCCATATCTGTTTATGTTAATTTTGTTCTATAAATTTTGTTCTGTTAAAATTCATTAAGGATTACAAAACAAAACAAGGAAATATTGTGCATAATACTAGTCATAACAAAACAAGCACATACTAGTCATAATATTGAAGCACATATTGTGCATAATATTCATTACAAAACAAGCACTCATTGTGCATACTAGTCATCACAAAATAAGCACTAAATTGTGCATAATAGTCATTACAAAATAAGCACATTAGTGCATAACAGTCAACTAATCAAAATAAGCACATATATTGTGCATAAAATTCATTACATCAAAACATTGAAAACAAACACAAAACAGACAGTCAAGTTTTGTTGGTAAGATTTTTCCAAGACTTCATTGCTCTAACACAAGTTCCAAGCTTAGCATTTTCACTTTCAACCACTTCCTCAATCACAATAGGTTGCTTTTTACTGGACCCCTCACCAGTTATTGGTTTGCTTAAGCTATTCATTTTAATCCTTTCACTACTTCTCCTCTGCTTGCCATGGTACAAATTGACAGTTTTGAGCTTCTTTTGACTTGGTTCTGAGTCCAACACTTCTGGAACTGAGGCCATTACTTCATCACTAATTTCATCAAATAAATCTTGACTTGCAGCAACATTTGCTTGAGTTGCAGCAACATCTTCAAGTACAGGTGCATTTTGAGTTACATCAAGAGTATCAGGAGCAGGTTCAGGCACAGGTGCAGCAGATGCAGGTTCAGCAATACCAGGTGCAGGTTCAGCAATAACAGGTGCAGCAGGTGCAAGTACATTGCCATTAACAGGTGCATTTGCATTTTGATTAACAGCTGCAGCAGTTGGATTAACAGGTGCAGCAGGCTGCTTCCCCTTTCTCTGCATAAAAAAAACAGAAATTAATATTGTATATGCAACAGCTCTAAGAATTGAAGAATTTAAAAGTGAAGGTATTGTTACCTTTCTCTTCAAAGCATTTGGGTCCTGGTTATTGCTCTTGCATGACATCACAGTATGCCCAGCAATTCCACACTTAGTGCAATGTTTTTTTCCCCTTCTAGGCTTCCTAACCCCATTCTCATCAAATTGTCTGATCCTCAATTTTTTAGGTCTACCAGGAGGCCTTTTATACATAGGTGGTTGTATCTCTTCAACACCATCAGCAGGTTCAGGCCACATGTCAACACCATTTATAGCACTGATTGCAAACCCATAACATGCAGCATATTTTTCTCTTGAATAGTATTCATGCACATAATCTATTGGGTTTTTGCCACCATAGCATATTGCTGAAACAGCATGCCTACATGGTATACCTACCAAATCCCAAAAATTGCAACTACATGTTCCCTTTGCAATGTTAACTTTAAATTGTTGTCCATTATATTCATGTGCTACCTGAAATTCTTCACCTATAACCCAAGTTGTTTCCCAATGGCCAGTCATACTAACCTCTTTCTCTAACCTCCCTTGAGGAATTGGCATAATTCTATGTGGCCAATTAGCTAACTTATTAACAGAAGCAGAAGTTCTATTCATTAAATAGTTTCTAATCCATTCACAAAGGGTTAAAATGGGTTTGTCTCTAGCTACTAAAATGGTGGCATTAAAAGATTCAGACAAGTTGTTCATCAAAACATCACATTTAGAGTAGAAGTTAAAGTTATGCTTACACCATAATTTAGTTGGCACAGCCATGAGCCAGTCCCATGCCCTCTTATCAATCACTTTCAACTCATTCATTTTTGCTTGCCATGCTTGAAAATATGTAGCTTTTGCAGCCCCCATCATCAGATCCCTTATCAATGTGCCTCCACCAAACTTTTTCTTGAAATTAGCATAGAGATGTCTGAGGCAAAGTCTGTGCTCTACTCTCTCAAACATCTCTTCAAATACAGCAACCAAACCCTACACAAACTCAAAAAACAATACACATCACAACTAAATTTTAACAGAATGTGCAAATTGAAATCAAAATGAAAATCAAGACATATATTGTTGCATACCTTTTGTTGATCTGAGATAAAAACAAATCTATTTTCTTGTCCAATATCTTCCATTAACAGTTGAAGAAACCACCTCCAGCTCTCAGTAGTCTCAGTTTCCACAACCCCAAAGGCCAATGGAAAATACTGATCATTTGGGTCCCTTCCTACAGCTATCAACAACTGCCCTCCATACTTAGTTTTCAAGTGACAGCCATCAACACCAATAAAGGGTCTACATCCATGGATGAAACCCTTTGTGCTACCCTCAAAACAAAAATAAAATGAGCCAAATCTAGGGGGAAGTGTAGGAATGGGTCTCTCAACACCAATTTTAACAGTATTTCCCTTGCACACATTTGTCAACTCAGCTGCATATCCCCTTAAAAGACTATACTGTCTTTTAGAATCTCCTTCAATGATATCAGTGGCATATTGCTTGGCTTTCCAAGCTGTGCTGATAGTAATCCCTAATCCAAAGTGTGTCCTCATGTGTTGTTGTATATCTTTAAGCCTCACTTTTGCAAATGTTTGCATTAAGTTCACAACCTCTTTTGACACCCACTTTGAGTTAGCTGTTTTGCAATGCAAAGTCTTAATACATGTGTGGGTCATGTGCTTCTCATCTGTCTTTATTGCATAAGTATGAGTTTGGCCCACCCTAGAGCACAAAATACGAAAACCACATTTTCTTTCACACTCAACCCTTACCCTATAACTCTCATTTTTAACCCATGTGACAGGTAGACCCTTTAATGATGACCAATCACGTACAGCCTCTCTAAAGTCATTAAGAGAATTAAACTCCAACCCATATTTCCATTTATACCCCTTGTGCATATGCTCTTTTCTATATCTTTCATATCTAGGACCCCTTTCCTCATCAGAATTATCAGGGTCAGAGCTAGCTAGTTCTTCACTCTCATATGCTTCATGTTCAAAATTATTATTAGTAGCACCAACAGTTCCAAGAACCATTTTCATGTTATTTTCAAATGTGTTGTCCTCTAGAGGATCATCTGCAAATCCATCATCAAGGCCTACACCTCTCTCATCCTCACTGTCATTGAAATTTAACCCCTCATCATCCTCAATCTCATAATCACTGTCTAGGCTATCATCACTCTCAGCATGCTAATGCTCTACATATATTTGGGCTTCAGCTTCACCATCACCAATATAACAAGCAACAGCATAATAATCATCATCAGCATTCAATTTAACATACCCTTCATCACCATCCATACATCTTCTATAAACTTCAAAACTACCCTTTTCATAACCCCAACCCATAATTAAACTATGCACATGAGATTTAGTCCAATTATCCATTATTTCCCCATTCACAACTGTTTGTTTCCCACCTCTGTAAAACACTTTATAGTTTTCTTTCACAAACTCACCTCCATGGTTAAAAACAATAGAGAATGAATTGGGAATGCTGTAAATAAAAAAATGAATTTTTTTAGCATGAGACACGTGTCAATATCCCCTTTAACCCCCACACACACAAACATGGGTAGCATACACACAATCCAAACTATACACAGTACCAAACAAACAACAAAGAAACAGTCAAAAATTCATTGGGTTCTTCAAGAATCTGTCCCTACCACAACAGAAGAGAATCTAACATGTGCTAAAGGCTTACAACTTGCAGAGTAAAGTATAAAAATCATGCTTTTTGCGAAAATAGAAACTTACCTGTCAGAACCCGTTTTACTTACATCTTTCTTCAACTCCGGCGTCGGAATAGCATTTGCCTTGCTCGCAATCTTCTTCTCCGTCGCGTTTCTTGTAGTCGTCTTTGTCTTCTTCTTCTTCTTCATAGTTCGACCTTTGTTCTTCATTTTTTCACCGTTTCAGCTCAGCTAGGGCAAAACGATTTGAATGAAAGGGGGTGAAAGCAAAATGTCACGTTTAAACTTCTATTTTAACTTTAACTCCTTTTTTTATTTTTTTTTATATTCCTAATTTCTTTTTTTCATATAATATAGTTTAAGAAAATTAAAACAAAGTTTTAGAATTTTTAATTGAGGTGGCATTAAAAAAAAAATTAAGTAAACAAATTCCACGTGGCAGTGACAAGTGGAGATTCAATGCGCCACGTGGAGATTCAGTCCCAGTCAGCTGACAGCATGTGAGATTAGGGGGGGAATCCAAAATAAAAAATTTTGCAAGGGGGGAATCTTTAAGGAATTTTTAGCAGGGGGGTAACGCAAAACACACCCCCTTAGCAGGGGGTTAAACACCTATTAACCCTTAATTAAATTATATTGTTTTTCAAAAAATATTTTATTAGCGGGTGTGAGGACGAGAGTTAAGCACCACCTTTATAATTTATAATACTAGTCAAGATTTGCGAGAGCTGAGATTAGTGTTTTTAAAACAATATAGTTTCGAAAACTAAATATTTTATCTAGCACGATTTAAATACTGAACCCTCTGAAGCAACTAAAAGCACATCCTAGTAGTACTTATTCCAATTTAATTTAAAAATCCTAAAAAAAAAAAATATATTTTATAATTTAAATCCCTTTAATTAAAACATTAAGCCTTAGATTTACACAGTAGCATTAGATAACGGTAGATCGACTGTTGGTCCTTTGGGTTCGATATCTTTTTAAAACTACGCGACAAGACTGTATACTTGTAGTCACGTTGTCGTCGCACCATAAAGCCAAAAAAAATTAGTATTTCTAGGCCAAGATTAGAAGCCACCAATGGAATCCAAATCCATATCATTATTACATATTTATCCAAATATATTTGGTAGGACTGATGACTTAGACTTGATTAATTATATGAATTTGATTTGCAAAGGTTTGTTTGTTAGGAAATAACAACACTAAAGAAGAAAAATAAACACAATCACAACATAAGAATATAATGTGGAAATTCCAAATCGGAGAAAAAAACCACAACCGTTGTCTAAACAGACAACCAAAATTTTTACAACACATAGACTTCTCTCACTCTCACCCCAATACAACCACACTCTCACAAAGCAAATATTTAAACTAAGAGTCAGATATAAGCTTAAAGTGCTACTGACTGGTGCAATTACAAACAAAGAACTTAGGCCTATTATATAGCTTTGGTTTTCCTCTTGCTTCACCATTCTAAGCGATGTGGGACTTCTCCAATAGCTATTTTTAACCTCCTTCTTTATTTAAGAAACTAGGCGATGTTGTACTTGACAATCAACCCCAACAATCTCCACCTTGATTGCAAGAGTTCCATCTTCCGCTTCCATTGTCTATACCGACAATCATACTCCACCATAAAAGTATACTCCACTTGGAACTAAACCATCCCAAGAATTTTCTTCACTTGGAACTAAACCGTCTTAATAATTTCATGTCGAAACCTGCTGAAAAGAATATGGTGCAACTCCCATATTGGCTTTCAGGAAGTTCTTCAGCCATCGACATATCTCACCACACACCTTGCATCAAAGCCAACCAATGCCCGTGTGTTGTTTTGAATCCGCTAGCAATAAGGACACACTTTATCTTCTAGATAAGATCACAATTATCTCCCAAAACAAGGGAGACATTGCTAGCACTTGTCTCAGAGTCTTTTTCATATACTGTTCCACCTGGACAATTTCTCTTTAAATGCCCAGACCTTCCACACTTCCAACACGGCAGATTCTTTGCATGGATCTTCTTCCCATTAGCCCCATTTCTAGTTAGCAACATTGAATTTGATGAAGTGCTTTCTTCAGAAATAATTTTAGTTGCAACTTCTTCAAAATTCAATTTTTCCTTCCCATACATCAAAACAGGTTTGAGATGAACATAAGAAGGTGGAAGGGACCAAATGAGCCTTAACGCCTTATCCTCATCATCAATCTCAACTTTAATAGATTCTAACTCAGAAACTATATTATTCAAAGTACTAAGATGATCAGAGATTTTTGTACCTTCATCCATGCGCAAATTGTGGAATTGCTTCTTTAGCAGCAACCGATTTGAGATGTCCTTTGCCTGATACAACCCTTCAAGCCTTTCCCAGAGTTCCTTGGCTGATGACAAATTCTGCACATTCGCAAGAACATTCTTTGACAAACACAAGCGAATTGCACTTGCAGCTCTCAAATCTAGTTCCTCCCACTTGTCGGCCTCCATCTTGGAAGTGTTTCCTTTCAGCGCCTTGTGTAAACCTGATTGTATCAACACATCATTGACTTGTACTTTCCACAAGCCAAAGTTGATTCTTCCATCAAATTTCTCTATGTCAAACTTCATAGCACTTGAATAAGACATAGCAAAACCCCTTCTTTAGCACCTTCAGAATATCACACTTCTTTTTTATGATGTGGAAGATCAGACAATGCTGCAACCACAGAGCATACAAAGAAATGTGATATCTCACCGAACCGAAGCTCTTGATACCACTGTTAGGAAATAACAACCCTAAAGAAGAAAAATAAACACAATCACAACACAAGAATATAATGTGGAAACTCCAAATCGGAGAAAAAAACCACAACCGTTGTCTAAATCGACAACCAGAGAATTATCACTATGTGAAATTTTTTACAACACATAGACTTCTCTCACTCTCACCCCAATGCCCCAATACAACCACACTCTCACAAAGCAAATATTTAAACCTATGAAGCTCAGATACGTGACACGATACTGATAAGACACGATATTGATACAGCGATACGGAAATTTTTTTAAAATTCCCGATACGATACAGTCGCGATACGTTGTTTAAAAATAAATTTAAAATTAAATATACAAATATACAATATATAAACATAACAAAAATCAAGAAAGATAATAAATTAACATTCAAATTATTCAAATTGAGCAAACAAGTGACAATTACATATCTCAAGTTAATTAAGTACTACACAAAAATGATAATTATTACTATCGAAAAAACAAAACATCAACGGTACCATCCAAAAAACACATGGTTGTCAATCCATAAAAAACATCATACTCTAATTAACATTCACTATTTAAGAGGAAACACAAATTGTATCAGTCTCATCTCCATTTTATCATAAAAATAAAACATTAGTTTCCCGATACTTATCTGATACGTGTATCGGAGAAGTATCCGACACGTATCGGTAATTATTTTTTTAAAAAAATAATTTTAATTGTCTGATACTCTCCGATACGAGTATCGGAAAGTATCGGACGAGTATCGGTATTGAACACGTATCGGACACGATACTTCGTCATTTTTGAAGTATCGGAGCTTCATATATTTAAACTAAGAGTCAGATATAAGCTTAAAGTGCTACTGACTGGTGCAATTACAAACAAAGAACTTAGGCCTATTATATAGTTTTGGTTTTCCTCTTGCTTCACCATTCTAAGCGATGTGAGACTTCTCCAATAACTATTTTTAACCTCCTTCTTTATTTAAGAAACTAGGCGATGTGGGACTTGACAATCAACCCCAACATGAACACCATGGACCAAATGTAAATTAATTTAAAAGAGAAAATGCATTTAAGAAGTGATCTATTATGTTCAGAGTTACCATAAAAATTTAAATTTTAACTTCCATAATGCATCTACCTTCTAACTACATGGGAAATCAATTTCGTGACAATTGCTTTTTCTAAGTGGTTTTTAGCTATGATTACCAAAATACGACTGAATTAATGAATGGAAATGGAACAACTACTGAAAAAAGTAACGACACAAGTCCAAATAATTAGAACATACTCTACTCTTGTTTGTTTATTAGTTTTTAGTTGATAAGTCGTCCTAAACATTTTTTATGTCCAAATAAAGTGTGCATGTGTGTGAAATGTCTTTGTTTTGGTGAGAATGAAAGTAACGACACAAGTAAATTTTAAATGATAGCTAAATATTACCTAATACCTAATCACCCTCTCCACCTAATGTTCTAACCAATTTCATAAAAAAAAGCTCATACCTCATGTACCTTTATAATGTTATTCAGTACAATCATTTAAATAAAAAAAAAAAAAAAAGTGATTATGATTAGCAGTCTTCCACCACGCACCTTGTCTTTGAAGTGAAGCAACATTTAGAAAGCCCCTTCAAGTATATCTCAACTTCTGAATCACGCACCACCCACCATAAAAATTGGAGTATATGATTTGTATTTTCACGTTGTGATATATATATATACACACACAATTTCTTAATTTGCTTACAACATTTAAGAATAATAGTTTTTTCTCAAATTATAATAACCTATCAAAATTAATTTAAATTATAAGATGTAAAAGATAAAACTATATATAGGCTGGCTATAAGGCTGGTTTGAGCAGAGTGAAATTAAATTAGTTTGACTTTATTTTAATTTATTTATAAAACATAAATAATTAATCCAAATTGAGTAAAAATATTATTGATCAGATTTTATTTATTTTTTAGTCAAAATCAAACTTATCAAAGTCTATTTTTCTTAGAATATCTTCCTTAAAACCGAAGGATTAAAATAAAGAATAAGTTGTATTAAAATATTCGAATATAAGACTGTCTATTTGTACAGAAATTCTTAATTAATTCAATTAAGATTTTATACGAGTTATTTTTGTTTTATCAACAAAGAATTGGAGGGGTAAGACAAAGAGTAATCATATTTTATATTTATATTGAAATACTTAACTAATTTAATTAAGATTAATACAAGCTTTTTATTTTATTTTCTTAAATGAAATTAAATAGATACTCTATTCTTCTTTTTTCCCTTATTGTGAAAGCAAGCTAATTTAATAAAATTTTCATTCTCCTTTCCAACTAAACAAAGGCATAACATAAGTATAATTGTTATCTTGACCTTCCACTATGTCTTATACATTCTATCAAGTTATTTTTATTTTATCTTCCGAGTCTTTGAGAGTAGAGTAGTTTGCTATAGTTGACCAAAAAAAAAAAGAGTAGTTTGCTATATTAACGTAAATATTAGTGAGTGGCATAGGTGGAAATGAAATAATCAAAGAAAACGAAAATAGAGTTTGATGAATGCATGCAATGAAGCATCCATTCTCATCTTCTTCTTCCATTCTAAGAAACAAGGTTCGGTTCTCCCCTTACCTTTTCACCCTTCTAGCTTTCATCATCTTTGTTACTATCCTCTATGGTGAAGATTTCATGTGCATCTTTGGTCAACAACTTCAAAACTACTCTAACCAAGACAAACTCTACTCCACAAATGGTGAGTTCATTCATCCCATTCTATTATTCCCAACCAAATCATTGTTTTAAAAAATCTAACAACAATATTCATGAGGTTTAATGGTATAGTATAACTTCAAATTCTTCAATCATCACCAATTGCAAAATTAAATGCTAATTTGGTCGATATATGAATTTGACTCCTTTAAAATCAATATAAAGTGAAAAAAAAAGTTGTTATTTCAATAAAATCATGATTTGTTATAGTATACTTGTAATATCCCCTTTATTTTCAATAAAGTGATTTTCTCACTTTAGAGTAGTCGAATTTGCTATCATTAAGGGTGTTTTTATTTTTATTTTTCAGTTTTAGAAGTTTTTTTTTTTTGTCTTAGTTAAAATGATAATCCACTGAAATTAAACGCACATTGTGAGATGCTGGGTTCGAACCCGAATCACAGCGTCCGGTCTAACAATTTCAACATTTTTACTAGTTGAGATAGGACTTATGAGAATGGGACAGAAGTA
Organism: Trifolium fragiferum; assembly: GCA_954870985.1. NCBI lineage: Eukaryota > Viridiplantae > Streptophyta > Magnoliopsida > Fabales > Fabaceae > Trifolium > Trifolium fragiferum. The sequence continues at coordinate 9,000,476 of OX940791.1, read as the reverse complement.
TTTATCTTTATGCTGTAGATTTTTTTTTATGTTGTAGATCTTTATGTTGTAGATTTTAAAAACAATGTTTTAAATAAAAAAGCTATTTTGAATTGGTATTTTCTAGTAAATCATTTTTAGTAACTGGTTTTTTTTTTTTTCATGAAAGTCATTTTCATTATCGTAAACAAGCATAAAATAGCTTCTCTCTTTTTTTAAAAAAATCTAAAAATTAATCTCTAAATTATTAAATATTAAAATTTATTTTTATCTTATTTTTTTGTTTGTTCATTTGATGTTTTTGTGTATTGATTTGAATTGGGTTATTGTGTTTTGGGGGGTGAATAATAAAAAAGAGAGGGTGAAGAAGCAGATCAAAGTACCTTTTGCCGTGGGTAAAACAGAGGAAGGGTGTGATATCTTTAGTGGAAGATGGGTTTGGGACGAGGTTGCTAGGCCATTGTACGAGGAATCAGATTGTCCGTACATCCAACCACAATTGACTTGCCAACAACATGGTAGGCCCGACAAAGATTACCAACATTGGAGGTGGCAGCCACACGGTTGCGATCTTCCTAAGTAAGTGTGTCTACTTATGTGTTTCATTCTTTTTATTGCTTCTTAATTCAAATTTGTAGCTAGAAAACATTGTAGTAATGACCAACAATAAATTAGTTTAAGTTAGTACAAAGAATTTCGATTCTTTAAATAAGTGATAAGAAGTTTGATCTCTAAAATTTATGTATGAAAAATATTTAGTTGAGAGGGAAAATTTTTACACTTTGACTTGCGACTTATTTTACAGTATTGTAGTGATTCGGAGTATATAATCATTATTGACCAAATATAATTTGAACAAAATTACAATTGAGCTCATGTGGGTAATGAGTTTCCTCAAAGACGAATTATTTGAAAGAATCGAGTTCGATTCTTGATAGAAAAAATATTTTACCATATTTTACTTACCTTACCAACTAGACTTTATTTACTTTGAGGTGAAACTCTGCATTACCAAAAGTCCAAAACCCTTCCTTTGGAAACAAGTTATAAAAAAACAATTACAATTGACAATAATATATACATAATCATAATAGGCCTAAAATAAGGTTTATTGAATTACAATTGAGCAACAAAAAAAAATGTACAAAATTACAAATTTAACATTTTTTTTTTTTTTGTGTGTGACAAACAATGCAGATACAATGCAAGTTTGATGCTTGAAACACTTCGTGGAAAGAGGATGATGTTTGTTGGAGACTCTCTCAATCGTGGTCAATATGTTTCTTTTGTATGCCTTCTTCATCAACTCATTCCTGAAGATGCCAAATCCATGGAAACCTTTGATTCACTCACTGTATTCACAGCTAAGGTAAAGTGCATACTCTTTATGAAGCACTAACACGAAATATGATCCTGATACGTCGATGCCAATAATTATTTTGTATAATAGAAGTAATTCAAAACAAATGTGTCAGATATCAGACACTAATTTAATATGAAATGTCAGTGCTACATAGGTTTTACTTGATATGTATCGTTTTCACCAATATATTCTCGTGTGTTTAATTTAATTAGGAATACAATGCAACAATAGAGTTCTATTGGGCACCATTTCTACTAGAATCAAACTCGGACAATGCTGTTGTTCATAGGATATCTGATAGGATTGTAAGAAAAGGTTCAATCAATAAGCATGGTAGAAATTGGAAAGGTGTTGACATTTTAGTATTCAACACATATCTTTGGTGGATGACTGGCTTGGAGATGAAGATTTTGTATGTTCCATCTTTAGCTCTTTGTTTTTTTTTGTTGTGATTTTTACTTTTTTTGAAATAAATTAAAGTAATAATCCCTTTACAATTTTTTAGACTTGGATCTTTTGATGATGAAGTAAAAGAGATTGTCACAGTTTCAACAGAAGATGCTTATCGTATGGCTATGAAAAGTATGCTTAGATGGGTGAGATTGAACATGAATCCAAAGAAAACTAGAGTCTTCTTCACTAGCATGTCACCTTCTCATGGAAAGTAAGTATACCTACTACTTTATACAAAAGATAAAATTCTATTAATTCAATCTCGACCATTAATATAAAATCGGATAGTTAATATCATACGATAACAAAATCAGTTTAAAATGAATTTGACCGTTAATTTGAGATCAAATGTTTGAGATAAAAAAAAATTGTATGACACATGTATTGCACCAAATTTAAATCCAGCCGACTCTCGCCCTCATACACAACAATATTTTAAAGAGAGCTGCTATATACAGCGAAAGGTTTTTCACGAAACTATCGCGAAACCGAATGTTTTCATTAGTTCATACTATTATATATTTATTTTTTTAAAAAAAAAATTAAGGAAATTATATTGGTTATGCAACCGTTTGCCGCCCCACTCTGTCTTTGCCAAATCCCATCAATCCACAAAACCATGAAACATGGCAAAATCACAGTACATCAAGATATTGATCCAGAAACAAGAAGAATAAATCAAGGAATAAGCAAGAAATTGAGAAAGAGAAAAGTAAAGATCTTCAACACAAATTGAATGCAAACGAAATTGAAAGAAACGGTGAAAAGTATTAAAAGGAACAAATTCAACTTTTGCAAGGATTAAAACAATCAATATCTTCAAGAAAATCAGTTGAATTCAAGCAGATGAAAGAATTTGTCCCCATTTGAAAGAAATCAATTTAGAAAAATTAGATGAACCTTAAAGAAACATCAAGTGAGAAGAGGATAACATGTTTGAAAAAAGGAGCAGAAAAGTTGAAAACAAAATCGGTGAATTGAGACAAGTGGGGTTGCCACGTCACTCGTGGAATTTTCGGGATGTTTTTTTCGCTGCATAAAGCATTTCTCTATTTTAAATTGCAATTTTTTCCAACACATCATGGATTGTGACTTAGTTGGTCAAATGATTTAAAAAGTTGATCACTAATTTAGTCTTAGAAATGTAAAGGACAATTTAATTATAAAATTAATGAAATTTTAGAATGGTCATTGAAATTAAAAATCATTATCACATTAAACCTCTTGAGTGATTTATAATATGATTGAGAATTTTCAATATCAAATATTATTTTCGAATAAATTAATTTTGATAACCAAATTCTACATGAATAAAAGAATTCACCTTATGTGCTCATTGAATTAGTCAAATTAGTGAGAGGTTTTAACTCCTTAAGTAAATAGTAAATAGTTCGATCTTTGACTCTTGTGTATGAATGAGAGACTTCACCTTATATGCTCCTTTGATAGTAACTTCGCCGTACCAATAACATAGTAACCCAAACAAAAACATATAGTGATTCACTAAAATTTAAAACCTAGCATGCACAAATATGACCATCATATTTTCCTATGCTATAAGAACTAAGAAAGACATTAAACCATGGTATATTACTCATTTTCATCTCATGCATCACTACTAATATTTCAACAAAATTAATATATGGCAGGAGCATAGATTGGGGAGGTGAACCAGGAAGAAATTGTTACAATGAAAAAACTTTGATTAATAATTCAACATATTGGGGTTCTGACTGTAGAAAAAGCATAATGCAAGTGATTGATGAAGTATTAAGCAAAACAAAAGTTCCAATTACATTTCTTAACATCACACAACTCTCAAGTTACCGCAAAGATGCACACACTTCAATCTACAAGAAACAATGGAACCCTTTAACTCAAGAACAATTAGCTAACCCTGTTAGCTATGCTGATTGTGTACATTGGTGTTTGCCTGGTCTTCAAGATAATTGGAATGAACTTTTGTTTGCTAAGTTGTTTTATCCTTGAAAATTGTTTCATATGTACAAGAGAAAAATATATGGGAAAATTTGATTTATTTTGGTTGAAATACCAAATTCATTTATTTTATACTTTTCTAAATTTTGTTTGTCAACAACTTATTGTTCACCTTTTTTATATAGTGAGTTAGCTGTATTTCATTACCGATAATGAACGAGTTGTTTTCCCATGTTAGGCATGACAAAAATTTGTTTAAATGGACTTTTGTCCACTCTAATATATTAGTGAATTCTGGTTTACACATGAAAATTTAAAAAAAATTTGAATTTTTAAAAATAGTATTTCGAATTATAAAAAATGCATTATAGAACTTTTGCACAAATATAAAATTCAGATATTTCGAAAAAGCCAACTTACTTAATAGGGTCATGATCAAATGACACAAACTATTTTGACACCAAATGTTACACCGCTCAATAACGCTTTAACGAATTTGAATTTTACAAAATCCACCGTTGGATTGGAAGATTATATCATATAGATCATTCATGTTAAATTTTATAAAAATCTAAATGCATTTGATATGTTATTGAGACTCGTCAAGATTAATGGTTTATGCATTTTTATTGAATACCGTTAATCTTAATATATTTAAAAAGATATATTTAGTCATATTATAGGTGGGAGGTACACACCTCTGGGGGGGTGACAAATAAATTCTTTTAAAGTTAATCATATGAAGCCCAACACAGTCCGATATTCAACTCTTTGGGTTTAACTTTCAACCCACTTGAATATTTTTATGATAATTTCTCTTCCAGTCCCTCGCGTTTCTTTTATACCCCCCAAAAATCCGATTTTGCTCTTATTAAAATTTTCGGTTCGCAGAAACCGAAATTTATCTAGTTCAAATTTCAGAAAATTTCGATTTATAGAAACCAAAGTTTTTTTTAAGGGCAAAATAGAAAACTCGAGGAGTAAAAAAGAAACGTGGGGGGCTGGAAGAGAAATTATCTTTTTTTAATTTTATTTTGACTCTACTCTCTTGTTCCAACAACTATATTTGTTAACTTTTTTAAATGTATGATTATCAGACACACGAAGGAAAATTCTTAAAATTTTTTTACCAAGACACTTTATTACTCGACTAAGGCTTGATTGTATAAAAATTAGTTCAACTCATTTCCAAATAAAAAAAATTAGTTCAACTCCAAATTCGACTTGTATTTGTAATGAAACTTTGTTAGTTGAAATTTGACATGATTCAAGCTCAGCTACAACTCGATTTAGGTCGATAGCTTGAGTCAAATGAATTGAAAGACTTAAAACTTAAAAATCACGTGTTTTTATAAACTCTTTTCTTAAAAATTAATAATCAAAGATCAATTCATACCTGTCAAATATAATTCAAATTTCAAAGTTCTAATTACTAAGCCCTTTAAGCACTCTCTACTGAGAGAACATTCTTTTGGCCCCAGCTCATTGGAAATAAAAACTTATGGAAAAAAAGGGAAAAAATTATCTTCTGAAATTCTTATTTGAAAAAGAATTAATTTTTCTATGAACAAAGTTGTTTTTGGGTGAGAAAGTTTAGACTTGTTGAATGTTGACTAACTTTATTTAAGAGTTTTAAAAACTTTTAATTATTTTAAGAGTCGGAGAAAAGTTGAACTAGGCTAAATTTGATTATATAAAAATATTACATATTAATTATCCAAATTTAGATAATTTCTTGTCTTGACAAAACAATATTATAACTAGGTCTTAATGTCTTCATAAGATTTTTTTTTTTTTTTGACTAAATCTTCGTAAGACTTGTAGTCAAGAATATTATGTTTCAAAAGCTCTTTTGTTTCGTTTCAAAATATTATTTACAACTCAAAATATGATATAATCCTTACATTATGTTATCATTTTTAATCTTTATTAGTTCTTACTTCCAATAATTTTCAAGTCAATTTTATTTCAAACAAAAATAAAAATAGTGATTATATGAATTTGATATTGTCAAATAATTTAAGTTTCATTCTTAAGTTTCATTCTTTATTCCAAGATTTTATTAAGTTAATTGTCGAATAAAATTACAAACTATTTTGATAACGTGGTAAAGGGATTAACGTTTAAATTAAGAGATACAGGGTTTAAGTCGCAAGTAAGTTCAATTATCTAAGCATTTTTTGAGTCATAAGGTTTTTTATATTTTAAACTGAGTTAACATTCTCTTCTCCTAAATTTTTAATATTAAAAAAAGTTAAACTAGTTGGATTAATCCTAACTTCATTAATTAGTAAGAAGTCTTGATGCCAGGAAGAGGTCAAATTAAATTGAGTCTCAAATTAAATTGCTAAATGGGTCATCTCCGATAATATTAAAATCCTAACTTTTTTACCTTTTTATCACAATTGCAACAATTTTAAAAAGATACATAAGATGTATTATTCGGATTTCACATAAAATATAATGTATCTAAATATGAAATTGGAGAAAATTCTTGCTTTCTCTTTTATCAATTTTGTCGGTTCTGTAGAAATTTCTTGTTTTCCTCAATGGGAGTATAGGAAATGATATGATTTATGCAATCCATCAAACCTCATTTATGTGCACGTCAATAATTTTTATATCTTTGGTGCTTTGCTGAGAGCAGTTGCATTATTAATTTTTATGAAAGTACAATTTAATAAGATGAGAATAAGCTAAAATGACTCTTAAAAAAAAAAAGAAGCTAAAATGTATTACCTCCAACCGGTGTGAGTGCTTAGAGTATATTATTTCATTTTTAATTACAAGTAAAAATTTATTTTTATATTTATTGAATAATTAATATATTTAATTTATAATTTAATTTATATTATAAATTATATATTAGTTATTTAATAAATTTGAAAATGAGACTTTTGTTTATGATTAAAATCGGTGAATGTGGCCAAAAAATTCTAATTACTTTTATTTAGAATTAGATCAATGTTTAATCGTGTTGTTTAATACACTTGCACTCCTATTAATTAGCACTTTCATTTTTAAATTATATAATAAAATTGTCATACTTTTTTATTAACGTACCTATCGGAGGGATTGTTTAGCATTAGCATTGTTAAAAATCTTTCAAATATTCCTTCATATTTGATACGAGTTTTTCTTTAAGTAGAGGCACTCTACAAGCATAAAGGGCATACAAATATCTAAGTCATTTCTTCTTATCTCTAGTGCAGCATCGAAAAAACTTGATTCTATAAATTATCTTTGAATAATATGTTTGATATGAGTGTGCAATGCATGTTAAGATTTCCAAAATATCCCGAAAGAAATTCTCCTTATCTCACAAAATCTAACGGATTTTAACATCACACCGATCTTCACCTAATTGTAAGGCATGCAATAGATGTATTAATCTCACTTCTATATTTTCAATATTAACTCTTTTCATCTAATAACTTACGTTGCAGTCATTTTTCATTTGTAATTTGTCTAAATTTATAATTTGTAACAAAATATTAAATTTGACATTGCAATTGTTATTTTGATTTTATAAGGTTTTTCTTAAAAGAAAATAATTTTTAAACCTTTTTTTAAAAACTAAATTTTATTTATTTTTAATACATTTTTTAAAACAAATTTTTTTTTATTTTAAAATGTCACAAAAACAACTTTTAGATAAAAAGTCAACAGAAACTAATAAATGCAAAACTTGAAGACTTAAACTATTGTGAAATTTATAAACCAAAAATCAAACAATCGTAAAACTTAAAATCAAGCAATTGAAAGAGTAACAAAATTAAACAATTAAAAAACTTTGAGGAACAAAAGTCCAAAACTGCACCATTGTATAATACCCACTTGCATGTCAAGTTGCAATTCCATCGCCGCTTCCAACTTCTCTGCAGGCTTCTGTATCGTCATAAATAGTAAATTAAAACGACACATAAAAATAAGGACAAAAATAATAGAGTTTATATATTATAGCTAGTGAAGATTGAAGAGGCAAGATTAATGGCAACTTGGTATTCTTTTATGTTCAAGTTGAGTTTATTATCCAACACAAGTTGTAATTGTGGTGGTTGTTTGGTTCATATCCACCATAGAAAAATTAACGTGTATGTCGTAATCCATATTTACATATGGTTTATGGTTTCAATTAGATATCTATCTTTATTGACTAAGACGAATTCATGTCTTATGACTTATTGCTTTGTGTCCATAAAAAGTTAACTAACAGAAGCTTCATGGAAATTTGTAATTACTAGCTAATGGCCATGCAACGTGCTAAGGATGTGGGTAAATAAAAAAGAAACAAAATTTTTATTTTTTTGTTAGTAGCTTAGCGGTCAAAAATTCATCCTTTAAAGATGAATAAGTGGGCATACCGGGTTCAAATTCCGATCCCTGCATAAATGTGCAATGTCTTTTACCAATTTATCTAAGCTCATGAGGATAAGAAACAAAAAAATTTCATAATGCTGCTTTTAGACTATGTCATGAAAGGAAAACCGAACGAATTATATGCATGTTTGAATTGAGTTATTTTTTAATTTTTAAAAAATTAGTTTATATAAATAGATAAATTTTATATTAATTTGTAATCTTTTATTTACGACAATTGTATTTTTATACACTTTTTTTTATAAACTATGTAGTTAAGTTTATAAATAATATAAAATTTTATTTATTTGTATAAGTTATTTTGTATAAACTTAACGATAAATCAATCTAAATAGACCTTATATATAGGATGTATACTTTATTAGTGAACAAAAATTACTTTATTTGAAAACATAAAAAAAAAAATATATTAAGAGTGTGTTTGGTTTGAGAGAAAGAAAGAGTAAAAATAAACTACCTAAATAAATAAAATATATTTTCATTCATTTTTGGTGATTTCTAAAATAAAATAAAGTAGTTTTCCCTTCAAATCAAATACTATAACTTATATTATCTCAAAAAAAAAAAAACTATAACTTATAAAAGTTAGATAAGGATATATCAATAGCTTTGCTACTTTAAATATAAAATATGATAAAGTAATTAAATAATGGCTTTTATTATTTTCTTATTAAATTTGTTACCATGCAGTTTGTTTGCTTATACATATATTCAACGACTAATATTTCACATCTTCAATTTCCAATGGGTCCAAAATTTCTTTAAACCAATTTGCTTTGAAATTTGAATAGAAACTTTAGCACACAAGGTTGATACACATGACACATGCAATGGTCACCTAGAGACAACAAATTGTCCGGTGGTTGTTATCTAAAAAGGTTTATTGTTTATATTATTTACACATAAAATGTTGGAATATTTTATTATATTTCAATAATATTAAGTGAATAAATATTTTTATTAATTATATTAGTTATTTATTGATTAGAGGTCTTAATTGATTAGTGATTAAATTAAGTAAAAAGGCTAATTAGATTTTTATTTCGATAATTATTTAATTAATTGATATGAACTCAATATGAGTGGATGTTAGGATGACTCATTTGGGAATAATGAGAACCCTAATGAGTCACTATATAAAGGCTATGGTCTCCAATACACCGAACATCATCGCATGTTGTCTCTTCTTCCCATCTGAAGAGTGCTTATGGCATAAGGAGTTCCGGTTGAGGAAGAACCACAAGCCAACGGATACTTATTGTCCGTCTCTCTTTACATTTCAGGATTGTTATCGAAGAGATTACGGTTTGTTCATATATATTCATCTATCTAGGTTTGCTCATGTGTTTTTGGTTTCCGCACTAAAGTTAATAAAACTATAGAATTAATCTTTGTAAGAACATGTCTATTATTAATATTAAATTAATTTCAATAAATGGTATCAAAACCGTCTTTATATTTGATTTATTGGGATTATTTATGATTTATGTGTGAACTTTGTTTTCAAAGGGATATAATGTTCTTCCCCAATTTTTGGATTAGCGCTAAGTTGAATACGATTAATGTTCAATAATATGTATAAACACGAGGCTAATTTTAAGAATTCCAATAATGTATTCTTATTGGTTTTGTTTTCTAGTCTTGTAAAAGATTTACTAGAAGATTGAAAATTTAATGGATTCAAATTCACCGTGCACATGTTTGTGTTATTTTTGTGCGTGGCCTATTTACTGATTTGGCTACAATTAATGTTTCGTTTTGGTTATTCAAAATTGTAAACTTTTAGTGTTGATTTACAATTTATTTTGTTTTGGGCGAATCCTATATCCAGTATTACCGGCACGTATATAAAGATTTCACTTACTTAGTTCAGTTGTGAGTTTGGATTTGCTCCATTTGTTATTCCTCTATTTTAGACACATTAAAAATTAGTGGTCCACAAATTAGTGGACTCACTTTTTAATGGATCCCACTAATTTTTAATGTGTCTATCTCTCTTTAAATGAAGAATAAATAGAGGAATAACAAATGGAGCAAACTCAAACTCAGTTGTTTGAACAAATCAAAGTGAACAAAAACAGTGGCCAATTATTTCTGGAGTTCTAAAATATTTTGTGATTTTAATTATTTGGTATTGATTAAAATCTAGAATGAAACATGGATTAAGATTGTGGTATTTTTTCAGTTTTCAAATCAAATTTTCGATTCGGGTTATTTATTAAGTTTATAAAGTTTGGTATATTGTTGTACCTATCCGGTCAATGTTATTAGCAATTAAGAATTTTTGAATTGATTTGTTTTGAAATTAAAAATATTCTAAAATCATATATTTGATTTGAAATTAAAATTGATTCACATTAGTTTTGTACTTAAAGTTTATTTTGAGAAATAAAGCATATAAATATATGATTTGATATATATATATATATATATATATATATATTTGGTTATTAATTGTATATATTTTTGCATAAAATTATTTGCTTTCAAATAGCAATTGATAATGATTCTCAAAATAGCAATTTGGCATGTACAAAATTAATGTTTTGATTCTTTAAATTTTAGAAAAATATAGATTCTATAATTATTTGTTTAATTAAAGATATATAAAATTTTTGGTTTCCTTTTATTTTGAAAAATACGATTATATAATTCTATTATTTATTTAAAAATCATTCGGTATATGTGAATCGATTGTGGCATGAATATACTTTGGTATATATAAAGATTTAATTCAATTTAAAATTAAATATTTGGTTTTAAGCATGACTATGATGTTTGAATTTATTGTTATTAAGTTTCTACAATAATTTATTTTGTCATGCTCTTCGGTTATATTTCATGCCAATTCTAGTTTGGTGGTGAGAATTTGTTCTCATATTAAGGGATGTCAATTAATCATATGATTACGAAGGGACATCATAAAGGTACATGTCATACATTTGGTGGGTAGTGCCTTGTAAATTTAAGACTTTTCTCATTTGATTTAATAAATTGTCAGGTGATTTTGATTGAGTTGGTTGAAACAACAAGTTGCCAAAGTAACATTTGTTGTCTAGATTTAATTCAATTGAAATCACAAAAAGGGTGTATAAAATCGTTAATGCAAGCTATTTGGGTCTGCCAAAAGATAGACACAGTTTGACCGAATAATTATATACATATACATTCAATTTATTAAATTCTCTAGTAATGACGATTAAGTTGATTGAAACAACATGTTGCCGAAGTAACCTCTATTGCATAAATTTGATTCAATTAAACTTACAAAAGGATTTAGTGTGAAATTATCCATGTGAGTTGTCGTCGGCCCGAAGGAAGACACAATTTGACCGGATAATTGCATACTTGTGATAGTAAATATGTGGTGATTATAAAGTTATTTACCATGTGAATAATAGGATGCGCAAACATAACTATTATTTGACATGACTTATCACCAATGTTTTATTACAATCCAAAGATTGGTGATTGATGGTGCGCTTGGTATCTTGTTAGTCTTTTAATTTACAAATATGGTTTTACAAGTCTCTATAATTACTTATTGACATGCATAATAAAGTCGTGTTATTGTGAATCCATGTAAGTATTTAGTGAATTACATTTGATGGTAAACATGAAACATGTGACAATATGAGGACTATTGTTTATCAATATTAATTGTCAGTGTTTGATCATTGTAACAAAATATCACTAGCAATAGATGTTAATTTTTAAGTAGGGGTTATCGTATCCGAACCAATCCAAAAGTAAAACCGCAAACCGAACCAATCCAAACTGAAAACCGCAAAAATACATTTGGTTTGGATGTATTTGGATGGCTTTTTCATTGAACCGCGAACCGCAAAACCGCGAGCCGCACAAACCGCAAACATCGCGGTTAACCGCTAAAACCGCATTAAGTTTCTATTATATTCCAATACCCCTAAAATTACATTAAGTTCTATTATATTCCAATATACATATCAATAACAATAGACAAATATATCATTGAAACAAAGTTCATAACAAGTCTTGGTAATTTCACTATTCAATTATTTACTATTTTATGTGTAGGCATGACAATAAAACCCACACTTGTGAGAACCCGTCTAAATCGTACCCGCTTTGACGGGAAAAACCCGAGTTGACTAAGTGTGAGTTTGGATGTTTCCCAATTTTAATGAATCGTTTTGTTGTTCCAAGAAAGAAAAAAAAGCATGCATGTAAACCGCAACCACCGAACCGATCATAACCGCATTGGTATGATTTGGTTTGGTTTGGATGACTTTTTAAAAATCAACCGAACCAAACCGAACCGCATGTAATTTTATCTCGCGGTTAGGATGACTTTTAGGCTCAAAACCGAACCAAACCGCACCGCGAACACTCCTAATTTTAAGGGCTTGACATTGATGATGCACTAGATATTTTGATTGGTTTTTTGTTTTTGTTTTTTTGGTTCTCTATAAACTAATATAGTTTATGTATCTGCAAAATATAAGAAGAACATTATGTTCTTGGATCTGGACCTTTGATAAGGATGGAGGAACTCAAATCTCTCACAAGTTTAGAAAATGTGTATACTCATGATCACTAAGGTCGTGTGATCATAAAGTTTTAATTTCCAGGGACATTAGAGGTGTTATTTAAGATGACATGATTTTGTCATGTTTTTCTTTGCTCAAATTAAAGTGCTTCTAAAGCAATAAGGTGAAAAACAAACTTTTTGGAGAGATGACTTTTCATTAAGATTGTTGAGCAAAGAAAATGTCAGGAGCACATTATGTAATTATTTAATCTTGCTAAAGAGTTGTGGTTTCGACAATTAGGTGACTTTGTTGAAAATTTAGGCTTTGGTGTTCTCTTTGCACAATTAGTCGTAACCAATAAAGTTAGAAATGATTCTTTAATAGGATCATTTCATAAAGTGTGCAATGAAGAAAATGTTGGAGCAAGAGGAAATAAAAGAGTGCTCATTAGGTAAATACCTCAAATGATAAGGGCAAATAAAGAACAATAAGAAAATGGATCTAAAACGACAAATATCCAATGATGTTGAAAGACACATCAATCTAGAGGGAAAATAAGTCGGTTAAGATTAATGATTTTTCAAACATTTGTTAGATTGTTGTTACTAATATATTTGTATTTAAAAGACAATTCGGTGAGTCATTGTTTGAATTAAGTTTTTCCTTTAATGTTATAAATTCTTTATTATTATTTTAAAACGCGGGATTCAATTTGTCTTTTAAATTTAAATATCAGTATAGTCAATTCAGCTATGACTTGTGACAATCTTGAATTGTTGAAAATTTTGAGAAATAGAAACGTTGGTCCCAAGTTAATGAACATTTTGAGACAGGAACAACGAAGCCGCTTGAAGATATTGAGTTTGGGGGAGAGATATGGTAAAAGAACAAAATTGAGTGAGGAAGAATTTGTTCTAAACCAATTCATATAGTTACTATTTATATAGTAAATGTGGATCTCCATAATGTCATTAGTGTTCTTCCTCTCAATTAAGTTAAGAAATTAATTCATGAAGATCAAACTCAATACCTTCAAGAAATTAAAACTTCGGGTGTCAAAGCATTGACTGGAAAGAGGAATTACATTTGAGTTTTTTTTTTAAAAAAACTTTATTAGGACAGTCAAGACACTTGTCAATTTTTATAAGTTTGAGTTTCATAAGATGGATATCAAGATTGTATTTCTTAATTGTGACATTAAGAAACACAATAAGGTGCCATAAGAGAAAACCATATGTCAAAAGACACAAAGTGGATGGTTTGCAAATAGATGAAATTCATTTATGAGTTATGGAAGTTGTCTCATTAATGATACTACAAAAGTCTCATCAGGTAATTGTTTCATTTGGTTTCGAGATGTATATTATCGAGAATTGTGGGATATACAGGTTCAGTGGGTGTATGTTTATATTTTTAGTTTAGTGTGTCGATTTTACTTTATTAAATCAACAGTGATATATGAATGTTGTGCAAAAACAAGAAATCATTAACAAAAGTTTAGTGACGAAAGTTCTTGCGCACATCTCTTTTGTATTAGGAAATTTGATACTAGAGATTATTCTCTATGTATCATTCGGTTATCACTAAAGAGTTATATCAATAAAGTTGAAAGTAAATTCGACATGAAAGTCAATAAACTAAGGGATTTTTTAATCATAAAGGAGACTGTTTAAAAGTCTCAATAATTGCCCAAAAGAAAATCTAGAAATTTAGAAAATAAAGTTTGTGCAAATATTAAATTTGCAAACTTCATGTTGATCTCACTAAAGACTTTAGTTGGACCAGTTGAAAATAGGCATGATAAAAGGATCATATTGCATGAAATTTCCATGCCACTCATCCATATCGATCTATGTCGTTAAATACATTGATGTGGTGCACTACAAGAAAACCTTAATTTTTTGGCGAAATGAAGAAACCATTTGCGACGGCCTAGGCCCTCGCTAACTTTGTGGCGGCCTTGGCCGTCAAGCCATGCACCAAAAGCCGTCGCAAAATTATAAAATTAGTATTTCTGAACCAGGTTTTCGTCATAGCTATATTGACGGCCCAAGTCGTCGCGAAATGAAGCTTTTCTGACGGAGGAAGCCGTCGAAAAAAAAAGACGGAATTACCGACGGCTCTGGCCGTCGCTACGTGCTGGCGAATATTAAAAAAATCTTGGGCAGAGGAAAGGCTGGTATGCGAGTACCTAGGCAAGGCTGGTCAGCAAAATTTACTCCTCTCACCAAATTTCCATGTTGTGCAACGGTAATAACATGCTTGGGAAACATATATTCATACACTCTTTCATTTTATTTTACACACAAACCTCTTATCATTCTAAAATGTGTTGAACATTTCTCTAAACTTATTCAAAATCTCTCTAAATTTCTCAAACATCCTTCAACATATCTTCATCATTTTACATTTTACTTGTTCAATTTTTGATGTCTTAATAAAATGTAAGTGATTTCTACTACTTAGCAAGTTTCAAAATTTATTGTTTCATGTTTATATTTAAATTATATTACGAAATTAATAGTTTATTTATTAAAAATAAATTAATGCAGAAAATGTAGTGTTCTTCTTCCTCTTACTGTGTTTGGGAGTTTAATATATAGGCATTGCTCGACATAACAAGTAAGTATAATTTTATTTACTTAAGTTTAATTTTTTCAGTTTTTTTAATCATATGTGAATTTTTTGCTAACTGTAGTTTTATATTTATTTTTATTTTGATTTAGAGAATGTTGTTTGATTCGTGGGTTAGAGTTATTGGAAGCTTAGTTTTGAAAGCTTGAAGTCTGACACTACCCGGCACAACAAGTAAGTAACATAATTTTGATTATATAATTTTTTTATTTAAATTAATTTTCAACTTTATAGCATGATTAAAATAAAATAAAAAAATAATTAATTTGAGAAATGATGGTATTTATGTACATATATTGACATATATTATTGTGGCTATCCATGATATTTCCACTAGTTGTTACAAGATAAAAAGTTTGATTCTAATTAAAATATTAGTAACTATCAATTAAAAGTGAATTTTTATTCTTGTATACTATCAATTAATAAAGTTGTTGATAAACTAAATATATATATATAAGTGCCGTATTGTAAAAAAAAAAACTAGTCTATTATATTTATTCTTTTATAATTTTATAGTTTGGTCACTACAAGAAAAACCTGGTTTACAGACGAATTTTTTAATTATAAGATTTTTACTTGGCTCAAAGTTTTTTTTGAATGAGCAAAACTTTAATAATGTACAAGAAGTACTAAGTATATATGTACAAGCACTACACTAGCCACCAATACAAGCACTACACACGGGCAATCGCACAATTGGACAAAAAAGAGTATTTTTTGGGATCTGCTGTATTGGAAAGACAACATTTTGCGTCACAACCTTGATGTTATGCATGTTGAAAAAAATGTTTTCGAAAACGTATTCAACACTGTAATGAATGTCAAAGGAAAAACCAAAGATAATGATAATGCAAGAAAAGACATTGCGTTGTATTGCAATCGTAATGACTTGTTGTTGAAGACCGCACCCAATGGCAGAATCCAAAAACCTCGTGCGAACTACACTTTATCTGCCGATGAAGCAAAATCAGTTTGTCGATGGGTAAAAGAGCTCAAGATGCCTGATGGTTATTCGTCAAATTTTGCAAGATGTGCTGATGTTGACAATGGAAAAATGCGTGGGATGAAGAGTCATGACTGTCATGTTTTTTTGCAGTCTTTACTCCCTATTGCATTTAGTTCTTTACCACAACATGTCTTGAATCCCCTTATTGAACTCAGTCAATTTTTCAAGAATTTATGTTCAACAACATTGAGAGAAGACGATTTGATCAAGATGGAAAGTGACATTCCAATGATATTGTGCAAATTGGAGAGAATATTTCCTCCTGGATTCTTTGATTCCATGGAGCATCTTGTAGTGCATCTTGCATATGAAGCTAGACTTGGTGGACCTGTTCAGTATAGATGGATGTATCCATTTGAACGGTTCATGGGAGATTCCAAACGTTCAGTGAGAAATAAATCTAAAGTTGAAGGCTCAATTTGTGCATCTTATTTACACCGTGAAACCATTCACTTTTGTTCTCATTATTTCAAAGACACATTGTCTGGAAGACCTCGTAGGAACGAAAATGGCAATGAAAGTTTTATCCATCCATTAAACTTATCGGTTTTCAATTTGCCTGGGCGACATGCTGGCATGGAGAAAGTTTATTTTCCTGGTGAAAGGGTATTAAAATCAGCACATGTTCATGTGTTGATTAATTGTACCGAAGTTCAACCATACTTAGAGTTATTTTTGACATCCGAAGGGATAACTCCGGAACAATCTTCTGCGAGTATACATGAGTTTTTTCCAAATTGGTTTAGACAACATGTGTACCATTTAGAACCAACCCCTATGATACAACACTTGAGAAACTTATCTGATGGCCCGGTGTCAAATGTTAAACAATGGCACACCTACTTTGTCAGCGGGTACAAATTCCATACACATAGTTGGACAGAAGGAAAAGAAACGACCAATAGTGGAGTGTGTATGAAAGGGGTAACTGAAAATGGTGAGAATGACTTTTACGGTGTGATTGAGAACATAATTGAAATCTCATACAATTTTCTTGATTACAATAAAGATGTGGTATTGTTTTATTGTAATTGGTTTGATCCATCGAGAAGAGGTACAAAGTATAATTCAAAGACTAACACCGTGGACATAAAAATGAATAGAAGATATCAACTGTTTGATCCATTTGCTATAGCTCATAATGTCAGACAAGTTTACTATGTCCCTTATCTATCAACACAAACTGACAAGCGAGGGTGGTGTGCCGCAATAACGACAAAACCAAGGGGTCGAATTGAAAAAGATGGAATAGAAGAAGAAGCGGAACCATATCAACTCGATGAGATGGGCAATGTAAACGAAGCAATTGAAGTTGAATCTTTCAACCGTCTTTCGGTCGGGACAGGAGAAGCAGAAGAAGTGCCCGAGAATGGTGATGTTAAAGAAGAGGATGATGATAGTGTGGAAGAAGAAGATGAGTGTCAAGTTGACCAAGTTGTATCAGATTGGGATGACGATAATTAGTAATTATGCCTATGTCATTATTAATAAGTATTTATGTGTTTAATTAAGAATGTATCTAGCACTAGCTATGCTATGTTGTTATTAATATAAGTATTTATGTATTCAACACTATATTATTCGTTAATATACATAATTATGTCTTTTTATATCAATGTTTTGTATCAACTATGTTTTGTGTATAGATGGCCGATCAAGAAGAACCTGTTGTGCCAACTCAGACCCAACAAAAAAAGAAAGTTAAACCGCGTGATCTTAAGCGGAGAGTTGTTCATAACTCAACCCTGAAATCACGGGCGACTACTACTCCCGCGACCGGATCATCGTCCCAACAACAGACACTTGATGGAGAGCTACCTGATGTACCGATCCGCCCGTCCGACCTCGAGGATCCCGCTGAATTTTTAATGGTTGATAGATATGATCGAATCATTATTAAGCCATATGGAAATGAGTAAGAATGTTTTTTAATTATAAATTTCATAACATTATGATATACATGTTTAATGTTAAATATTCATCTAACTTATGTTATATTGTACAGTTTTCAACCACAGAAGCCAACTTCAGCTGCTCTTACCACATTAATTCGTCAAAACTACCAACATCCATGGTTGACGTGGGGAGAGATTAAGAACACTCGAATTGGAGATACTTTGGCGTGGCAAAGATTTTATGATTCTTTCAGAGTAAGTTATAGGTCAACTTCTCAAAGTTGAAAGAATTAATATTACTTTATTGGACTAATATTTTTTTTTCACTTGTAGTCTAAATGTACTTGGTCGAGTGTATATCCTGATGATAAAATCATTGGTATTTTTGACACAAAGTGCTCGAAGAAGTTGTCACAATTTCTGTCGGATGCACGAAAGCTTCACTCTGAGGGTAAGCCACCACCTGGATGGCTTGGCACGGGCCCTATATGGACGGAGTTGTGTCGTAAATGGGAAGAACCAAATTACAAGGCCAAGTGCGAAAGAAACAAACAAAACAGAGCTCAGCAGCCTGAAGCGAGCATCCACACTGGTGGTTCCACGTCATCTGGCACCATGCGCATAAGGTTTCAAAGGGAACATGAACGTGTACCAACCTTAGCTGATATGAATGAACTGTTGCATAAAAGAAAGGATGGAACTTGGGATAATACCAAAGCTGAAAAAGCCAATGTGAGTATTACTTATAGATCATCATTTAATAATTGCTTGGTTTTTTTTAGAAAGTATTTTATTAATTATGAGTTAATTAATTATTTTTTTTGTAGGAGTTGATTCGGGTATATATTGCGGAGCTCGATGCTACTCAGGCTGCCCTTCCACCTTCACAGCGGCTAAGTGAAGATGTTAGGCACAATATGATAATTGACAAATTTGTGCAATTTTCTGGGGGAAAGCATCATGGTCGTATCCAGGGTCAAGGGAGTACATCTTCGTTCATTCAGAAGACGCCGTCAGGATATATCGATGTTTCAAGTGACTCGCGTAACAGTACTGCTAGTGTAGCTACATCCCGATATCAAACTGATGAGGAAAAAGAGAAAGAAATTGAAAGGCGGATTGAAGCTAAATATGAACGGAGGTTTCTAGAAATGGAAGAGCGGCTAAGAGCCGAATTAATTGAAGGCAGAAGAAACGAGTCCGGACCTCAAGCAGAGGAAGAGCAAGTTCCTTGCAACCAATCATCGTCGCAGAATGATGATTTTTTGACTGGTCTTCAGGATGATCGTTTGTTCAATGAGTTAATTGGAGCTGTAGATGACTTTCACACTTCTGGTCTTTCAAATAACTTTCAAAATACTTCTTGGAATGGAGGCGGAGGGAATCCAAATGTTCAAGGTGGAGGGAATTCAAATTTTCAAAGAGGAGGCAATCCAAATGTTCAAGCTGGCGGAAGTAATGCAAATTTTCAAGGCGGGTGGAATCCAAATGATCAAGCTGGCGGAAGTAATGCAAATTTTCAAGGCGGATGGAATCCAAATAATCAAAGCGGAGGATATTTTCCGAGTTTTCAAGGCGGTGGATCTTTTCAAAGTGGTCAAGATAATTTTCAAGGTGGTGGTAATTTTCAAGGCGGACTTCGTTTTCAAGGTGGTGGAAATTTTCAAGGTCGTGGCTATGCTCAAGCTGGTGTGAATTTTGAAGCCGGTGGAAGAACAAGTGGTGGAAGAACAAGCGGTGGAAGAACAAACGCAAGGGGAAGAAGTGCTTAATGAATGTTTGTCGTATTTCATTTTAGAACTTTTTTAATTATTATCGTACTTTATTATGAATGTTTAATTATCGTACTTTAATATTATGTTTGTAATTTGAGACAATTATCTATTATGTTTGTAATTCGAGACAATTATCGTATTTCCTTATTGAATTTTTAATTTATATTTTTGTTATTTTAAATAATTTATAGTTAATATGTATTAAATTTATTTTTATGTTAATTTGTATTTTTCAAAATAATAAATAAATTTTATAAAAAAAAAAGTAAATATTTAATTTTATAAAAAAAAAATATTTAATTTAAAAAAAAAAATTAAATATTTAATTTCTTTTAAAAAATTAAATATTTAATTTTTTAAAAAAAATCTGTCCAGATTTAGCGACGGCCTAAGCCGTCGCAAATCAGTCAACGAATCTCTGCTGTGTCAGTCCGTCCAGATTTCTAGACGATCTGAGCCGTCGCTAACCCGATTTTACCGACGGCTTAAGCCGTCGTTACATGTACAGAGGGATGTGACCGTTTGCCTGTAGCGACGGATTCAGGCCGTCGCAAATTCCGTCATGCCCGTTTACAGACGACCTAGGCCGTCTGGAAATTTATCGGCGGGCAAAATAGCGACGGACGCTGGTTTTGTTTGGCCGTCTGTATAGTAGTAGTTAGCGACGGCTTTTAGCCTTTTGCGAGGGCTTTTGGCCGTCGCAAAAACGTGTTTTTCTTGTAGTGGTGGTTGTCGAAGGTTCCGTCACGTTATATGTTAGTGACGACAGCCGCGCGGCCCCATTATTGATGTATGAGATAGACAAGATTGTAAAGTTGAAATCTAAATATAAATAGCGTTCAGATGTGCACCTAAAGAATATAATTATTACGATATGTTGCCCAAGTGGGAGATTGTTGGAATATTTTATTATATTCCAATAATATTAGGTTGACAAATATCTTTATTAATTATATTAACTATTTATCGATTAGGAGCCTTAATTGATTAGTGATCAAATTAAGTAAAAAGGCTAATTAGATTTCTATTCCGGTAATTATTTAATTAATTGATATGAGCTCAATATGAGTGGATGTCAGGATGACTCATTTGGGAATAATGGGAACCCTAATGAGTCATCACACTATATAAAGGCTATGGTCCCCAATACACCGAACATCATCACATATTGTCTCTTCTCCCCATCTGAAGAGTGCTTAGGGCATAAGGAGTTCCGGTTGAGGAAGAACCATAAGCCAACGAATACTTGTTGTATGTCTCTCTTTACGTTTCAGGATTGCTATCGAAGAGATTACGATTTATTCATATATATTCATCTATCCAGGTATTCCTATATTATCTTAATCTCAATGAATCAACATATCGGAAATTTTGTTTATATATACATGCTCATGTGTTTTTGACTTCCACACTAAAATTACTAAGATTATAAAATTAATCTTTTTTAAGAGCATATCTATTATTAATATTAAATTAATTCCAATATAAAAACTATTCAAACGTCAAAAAATGAAATTTCATTTCATTTTCTTTTAAATGGTCCTATGAAAACTAAGACATTTCCAAAGACTAAAAAAATAGAAAATTGTAGGTTTAAACTTGTATTACACGCACCAAATATTTCTGCAACCTTTTGCAATTTAGAATTATAGTTTCACATGCCAAATATTTCTGCAATGTTTTAACAATTTAATAGGCTGGAGTATCGACCGGTTTCAGTCGAGTTCGGACTAAAAATCTTCAAACCGATAAAAATAACTACCATTTAATTAATTTGAACTTAAATTTGACTGACTATATCTTCGATTTGTTCAGATGTACGGTCATACGGGTGACGGATTGATTATTACGGGTTAGATTGAAACTTTGTTACATCTAAAATTCTATTATCCACAAATTTATAATCATCAAATAGTTTAATACATTGTACATAATGCAATAAAAGATAAAAAAAACTAAATGAAAAAACAAAAAGGATGAAATGCAATTATTTTGTTTCTTAATTGTTAACCTGAGACTTACATAATTACATATGATTCATGATCCAAAACCCGTATTCGAAAAAAACCTTACTGAGACTTGACCTGTACCCGACCAGATACAGAGATACCTCAATATGTTATCGATTATATCAGTTTCGAATCGGATCACAAGTCTATACTCAACCCTAAATTTAATTATTATATAGAATCTGGTAACACAAATGAAAGATAAGAAATTTGTAAATAATACAAGAATGGTGATAAGAAATTTGTAAATAATACAACAATGCTGTTAATTCTTATAAAAAACTCTACTTGCTACAAATCAACAAATAAACAAACACTACGTACTAACCATTCATCTGATTCAAATGAAGCATTATTAGCTTTCATCAATCCAAATGAACGGTAAAATTTAAATATATAAAAGAAGAAAAAGATTAAAAAAGAAAAACAACATAATAGAACTAAATATATACATCAACATTATATCATTATAGGAGTATGATATAACATTAAATATATCACATTCTACCATTCGCAGTTTTCTTCTAATCTTCCAAAAAAAAAAAAACCTTACTGGTTTTATCTTCTAATCATTTGGGAATAATGGGAACCCTAATGAGTCATCACACTATATAAAGGCTATGGTCCCCAATACACCGAACATCATCACATATTGTCTCTTCTCCCCATCTGAAGAGTGCTTAGGGCATAAGGAGTTCCGGTTGAGGAAGAACCATAAGCCAACGAATACTTGTTGTATGTCTCTCTTTACGTTTCAGGATTGCTATCGAAGAGATTACGATTTATTCATATATATTCATCTATCCAGGTATTCCTATATTATCTTAATCTCAATGAATCAACATATCGAAAATTTTGTTTATATATACATGCTCATGTGTTTTTGACTTCCGCACTAAAATTACTAAGATTATAAAATTAATCTTTTTTAAGAGCATATCTATTATTAATATTAAATTAATTCCAATATAAAAACTATTCAAACGTCAAAAAATGAAATTTCATTTCATTTTCTTTTAAATGGTCCTATGAAAACTAAGACATTTCCAAAGACTAAAAAATTAGAAAATTGTAGGTTTAAACTTGTATTACACGCACCAAATATTTCTGCAACCTTTTGCAATTTAGAATTATAGTTTCACATGCCAAATATTTCTGCAATGTTTTAACAATTTAATAGGCTGGAGTATCGACCGGTTTCAGTCGAGTTCGGACTAAAAATCTTCAAACCGATAAAAATAACTACCATTTAATTAATTTGAACTTAAATTTGACTGACTATATCTTCGATTTGTTCAGATGTACGGTCATACGGGTGACGGATTGATTATTACGGGTTAGATTGAAACTTTGTTACATCTAAAATTCTATTATCCACAAATTTCTAATCATCAAATAGTTTAATACATTGTACATAATGCAACAAAAGATAAAAAAACTAAATGAAAAAACAAAAAGGATGAAATGCAATTATTTTGTTTCTTAATT
Organism: Trifolium fragiferum; assembly: GCA_954870985.1. NCBI lineage: Eukaryota > Viridiplantae > Streptophyta > Magnoliopsida > Fabales > Fabaceae > Trifolium > Trifolium fragiferum. Next base: position 8,977,042 of record OX940791.1, on the reverse strand, counting down.
GTTAACCTGAGACTTACATAATTACATAATTACATATGATTCATGATCCAAAACCCGTATTCGAAAAAAACCTTACTGAGACTTGACCTGTACCCGACGAGATACAGAGATACCTCAATATGTTATCGATTATATCAGTTTCGAATCGGATCACAAGTCTATACTCAACCCTAAATTTAATTATTATATAGAATCTGGTAACACAAATGAAAGATAAGAAATTTGTAAATAATACAAGAATGCTGATAAGAAATTTGTAAATAATACAAGAATGCTGTTAATTCTTATAAAAAACTCTACTTGCTACAAATCAACAAATAAACAAACACTACGTACTAACCATTCATCTGATTCAAATGAAGCATTATTAGCTTTCATCAATCCAAATGAACGGTAAAATTTAAATATATAAAAGAAGAAAAAGATTAAAAAAGAAAAACAACATAATAGAACTAAATATATACATCAACATTATATCATTACAGGAGTATGATATAACATTAAATATATCACATTCTACCATTCGCAGTTTTCTTCTAATCTTCCAAAAAAAAAAAAAAACCATACTGGTTTTATCTTCTAATCATTTGGGAATAATGGGAACCCTAATGAGTCATCACACTATATAAAGACTATGGTCCCCAATACACCGAACATCATCACATATTGTCTCTTCTCCCCATCTGAAGAGTGCTTAGGGCATAAGGAGTTCCGGTTGAGGAAGAACCATAAGCCAACGAATACTTGTTGTATGTCTCTCTTTACGTTTCAGGATTGCTATCGAAGAGATTACGATTTATTCATATATATTCATCTATCCAGGTATTCCTATATTATCTTAATCTCAATGAATCAACATATCGGAAATTTTGTTTATATATACATGCTCATGTGTTTTTGACTTCCGCACTAAAATTACTAAGATTATAAAATTAATCTTTTTTAAGAGCATATCTATTATTAATATTAAATTAATTCCAATATAAAAACTATTCAAACGTCAAAAAATGAAATTTCATTTCATTTTCTTTTAAATGGTCCTATGAAAACTAAGACATTTCCAAAGACTAAAAAAATAGAAAATTGTAGGTTTAAACTTGTATTACACGCACCAAATATTTCTGCAACCTTTTGCAATTTAGAATTATAGTTTCACATGCCAAATATTTCTGCAATGTTTTAACAATTTAATAGGCTGGAGTATCGACCGGTTTCAGTCGAGTTCGGACTAAAAATCTTCAAACCGATAAAAATAACTACCATTTAATTAATTTGAACTTAAATTTGACTGACTATATCTTCGATTTGTTCAGATGTACGGTCATACGGGTGACGGATTGATTATTACGGGTTAGATTGAAACTTTGTTACATCTAAAATTCTATTATCCACAAATTTCTAATCATCAAATAGTTTAATACATTGTACATAATGCAACAAAAGATAAAAAAACTAAATGAAAAAACAAAAAGGATGAAATGCAATTATTTTGTTTCTTAATTGTTAACCTGAGACTTACATAATTACATAATTACATATGATTCATGATCCAAAACCCGTATTCGAAAAAAACCTTACTGAGACTTGACCTGTACCCGACCAGATACAGAGATACCTCAATATGTTATCGATTATATCAGTTTCGAATCGGATCACAAGTCTATACTCAACCCTAAATTTAATTATTATATAGAATCTGGTAACACAAATGAAAGATAAGAAATTTGTAAATAATACAAGAATGGTGATAAGAAATTTGTAAATAATACAAGAATGCTGTTAATTCTTATAAAAAACTCTACTTGCTACAAATCAACAAATAAACAAACACTACGTACTAACCATTCATCTGATTCAAATGAAGCATTATTAGCTTTCATCAATCCAAATGAACGGTAAAATTTAAATATATAAAAGAAGAAAAAGATTAAAAAAGAAAAACAACATAATAGAACTAAATATATACATCAACATTATATCATTACAGGAGTATGATATAACATTAAATATATCACATTCTACCATTCGCAGTTTTCTTCTAATCTTCCAAAAAAAAAAAAAACCATACTGGTTTTATCTTCTAATCATTTGGGAATAATGGGAACCCTAATGAGTCATCACACTATATAAAGACTATGGTCCCCAATACACCGAACATCATCACATATTGTCTCTTCTCCCCATCTGAAGAGTGCTTAGGGCATAAGGAGTTCCGGTTGAGGAAGAACCATAAGCCAACGAATACTTGTTGTATGTCTCTCTTTACGTTTCAGGATTGCTATCGAAGAGATTACGATTTATTCATATATATTCATCTATCCAGGTATTCCTATATTATCTTAATCTCAATGAATCAACATATCGGAAATTTTGTTTATATATACATGCTCATGTGTTTTTGACTTCCGCACTAAAATTACTAAGATTATAAAATTAATCTTTTTTAAGAGCATATCTATTATTAATATTAAATTAATTCCAATATAAAAACTATTCAAACGTCAAAAAATGAAATTTCATTTCATTTTCTTTTAAATGGTCCTATGAAAACTAAGACATTTCCAAAGACTAAAAAAATAGAAAATTGTAGGTTTAAACTTGTATTACACGCACCAAATATTTCTGCAACCTTTTGCAATTTAGAATTATAGTTTCACATGCCAAATATTTCTGCAATGTTTTAACAATTTAATAGGCTGGAGTATCGACCGGTTTCAGTCGAGTTCGGACTAAAAATCTTCAAACCGATAAAAATAACTACCATTTAATTAATTTGAACTTAAATTTGACTGACTATATCTTCGATTTGTTCAGATGTACGGTCATACGGGTGACGGATTGATTATTACGGGTTAGATTGAAACTTTGTTACATCTAAAATTCTATTATCCACAAATTTCTAATCATCAAATAGTTTAATACATTGTACATAATGCAACAAAAGATAAAAAAACTAAATGAAAAAACAAAAAGGATGAAATGCAATTATTTTGTTTCTTAATTGTTAACCTGAGACTTACATAATTACATAATTACATATGATTCATGATCCAAAACCCGTATTCGAAAAAAACCTTACTGAGACTTGACCTGTACCCGACCAGATACAGAGATACCTCAATATGTTATCGATTATATCAGTTTCGAATCGGATCACAAGTCTATACTCAACCCTAAATTTAATTATTATATAGAATCTGGTAACACAAATGAAAGATAAGAAATTTGTAAATAATACAAGAATGCTGATAAGAAATTTGTAAATAATACAAGAATGCTGTTAATTCTTATAAAAAACTCTACTTGCTACAAATCAACAAATAAACAAACACTACGTACTAACCATTCATCTGATTCAAATGAAGCATTATTAGCTTTCATCAATCCAAATGAACGGTAAAATTTAAATATATAAAAGAAGAAAAAGATTAAAAAAGAAAAACAACATAATAGAACTAAATATATACATCAACATTATATCATTACAGGAGTATGATATAACATTAAATATATCACATTCTACCATTCGCAGTTTTCTTCTAATCTTCCAAAAAAAAAAAAAAACCATACTGGTTTTATCTTCTAATCATTTGGGAATAATGGGAACCCTAATGAGTCATCACACTATATAAAGACTATGGTCCCCAATACACCGAACATCATCACATATTGTCTCTTCTCCCCATCTGAAGAGTGCTTAGGGCATAAGGAGTTCCGGTTGAGGAAGAACCATAAGCCAACGAATACTTGTTGTATGTCTCTCTTTACGTTTCAGGATTGCTATCGAAGAGATTACGATTTATTCATATATATTCATCTATCCAGGTATTCCTATATTATCTTAATCTCAATGAATCAACATATCGGAAATTTTGTTTATATATACATGCTCATGTGTTTTGACTTCCGCACTAAAATTACTAAGATTATAAAATTAATCTTTTTTAAGAGCATATCTATTATTAATATTAAATTAATTCCAATATAAAAACTATTCAAACGTCAAAAAATGAAATTTCATTTCATTTTCTTTTAAATGGTCCTATGAAAACTAAGACATTTCCAAAGACTAAAAAAATAGAAAATTGTAGGTTTAAACTTGTATTACACGCACCAAATATTTCTGCAACCTTTTGCAATTTAGAATTATAGTTTCACATGCCAAATATTTCTGCAATGTTTTAACAATTTAATAGGCTGGAGTATCGACCGGTTTCAGTCGAGTTCGGACTAAAAATCTTCAAACCGATAAAAATAACTACCATTTAATTAATTTGAACTTAAATTTGACTGACTATATCTTCGATTTGTTCAGATGTACGGTCATACGGGTAACGGATTGATTATTACGGGTTAGATTGAAACTTTGTTACATCTAAAATTCTATTATCCACAAATTTCTAATCATCAGATAGTTTAATACATTGTACATAATGCAACAAAAGATAAAAAAACTAAATGAAAAAACAAAAAGGATGAAATGCAATTATTTTGTTTCTTAATTGTTAACCTGAGACTTACATAATTACATATGATTCATGATCCAAAACCCGTATTCGAAAAAAACCTTACTGAGACTTGACCTGTACCCGACCAGATACAGAGATACCTCAATATGTTATCGATTATATCAGTTTCGAATCGGATCACAAGTCTATACTCAACCCTAAATTTAATTATTATATAGAATCTGGTAACACAAATGAAAGATAAGAAATTTGTAAATAATACAAGAATGCTGATAAGAAATTTGTAAATAATACAAGAATGCTGTTAATTCTTATAAAAAACTCTACTTGCTACAAATCAACAAATAAACAAACACTACGTACTAACCATTCATCTGATTCAAATGAAGCATTATTAGCTTTCATCAATCCAAATGAACGGTAAAATTTAAATATATAAAAGAAGAAAAAGATTAAAAAAGAAAAACAACATAATAGAACTAAATATATACATCAACATTATATCATTACAGGAGTATGATATAACATTAAATATATCACATTCTACCATTCGCAGTTTTCTTCTAATCTTCCAAAAAAAAAAAAACCTTACTGGTTTTATCTTCTAATCATTTGGGAATAATGGGAACCCTAATGAGTCATCACACTATATAAAGGCTATGGTCCCCAATACACCGAACATCATCACATATTGTCTCTTCTCCCCATCTGAAGAGTGCTTAGGGCATAAGGAGTTCCGGTTGAGGAAGAACCATAAGCCAACGAATACTTGTTGTATGTCTCTCTTTACGTTTCAGGATTGCTATCGAAGAGATTACGATTTATTCATATATATTCATCTATCCAGGTATTCCTATATTATCTTAATCTCAATGAATCAACATATCGAAAATTTTGTTTATATATACATGCTCATGTGTTTTTGACTTCCGCACTAAAATTACTAAGATTATAAAATTAATCTTTTTTAAGAGCATATCTATTATTAATATTAAATTAATTCCAATATAAAAACTATTCAAACGTCAAAAAATGAAATTTCATTTCATTTTCTTTTAAATGGTCCTATGAAAACTAAGACATTTCCAAAGACTAAAAAATTAGAAAATTGTAGGTTTAAACTTGTATTACACGCACCAAATATTTCTGCAACCTTTTGCAATTTAGAATTATAGTTTCACATGCCAAATATTTCTGCAATGTTTTAACAATTTAATAGGCTGGAGTATCGACCGGTTTCAGTCGAGTTCGGACTAAAAATCTTCAAACCGATAAAAATAACTACCATTTAATTAATTTGAACTTAAATTTGACTGACTATATCTTCGATTTGTTCAGATGTACGGTCATACGGGTGACGGATTGATTATTACGGGTTAGATTGAAACTTTGTTACATCTAAAATTCTATTATCCACAAATTTCTAATCATCAAATAGTTTAATACATTGTACATAATGCAACAAAAGATAAAAAAACTAAATGAAAAAACAAAAAGGATGAAATGCAATTATTTTGTTTCTTAATTGTTAACCTGAGACTTACATAATTACATAATTACATATGATTCATGATCCAAAACCCGTATTCGAAAAAAACCTTACTGAGACTTGACCTGTACCCGACCAGATACAGAGATACCTCAATATGTTATCGATTATATCAGTTTCGAATCGGATCACAAGTCTATACTCAACCCTAAATTTAATTATTATATAGAATCTGGTAACACAAATGAAAGATAAGAAATTTGTAAATAATACAAGAATGCTGATAAGAAATTTGTAAATAATACAAGAATGCTGTTAATTCTTATAAAAAACTCTACTTGCTACAAATCAACAAATAAACAAACACTACGTACTAACCATTCATCTGATTCAAATGAAGCATTATTAGCTTTCATCAATCCAAATGAACGGTAAAATTTAAATATATAAAAGAAGAAAAAGATTAAAAAAGAAAAACAACATAATAGAACTAAATATATACATCAACATTATATCATTACAGGAGTATGATATAACATTAAATATATCACATTCTACCATTCGCAGTTTTCTTCTAATCTTCCAAAAAAAAAAAAAAAACCATACTGGTTTTATCTTCTAATCATTTGGGAATAATGGGTACCCTAATGAGTCATCACACTATATAAAGACTATGGTCCCCAATACACCGAACATCATCACATATTGTCTCTTCTCCCCATCTGAAGAGTGCTTAGGGCATAAGGAGTTCCGGTTGAGGAAGAACCATAAGCCAACGAATACTTGTTGTATGTCTCTCTTTACGTTTCAGGATTGCTATCGAAGAGATTACGATTTATTCATATATATTCATCTATCCAGGTATTCCTATATTATCTTAATCTCAATGAATCAACATATCGGAAATTTTGTTTATATATACATGCTCATGTGTTTTGACTTCCGCACTAAAATTACTAAGATTATAAAATTAATCTTTTTTAAGAGCATATCTATTATTAATATTAAATTAATTCCAATATAAAAACTATTCAAACGTCAAAAAATGAAATTTCATTTCATTTTCTTTTAAATGGTCCTATGAAAACTAAGACATTTCCAAAGACTAAAAAAATAGAAAATTGTAGGTTTAAACTTGTATTACACGCACCAAATATTTCTGCAACCTTTTGCAATTTAGAATTATAGTTTCACATGCCAAATATTTCTGCAATGTTTTAACAATTTAATAGGCTGGAGTATCGACCGGTTTCAGTCGAGTTCGGACTAAAAATCTTCAAACCGATAAAAATAACTACCATTTAATTACTTTGAACTTAAATTTGACTGACTATATCTTCGATTTGTTCAGATGTACGGTCATACGGGTGACGGATTGATTATTACGGGTTAGATTGAAACTTTGTTACATCTAAAATTCTATTATCCACAAATTTCTAATCATCAGATAGTTTAATACATTGTACATAATGCAACAAAAGATAAAAAAACTAAATGAAAAAACAAAAAGGATGAAATGCAATTATTTTGTTTCTTAATTGTTAACCTGAGACTTACATAATTACATATGATTCATGATCCAAAACCCGTATTCGAAAAAAACCTTACTGAGACTTGACCTGTACCCGACCAGATACAGAGATACCTCAATATGTTATCGATTATATCAGTTTCGAATCGGATCACAAGTCTATACTCAACCCTAAATTTAATTATTATATAGAATCTGGTAACACAAATGAAAGATAAGAAATTTGTAAATAATACAAGAATGCTGATAAGAAATTTGTAAATAATACAAGAATGCTGTTAATTCTTATAAAAAACTCTACTTGCTACAAATCAACAAATAAACAAACACTACGTACTAACCATTCATCTGATTCAAATGAAGCATTATTAGCTTTCATCAATCCAAATGAACGGTAAAATTTAAATATATAAAAGAAGAAAAAGATTAAAAAAGAAAAACAACATAATAGAACTAAATATATACATCAACATTATATCATTATAGGAGTATGATATAACATTAAATATATCACATTCTACCATTCGCAGTTTTCTTCTAATCTTCCAAAAAAAAAAAAACCTTACTGGTTTTATCTTCTAATCATTTGGGAATAATGGGAACCCTAATGAGTCATCACACTATATAAAGGCTATGGTCCCCAATACACCGAACATCATCACATATTGTCTCTTCTCCCCATCTGAAGAGTGCTTAGGGCATAAGGAGTTCCGGTTGAGGAAGAACCATAAGCCAACGAATACTTGTTGTATGTCTCTCTTTACGTTTCAGGATTGCTATCGAAGAGATTACGATTTATTCATATATATTCATCTATCCAGGTATTCTTATATTATCTTAATCTCAATGAATCAACATATCGAAAATTTTGTTTATATATACATGCTCATGTGTTTTTGACTTCCGCACTAAAATTACTAAGATTATAAAATTAATCTTTTTTAAGAGCATATCTATTATTAATATTAAATTAATTCCAATATAAAAACTATTCAAACGTCAAAAAATGAAATTTCATTTCATTTTCTTTTAAATGGTCCTATGAAAACTAAGACATTTCCAAAGACTAAAAAATTAGAAAATTGTAGGTTTAAACTTGTATTACACGCACCAAATATTTCTGCAACCTTTTGCAATTTAGAATTATAGTTTCACATGCCAAATATTTCTGCAATGTTTTAACAATTTAATAGGCTGGAGTATCGACCGGTTTCAGTCGAGTTCGGACTAAAAATCTTCAAACCGATAAAAATAACTACCATTTAATTAATTTGAACTTAAATTTGACTGACTATATCTTCGATTTGTTCAGATGTACGGTCATACGGGTGACGGATTGATTATTACGGGTTAGATTGAAACTTTGTTACATCTAAAATTCTATTATCCACAAATTTCTAATCATCAAATAGTTTAATACATTGTACATAATGCAACAAAAGATAAAAAAACTAAATGAAAAAACAAAAAGGATGAAATGCAATTATTTTGTTTCTTAATTGTTAACCTGAGACTTACATAATTACATAATTACATATGATTCATGATCCAAAACCCGTATTCGAAAAAAACCTTACTGAGACTTGACCTGTACCCGACCAGATACAGAGATACCTCAATATGTTATCGATTATATCAGTTTCGAATCGGATCACAAGTCTATACTCAACCCTAAATTTAATTATTATATAGAATCTGGTAACACAAATGAAAGATAAGAAATTTGTAAATAATACAAGAATGCTGATAAGAAATTTGTAAATAATACAAGAATGCTGTTAATTCTTATAAAAAACTCTACTTGCTACAAATCAACAAATAAACAAACACTACGTACTAACCATTCATCTGATTCAAATGAAGCATTATTAGCTTTCATCAATCCAAATGAACGGTAAAATTTAAATATATAAAAGAAGAAAAAGATTAAAAAAGAAAAACAACATAATAGAACTAAATATATACATCAACATTATATCATTACAGGAGTATGATATAACATTAAATATATCACATTCTACCATTCGCAGTTTTCTTCTAATCTTCCAAAAAAAAAAAAAAAACCATACTGGTTTTATCTTCTAATCATTTGGGAATAATGGGTACCCTAATGAGTCATCACACTATATAAAGACTATGGTCCCCAATACACCGAACATCATCACATATTGTCTCTTCTCCCCATCTGAAGAGTGCTTAGGGCATAAGGAGTTCCGGTTGAGGAAGAACCATAAGCCAACGAATACTTGTTGTATGTCTCTCTTTACGTTTCAGGATTGCTATCGAAGAGATTACGATTTATTCATATATATTCATCTATCCAGGTATTCCTATATTATCTTAATCTCAATGAATCAACATATCGGAAATTTTGTTTATATATACATGCTCATGTGTTTTGACTTCCGCACTAAAATTACTAAGATTATAAAATTAATCTTTTTTAAGAGCATATCTATTATTAATATTAAATTAATTCCAATATAAAAACTATTCAAACGTCAAAAAATGAAATTTCATTTCATTTTCTTTTAAATGGTCCTATGAAAACTAAGACATTTCCAAAGACTAAAAAAATAGAAAATTGTAGGTTTAAACTTGTATTACACGCACCAAATATTTCTGCAACCTTTTGCAATTTAGAATTATAGTTTCACATGCCAAATATTTCTGCAATGTTTTAACAATTTAATAGGCTGGAGTATCGACCGGTTTCAGTCGAGTTCGGACTAAAAATCTTCAAACCGATAAAAATAACTACCATTTAATTAATTTGAACTTAAATTTGACTGACTATATCTTCGATTTGTTCAGATGTACGGTCATACGGGTGACGGATTGATTATTACGGGTTAGATTGAAACTTTGTTACATCTAAAATTCTATTATCCACAAATTTCTAATCATCAAATAGTTTAATACATTGTACATAATGCAACAAAAGATAAAAAAACTAAATGAAAAAACAAAAAGGATGAAATGCAATTATTTTGTTTCTTAATTGTTAACCTGAGACTTACATAATTACATAATTACATATGATTCATGATCCAAAACCCGTATTCGAAAAAAACCTTACTGAGACTTGACCTGTACCCGACCAGATACAGAGATACCTCAATATGTTATCGATTATATCAGTTTCGAATCGGATCACAAGTCTATACTCAACCCTAAATTTAATTATTATATAGAATCTGGTAACACAAATGAAAGATAAGAAATTTGTAAATAATACAAGAATGGTGATAAGAAATTTGTAAATAATACAAGAATGCTGTTAATTCTTATAAAAAACTCTACTTGCTACAAATCAACAAATAAACAAACACTACGTACTAACCATTCATCTGATTCAAATGAAGCATTATTAGCTTTCATCAATCCAAATGAACGGTAAAATTTAAATATATAAAAGAAGAAAAAGATTAAAAAAGAAAAACAACATAATAGAACTAAATATATACATCAACATTATATCATTACAGGAGTATGATATAACATTAAATATATCACATTCTACCATTCGCAGTTTTCTTCTAATCTTCCAAAAAAAAAAAAAACCATACTGGTTTTATCTTCTAATCATTTGGGAATAATGGGAACCCTAATGAGTCATCACACTATATAAAGACTATGGTCCCCAATACACCGAACATCATCACATATTGTCTCTTCTCCCCATCTGAAGAGTGCTTAGGGCATAAGGAGTTCCGGTTGAGGAAGAACCATAAGCCAACGAATACTTGTTGTATGTCTCTCTTTACGTTTCAGGATTGCTATCGAAGAGATTACGATTTATTCATATATATTCATCTATCCAGGTATTCCTATATTATCTTAATCTCAATGAATCAACATATCGGAAATTTTGTTTATATATACATGCTCATGTGTTTTTGACTTCCGCACTAAAATTACTAAGATTATAAAATTAATCTTTTTTAAGAGCATATCTATTATTAATATTAAATTAATTCCAATATAAAAACTATTCAAACGTCAAAAAATGAAATTTCATTTCATTTTCTTTTAAATGGTCCTATGAAAACTAAGACATTTCCAAAGACTAAAAAAATAGAAAATTGTAGGTTTAAACTTGTATTACACGCACCAAATATTTCTGCAACCTTTTGCAATTTAGAATTATAGTTTCACATGCCAAATATTTCTGCAATGTTTTAACAATTTAATAGGCTGGAGTATCGACCGGTTTCAGTCGAGTTCGGACTAAAAATCTTCAAACCGATAAAAATAACTACCATTTAATTAATTTGAACTTAAATTTGACTGACTATATCTTCGATTTGTTCAGATGTACGGTCATACGGGTGACGGATTGATTATTACGGGTTAGATTGAAACTTTGTTACATCTAAAATTCTATTATCCACAAATTTCTAATCATCAAATAGTTTAATACATTGTACATAATGCAACAAAAGATAAAAAAACTAAATGAAAAAACAAAAAGGATGAAATGCAATTATTTTGTTTCTTAATTGTTAACCTGAGACTTACATAATTACATAATTACATATGATTCATGATCCAAAACCCGTATTCGAAAAAAACCTTACTGAGACTTGACCTGTACCCGACCAGATACAGAGATACCTCAATATGTTATCGATTATATCAGTTTCGAATCGGATCACAAGTCTATACTCAACCCTAAATTTAATTATTATATAGAATCTGGTAACACAAATGAAAGATAAGAAATTTGTAAATAATACAAGAATGCTGATAAGAAATTTGTAAATAATACAAGAATGCTGTTAATTCTTATAAAAAACTCTACTTGCTACAAATCAACAAATAAACAAACACTACGTACTAACCATTCATCTGATTCAAATGAAGCATTATTAGCTTTCATCAATCCAAATGAACGGTAAAATTTAAATATATAAAAGAAGAAAAAGATTAAAAAAGAAAAACAACATAATAGAACTAAATATATACATCAACATTATATCATTACAGGAGTATGATATAACATTAAATATATCACATTCTACCATTCGCAGTTTTCTTCTAATCTTCCAAAAAAAAAAAAAAACCATACTGGTTTTATCTTCTAATCATTTGGGAATAATGGGAACCCTAATGAGTCATCACACTATATAAAGACTATGGTCCCCAATACACCGAACATCATCACATATTGTCTCTTCTCCCCATCTGAAGAGTGCTTAGGGCATAAGGAGTTCCGGTTGAGGAAGAACCATAAGCCAACGAATACTTGTTGTATGTCTCTCTTTACGTTTCAGGATTGCTATCGAAGAGATTACGATTTATTCATATATATTCATCTATCCAGGTATTCCTATATTATCTTAATCTCAATGAATCAACATATCGGAAATTTTGTTTATATATACATGCTCATGTGTTTTGACTTCCGCACTAAAATTACTAAGATTATAAAATTAATCTTTTTTAAGAGCATATCTATTATTAATATTAAATTAATTCCAATATAAAAACTATTCAAACGTCAAAAAATGAAATTTCATTTCATTTTCTTTTAAATGGTCCTATGAAAACTAAGACATTTCCAAAGACTAAAAAAATAGAAAATTGTAGGTTTAAACTTGTATTACACGCACCAAATATTTCTGCAACCTTTTGCAATTTAGAATTATAGTTTCACATGCCAAATATTTCTGCAATGTTTTAACAATTTAATAGGCTGGAGTATCGACCGGTTTCAGTCGAGTTCGGACTAAAAATCTTCAAACCGATAAAAATAACTACCATTTAATTAATTTGAACTTAAATTTGACTGACTATATCTTCGATTTGTTCAGATGTACGGTCATACGGGTAACGGATTGATTATTACGGGTTAGATTGAAACTTTGTTACATCTAAAATTCTATTATCCACAAATTTCTAATCATCAGATAGTTTAATACATTGTACATAATGCAACAAAAGATAAAAAAACTAAATGAAAAAACAAAAAGGATGAAATGCAATTATTTTGTTTCTTAATTGTTAACCTGAGACTTACATAATTACATATGATTCATGATCCAAAACCCGTATTCGAAAAAAACCTTACTGAGACTTGACCTGTACCCGACCAGATACAGAGATACCTCAATATGTTATCGATTATATCAGTTTCGAATCGGATCACAAGTCTATACTCAACCCTAAATTTAATTATTATATAGAATCTGGTAACACAAATGAAAGATAAGAAATTTGTAAATAATACAAGAATGCTGATAAGAAATTTGTAAATAATACAAGAATGCTGTTAATTCTTATAAAAAACTCTACTTGCTACAAATCAACAAATAAACAAACACTACGTACTAACCATTCATCTGATTCAAATGAAGCATTATTAGCTTTCATCAATCCAAATGAACGGTAAAATTTAAATATATAAAAGAAGAAAAAGATTAAAAAAGAAAAACAACATAATAGAACTAAATATATACATCAACATTATATCATTACAGGAGTATGATATAACATTAAATATATCACATTCTACCATTCGCTGTTTTCTTCTAATCTTCCAAAAAAAAAAAACCTTACTGGTTTTATCTACTACCCCCCCCCCCCCCACCAATTTCCAATACGGGCTGAATTACATATGATTCATGATCCAAAACCCGTATTCGAAACAAAAACTCGATATTCAGCTTAAAAACCGACTATCTGACGAATATCATTATATCCCAAGGACCATTTTAACAGACAACCGTCGATCAGCGAACTCGAGAAGTCAGAACAATGTTTTATATAGACTGATTCAACACCACCACCGCGAACTCGAGAAGTCAGAACAATGTTTTATATAGACTGATTCAACACCACCACCGATATCAAAAGATTTGAATCTCAGAGACGTTGAGAGGAGCACACTCGTTGATCAGAGTTTTTCAGCGATCTGAGCTAGTGACTGCAAATTACACCGAACAATAGTATCAGCAAAACTACACGTTTCTTCCTTTGTATTACCGCACGGTACATCAACAACATACGATTCAATCACAACCGTTCCTCCATTACCGTCACCGTGAAGCGTCGTCACGGATCGATAATTCCTACACCGATGAACACCACCAACAACACTGAAACTGATGACGTGGCGTTCTTCATCAAGTATATCTAACCGCTCCGTACTGGAAACAGCAGGTAAACCGGAAACAAGCCGAACTTCACGGAGAGCGCCGACGCGAATGCCGTCGCCGGCGACAACGTTGCAGCTTTTCACAAAGTTTTTGTATCCTTGTGGATTATCAAATCGTCGAACGACGGACCAAACGGTTGAAACGGAGGCGTTGATTTTTTGGATCACGACGGAGTAGCACTGGTGTGGTCCCACCACGTGTGTGTGGTGGTTCGCAACCGTATCGGAAACGGTTATTTTTTCCGTAGAAAGTGCGTAACGACGCGTTTGTTGGATTTGTTTTGGACAGGTAACGCCGTTAGCTAAGAAATTAACGGAGGCGGTTTCGGTGTTAGTATTGAATCTTTGAAGCTGAATAGGTGAAGGCATTTTGAAACTATATGATAAAATTAAATTAAATAAAATATATTTATAATAAGAACTATATGTTTGTTCTTATATTTTGCTCTCACAAAACTTAAGATTAATTTTGTGATGTTAAAGTGTTACATTAGATATATATGTGGAGGGTGTGAAAGAGTGAGAGGCTATTATTAATTTTGTAATGTACAAGTTGGTATATAAGAGTTCTTTTTCTTTTTCTCTTCTTTGTTGTTCAAAGGGACATAGAAAAAAAAGATAATAAAAGGGAATCATAATTGATGCTACTATTGAATATTAATTGAAGAAATGACATTACCCGGTTGTTACTTGCAAGTGGATCATCAACTTGTTGTTTGTTAGAATGCAAGTTGCAACACATCTTTGGACTTGGTTTTATCAATTATCTTTTTATTTTTTCTTATCTCAATAATTTTCAACTTACCAAAAAATTATTAAATCAGAGTTTAATTAGATGTCCTCAATTCAAAATTCAATTTTAAAAGGAGGGAATTTAATTTTGTATAGTTATACTATATACAGTCATGACATTCAGATCATTTAATCAATATCAGACAATCTCAATTTTAAAATTAAATTTTAGTTGTTTTTAAATATATAATTCAAACTAAACATTTGGACCGTCTAATCTTAATAAAATAGTCTAAATATGATCAACTAAAGTGCAGTCATCTCTCTTTGATTGTACGTTATCTGGATTCTTAAAACAGAATTGTGCTTAAATTTAAAAAGAACTTTGTTGCATACCCTCTTCAATTCAATTTATCTATCGTTAGTTGGTTCAGTGGTGATTGGTGCTGAACTTTGTAGGGAGGACCACAGTTAAATTCTCCGCAATTGCGATTGAGAGGATGTTGGAACCACTTAATGTCAGAACTGACCCTCGAACCAGATTCAACTTGTGGTGAAAATCAAATACCCTCTTCAATTCTAAATATACTTAAAAATAATTTTTCTAATTATCTGAATAACGAATAAATCTGGTCTATTTCAATGAATCTTAAAAATAAATTTTTGTTTATATGCATTTAAAATAGGAAGAAATAGTATTTTATCTAAATCAAATAATTAGTTTATATAATTACGTGCAAGAATATTCAGCTAAGAAATACTGCAACTTTACCATATTTTATGTACTAATATTAGTATTTTATAGTTCACTTGTCAATGAATATTATTTTATAATCCACCAACTTCACCTTAGAGTACAACTAGTCGTTGCTATTATTTTACATGTTGTTCTTTATTTTACTTTTGATAAATTCTATTTTTATGTTGGTGTTGTTTTTAAATTAATAAAAACAATGCAAGATCCCGAGGGTATCTTAGGAAATGGATAATGTTTGAAGGATGAGTCTAGAAACTCCGGCGCAACGGCAAGTTGCATGCGATACTGATCATATTGTATTGATCAAGTGGTAGAGATTATTCAAAAAATAATCAAGTGGTAGAGGCGGCACACATATTTTGAAATGCATATATGATATCATCATTAAAAACAATTTGGATACTTTTTCTCGTGTCTAATTTTGAGAAAAATAAAACTACAAGTTGGGGGAGGCCATACATAATTGTAAAATAAGTATGACTTGACAAAATAAGTGGATAGTCGAATGAATTTCAATTAAAAGTTTATATATTCGAATATGAAGAAGTTGAATCTTTTTTAAATATACTGAGATTAAGTATTATTGTGTCAAAACCATAGACTTGGTTAAAATGTCGTATTACTTAATAATTAGGCATTTTTATTGTGATTTTTATTTTATTTATAATGTCATTACGTTAGAAGTAAAGAATGCAGACACCACTTTATACCGTAAAGTGGAAGCTTTAATTCGAATATGGGACGTCATCATCACCCACATAAGGGGAGTTTCATGCATTACACATGCAATTAATTTATGAACCAAATGATCGTTGTATCCAATTTTATACAATCAATCAAACTATTTACGCAATTTTAACTTTTTATTTATTGTTATGCATTTCATAGGTCACGAATGAAATATCTCCAAACACCGTCTTAACGCTCTTTTAAAGAGTAATTAATGACCCACAACTGAAGGACGAAGTTTCTCTCTCAACATAATAGCTTGAAGAAAAAATAATCATTATGGAAAATTTGTTTCAATTTCAACAACATATTATAAGGATCTCTATGACATCATTGAATAAATAAGTCAAGTTTAAAACATTACAATGAGTTTGTGGGCTTAACTCAACTGATATTGTTAGACTACTTTTACTTGAATATAAATATGAAATCTTATGTATGTGAATTTCACATGATACTTAATTACTCATCACTTCATTTGTGGATCAATAAAAAAAAATTAAAAAAATCATCACAATGAAATACCCTCATTTAAGTGAATAAATGAATTCTAGGTATATAAATAAATTATTTTTTTTATTTAATAAAAAATTAATTTCTTTTGTCCACATATTATAGTTCAATTGACAAAATTTTAAAAATTGATAGGTTAAATTTCATGATCAGAATTCAAATCTCAATCATTTCATTTTATATGTATGCATTATAAACGTTTCATTTTGTTTATTTTAACAAAAATAAAATTAATTCGTTCCTTTTGGCATTTGAATTATTTTTTATTAATCTGTATAATTACATTTCAACCATTCATTTTATATACTTTAAAAAAAACATTTTATAAAATAAATTTATTAGGAATCACAGAATCAGAAGAGAGAAAAAAGTCCTTATACTAAGCTTTAAAATAGGGACCCGAAATTCTTATATCATAATTATTAAGGTGATATGAGATAAAATTTTGAGGGGATACGTTAATAAAAATAGAGAAGAAATATTTGTAACTTTCGTAGATTACATTTGTTAAAAAAATGGATACAAATTTATAGAGAAGAAATAAGAAAATTTCAATCATTGTTAGTTTTTATTTTTTATAGGCAAAAAGATTGAATTATAAGAAATACTAAGTGTATTCAACGTTTACGAGCACACACTCTAAATACATTAAAAGCAATCTAAGAGATTGTTACACCAGTCGAAAAAAGATAAATTCACATTTTTCCCTACTCGGCCTATAAACCAAAATCAAGTAATGTGAACAATTTGATCTACTAAATCAGACACGTTGGCAAATGGCATAGGCTCCTCTAAACAGAATATTATTACCAAAATTATTGTTAGTCTTAAATGTGGACACCATTTTCGGTTGAGATTCAATTGTTGATTATTATGTTGCAGAAGAGTAATCTCTTGCCTAATTAAGAGACAATTTCCATTATTCAATGGTCCAGTCTTTAGGAGGAAAATAACAATCAATACAAATTTAAATAGCCACTTGAAGGTCGATCAGAAAATTAATAGCCACTTGAATGGATATAGCAAATAGTTTGAAATCAATTCACACACACAACTGCGATATTCCACGTTTTAATAATCCAATAAAGATATCCGGTCAAATAATATCAGCATTGTCAATTGAACTAGACATTACGATCAAATAATTTAATATACTAAATCTTTAGCGAGTTGGCTATCTCTCGTAACAGAATTAGTTTTCTGTTTCAATTCAGTTCCATTCCCATTGCTTATAACAAGTTTTCTTTGCACTTTGTAGAAATTCATTCTAACAATTCATGATTATTATGTTTCAGTCATCTTTAGCTATGAGTACTTTGATAACTTCCCTAAGTTTTCGGATCATATAATGGTATAAGAAGAAAACGATGCGCAACACGAACAATTTATCTTCCTCTCATTTGGTGATTCTGACATTGGCTTTGGTGGATCCTCCGTCTTTGAACAAGCCGAGATCGTATTATGTACATAGGAGTGAAAATCATGTGGTTTCTCTTGTTACGAAATCCCTCACTGCTAGCAATTATCATTCTTGGGCGTGCTAGGCGCAAAAAGCCATAGTTGGTAAGAACAAACGCAAATTGGTTAATGATTTAATTATGACTCCCGATTCGCTTGATCCTCTTGCACATTAAAGCCAAAATGAGTTATTGATAGTATCACGATGAAGATTTCGTGATGTGTTTTCTCAAAGGTTTAAATGAGAATTTACCATCAATTACTATTATCTTTTCTATGTTGATTGAACATGAACGTCAAAACGGATTGCATCTTGTTCAAGAAGAAATACAATCTCTGATTAACCTTGTTGACGGAAAGAAGTCTTATGCATGAGGAAAAAGCTCTCGGCAGTTGGCACTCTAAGCAATGCAGTTTCTGCGAAAAATCAGACCATGCGGTCGAAACATGCTACAAAAAACATGAGTTTTCCCTTTTGGTTTCAGAAACGACGTGCGCTCAAGTGTGAATTATGTCTCTGATAATACCTACAAATAGAGGACTGTCATGTCGAAACTGAGTCGACACTTTCTTCTGACTTTGTCTCCTTTTTGTGCAACTGAATAAAACACGACTTTCTTTGTAAAAAAGAAAAAACAAGAATTTAAAACCATAAAAATTATGCGGCATCTTTATAATTCAGTTGGCATGGCATTAGTCCGAGTTTTATTCTTTTGTTACATGCCACATAACTTAGGTAAACCTCCAAAGTACCACAGTCGAAAAAATGTCGAAAATTTATCACAAGTACATAACTAGAATATGCCTGAACCAAATCCACAAGCTTTATTTTGGGGGGAGGCAGGGTCTCCATAAAGAAACTTGTTGAGAAGTCGGCTTGAATCATATATTGATGCTCTTGCTGAACTTCTGAGCTTCGCATCGCATAATCCTGTAATGTGTAGGGGAAATGTTAAGAATTTGAACCAATAAGTGTAAGTAACTAGTTGCAGCTAGAACAATCGTATTTGCATTCATTTTTGGATGCATACATTCAGGAAAAAACCCTAAATTTATATTGTCTGTAAATACACTTTCGAACAATTTATATCGTCTTCATAAACATGCGAGGCTTTTCAGTAGTGAGGGAGTGAAAAGTAGCGCACGTACTTGAAAAGTATCTAGAAAATTTCCATTTTTTTAAGTCAATGCCAAAATCTCAAGAACAATGCAACTTTAAAGTGAGAAGGAAAAATACTTACTAACCTTTTTTCGGAATCACTTTTGTTCCATGATCAAGTGATGCCTATGTTACATTCGATCAAACTGGGAAGAAAATTAAATTTGAAATCATTTATGGTATGATCAATAAATAAATATATATACAAGAAAAGGACATAGAAGATAACAAAAGAGTATTTACCTTTTATCTATTGTTTGTTGAAGCTTTTTCATTCTTCATAATCATATGAAATGATTTCGACTTATCCTCCCCGACCATTTCTCTTAGAATATCATCTTCAATCTTCTCAGCTTGCCAACGAGAAGGATCCTCGACAAATGCCTCGCTGAAAATCATACTCGACACCCACTCTTTCCATGTGGTTCTTCGGTATTTATCTTCCTCCAATGAACCTGTCACCAAAAGCTGATAAACATAAACCATTTTTTGCTGACCGGGACGAAACGCACGTGCAATAGCTTGCTTTGTTTTCGAAGGGTTCCATTCCGAATCCAACATAATAACACGAGATGCTGCTGTCAAACTAATGCCTTCAGCACAGGCTGTAATTGAAGCAAGTAGTATCTTAGATACACCACCGGGCTCCTCAAATTTATCCATTATTTTCCCACGTTCGAAAAGCTCGAGTTCCCCGGTTAGCACTAAAACTTCGCGGCCTTTTTGCCATCCAAAGAACTTCTCAAAATATTCTTGAAATAATCTCACTGGAGCAATGTTGTGGCAGAAGATAAGAACCTTTTCGTTCTTCACAACACGGTAGATAAGGCTCAAAACAAATCTTACTTTCGAACCAATTTTCAAATCAAACTTGTACTTATCTAGATCACTCAATTGCTCCTTTGTTAAAAACTTCTGAGAACATACCGCGGTTTTGACCAACCAAGGATGTATCGATCCGAGAGTTATCAAAAGCTCTAACTCGAGAGGGTAACCACTGCACTTAGCCATGTCGCTGTGAAGTTTCTTCAGAATCTCATGCTGTATATCGGTTGTGTTCATTAGCAATGTATAAATCTGTAAACCAGGTAAACCATCAGAACTTCCACCTTCATAAACATCGATAAAACCATTTGTCACATTTCTCAACATGTTTAAGCCTTGCAGCCTTTCGTCACCAACATTTGAGTCAATTTTCTTAGCGATTGTATCTAAGAAGAATTTTCTAGCCCGTGACTCGATCAAATATTGCGCTTTTTCTGCTCCTTTCCCTGCTACTCCTTTCCTTTTCCGCTTGTACTTAGGGTCTAATGCTTTCAACACTTCGTGAGCAAATTTTGGCCTTGCCAAGCATAGAGTGTTGAAGTATTCACAGAAATTATTTTGAAACAAAGTACCAGAAAGTAATATCCTCAATTCGGTTTGCACTTTCATCAAACATTTTCGCAATCTTGATTTAGTGCTTCTAGGATTGTGACCTTCATCAAGTACCAAGAGTTGAGGACTTTCCCTCAACACTTTCGCCATAAATTTTCGGTGTGCAAACTTCGAATCCTCTCGCATCAATGTTAAAAACGAAGTGTAGCCCATGATTAGAACACTCGGATGCGAATGCCATTTTTGTATCTTCTCAAGGCAATCCAAAACATGCTTTACATCATCGGTAGGCTTGGGAACTCCAGGAAGAACCGCAACTGTGTTCTGCTTGAACACCCTATAGGTTCTACGACCGTGAATCAAGTACACCGGTATAGGAATCTCCCACTTGATAAATTCTTTATACCAAGTATAGAGCGTAGTTTTCGGAGCAAGAACTAGAGGTCTCTTGCCAGGGAATAACTTCAAGTAGCTAACAAGAAAAGCGATGATGAGAAAAGTTTTTCCAGCTCCAGGAGTATGAGATATCACACAGCCACCTCTTTTTTTGGATTCTGCTTCAATTAGTGCTGGATTTGTTGACCCTGCAATGTTGTGCCAAAGAAACTCGAAAGCTTTCTTTTGGTGCATATGCAACTTTTCTTTGAGTTCAGGAATTAATGACCAAACACTTTTGTTTTCTTCCGATATCGGTTCTTCAGCATTAGCATCAGTTGGGAAAAAATGAAAATCATCATCTTCATCAGCCATGGTGGGATCTTCTTTATTTTCTACTCCATCACACGGCTTCTCATCTTGGCGCCACACTGCCTTGTCAACCTGCGAATTCCAACATGGTAATCATATAAGTGCTTATGCATAAGATAAGGCATAAGCTATTTCTATAATAACAGATAAAATAAAGTCAAATTGTTTTCGTATAAGCGATAAGCTATATTGGAGAGCTTATGGAAATACTCTAAAAAAACTTATTGACATGTCATAAGTTGTTTCCATAAGCACTCCCAAACGGTGATGGGAGCCTCGTAGCTCATGCACTGCAACTCGCTTTTTATACACATATATCTTTATAAATAAGTTGACTTACAAAGATTGGATTAACATCTCTGATATGAGTGGTCACAATGCCACATCTAATGCAGTATATTCCAATTTCTTCATCCAATCTATTATCATGTTCACAAACTTCTTTCAACTTTTCCTCGGCCTCGGCAGAAGCATTTGCATTTGAAACCTGATTAAATAACGGAACTGATTGTCAGCCTTAGAAAAAAACAGAACAAAAAGGCGAAAACTATGACCAAACGTTTTTACCTCTGAGTCATCGAAATAAACTGATGCCAGTCCGACTTCAAGTTCTTTCCACAACATATCCTCTTCAGCTTTTTCTTTCACATATTCTTCATTAAAAGCATCTGTCTCCTCATTTCGTCCAACACTATTTGTTGTGTTACATTTCTTCCACTGGTCGATAATAGGGGTTTCTTCTTCGACCGGTATTGTTGTATTAATATTCGATAAATATGAATTTATCAAATTCTTGTATGCAGATGCATTTAATGTTCTATCTTTATATCTGTGAGTTCCTCCTTCGCCGGGATTTCTTAAATACGTTGAACGATATTTTCCCTCCTTAAATCCTTTATTGGTTTTCCTTTTTATCCCTTCCCATCTATTTCCAAGATCCATATCATCCAAACCACCTAAACTCTTCCTTTGTAACTTAGGGGTTCCAAAAAATTGACATCTTGACGAAACACCGCCGCTCTTCTCAGCATCTTCTGACTTTTCAGGCAAATCTAACAAATTAATGTTTTTCCCTGGTTTAGGAGTATTGATCAAATGACGATATTTTGAAGAAATTTCAGATGATTTATTTTCATCACTTCTAGCAACATTGCCATTTTGATCGCAAGGCTCAATGGCTATTGGATCAGCATCTTGATTAGCAAAAGGGATAATAGCAAGTGAATTTTGATGTTCATTATGACCAACATCACAAGACTTCTTCACCTCTCGATTTTTAGCCCTCCTATTGTACACTAGAAGCTCCCGACAGGGACTCAGTTGGTTGGCTTTCTGACATTTGTCAGTGATCTTTTCTGGACTCTTCTGTTGCTGCAAACGAAACAAGCACGCTAACGGCAAGTCATCTTCTTTGGTGGATGTATCTATCCTAACCGGTGGCCTGTTTCTAAAGGAACCAACATCCAGTTCTTTAACTTCGCAGCCAAGGTAACGATCAGGCTGTACATGCCTGCGTTTCGAGCGTCGTAAGCCGTCGACATTATAAGACGGTGACGCTTCATCCGTATGGGATTCTTGTACTTGGTCAACTCTCTTGGGGTTAGTTATAGCAACTTGAGAAGCAATCGGTACTAACATGCCATTGTCATTTTTGAAACCAATAACATCAATATGAGACTCAGTGTTCGACGAAGACCTAGTACTATTATCACCTCCCAAAACTTGATACACCATCTTGTTTTCAGCAGATCTTGCACAGAACGCAACCTTCATGAGAACCGATGTAACAATTAACCATGAAAGATCGATTAAAAATTTTCCCAAAAGCAATTTAGTGTGTGGCAATGAAGAGCAATCCTCGGATGAAGACCACCGGTAGGGCTGATTTTCACAAGGACTATGTTCAATTCTTTGGAGGATGGAGATCTGATTAAGTCCGAAAACTTTGATATCCTTACAAAGAGTTCTCATCTCTAAACCAAGTGAACCTTGATCAATATAGAAATTGACGAAAAACTGACACGAGCACTCTGAGCCATGTGGCTTTCTCTGTATAGAACTTATTCTAGCATCCATCCAAACCTATAATTAAAAAGAAAACCGTAAGATATATGACTTCGTAATTCTGTTGCAAATGTTACTATACAAAAGTTTCTATGAAGCACTGAAAGAGACACCAAACACGACACTCTCATGAAAAACAAATTTACAAGTTTAAAAATTCATCTTAAAAGGAACACTTACGGGCTCCACATTTGAACCAACTGAGTCACTGGCTCGTTGAGGGGGTGATAGCACACAGATGTCGATTCCAGGACGTAAGAAACAGGAGCAATCTGACACCGTAGCTTTCCTCGACCTCATACGAATATCTGATAAAGTACCTTTGTCCATAACCATATGGTGATTATCTGCGAAATGTATGGCAACGGTTCCTGACTTAACTTTTATGAACTCCACCGGATGCCATGAGCCAAAGATGACTGCTTCAAAGGCTGTTTAGAAGGAAAATTTCGAGGAAATCAATATGTTAAATTATGTCACTTGATAAGCTCAGAGTTATATTTCATTGGCATTTATAATTATTTTGTTCAATTACTTTCTTTCTGTTTTTTCGCCATATGCAGAGTGGTGAATTGATTAAAAAAGAAAGAGGAAATGCTTACGGTGAGAATTGATTGGAGTAGTCGATTGATGTAGACGCCTTTTTCTGTTCATTGTTTGCAACTGCTAACAAACTTGTCAATGTTGTATATATAAGCAACTTCTACAGCTGATTCGGCACACACAAACTTCATTCAGACACAAAAAATGCTAATCAATCATCGACACGCAAATGCAATGGATATACATAGATAGATCATTTCATAACAAATATCTTTCCAGAAACTCAAAATTGATTCATTTCATATCTGTTGTTTTCTGCCTCCAAAAGATGCAAGGAAAATTACTAATAAAATGAATGACTCATTGATCAAATTTATGACTTATAGATCAAATTTTCCTTTCAATTTTAGGAACTTTGTTGACAGGTAATATATAATTACCTCGAATAACACTCTTTAAACCTTACGGCCGTCTTTTGTCAGCATCAGACCTAATTCACCTAAACTTTATGTAATCGAATTAGAAAGAAAAAAAAACACTTTCTTATCGTTTGAGACCTGGTTCACCTAAACTTTATGTGATCGAATTAGAAAGGAAAAAAAAAAACACTTTCTTATCTCCCGAGACCTAATTCACCTAAACTTTATGTAATTAAATTAAAACAAAAATCAAACTTTCTATTAAAGGATATATATACCAACTGACTCTAGATTCTCAAATGTTGTGATGTTTAGCAGAAAAAAAAACACATTCACATGTGAAGATTTCATTCAGTTCAGAATTATATGCTGAAAAAGAACATAAAAAATACCACTTTTAAGATTATAATACCAATTTACACATGAACAAAATTAGCAACATTTTAGTTACAAAATCCATAGAAAAAAACAAGGTAAAAAGCATTCATAAAATAGGTAAAAAAAAGCAATCTTTTTTATCTCTTTTAGAAAAAGAACAATCACCAGAAAAAATTAACACGACAACCTAAGACAAAGTGAAAAAAAAAAAAAAAAAACATAGACTTTCATAGTATTAATTAACCATGTCGATGAAAAAAAAAAACATGATCAGAGACAATTAGAATTAGATTGTTGACTTAGTACTATAATCAATCAAACATGTTTATTTATAGATTATTTTGAGTGAAGTTAATTAAAAAAAGTGATGAAATTCTTACCAAAACAGAGAAAACAGGTAGAGAGAATCTAACAATAGCAGGTATTGTTACAGAATCATGATGATGATTTTTGTGATGAAAAAGAGAAAGAGGAGAGAAGAAGATGAGGTAATAATGTTGCTTGAAATGTAGTAGTTGAGAGAGTGAAGTGAGTACAATGAGAGAGAGAAAGAAATAAAGTGAAGTGAAAGCAGACATAAAAAAAGGAGCAGAACAAAATCCTTGAAGTTTGTGCAGTTGCATGAGAGAGAGAGAGAATGGAGGATTTTTGCGGTTAATAGGGGAAGACCAGGTTTTTAACAACTTGGACTGTGTATCAGTCTATGAAATGAAACAATATTAATGTGTTTTAGTTATAACAGTGTAAAATAATTATAATGTCTAAATTTATGTGTCAGAAAAACACAAACATTTAGGTTAGGTAAGATTAGAAAATGTGTTTAAATTGAGATATCGAGTTTAAATGGTTAATTAGGGGAGCATTCGAGTTTGATTTTTGGTGAATTTTTTTTTTATTATATTTTATTTATCTCGTTGTGGAATCATGGATAAGAGAACTCTCTCTTCTCTCGAGAGCCAATGAATCAATACCAAAACAAAATAGTTAGAAAATGTACTTTTGTGTTGCACTTTTTGAGTGGGTAGTTGAGTCCAGCTATGATAGTAAATGTATATTTGGATTCACTTTTGTCATAGGTTGATTTTGACATTTTTTCTATAGAGTATAATTGATTTTGTATTTAGAATTAATAGTTTTTAACTTTTAAACACCTATTTCGGAGAGTGGTTAGTCGTTGCCACTTTGTGGTCCAATGGCGATTCATAATAAGAAATAAGGAATTATAAATTATATATTTTCTAGAGAAATATTTGATATCTATCGTAAAAATATTAGGTTAAAATTCTTTTTTAGTATTTTGGATGTTTTTTGAGGTGTTTATTATTTTAAATGTACTTTCGAGACGTTTTGAATGTATGTTTTTTTTTCTTTTACAATAGAGGGACAAAGCTTTGTCTCAAATGTATTTTATTTTTTAATACAAAAAAAGAGGGAATAGTCCGATCTCAAATGTAATTTTTAATCTTAAGTTTATGGATCAATTCAATTTTATTTTATATAAATAAATGTGTCTAAAGATAATTATTTTATTTTCAAAACAAAAAATTATTTTAAATGTGTCCGTAAATTTAACTCAGTAAGCAGAACATTGCATTATATATGCAAGGGGTCGGGGTTCGAACTCCGATCATCTCACTTATTAACATTAAAGGTGGAATTTGTATCTAATAGACTACTTGACCCAACATAGTGTGGCACAAGTGGTAGATTTTTGTGCCCCTCAACCATTTGGTTCTGGGTTCGATCACTGGCCGATGCGTATGAAAAATCATTTGTTGGGAGAGGTCAATCCCTTAAATGGATCTCAGTTACCTCGAGGGGATTAATATATGCAGTTGCACGCGGAGGATACCTTTGTTTTACAAAAAAAAGACTACTTGACAAAAAAAATCAATACCAAAACACAATAAAAGGTACTCTTACGTTTCACTTTTTAGTGGGTAGTTGAGTCCAGCTATGATAATTAATGTATATTTGGATTCACTTTTGTCAGAGAGTGGGTAGTTGAGTCCAGCTATGGTAATTAATTGATAACTGATTTTGTATTTAGAATTGATTGGTTTTAATATTTAAACATCTAGTATTTCGGAGAGTGATTAGTCATCGTCACTATGTGATTCAATGACAATTCATTATAAGAAATAGAATGTTATTAATTATAATTTCTCTCTTAGAGAAATATTTGACGTCTATATGCGCACTTACGAGACGTCTCAAATGTAATACTCCCTCCATTTCTTAATATAAGAAAAAATCTACTTTTTAGATACATTCAAATATTAATGTATATAAACTATATTATTGTCTAGATACATTAATATTTGAATGTATCTAAAAATCAAATTTCTTCTTATATTAAGGAATGGAGGGAGTATATTTTTTGTACAAAAAGGTGCAAAACCTCATCTCAAATATTTTTTTTTTATCTTAGCTAAAGTGAAAATTCAGTGAAATTAAATTCACATAATTGTAAGATTCCGGGTTCAAATCCGAATCACAACGTTCGACCTAACAATTTCGATAATTTTTGCTAGTTGAGTTATGACTTATGGGACTCTCAAATGTAATTTTTAATCATAACTTCATAAGTTTATTGATCAATTCAATTTTATTTTATATAAATAAATGTGTCTAAAGATAATCATTTAACATTCAAACACTAGAAATCACATTCAATTCTATGAAATCAATTCAATACTCCTACTGACTTAATATAGCTAAAAACATTGTCTCATATATATCATATTAACAAACCTAAAAATACTAGTCTAACAAACAAACATTAAAGTTTTTTTTTTTAATAAAAATGTAGTGTGTCATTGAGATATACAACAAAATAAAACAACACAAAACTCAAATCAATGTATACCAAAGAAGAAGAGAAGAAAAAAAAAACTTAAATCAAGGTCAAATGACTCGTCAAATAGCAACCTTTCCAATGAAAGAAGACTGGTTCACCAAACAAGGCCAAACAAAATGAATCTAATAAAAATGAAACCCACAAAACTATCCCATATATAATATCCTATTGGTTAATATTTTTATTTTACAGACAAAATAACAATTACCACTATAAATTTCACACACACACAATCGTAAAGTTTCAAGTTCAAATTTAAGAATTGTCAAAAATAAAATCAAATCAAATCTAAGTAAAAAAATTCAACTTAACAATATCAATATTGTCAGATGAGTTAATATTATCATTACTTGTTTGATTTTGTAATCATGTTAAAAGTAATCTCTATTAATAAATCAGTTGAATATTTTCATTTAATGATTTCTTTTTTCTCATTATTACAACAAAATCGAACCCTTTTTTATCAAGATATTTGACTATATTAATGAATTATTTTATAAGGTGAATTTCTGAAGAACCTGAGTTTGATATTTTTTATGAAAAAAAATTTTGATCAAATTTTATTTACTTCGCAGTCAAACTCTGAATTATTAGAGTTATTTCCCCTTGAGAATCGTAACATTAATAAGGAGAGAAAAAAAAAATCAAACTTTTTTTACAATAACAAAATCAAACCTTCTTTTAAGACAGTAAAAAAAAAAAAAATCAAACTTGTTTAAGAAACTGATGGAATATTAAATTGTTGATTCATTGATAATTTCATTGTAAGTGTATTATTTTGTGACAAATATTAAATTAGAGTATATTAACAAACTTTAACTACATTAATTGAGACAAATATTTTTCTTTGTAACATAAAATATGATTTTTTAACCCAAAAAAAAAAAAAACATAAAACATGATTAGAGTGAATTGACACAGAATATCATCGGTTAAGATTTGGTATTGATGTGAGAGTGTAAAGAATGATTTTTCAGACGGCGTGGGGTATCTAATTCCGGACTCAGATTCTTATGGCCATTGAAACAAATTAAAAGCTTGCTTTACTTTTCCGCAGCTTCAGTTGTTTTCGGCATATAGTTTAAGGGTCGTTCTAACGAATGTCCTCGAGGTACTCTTTAAATATTATTTTATTTAAAGAAATTTTTTATTAAAAAATGGACATTATAATTTTCAATTCATCGACTTTACGTATTCTCATAAAAATTCTATAAAAAACTTACTATTTAAAGTCTTAAAAAGTATATTAAAAGTACTCGTTAGCATTTAGCATAGTTTAAATAAACTTTGGGATGATTTACTTTCATTTATTATTCTTACCTTTTTAAATATATTTTTCTGCAGCGGTTTAAACAATTTTTATTTATTTAAAAAAACAAGTTCATAGTATTTTATTAATTAATAAGTGTTTAATATAATTTGATATGTCGACTAATATTTGAGGACTAGCTATACTCCTTCCGTCTCAAAAAGATTGAGTCAGTTGACTCCTGCACGCATGTCAATGTATAACTTTGACGATTAATATTTTTAATTGTATAATAGTAAAAATCATAAAAATTTGATATTTTGAAAATATTCATTGAGATGAATCCAACAAGATCTTATATGCTAATATTTATTTTTATTTATTAGTAGAAAAATAAAGTCAAAGCAAGATATATGAATATTACACTTAGTCAAACTGATTCAATCTTTTTAGGACAGAGGGAGTATGTGTCTGCTTTAACTAAGATATGAGCAACTTCATCTCTTTGCCTCATAATAAACTCAACATTAGAATTAACATAAAATAAATTATAAAGTCTTATACAATGTGAGATGATTTCTCCAAACTCGGTAGCATTATAATCATTTGAATTGAAACCATCTATCATCAACTTTGAGTCAAGTTCAAAATCCATCGATCCTAAATTTAATTCATGAACCCACGATAGTGCTGACAAGAAGCCAAGAGCTTCGTCGACACGAACATCACAAATTGTGAGAATTGATCAAGCTTCGCTAACGCATAATCACATTTCTCATCTCGAATACAAACACATATCACAACTCTATTGTTATGTGATGAAAAAGAGGCATCAATATTACTTTTCACTTTCCCATTGGCCGGCTTATTCCATTTAATCTCGATAGTCTATGCTACCCCATCGCACCAGGTCGATCCAACCTGTTGTACAGAGCGCACTAGTCATTAATCAAGGCAACATCTCATGAAAAGACAAAATCATGTTCGTCAATCAAATTGTTCCAAATACGATTATTCATTTGCTTCCAAATAACACAAGCCATGAGAGAAGCATCCTCGTTGTTGCAACAAATCAAATATGAAAATTGCTATATAGGCCCCCATCTTTGCTCCCATGCCCCCCAAACTGACAAAAATGCCCTAAACAACAAATTCGTTAAGTAGACGACAATTAAAAAACCATTTCGTTGACAGACAGATGAAACAATTCAGAGATACCGAGTTTCAAACCATCTGTATATTTCTCATATCACTGATTTTCGTTGCGTAGTCAACGAAAACACGCGTGTTCGTCAGGTAGACAACAAATTTTAATGTTTCGTCATGCAATTTATCAAGGCACGGTTTTTGTTGCGTAGTCAACGAAATGTTGATAATTTTGTTCAGGTCAATCGTTTCGTCGTTTGGGTGCCGAATATTTTTGAATTTGTTACGTAAATGACAAATTTTTTATTCACTAACTTAGGATATTTTGAGATTTTTGAAGGGTCTGAAAGCATATAGGGAAACTAGATAGCAAATTTCATGAAATATTACTTTATGTGAAGCCCCAATCCAACTTCAACATTAGGCCCATCTCCATAGAGGCTAAATCAAACAAGAGCCTTCACGTACAACCTTGAATCACTCCGACTCGACTCATAAAAAAGAGATGATTGCTTTTCCCAACTCCCATGTATTTTTTTCATCTCCCATGAAAGCAAAAAAAATTCGGGTTACGTCTACCAAACTTTTCGTTGTGAAAGCGATTTTGAGAGGTGGGATAAGTTCTCATCTAAAAAAGATACTCAATCAGTAGCACCCATCGCCCCTCCCCTAAAAGCTACGCAACCTCAACATTGATGACCAGCATTTGTAATGGTTCCTTCATCAACAACGCTGTATAAACAACTATCCATCATAGCTACATAACATTATTTTATCTTCTATTAATTAATAATCCCTTTTACTCTTGCTCTACTAACTTAAACTTCAGGCACCACCACTTGATAGAAGTTCCAAACACTAAATTAATATGGATATGGATATTAATTTTTCGGTCGATATCTAAATCCGTTTTAAAAAATCTAAATTTTGGTAGTCGCTTATCCATTCACATTATTTTTTTTGGATTTGGTTTAAATCAAATTTATTTTTGTCAAAAAAAAAATATCATTTTCAAATGTTTTTGTCAAAAATAATAATAATAATAATTAAATATCCTTTTATTAAAATCAATTTACGCATAAATCATCACCATGTGCGTTTGATCTATGCAATTGTGATTTGCGATGAACTCTAGATCCTAAATCTACAATAATCTCTGCAATTGATCTTTAATCAACGATATTCTCTTCCAATCGAACCAACTGTTTCCAACCGCTCTAATCAAGTATTTTTCCTTTTTTTTTTTGTCAGATGTGTTCTTCCTTTTTCTATTCTTCACAATTAGTTAATTTAATGCGGAAGCAATTTTTCTCCTCTTTGTTCTTAATGTGAATAGCCGTCTTCACTTTTTTTTTTTGCATCTCTTTCAAACACATATCAGAAGCAATTTGGTTTGAAGGTGATTATTACTGCAAAGAATAAAAAATAAAGTGTGTTTTTTTACAGCTTTTAATATGTTTTTCGTAAAAAAAACAGACCAAATTAATCGTTTATTAATCCAATTTTTAAAATAACCAACTTAAAATTGGATTTAAAAATTAATCGCTTTTAAATTGGTTTTATAAAAATATCTGATTTTGTATCCTTATTCAAATTTATAACTGATTATATAACCGGTTTATAAAAAATAATAGTTATGGTCATGTATCCAAATTCATATATCTGGTTTTCATTTGAATACAGTTTGATTTGACAAAATAATCAACCATGCACACCCTTAAAAAGGATGATTGATTTGCGGATAATGCACTTTTGAAGAAGGGCAATGATTTTAAAGCTAACCTAAAGATTGTGTCTCTATGATTTAATATACTCACATTTTCTCTGTTAAACTACTATGGTTCTCGTCCCCTCCATTTACCCTGAACTAAATAGATCATAAGAGTGAGAGTTCTTTGACTTTTCTAATTCTAAATGTATTGTCATACGCAATAGAAAAATGGTCTAAGAACTTTTCAATTTTTCTTTTTTTAAATGTTTTGGGACCTTAATAGTTTTTGGATTTTTTAAAAAGAAAAATTAAATTTAGACTCGTAAACTCACCATAGACGAGTCTATATAAGTTTGTATGAGTCTATCCAAATCTATCGAAAATAATTTTATGTGAAATTCTACTCATTTTTACTTCTTATACTCTTAAATTCCTACGAAGCTACCCACAAGGTTGACAAAACGGAAAATATGCATGTTTTCTAGATATTTTGATAAATACTCTTGGGTATGTAAGACTTAACATGCGCACGCAAAAGGAAGAATATCCAATTTCCTTTTGTCAAATTATCTAATGACTAGAAATTTTGAGTGTTCGAAAATTGAATCTCAGCAATGTCCTGACCAACCAGGCTAAATTGTAAAGTCTTTCTATAATTTGAACTTACTCATCATTCTCATTTCTCTAATTCTTTCGCATAGTGAAATCATTCTTTTTTATCCCCAAAATCCCTTCATCATCTTCATACTTAATAAAAATTTATGAATCCTTGATTGTCTATGTTTCAACCTTTGATTATGAGAGAAATTGTAATACAAACACTTCCTTTATCCACCTTCCATCTTCATCAAATTTCTACTCAAACTTTCTACTCAAACTTTAACCTTTTTCACATCTCTTTTTTAGAGGAATCACCATGAACTCATCAACATTTTTTGATTCTTTAGTCATCAGAACCTCTTTTGTAACCAAGAACACTCATCCCTATTTTCAATTTCTCTCATGTTCTTTTAAGCGTAAGATTCTTCTCTCTTTCTCTTTGAATTATTGGTTCTAAATTTTATAGCTAAAATTAAGTTTGTTGTCATAATGTGGAGTAGCGCAGCTGTGGCGAAACAAGTCTGTTCGATGAACTAAGTGCCTTATGACACAAGCAAAAGTGAGGGTTGTGTCGTACATCAATCTGGAATATAGATAGTGTATTTGTAATTTTAGGACTAACAAAAACATCTAGTTGTCCTATGCTGGATTAAGTAATTAAGATGACTAAGAGAGCTTAAAATGAGTTAGCAAGGAAGGATATTCAGATATTGTGTTCTTTACGATGACCTAATTGTGTAAATAAGTGCTTATGTCTGAATATATATTTAAGCAAGTGAACTGTCTGAAATCCTTACTAAGGTGAGACATTGATGTGTATTGTGTTGTGGTTCGAATATGATATGTATAAACATCATTTTTTATGTATAAACATCATTTTTTTATGTATAAGCAAGTGAACTGTCTGAAATCCTTATATTTTCGTCTTTATGTTTCATTTCTTTGATTTGTGTCTATCTGTGATTAATAGGCATGGCAATAAAACCCATACCCGCGGTACCCGCCCGTACCATCCCCGTTTTGACGGGTAAAATCCGAGTTGACTGGGTTTGGGTTTTCCCCGATTTTAAAAGACGGGGATGAGGCGGGTAATGGGGACGTTGATACCTAACTCAAACCCGCCCCATTTATATAAACATCATTTTTTTTTCATAAATTAAATTATGTATAAAAAAATATGATATATTTACAAAAAATTTCTTAAATTACATTCATACGTTTATTTTTATTTTAAATTGATTATTAAATAAATTGTTTTTCCTATTATTTTCTTTGTTTAATAAAATCATACTATTAAAACATAATAGTTTTCAACTTTTAAATCATTTTTTAACTAAAAAAGATCAAAATATAATTCAAGTTCATATAGAGATAAACGAAACGGGGATACCCGAAATCCATTGGGGATACCCGAATCCCGTCGGGTATGGGTTTGGGGTTCTACTTTTCTTCCCCGATTAAAATGGGGATGGGTATGGGGATACCCGAACTTTATGGGTTTGGTTTTGGGGAGAGCAAAACCCGACCCCGCCCCGCCCCATTGCCATGCCTAGTGATTAACTGTGGCAAGTCCTTGAAACTGAAAGGCAGTGATATTAACGCTTTAGTTCTCCGTTGGCAGAAGCCTCTACCGGAGTAGTGGCTTGAGTCCAACGAGGGGAGCGAGGCAGTGGTAGGATCTACGATCCTTTGAGAGGATCAAATGTCTGATAAACTCAATTATCCATTAAAGAGTGACACGAGTTGACATTCTTACGAGTCGGTACACAACAGGTCTTGCTGCTGTCATGCAGAACAGTGACCAGCTACAATTAGGTGCAGCAGCTCGGATTTTCTCATGATGCAGAACAGCTGACAGAGGCATGGTTGGGCGTGCTGCATTTCCCTATTGTATATACCAGAACAGAAACAATGAGATCTGGAATAGTAGCCCGAAGGCACCGAATCAAATTGGTCCGTATGTGTTTGACGTGTGGAAATAGTAGTTTGAAGTGCATAACGTGCAGCACTACCAGGCTGATCGCTGTACCAGCAGAGGTGGGACAGGTAAAAGCACACTAGGGTTAGAATTAATGCAAAATCCATGATGGTTTCTTTGCAAACAAGGGTGTTACAACTATGGCAGACCATTTTGGAGACCATTCAGGCCATTTTTTATGGCAATGGCAAGTTGGCAACAAGCATCTCTATCTACCATGGAGGGTGAGCCAGTGCGCTTCTCGGAGCAATGCAAATGGCTACTAATAAAAGTTTTGATCGATTTTTTTTTTCCGACAGATTCACAAATATTGGTGGATGTTATTCAAACAAATAGTTGTGGAAATGAGTTCATAGCTTAATTATTGTTTCTAGTAATGTTATGTCATTATTTGTAAATTTTGAGGTAAAGTTGATCAGAAGGCAAACGAATAAGGCACAGCTCATACCTTTGCACAGACGGCCACTTTTTACCTATTACACATCTAAACAGGTTTTGAGGACAAAACACATAATATAAATATAAATACTCAACAAACAACTTAATTAATCTTCTCTAGAAGTATAACCATCTAAGACAAGTCAACAGGGAAAGGTCAGAAGCAGGGTCAGCAAAAATGCCTAATATTGCAAGGTCCAAATGTGACCCCTCTTTTTCTTCTGTAAACCATAGTGCATCATTTTTGAAAGTACAATAGGCTTTATTTTGGAGTAGATTTTTAAGCTGACCCAAACCCAAATAACAGCTACACATGAAGATACATAAGTCTAATATCATCCCTAATCAATGAGATCTTCCCTTTCTTACATCACTTACATCACTTTCATGTTCACAACAGAACAGTTTTTAACATGCAAGGAGAAAAGAACCTCCCTTTGAAGGGCCATAGAGAACAATAGCCAATATAATCCCAAGTAGAACACCAATCAAACAGTAACAAAATTTAAGAATGTTCACAGTACATAAATTCAGAATATATTAAGTTTTTGTTACTTGTTTTATTTCTACACATAAATAACAGCAATGATTCAAAATACTCAAGATATATATGAGCAGCTTCTACAGCTAATTCAGCACACAAACTTCATTCAGACAAAAAAAATTCTAATCAATCATCGACGCGGAAATGCAATGGATATACATAAATCATTTCATGACAAATATCTTTTCAGAAACTCAAAAATGATTCATTTCATATCTGTTTTCTTCTGACTCCACAAGATTTAAGGACAATTTATGACTCATTGATCAAATTTTGCTTTCAATTTTAGGAACTCGTTGAAAGGTACTTTAAACCTTACGGTCGTCTTTTGTCATCATCAGACTTAATTCACCTAAACTTTATGTAATCGAATTATAAGGAAAAGAAACACTTTCTTATCGTTGAGGCGGCCTGATTCACCTAAACTTTATATAGTCGAATTAAAAAGAAAAAAAAAACACTTTCTTATCGCTTGAGACTTAATTCACCTAAACTTTATGTAATTAAATTGTGCTGTTGCATGAGAGAGAGAGAGAGAGAGAGAGAGAGAGAGAGAGAGAGAGAGAGAGAGAGAATGGAGGATTTTTGCGGTTAATAGGGGAAGACCAGGTTTTTAACAACTTGGACTGTGTATCAGTCTATGAAATGAAACAATATTAATGTGTTTTAGTTATAGTAACAGTGTAAAATAATTATAATGTCTAAATTTATATGTGTCAGAAAAACACAAACATTTAGGTTAGCTAAGATTAGAAAATGTATTTAAATGCAGAAATAGAATTCAAGTGGTTAATTAGCAGAAGAATTTGAGTGAAATTTTTTGTGAAATTTTTTTATTAGACTTTATTTATCTCGTTATGAAATTCACTCTCGATTAGAGAATTCTCTTCTCCTGAGAACTAGAGAATCAATGCTAAAACAAAATAATTAAAAATGTACTCTTATGTTACACTTTTGAGTGGATAGTTGAGTCCAACTATGATAGTTAATGTATATTTAGATTCACTTTTGTCATAGGTTGATTTTGACATTTTTACTCTTATAAAAAATAATTGATTTTGTATTTAGAATTGATTGTTTTTAATTTCTAAACACTATTTCGGAGAGTGGTTGGTCATCGTCACTATGGGGTCCAATGACAATTCACTGTAAGAAATAAAAAAATTGTAAATTATAATTTCTATTTTTAGAGGAATATTTGACGTCTATCGTAAAGACATTAGGTTTAAATTCTTTTTAAGTATTTTGGATGTTTCTTGACGTGTTTATTATTATAATAGATATGCTTGCGAGACGTCTCAAATGTAATTTTTATTTTTATTTAATCTTAGGTTTATTGATCATTTTGCATTCAAACACTTTAAATCACATTCAATTTTATGAAATTAATTTTCATCATAACATTGTCCGATACTAACTTAATACTAGTAAATCAAATCAGATTAGGAGACATGTTTAATGATTTAAATTGAAGCATCTATATTTTTTTTTCTTTACAACATTCAGTGTCTATATTTATAGCTAAAAATACTAGTATAACAAACAACTTTAGTTTTTTTTTTTTTAAGAAAAATGTAGTGTATTATTGAGATATACAACAAAATAAAACAATACAAAACTCAAATCAATGTATACCAAAGAGGAAAAAAAAAAAACTCAAATCAATAACCTAAGAGCAAAGCTCAAGTGACTCCTCAAATAGCAATCTTTCCAATTAAAGAAGAATGGTTCACCAAACAAGCCCAAACAAAATGAATCTCAAAATGAAACCCACAAAACTATCCCATAATATCCATGTCAATTTCGTTTTCTAACATTTGCTATATTTTCCTATTGGTTAATATTTTTTATTTTATAGACAAAGTAACAATTACCACTATAAATTTCACACACACAATTGTAAAGTCTCAAGTTCGAATCCAAGTAAAGATGTTCAGCTTAACAATCACTACAAGAAATAAGATTTTTTGCAGCGACTTTTTTACAGCGACATTTAAATTGTTGAAAAAAATATACATATAGCAGCAACTAATTTAAGTTGTTGTTGTAAGTTAGTTTTTTTCTCAACAATTATATTATCGCTGGGAAAAATTACTTATCCCAACAATAATTATTGTTGTCACTAATCGTATAATTTTTTTGCAACAAACCTTGTAAAGTCGCTGAGAAACCAATAATTTTTTTTATACGTATCTTTTATCATGGTTTTTTTTCCTATATTTATGCGTAGATTTGTTTTAACTTAAAATTATTATCATTTTTGTTTTTTTCCTTCTATTTTTATATTTTTAATACTATAGATTATTTGCAACAACTTTGTAAAGTCATTGAGAAACCACATAATTACTATTTTTTTATGCATATCTTTTATTGTTGTTTCTATTTCTATTTTCATCGTAAACTTTTTTTTACCTTAATATTTTTTTTTCTTCCTATTTTTATGTTTTGTATCTCCTTTTTGACAACAACATTATAACATTATTGGAAAATCTTATAATTATACCAACAACATAACTTGTCAATGAATATATTAAAGAATTAAATTTATTTTTGAGCAATTTTAATATACATAATTCTTTTTGTGCATAAAAAAACTACCAAATTTTTATTGTTTTATTCCTATTTTTATGCATAGATTCATATATAATCTTTTATTGTTTGTTTTTTTTTCTATAATTGTTTTACTAAACTTCCTCTAATCCTTTTTTTTTTTTGTTTTCCTATTTTTATACATATATTGTTAATAGAGTAAAATTACAATGAACAATACAAAATTTAGAAAATTATTAAAATTGATAAGGACAAATTATTAATAAATATAGTAGTTATCAATTTTAATATATTATTATAAGTAGATTGATTAAATTAAGTTTATTTGGATTAAAAAAAATAGTGGTTTTTCTTTTCTTTCAAAATTCGACGGTAGCACTCCATACATACGCACTATCACTATTGAGTTAATCACGTAGTGTGAGGGTTAATTGAGTAAAGATAATCCATTAATTATTTTATTTCCCATGTATTTTGGAATATTTGTTAATTAATCAAATATATTTACTAATGGCTATATAAATTCACGCACTTGGATCATATATTGCAAATTTTCTATACGGTAGATTACTATTCATCCAACGCTCCTCTTTCTCTTTTGTTCGTTGCTCAAAGTTTAATCACTCGATCTCTTCAAAATTTAACCGATCCAGTTCTCCATCATGTCATCATTATTCATCAACTTATATAATTTTCCCTTTCAAAATCATTTCTCTCACTTTGTTCCACACATAACCTCATTAAAAGTTGAATAGAATTTCAATAAAAAAAACTACGACGAGAAGGTATCTAATATTAAAAAGGTTTGAAGAATACCGACGCAATTCAAGAAAAGTGTGAAGATTATGAAAGAAGAGGATGAACAAGGGGCAAGCAATCAAATCATCGGTGTCTTAGAAATTCTTGTGGTGTTCTTATAGTATTAAGTGATAAACATTCAAAATAGTGTTGCTCTTTTATGTTTTTTAATTTAATTATTTGATATTATGTGAATGGCCACTTGGTTTTGTTACGATCTAAATGACTTGTAGTTTGTATTTTGGTTCTTTGTATTTGAATTTTGGTATAAATAAAATTCGCTGATTAAAAAAAAAATTGAACGAACAACATAATTTATAAATAAAATTCACCAATCAATTGTTTATATTAAACGTTAATTCCTAATATCTTATTTCATGGGAGATTAAATTAATATTTGAATTATTGACAAATACTCGTTATGTCAGCGACTAAAACTTTTTGCATCGGCATGCAACAACAATTTTTCCGTTGGGAAAAACACTTTTTTTGCCAGCGACAATAATTATTGTTACAAAAAACACTAGTTATGTCAGCGACATTAATTGTTGCTGCAAAATACTAGTTATAGCAGCGACATTAATGGTCCTTGCATGACTTTTCGCAACGGCACTTATGCCAATGACATGCAGCGACATTTTTTTCGCTGCGAAAAATACATTTTGCAGCGACTTTATATTTTTCGCAACGACATTTGTCGCTGCCAAAAATCATATTTCTTGTAGTGAATATCGTTATTTGTCTGTTAAGTTGATATTATTATTACTTGTTTGATTTTGTAATCATGTTAAAAGTCATCTCTATTGATAAATCAGTACATTGAATATTTTCATTTAATGATTTCCTTTTTCTCATTATTATAACAAAATCAACCTTTTTTTTAAGACATTGTGCTTACGTGGTTAATGAGTTCTCTTATAGGGTGAATTTCTGAAGAATCTGAATTCGATTTTTTTGTGGAAAAAATTATTGGTCAAACTTTTTTTTACAATAACAAAGTGGAACTTTCTTTTTTGACGGTAAAAAAAAAAACCAACTTGTTTAAAAACAGATGGAATATTAAATTGTTGATTCGTTGATAATTTCATTGTAAGAGTATTATTTTGAGACAAATATTTAATTAGAGTATATTAACAAAATTTAATTACATTAAATTGAGACAAATATTTGTCTTAGTAACATTAAACATGATTTTTTAACCCAAAAAAAAAAAAAAAAACATAAAACATGATTTGAGTGAATTGTCACAGAATATCATCAGTTATGATTTGGTATTTGATGTGAGGGTGTAAAGAATAATTTTTCAGACGGCGTGGGGTATCCAATTCCAGACTCAGATTCTTATGGCCATTGAAACAAATTAAAAGCCTTAATTTTCCGCAGCTTGAGTTATTTTCTGCTATGCAAGTATGCAACATATAGTTTAATAGTTAAAATAAACTTTGGGATGACTAGTACTTTACTTTCATTTATTATTCTTAACTTTTAAAAT
The DNA here is from genome assembly GCA_954870985.1 of Trifolium fragiferum. Taxonomy (NCBI): domain Eukaryota; kingdom Viridiplantae; phylum Streptophyta; class Magnoliopsida; order Fabales; family Fabaceae; genus Trifolium; species Trifolium fragiferum. The sequence continues at coordinate 8,936,152 of OX940791.1, read as the reverse complement.
ATTTTATATTTTTTTTCCAGCAGTTTAAATAGTTTTTATTTAAATTTAAATCTTGTTAACTTAAATTACTTTATGTGATAATAAAAAAATGGTTTATTTGTACCAAAAAAAGGTTTGTGAAGCCCAATCCAACTTCAACGTTAGGCCCATCTCCACAGAGGCTCAATCCAACAAGAGCCTTCACATACGAAAGGATTCTCTTCTCACCCCCCATGACTCTTTTTAACCCCCCAATATTTCAATTTTACCCCTGTCCAAAAACTTCGGAACGTGTTTTCCGAAGTTTTTTTAGTTCAAATTTGTCGAAAATTTCGGAAAATACATTCTGAAGTTGATCTTCAAGCAAAAAAAACTTCGAAAAACACGTTCCGAAGTTTAAAACTAGGGGTAAAAACAGAAATCCGGGGGGGGGGGGGGAAAGAGTCATGGGGGGTGGGAAGAGAAAAATTATGCACATACAACTTTGGTTCACTCTGATAATGGCCAACTGGGACAACAAGTGCAATCTTTAACTGGGGAAGTAACAAAATTATGTGAAAGTTCATTATTGTATCCTTCAAATCAAGGAGCTTGAGAAAAAACTGAAAGAGCAGGAGAAGAACCAATTGAATTCTAAACCAAAAACCAAAGCAGTTAAGAAGGGAAACAAACGCCTTCAGGTTTCTCTCATTCCTTTCCTTTACTCTTCCTCTAGTACTATATTACTATAGAACTCTAAAGCATGTATTTTATAAGGATTCTATAAGCATTTATTGGTTTTGAGAGTTTGATGAGGTTATTTCTAGTATATATGAATGGCTATTTGTCATAATACATACATACATGTCTACATAGCAGATACCTTGAATGATTATATTTTTGTGTTCTCGACAAAACGTTTAGTGACTTAATGTAGCTAGCTAATAAGATACTCTTTGAGCATAAAGGTTAATGCCTGAAATTGAATTATACTGATTCCAGGTGGGTAATTTGAGTGAATCATATCGATTAAATTTACCAGTCTCAGATGAAATTTAAAATGAAAAGCAATCTTGCTAGTGCTGGTTGTGGACATAATTTTGGTCCTTTTAGGCTTTAGCATAATTTTGGTCATCTTATATTCTTATGAACTATTCCACCATCTGCCAGCGACAACATTGTATAGAAATATTCTTTCATTGTGTTGATCCTTCTAACAAGTACAAACCTTAATTTACTTATTCAAAGTTCAAACGGGTTAAGCCACCACTGATTTTTGGTTAGAGAGAGAGAGAGAGAGAGAGAGAGAGAGAGAGGGTTCTTCTCTCTTTCTCAAAAGTAAGGGGTTAGTTGTACATTGATCTGGAATCATAGATAGTGCATCTGTAGGACTAACAAGAACATCTGGTTTTCCTATGTTGTCTGCAATGAAGCTAATTGCCGAGCTCTATTTGACTGTAATCAATGAATTAAGTAATTAAGACGACTAAGAGAGCTTAAAATAAGTTAACAAGGCTATACAAATGTTGTGTTCTTTAGGAAAACCTAATTGTGCAAACAAATGCTTATGTTTGAATTTATATATTTAACCAAGTGAAGTGTCTGAAATCCTTACTATCACGAAACATTGATGTGTATTGTTTTGTGGTTCTAATCGTATTCCTTATATATGCGTCTTTTATGTTTTTTTGTCTTTGATTTGTGTCTGTCTATGATAAACTGTCGCAAGTTCTTGAAACTGAAAGGCAATCCGCTGGTAGAAGCCTCTACCGGAATAGTGGCTTGAGTCCAACAAGGGGAGCAGGGCAGTGGTAGGATATACGATCCTTTGTGGGAATCAAATATCTGATAAACTCGATTATCCATTAGCTCGACACGGGTTGACTATAACAGGAAATAAATATTAGGTTGTTAGATTATTTTAAATAATAGTTTACTTTATGTCATTTACCCTTTTAGCCCTTAGATTGTATTTAAGAAGGCTTTGTGCCTCATTTGAGAATCAATCAATATTCAACAAATTATCTTCTCTCAAAAAAACTTTCATTTTATCTTTACATGATTTCTTAATTGTACCGGATTCTATTCAAACCATTGGAATCCTTACTCTTGAGACCTTGATTCTATTAGTTCGTCCCTAGAATTTATTTTCCCATCCCATTAACATACATATTTCTAAATGCTTAACATGTTACTAGGTATCACAGATTCACAGCTCACATCTCAGGAGTCGTGCATATTTCTAAATGCTTAACATGTTAATTGTCTAAGCGCCAAATATGTGTTGTTGCATCTTAACATGTCATATGTGTTGACTGAGACTTATACCTGTACCAGCTTTTTAAAATTAGTTCTACTCTGCGCAATTTTATTAAATTAAATTAATCTTGGAGAATTTGGTTGCTCAACCCTTGTGAAAGTTGGTGTAAGTCTTTAATTTTGATGCAATTAAACAGTTATACTGAATTATGATAGAATGTTTTGCTTTTCATCTTTGTTGTTTTATTTTAGTTCATACAAAATTGATTCATACTGAAATTGGTACTTAATTATAAGTTACAGTATGTAAATTATTTGACTTTAGTTCTTTAACATAAAATTAAATATTACAAAAACTAATTTTAATATGAACATATATTAAAAACTAAACGATATATATTTATAAGGACTAAATAAACAAGAAGCATTAATTCATGTGTGCATTATATCTCTCATGCAATATGTATAAGAAAATCATGGACTCTTTCTTACTCCATGCCTAATCTTTAATAGGATGAACATATTTTCCTTACATTAAAGATGTCTTATAAGAATATTCTTAGATTGTAATAGTTGGATTTGGATTCCCTACAGTCATAATTTCCTACATTTCTTACATTTAGTTAAAGCTTTGTGGTATCTTGGTCTTTATAACATATATAAATACACTTTAATATATAATATTTTCTCTTTCTTAGTTCATTTTTGAATGAATGTAGGTAAATTTAGGAAAATCAAATGTAGAGAATCCAAATCTGTACTACTTATATTGTCACATTTAAATGGATAATAAGATATATCATAGTTTTATGTCATTATTTTGTTGAGTCGACTTCTTTAATTTCCAACCATTAATTGTTCAACTTATAAAACCATTTTGGCTACTTGATTTCTCCCTAAACGCCACATTAAGTACACGTTTGGATTCAATTTTGGAATTAAGATATGATATTGATGCCGTTAATAATTTTAAAAAATAGAATAATTGAATGCAACTACATGTGTCAAAAGTGTCGGTGTTACATTGACTAAGAAGGGACAATTGTATACAAAGTGAAAATAAGGGACAATTTTGCAATTGAAATAAAATAGAAAATGAAAGTAGAAAAAATAAAATAAAGACTTATGATGTATGTTACCATTTTGTAGATGCATCTTATGCACTCTTGGCTTTGATATGAGTATTTTCTTTACTGAAATATATCTAATTCACTAGCTTTCATTAACCAGAGTTACTAAGTCATCTATGTCTTTGATTATTCCTTGCTAGATTTTATCCACAAGTCCTCCACTCATTACTAAAAAAAATTACAAAGTCGATAGCAAGATACATTCAATATCAAGCCGACAATCGAGCTCAGACCATTCAAATTTTCGATTCATGGAAACAAAGTTTAGTCCTATGGATTTTGAAGAATTCAGTTTGTTACTTGAAACAGATTGTAGATTTTGTGAAGAAAATGCATCTGCTACTTCCTTCGATATTTTTCGCAAGCAGATCAGGTGGACTGCGTCATTGACAAAATAAAACGAATAAATGAGATTCAATACAAAGTATCTAAATAATCCATGTCTCAAAATGATATAATTTTATTGTAAAGTATATACAAAACATGCATAATTTATTGTATATGTTTTGTTGCTGACAAAATTTTGATAATTCAGTACAAGAAAATGCAAAAGGCATCAAATGAAGAATCTTATTATAATCTGTAACAAAAAATAATAAGTGAATTCTATCAAACACCAAGGGCTTCACATTCAAACCACTTTAAATGAAAATATTCTCAAAGCTTTTGTCATTGACATTAGAATCAACCGATGTAGACTGGTTTCTATAATCCGAAGCTACATTCGGTATCAATGATGATACAACCCCAGGCCTAACACTACCAATATTAACACCAAAACTAGTGCTATCACTCTATACAACTTTAGGAAAATGGACAACGGTCGAATTCATTCCACAAGTCTGCACCTTATAGGAAAATATGAACTTCAACACTAAAACTTGTGCATCTTTAGCAACATATCAAACACAAGACTAAGGCATCTTACATAACATGTCTGAACTATTAATACATAACTTCTAATGCCTACAACCTACATACACTACTACAATCTCTAATTCCACATCACCTACACAGTTTGCTACTAAAAAAAAAAAAGTACCTCAGGCTAAAACAGGTTAGATACAAATTACAATTCATGTGTCTAAAGCTTTTAGTTGAGCAAAATCAAAATAAACCTCCAATCAAGACATTAAATAACAAAATATGTTTCTACTTACAGTAACAGGTCCCCTTAATATTCCAAATACCCTAAGATTTTGCATTTGAAGAACCAGCTTCAGGGTTGTTTGACTACAAAAAAATAAACATGTAGATTAAACAAATGAGTGCATCATAAATCAAGTATAAGTAGATTAGGAGTTAAGACACCTGAGTAGTCGTTGACAGGGCATCGATTTCACGAATTAGCTTTAACTTCTCCACAGTTTGATCATCTATCTCTCTCTCTAGCAGTCTAATTTGTTCATTCAAATCGTCCAGATTTAATAACTTGCCGATCGGATGATCAAAGTAAGAGAGAAAGTTATCAGGGAGAGGAAAACCAGGTTCATCGATACCATCATCCGTTCCCGTGATCTGCCTTTTTTAGTTTGTTAAAAAAATTCTAAGCTTGTATATTAAGCTTGCCTTTTTTAGTTTGTTAAAAAAATTCTAATAACAAAATACTCTTATCATCAGTAAAGAATTGTAGTTAAAGAGTCACACATTTAGAAAACAGTATAACCAAGGTTTTAAATTGCAGTTGCTGTCGTGGATGCAGTAACGGTTGCAGATCCGGTCATTGCGGTTGCTGCAATATGCAATGTCGTTAAATCATTTCGAAATTCTCAGCATAACACACAACAACAACGTCCATTGATTGAACAAAATACAAAATCAACAAGAAAAGAGTTAACGTATTGTTCTTCAAGAAAACGAACTTCTCAACATAACAACACAACATCAATGTCCATAAGAAAGAGTGAACAAAATACAAATTCAACAACAAAGAGTTAACAAATAGGTAGTTGCAATATTCTTTCTGTAGCTACGAAGAAGATCCGGAACCGCAAACATGGTGAGTGTGGGAAGGTAATGAAAGAGTATCGGTTTGTGACTTTGTGTAGTGAGTGTTTGTGTGAGTGTGAGTGAAATCTGTGTTATATATGAGTGATTGTGTTGTTTTGTATCTTATGTGGGAAGGTTATATACGTGAGTGTATGTGCTTTCAAGTTTGTTATGAACTTCCCACGTCCCAAGGTCAATTCATCACTCAATTTTGTTTCATTCATTTCTTGCAAATTTAGATCCTGCTTCTTCATTTTTTAAGCTTGCCTTTTTTAGTTTGTTAAAAAAATTCTAATAACAAAAGACTCTTATCATCAGTAAAGAATTGTAGTTAAAGAGTCGCACATTTAGAAAACAGTATAACCAAGGTTTTAAATTGCAGTTGCGGTCGTGGATGCGGTAACGGTTGCGGATCCGGTCATTGCGGTTGCTGCAATATGCAATGTCGTAAAATCATTTCGAAATTCTCAGCATAACACACAACAACAACGTCCATTGATTGAACAAAATACAAAATCAACAAGAAAAGAGTTAACGTATTGTTCTTCAAGAAAACGAACTTCTCAACATAACAACACAACATCAATGTCCATAAGAAAGAGTGAACAAAATACAAATTCAACAACAAAGAGTTAACAAATAGGTAATTGCAATATTCTTTCTGTAGCTACGAAGAAGATCCGGAACCGCAAACATGGTGAGTGTGGGAAGGTAATGAAAGAGTATCGGTTTGTGACTTTGTGTAGTGAGTGTTTGTGTGAGTGTGAGTGAAATGTGTGTTATATATGAGTGTTTGTGTTGTTTTGTATCTTATGTGGGAAGGTTATATACGTGAGTGTATGTGCTTTCAAGTTTGTTATGAACTTCCCACGTCCCAAGGTCAATTCATCACTCAATTTTGTTTCATTCATTTCTTGCAAATTTAGATCATGCTTCTTCATTTTTTAAGCTTGCCTTTTTTAGTTTGTTAAAAAAATTCTAATAACAAAAGACTCTTATCATCAGTAAAGAATTGTAGTTAAAGAGTCGCACATTTAGAAAACAGTATAACCAAGGTTTTAAATTGCAGTTGCGGTCGTGGATGCGGTAACGGTTGCAGATCCGGTCATTGCGGTTGCTGCAATATGCAATGTCGTAAAATCATTTCGAAATTCTCAGCATAACACACAACAACAACGTCCATTGATTGAACAAAATACAAAATCAACAAGAAAAGAGTTAACGTATTGTTCTTCAAGAAAACGAACTTCTCAACATAACAACACAACATCAATGTCCATAAGAAAGAGTGAACAAAATACAAATTCAACAACAAAGAGTTAACAAATAGATAGTTACAATATTCTTTTTGTAGCTACGAAGAAGATCCGGAACCGCAAACATGGTGAGTGTGGGAAGGTAATGAAAGAGTATCGGTTTGTGACTTTGTGTAGTGAGTGTTTGTGTGCGTGTGAGTGAAATGTGTGTTATATATGAGTGTTTGTGTTGTTTTGTATCTTATGTGGGAAGGTTATATACGTGAGTGTATGTGCTTTCAAGTTTGTTATGAACTTCCCACGTCCCAAGGTCAATTCATCACTCAATTTTATTTCATTCATTTCTTGCAAATTTAGATCCAGCTTCTTCATTTTTTAAGCTTGCCTTTTTTAGTTTGTTAAAAAAATTCTAATAACAAAAGACTCTTATCATCAGTAAAGAATTGTAGTTAAAGAGTCGCACATTTAGAAAACAGTATAACCAAGGTTTTAGATTGCAGTTGCGGTCGTGGATGCGGTAACAGTTGCGGATCCGGTCATTGCGGTTGCTGCAATATGCAATGTCGTAAAATCATTTCGAAATTCTCAGCATAACACACAACAACAACGTCCATTGATTGAACAAAATACAAAATCAACAAGAAAAGAGTTAACGTATTGTTCTTCAAGAAAACGAACTTCTCAACATAACAACACAACATCAATGTCCATAAGAAAGAGTGAACAAAATACAAATTCAATAACAAAGAGTTAACAAATAGGTAGTTACAATATTCTTTCTGTAGCTACGAAGAAGATCCGGAACCGCAAACATGGTGAGTGTGGTAAGGTAATGAAAGAGTATCGGTTTGTGACTTTGTGTAGTGAGTGTTTGTGTGGGTGTGAGTGTGAGTGAAATGTGTGTTCTATATGAGTGTTTGTGTTGTTTTGTATCTTATGTGGGAAGGTTATATACGTGAGTGTATGTGCTTTCAAGTTTGTTATGAACTTCCCACGTCCCAAGGTCAATTCATCACTCAATTTTGTTTCATTCATTTCTTGCAAATTTAGATCCTGCTTCTTCATTTTTTAAGCTTGCCTTTTTTGGTTTGTTAAAAAAATTGTAATAACAAAATACTCTTATCATCAGTAAAGAATTGTAGTTAAAGAGTCGCACATTTAGAAAACAGTATAACCAAGGTTTTAAATTGCAGTTGCGGTCGTGGATGTGGTAACGGTTGCGGATCCGGTCATTGCGGTTGCTGCAATATGCAATGTCGTAAAATCATTTCGAAATTCTCAGCATAACACACAACAACAACGTCCATTGATTGAACAAAATACAAAATCAACAAGAAAAGAGTTAACGTATTGTTCTTCAAGAAAACGAACTTCTCAACATAACAACACAACATCAATGTCCATAAGAAAGAGTGAACAAAATACAAATTCAACAACAAAGAGTTAACAAATAGGTAGTTACAATATTCTTTCTGTAGCTACGAAGAAGATCCGAAACCGCAAACATGGTGAGTGTGGGAAGGTAATGAAAGACTATCGGTTTGTGACTTTGTGTAGTGAGTGTTTGTGTGAGTGTGAGTGAAATGTGTGTTATATATGAGTGTTTGAGTTGTTTTGTATCTTATGTGGGAAGGTTATATACGTGAGTGTATGTGCTTTCAAGTTTGTTATGAACTTCCCACGTCCCAAGGTCAATTCATCACTCAATTTTGTTTCATTCATTTCTTGCAAATTTAGATCATGCTTCTTCATTTTTTAAGCTTGCCTTTTTTAGTTTGTTAAAAAAATTCTAATAACAAAAGACTCTTATCATCAGTAAATAATTGTAGTTAAAGAGTCGCACATTTAGAAAACAGTATAACCAAGGTTTTAAATTGCAGTTGCGGTCGTGGATGCGGTAACGGTTGCGGATCCGGTCATTGCGGTCGCTGCAATATGCAATGTCGTAAAATCATTTTGAAATTTCACAAATTATATAAAATAACACTACTATGTCACTACACTATTTTTCCATCATTGCAGAGTCTTAGTTCATTCCATAAACACGAATTTGAATGTGCTTAAAATACACTGTTGAGATATTATTAAAAGTAAGATTTTTCATTAGATTTGACACAAATTACGATATGAAGTTCATAAGTTTTATTTTTTGGCGAAAAAATTTGAACGAACATCGCCGAAATCGTCTGATGCGGCTTCTGGTGCGGTTACGTGCAACCGTACACGTAAATTAAAATCATACCTCAATTGCAGCGCGATGCGGATGCAGAGGCTACCGCATTAGTAAATGAGTCAAGTAATTGTTATTGGAATTTTTCTTAGCTCCTAAGATTGTGTTTGGATGAAGTAGAAATTTTAGAGCATTTAAGCAATTCAAATAATTGTATTTGAATTTCGTTTCATACATTAAACGCAATATTGATCTATTGTGGATATTTTTTTGAATATTCCTTGAGTATAAGTCCAATTGTTATTCCTAATATTAAGGAATTTACACTGTCAAAAAAAAAAAAAAAACATTAAAGATCTTATTTATCTGACAAAAGTTTAATTTCTATTTTTAGGCAGACAAGAGTTTAATTAAGTAACTTAAATGTGAAAATAATTAATTTTTCTATAAAATAAACTAAAAAGTTAGTTAAGGTTAATTAAGCCATTAATTAAACATAGACATATTCAACTGTCCCATTGTCACGTGAGCTCCATTATTCTTTTCTTTCCACATCCTAAAACTACACAAATGCAAAACACATGCAGGGTAATTTTTGACATGTGTCACAACCACATTCCACTAGAGCAAAATCTAAGTGGACAAAATGCCAAAAACTTTACTTCATTTAACTTTCTTTTAAAAATCTTCTTTCCCTCCACTTCTCATTCAAAACTAGTGGGTTTCAATGCATAATTTACAGGCCCATTAAACAAACCCGGCCCATCTTTAAACTACACCAAAGGAACAAAAAGAGAAAGGGTTGCTCGTGACTATGCAGAAGGAAAAAAACAAAATCACTAGGCAGAAGGAAACAGTGTAGTGTCACTTTCATGACCAACAGTCTGATGATATCTTTTGAAATTCAAAATTTCCCTTCAATCTCTCACTCTCCCGTCTTTAGCTTTGCCTCCAGACACAAATTTTCAGATTGCTTCATTTTTTCGTCTCTTTTGATAAACCCAGCGACGGGAAAGAATTCTGAAGCATACCAAACGATTGCAGCCAAGGTAATCACTCCTGATCCATTTTCGTTTTAGGATTTCAGATTATTTTCCTTTTTGGATACTGGATCTATCTTTTTTTTTTGTTTCTTCAATCTATGGTGATGTTGCTTCTTGCTCTACTCACATTTTTTTTTTCAATGTGCAATCAGAGATTATTGCAATCAGAGGAAAAAGGTATGTCTTTCTTATTTGAAATCCCATATTTTCTTCAATCTCATGTTTATTAGGATTTGTTTCTATCATTTAGTTAATAATCCCTACTTTCTAGGAGTTGTTAGGGATTTAGATGATTTTCTCCACTGTGATATGCTTTTGTTAAATTTCAGATTTTTTTTTCAAGATTTTTATCAATTTTAATTTGTTATTTGTAAAGGGATGGTTAATTATTTTTTCTATTACATTATGTTTTCCATTTATTTATCACCGAAAAATTAATGCAACAAAAATGGCCAACAATTTTGAAATTGTTTGTGTATGTGAATTCGTAGCGTTGTTACTTTTAATCATTAATATTTTGTTATGTTTACTCAGCCTCCTTTTTTTTTTTTGTGTCATACAAGAATCTAACTTTGGTTTAATTTGTTTTTCAGGATCCATTGCTATAGTGTACATCCATGCTGAAGTGAGATTTGGAAGTAGCTACTTTCTGCAGAATTTTTTGTTGGGATTCATTGCTGTTATTTATATGACTACAATTGAAGTAAACTTTTGCTTCTTAAAACTTAAGTATATATATTTCTCTATGATTGTCTCCTAAATAATATTGTTAGTATTGTTATTGATAGACCTTTAAACATTCTAGCTTGCAATAAAAGATTGAACATCCTGATGAACTTCTAAACATAACTTACACTGTAATTATTACTTAATAAAATTTGATTGTTACATTAACAGGTCAGTTAATGGTGCCATTGTTTAAATAAAATTTCCTGAAGCGCGGAAACTCCGGCATGATGTAAGTAGAAACCTTGATTTTGTAACTTTTAGGAACTGATTTAGTTTTATCACTTTGGTCTTGGATATATCGCTTATGTTGATAAGTTTGGAAATCGGTTGTTTGTTTGATTATGTTAGATTAAGCGTCTTCTCTTTCTAAAATGTATAGTCCAGTGGAAATTTAGAGTCTTTGGAATGAATGAAAAATGCTTTTCTCTTGGTTAGTACTTTCTTAGTTTGATTGTCATATATCAATCCATGATGAGAGTGTTTTTATATTCAATAAAGAAGATGAAGAGAAATATGAAGGCTTGAATTATAACTTCTCATTCATATATTCATATATTATTGTTGAATGAAGGCAATTATATTAGATCATTCTCTGTTGGTTAATTTCTATGCTTTAAATTTGTTTCTGCATTTTCAAGTTTTAAAATGTTAGTACATTTCTCTCTTTAAAAAAGTTTGTTCTGTTTTAGACTTTTAGTTTGATAGGTCTCATAGTGTGTTTATTAAGTTGCTTTCTAAATTCAGCTCCTTTGAAATCTTGCCATGTGGCTTAAAAGTTTTCTTAATTAGTTGAGCTAATTCTCAAAGTTTAGATTTTATTTAAGATAATTACATTACATCTTTAAGTTTTGGGTATATGCTTCTTCAGCTTTGTCAAGTAGAAGATTAAATATGATATCTAAATTGTGGAGGGAAAACTAAGAAATACTATTTTAGGATTTGATTAAATATATTTATTTTTACTACATGCTTCTGGAAATTCTTAAGGATAATTAAGAAATATGTCATCGAAATGAGGGGTTTATTTTTTGGGTAATGTTTTGCCCATTTATTATTTTTTTGTGTGTTAGTTTTAACTAAAGTGGATTACTTTTGTCACATGTTGTCTCGGTGGGCTACTGTCATGACTGCTACAATGGAGATAAAGATTAGCTGAGTGGTTCCAGTTATGAAATTTTAATATTGCTATCATAAATAGTTGAAGGGAGATTGATTAAAGAGGATGTAGGGAGCATGACTCAAAGTCAAACTATGAGTGCATAATGTAATTAGTTCCTAACAAGTTTCAATGAAGAATTGGAAGTAGAAGGTTATGATCAAATGGTGAGGATCATTGTGAGGTTATTTACTTTCTTTTATTATTTTCATTGATATTGATTTTCACTTTATTTTCTACTGTTTTTTTTTTTGATAGAGGATATCCTTCCTCCACATGGGGTAATAATAGCTATGGAGATGCATGCATAAGCAAAACCATTTAAGAAGTACAAGTACTAAAGGTCAGTAATCACTTTGGTTCCACATGGGATACTATTTTGCCTCTTATTGATTTGTTTTTATTAATTTAGCATGCTGAAGTAGTAGGTTTAAACACCTTTGATAGACAATGTTTGAGTTGAAGAAGGGGTCATCTTAGTCTTAGAGACTGTCCACAAGAAGTTTTCATATGTATGCTGCAGATATTAATGTTAATGAGGTAAATGATTGCCAATGCTCATATTCATGTATGATTTTAGGTGCTTTGTAAATTTGAAATTCTAAATCTTTAACTTCACTTTTTGCTCAAGGCTATGACTATTCTCAACAAACCATGTTCTCAATCATTGGTTGTTCTAACTAATTTAGAGATTTTAACTTGCTTTTCAATCCCTTCCTTATTTCATTTCATATTCTGATTTTTTTTTTTGATTGTTATTGTTTGTTCAGATTCACAAACCCAGCGACGACAAAGATCGATGAAGCAGAGCACATGACCCAGCGACGACAATCTTATTGTTTGATTTTGGGTATATTCTTTCTTTTTCAATCTCCACCTCTATTCACCAACTTGCTTTCTTACTGTCATTAGTTTTTACTTTTTGAAGGGAATGACATTATTATTGGTTTCATGTTGCTGCATGGTCAACTATCCAATCTTGGCTAGATGAAAGTGTGTAAAAGAAGGTAAAGACATTTTGTATACAGTTTTCCCTATTATCATGGTAAATTATAGTTTGCTATATACTCTTAATCTCTCATTTTGGTTTCTCAAGTGCAAACAAAGAAGTGTCGTAAAATTCTTTGCAGAACATATAATGTTGAAGTTAGAATAATGTTGGATGTAATACACAAACTAAGAGCATGGAAATGAATAGGAAGTACAAAAATATATCAAGTGAATGTGGCCTTCATGATGATATGTGGTTAACAAGTAACATGGGTGAACTTTCTATCTTGATACATTGTTAATGTTTATCCTATATTGTTAAGCTTCCAATTTTTCTTTTTGGGTTCTCAATTTTAGTATGCTTGCCTAGGTTTGCTATTGACACTTATCAGTAGTTATTCATGCATATTTGTTGAAGTATTTACAAGAGTTAAGCTTAAAATTGCCAAACCAATATGTGTTTATTTGGCAAGTCACAAGAGCTGCATATTCTTTTCATTTATTTATATGCTTAGTAGTGGAAACATGCTGGTATGAGGTTTCACAATTCACGTGGTTTTATGTAACATGTTCAATTTTGAGTAAGAATGTGTAGCTTCAAACCTCAACAGATTGGCATATCCTCTGTCTGTTCCATTTCATAAGAACCTGTAAAGGCCATTAGTAAGTGGTTTTCAAGATTTAATTATTTGCATTATTCTTCAAGTATTTATATTTTAAAGACATGTGAGAAAAGTGATCAGTATATTGAACTGCACACACACACATACATATATATGTCCTCAGAAATTTGTCCAGTAGTTTTTAATTGGAAATGAAATTTTTGGTTTTGGTTTAATTGCAACTTTTGGATGGGGTTTGAATTAGTATCCATTGTTCACAAGTTCTTTGTTTAGCATAGTTGTATCTTGAATTATTATCACTCTTTAATTGTGGTTAGGGATAATTATTTTAAGATTGTTTGACAGTCCCTCTTTGTACTGCAGATTTATTTTTGCATCAGTATTGTTGTTAAAGAAGAATCAAATTTAACTATTGTATACTAGCAGGAGAGTTACTTGAATGAGATTAACTCATATCTGCTAATTTTTACAAGTAGTTATCCATATTTGTGCTCATACTCAAAATGTGGATTTTATCTTATTCATTGTGTGCTTTTTTTCCGAATATTCCTTAAGTATAAGTCCAATTGTCATTCCTAACATTAAAGGTCTTGTTTCTATGACAAAAGTTTAATTAAGTAACTTAAATGTGAAAATAATTGATATAAAAAAATGTGAAAATAATTAATTTCGCTATCAAAATCAAACTAAAAAGTTAGTTAAGGTTAATTAAGCCATTAATTAAACATAGACATATTCAATTGTCGCATTGTCACTTGAGCTCCATTATTCTTTTCTTTCCACATACAGTACATACATAATCAGTGGCGGAACCAGAAAATAAAATTTGAAGAAGCCGCTAAAAAAATTATAATATATAAATTAAACAAAAAATAATATTTCATACAAAAATTTAAGTAATAAAAAATACAAATTTGATTAAAAAAAATTAAATTGCTTACCCTAAATAATATTCTAAGTGTGCTAAGTAATTTGAAATTATCAATGATTTACTTTAAACTATTATCAATGATTAGAAATTGTGCAATACATATAAAAATTAACTTAGTAATGGTTTGTCAACGTTGAAGTATTGATTTTCAACTTTTTGTATTGATTTTCAAAGTTAACAAAGTATTGATTTTCAATTAAAAACAAAAAAACAAAAAAAGCCCTCTCCAAAAATTGAACACAGAACCTCTTAAAAAAGGGGTATTACATTAAACCACTCGACCAGAGTTCTATACTATTATATTTACGCTAACCTTAATATATATAACAACATATCTTGATAATTTTATAAAAATATCAAAGGCATATTAGTAATTTCTTATTTTTCCAGGGGTATAAAATATCAAAGGCATATTAGTAATTTCTTATTTTTCCAGGGGTGGCCGCCACCCTCAACCAGCTCCTAGTTCCGCCTTTATACATAATATACACCCTACCCCAATCATCTTCAAATCCCAACCATTATCACCCAGGCTTGGAATACGAAGAAGCTAGTAGAAGTATACAAACCAAACCACCCTGGTTTTGACGGTACTATGCTTTCAATATCAAATTTTTTGCCGGATTTGATGTTTAGTTTTGAATTTTTTTTTTTCTTTCACCATCAATTTAACCTTGTTTGAAAATCAGTTTTAATATCAGTTGTGGGGATCGAACCGTGCCTATTCCTACTAAGTTAAGCGTTAATTACCACCAAACCAACTAACGATTGATTTTGAACTTTTTGTTTCTTGAATAATTATGCAATAAATGACTCAACTAACTTTGACATTAATAAAACTACAAAATTATAACATGCATAAATAATATTTTTAATAAGTCCAATTAAATACTTGGCTAAATTATATTTTGGCCTTTTAAGTTTCACAAACTTGTGATTTTGACTCTTTAATTTTTAAAATAGCACTTATGATCCCCTATGTTTACCTCTTTTGTAAAAGGTCAATTTTGACCAAATCAACGTTATGTGGCAAATCACTTAAGTGACTTAGCTGTCACGTCAACTTCTTTTGCCGCCTAATAAATAACAAAATAAAAAACTAAAATAAAAAGGGATAAAATGTTTTTAAAAAAACAACAAAGAGCCGCATTTGTTTTTGTAAAAAATATTTTGAGTACATGATGATAGAAATTGAAAGTTGGATCGGGATTGAATGATTTTACAGAATAGTTGTAAAATAAGATGAGAATAACACACAAGCTTGTAACTTACTCACTCAGTCACTCTGTTCTTTTCGTTTGTCGTTTTAGAATAGAAACACCAAATTAAGTGTATTTTTGCATATTATCTTTTTTTTTTTTTGGTAGTGAAAGAGGGCTAACGCCCAACATATTATCTTTCTATTATACTCTAATTTTAATCCACCAATAAATTCCTATTTTTTTGCTCTTTCCAATAAATTTAATATAGTATGTACAAAAAAAAAATTAATATGTTATAAACCAAAAAAAATTAAAAGAAAAACTTTAGTTTTTCAAATATATAGCATTAATTATGGGTATAATCGACAAATTATAACCTTAATTTATTAAAACGACAAATAATTTGAAACAATTGTTTTTTTAAAACGACAAATAAAAAGGAACGCATGGAGTATAATACATATGGTCAAGAAATAAGATATGAAGACTATCAATTTGGAACAGCTTCTCCTGCTAAATTTGCTCACAGATCCTTACCACAAATGCAAAAGGTACCTCTCCAGCAGCTTGTGTTCTTCATGTTGAAAAGAATGCTCAAATATTTTTTTGAAGATTTTATATTTAAATATATTTTAAATTTAAAAGAAGATGATATTAGAATTTAAGATTTATATTTCAGTTTAGAATATTTAGGATTTGTTTAGAATTTATAGGATTAATTTGTTATTTAAAGATATGATTTGTTTTTATGTAACTCTATATATAGAGCCATAAGCATTATGAATAAAATAAGAACTTGAATATTCTTCATATGACAATATATTTAGGAGATATTTCTCCATAAAAATATATCCCACCAAATTCCGCAATACAAAAACAAAACAAAAAAACCATATCAGTGACATCAGAGTGCTAAAGTTTGTAAGGACCTATAAAGATGGAAGATGATGATAAAGACGAAGATGAAGAAAAAGAAGAAACCAATAACACATAACCAACAATCATAACCAAAAATACATCTTCATGTGTTACATGAATTATACACATGTATTACATATCCAAAACCAAAATCAAAACCAATACATGAAAAATATGAAACCTACACATGTATTATATAACCCATAACCCCATAACCAATACATGGATGTAGGATACATACACATGTATTATAAAACCCAAAATCAATGCATGAAAAGTATGCTCATGTATCATGTGAAGATGTAGAAAAAACAAGATGAATCTCAGATTGAATACAACACAAAGATATTCAGTTAAGGAGGAGTGTTGAACAACAACAACAAGATGTGGATGAACAACAACAAAATCAACATGAATCGCAGGTTGGATACAACACAAAAATATTTAGTCGGAGAGGAGTGTTCAAAAAAAGTTTTTTCAACTCAAATTGGATACAACACAAAAATATTCGGTTAAGGAGGATGATTGAGAAACAAAAAAAAAACCAAGAAAATAAATTTTCAACTCAAATCTCGAATTGGAAACAAAAAAAGATACAGTCAAGAAGAGTATTGAGAATAATGCTCAAATATCTTTTTGAAGATTTTATATTTAAATATATTTTAGTTTTAAATTTAAAACAAAATGATATTAGAATTTAAGATTTCAATTTAGAATATTTAGAATTTGTTTAGAATTTATAGGATTAGTTTGTTATTTAAAGATATGATTTGTTTTTATGTAGCTCTATATATAGAGCCATAAGCATTATGAATAAAATAAGAACTGAATATTCTTCATATAACAATACACTCCTAAATTGACTAATACAAAAATATATCTCACAAAATTTCGCAATACAAAAACACAAAAAATCATATCACTTCATTCTAAAATTTAACTTATAAATTGACTAACTAAACGAATGAATGAATGGAAATTGTTGTAAGAATAGAGTCGTACGGGACAACAGCAGCATCGAAGATTTTGGGATGCGAAAGAAGAAGAGCTTCAAGTTCAGCAGGAGCAACTTGAAATCCTTTGTTTTTTTTAAAAAACCTTTTATCCCTTTTATTTATTTATTTATTTTATTGATTTTTATTAGGTGGCAAAAGAAGCTAATGTGGCAGCTGAGTCACTTAGGCTATGTTTGGATTGGTGGTATGTGATAGAATGTAGTGAAATAGAGTGGTAATTTATTATATTTCATTATTTGGATTTGCAAAAAGTGAATAGAGTGGAATGAAATACAATGAAACTCATTTCATTCCAGACCATCCAATTCTTTAATTGTCCTTTCCCCCAATTTGGGGTATATACTGAAAGGTATTCCTCATTATGTGGAGAGAGAAAGAAGGAGAAACATCAATTAGTAAATGAAACAGTTTTTAGTAAATTGCATGAAAGGCAATGAGAAAAATCATGCGTATTTTGTAGCCACCAATTTTACATGCATGCACTATAAATTGTTCACTTTGTTTCATTTTGTAATCATCATCTCAGTAACAATCCTTTTGAGAGAAAAATCCAAAACAGAGTAAACCACCATTTGTGTTGGTGAGAGTTGTAAGAGTGTAATCCACCATTTGTGTTGGTGAGAGTTGTAATACACAATTTGTATTATTATTCAGTTAATCAGAAGAAACTCTTGTTATTCCATTGTTATTGTTATTATTATAGTGGGAAAAGTAAGATCCAGGATAATCATTCCGCCGACCTTGTATTAGGCGTGTTTTTGTGTTATCTTTCCCAACAAGTGGTATCAGAGCTTCGGCTCATCACCACACATTTTAACTTTTATTATTACAATGGACGAGTCAACCTCTGTGGGATCATCAACAATGATAAAGTTAACTTCTTCAAATTACTCCATTTGGAAACCCAGAATGGAAAACATCCTATATTGCAAAGATTTGTATCAACCTTTGCAAAATGAAGGGACGAAGCCTACCGGAAAGTCTGATGATGACTGGAATGTCATGAACAGAAAAACTGTCGGACAAATTCGACAATGGATCGATCAAAGCGTCTTTCATCATGTTGCGCAAGAAACAATCGTATACACATTATGGAAGAAACTAGAAGCTTTGTACGAGAGAAAGACAACCCAGAATAAAGCCTCTACTATTCGGCAATTGGTGAACCTCAAGTATAGAGAAACTAGGAGTGTTTCTGAACACTTGAGTGGTTTTCAAAGATTGGTAAATCAACTTACCAATATGAAGATGGTGCTTGAAGATGAATTGCAAGCATTGTTATTACTAAGTTCCTTGCCAGATAGTTGGGACACGCTTGTGGTTTCGTTAAGTAACTCAGCACCACAAGGTGTTCTAACATTGAACATAGTAAAAGATAGCATGTTCAATGAAGAATCCCGACGGAAGGAACAAGGAATGTCGTCGGAGTCTGAGGCACTTGTCACTGAGTATCGTGGAAGAAGTATCCACAAGAAGTTCAATACTAGAGACAAGTCAAGGGGAAATTCTGGAGATAAGTCCAGGGGTAGGTCGTGGACAAGAAAAGATGTTGAATGTTTTTATTGTCACGAGAAAGGTCACATGAAGAAAGAATGTAGAAAGCTCAAAAGAGAGCAACAAGAAAATGGTGATGCGAGTAACAGAGCCGCTACCGTTTTTCAAGGCAATGAGGTAATCTTCGTTGGTGATGATGGTCATGTTAATTTGAAATCACAAGATACATGTTGGTTCGTGGATTCTGGTGCATCATTCCATGTAACCTCACGAAGGGATTTCTTTTCATCCTATACAAGCGGTGATTTTGGCTATGTGAAGATGGGGAATGATGATAAATCCAAGATTGTAGGCAAAGGAGATGTTTGCCTAGAAACAAACACTGGTTGTCGTCTAACGTTGAAAGATGTGAGACATGTACCTGACATGCGTCTTAACCTAATATCAACAGGACTTCTAGACGAAGAAGGTTATACTAGTGTGTTTGGAGATAGGAAATGGAAGCTGTCAAAAAGTTCCTTGGTAATAGCCCGAGGCAAGAAAGTAAACACTCTTTATGTGATAGAAGCAAAAGTCAATAATGGATGTGTTAACGCTCTCGGAGAAGACTCCTCGGTCGAGCTATGGCATGATCGGCTCAGACATATGAGTGAGAAGGGACTTCAAATCCTAGCCAGAAGAGGTATTTTGGCCGATGTGAAAGGATTGGGAATGTCGCTTAAGCCATGCACACATTGCTTGGCTGGAAAGCAACATAGAGATTCATTTCAGTATAAGGCCCCACATAGAAAACCAAATGTTTTAGATTTGGTGCATTCTGATGTTTGTGGTCCAATGACCACTAGTACTCTGGGAGGTGCAAGGTATTTTGTTACCTTTATTGATGATCACTCCAGAAAGGTTTGGGCTTATGCGCTCAAAACAAAAGATCAGGTGTTTGCTGTATTCAAACAGTTTCATGCTAGTTTTGAGAGAGAAACTGGCAAGAAGTTAAAATGTGTTCGTACTGACAATGGAGGAGAGTTTATGGGAGACGCCTCAGCACAATGGAGTGGCTGAGAGAATGAACAGAACTATTGTTGAAAGAGTGAGAACAATGTTATCTCATGCTAAGTTACCCAAGAGTTTTTGGGGTGAGACACTAATGACTGCAGTTGATTTAATCAACTTATCCCCGTCAGCTCCATTGAATGGTGATGTTCCAAATAGGTTTTGGACAGGTAAAGATGTATCCTACAATCATTTGAAGGTGTTCGGTTGTAGAGCGTTTGTTCATGTTCCAAAGGATGAGAGATCAAAACTCGACTCAAAGTCGAAGGAGTGCATCTTCTTGGGATATGGAAATGAAGAATTCGGGTACCGGTTATGGGATCCTGCAGATAAAAAGATTGTTAGAAGCATAGATGTTGTCTTCTTTGAAGACCAGAATATTGAAGATATTTCTAGAGAACTTCCAGTCAACTTGGATCTAATTCCTCCTCTAGAGCATTACGGGGGAGATGAAATAGAAGATATTGGAGAAGCGGATAATGAACCTCCAATTGATGATCCAAATGAAGAAGTAACAGATGATAATGGAAGTGGCAGTAATAATGAAGATGTAATTGAAGACTCTGAGGAGGAAGAACAAGTTCCCCAGTTAAGAAGGTCATCTAGGATACCTAAACCGCAAACCAAATATCCTGCAACGGAATTTGTGTTACTCACTGATGGGGGAGAACCAGAGTGTTATGAAGAAGCCTTGATGGATAACCACAAAGAAGAGTGGTTGAAAGCCATGCAAGAAGAAATGCAATCCTTGCATGAGAACCTGACATACAAGTTGGTAGCTTTACCGAAAGGTAAAAGAGCACTCAAAAATAAATGGGTGTACAAGTTGAAGACTGAGGAGAATAACTCACGACCTAGATACAAGGCGAGATTAGTCGTGAAAGGCTTTAGTCAAAAGAAAGGCATTGCTTTGAAGTGATTTTTTCACCCGTGGTTAAGATGTCATCAATCCGGGTAGTGCTTGGTCTAGCTGCTAGCCTTAATCTAGAAGTTGAACAACTAGATGCTAAGACTGCATTTCTTCATGGTGATTTAGAAGAAGAAATTTACATGGAGCAGCCAGAGGGATTCAAAGTCAAAGGCAAGGAAAACTTGGTATGTCAGCTGAAAAAGAGTTTATACGGACTTAAGCAGGCACCACGTCAATGGTATAAGAAGCTTGATTCCTTCATGATTGATCATGGATACCAAAGGACGAATTCTGACCATTGTGTGTTTGTGAAGAGATTTGATGATGGTGAGTTCATCATACTTCTCTTGTATGTTGACGATATGTTGATCGTTGGACAAGATAGTGAAAAGATTGGCAAGTTGAAGAATGAAATGAAGAAGTATTTTGCTATGAAAGATTTAGGACCGGCAAAGCATATTCTCGGTATGTCCATCCGTCGTGATCGGAAGGAACGCAAGCTATGGTTATCACAAGAAACAAATATTGAGAAGGTGTTGGAGCGGTTCCACATGGAAAAGGCAAATCCAGTTGCTACTCCACTTGCTAGTCACTTTTGTCTTAGTTCGAAGCAGAGTCCGATAAATGAAATTGAACAACAGGATATGAGCAAGGTGCCATATGCCTCAGCTGTTGGAAGCTTGATGTATGCAATGGTATGTACACGAGCAGATATAACACACGCGGTTGGTGTTGTTAGCAGATTCTTGGCCAATCCAGGAAAGGAGCATTGGAATGCTGTGAAGTGGATCTTGCGATATCTCAGAGGAACTTCCAAAATGAGTTTGTGCTTTGGAAGTAAAAATCCTGAACTAGTTGGCTACACAGATGCAGATATGGCGGGAGATATTGATTCTAGAAAATCAACATCTGGATTCTTGATTACATTTTCAGGGGGAGCTGTATCATGGCAGTCGAAGCTACAAAAATGTGTTGCTTTGTCTACCACAGAGGCAGAGTTCATTGCAACAACAGAAGCTTGCAAGGAAATGTTATGGATGAAGCGGTTCTTGCATGAATTAGGGCAAGACCAGGAGAAGTACGTCGTGCATTGTGATAGTCAGAGCGCCATTGATATCATTTGAAGAGCACGAGTTTCCAAATTGCAAAAAGCCAATATACTTGTGTGATCTCAATATCACTTTAGCTCTTCTTTTACACTCATACTTCAAGCTCTAGAACTTATGATCAGAATCCATTTGAGCATTTCTGAGTGTATTTTATTTTAAGCTATACAACTAGTTTAGGTTGATATAAGCTTGTTGTTTCACAACCATTTCTTATTGTAAGATCTTGCTCAAGTCAATTGGTTAGAATTGATTGAGTGTGGTTGTTGTTCAAATCAGTAGGTGATTACTGATTTGTGGTTGGTTCAGAACAGTTGGTGATAACTGATCTGTGACTTAGCCTTGGATTAGGTTAAGGGAATTGTTGTAATCTTGGTCAGTGGATAATCTCACGCAAGTGGGGACTGGAGTAGCCCATTCTATTAAGGGGTGAACAAGGATAAATTGTTGTGTTTGATCTTCTCTTTCCCTACTCTTTTATTTGAGCAAACACTTCACACACATAAATCACTTTTCATTTTCTTAAAGCTTACTGGTTTCGTTCTCAGAACGTTCTAACAGTTTCTGTGTTAAGTTATTTGTGTTGAACATTACTTGCAGCCAAAATTTTAAAAGGTCACAATTCAAACCCCCCTTTCTTGTGACAAACCTTGTTACTTCAATTTCATGGAAGGTACAAACAGGGGAGGGGGGATGAGCTGAAGAAACCTATCTTGTACAATGAGACCAAACTGGCTAGCTCCCACATAAATAAGCATCACCCAAGCACCTATGCGGATATCCTAAAAATCACGTAAAGCAGTCTAGCCGCGAGTTAAATAAACATTAGCATTCATCTTCTCAACTAAACACTCAAACCGATTGTCATTAGAATCCACTAAAGTAGCGATTTGACATATCTCATGACCAAAATCGTATGAAAACAACTTTGGCATCACCACAGCACCCTACATTAATCTCAATATAATGTTAGAGTGACAACATTAGAACAAGAAATTTATAAACAGCATTAGGAATTTAAATGCAACTCACTTGGTGAACATTATATTCAACGAAATAGCAGCGGTATTTAGCCCGCATATCATTGAGGTATTGTTCTTGGCTGGTTAGTGGATCTAGGTCCAAAGGAGCTACCATAAGAAAACAATTAGATTAGCAAATCATGCAAAGTCCTGAAACGAAATTCTATCGAGGACCAGTAGGAACTAAGTACCTCTCAAGCTCTCAAGAGCCAATGCAGTCTCAACATTGTTGTATGCCATGTTCAAAGATATATTGATTAAGTTAGTCCAAATTCTGTGACTATATATACACAAAGTGGAGTGTGGAATGCTAGTATCATGTTGGTTGATTTTACATCAGTTGCATTAATTGCAAACCCTGTGATGGAATTATTGCATATCTTTGCCATGGCATGCCAAGTTATGTGATGGGATTATTTGCTTTAGTTATGTTGATGCACTCTATTCAATTGAACATATGGCTATCATGCACCAAAGACTACTTGTAATGTCCAATCATTTAATTACATCCAAGTGGATTATCATGCACCAAGCCTGTTTCAAGATTAACAGCTTCAATTCCTTATTTTACACCAATCCTAATTAGACGATAATGCATGATTCATAATTGTCCCATGGCAACACAGAGGATAAATTATAAAGAGTTAGAGAGCTTCAATTAGTTTGAATCAATGCAATGATTAATAGAGCTATGCCTACTCTAATCAAATTTTATACATTAGCCTCTACCAAGTTTGAGTGTGAGTTAATAAGAATCAAGAGGAAATACATTAGAGATTGTTACAAAATAGGATGAATTAAGTGCAAATTATATTCAATATAATACTAAGTAACATTATAGAGCAATTAACTTATAATAACAAATTACCAAAGATTTCCTATACAAACATTTTAAGGTTAGGATATCCCTTGGCCTAGAGATAGAGAAACTTTATGTCAATATTTCAATCACTCAACACGATCTAACGTCACAATAGAGGAGAGGTAAGATGCAAGTAATCTCCTAGAGAGATTAACCTGCAAACATGCATAAGCAGATGTGTTAATCATGACTCTAGGGAAATGATTACAATACACTCAATCCATCGTAGCTAAAACATCCAATTGGGCAAGTGACCCTGCATTTGTTGTATCATTACTACTAACCAATGCAATGATAAGAAAGATCAAAGGACAATATGTGGCAAAAGATTACTATCATCTACCATCACACATAATAAATGATTCATAAAGCACCTGAACATTTTGATTAACATACTCTAGAAGTGTTCAATTAAATTAAGTATTTTTTTTATCGATATCACTATACAATTATAAACTTCAAATCACAGTAGACCAAACAAAAAACCCTCCCATTTGATGCAACCAGACATAAACCATAGTTATAGACAAAGTAATGGATGGAGTTTAAACCAGATGGACATTAAAAGATAGCACATGGAGTATTAAATGAACCTTCAATCAAATCTTCCAAACTGATCAGTATCAACTGCCACCATCTCCATTGGTTGCATGCTTAAATTCGTTCATTTGTCATACAAAGAACATGTAGCAGTGAGAGTACAACTCAAACAATGAGCATAATAAGAAGTTTCCTGCCTACCATTGAAATAATTACACAAAGACATGGATGCAAGGCAAACAAAATGTCCTCTTTTCCAATTGAGTTCTCCAACCAATAGATTTAAGATAAAGAAACCGTGTGGAGTAACTGTAGAGGAGGATGATCAGTATCCATTACCATCATCTCCATTGGTTGCATGCTAAAATTCGTCCACTTGTCATACAAAGAACATGTAGCAGTGATTGCTTGCTTGCTGATTATTCTCTGATAGCAGTGACAGTACAACTCAAACAATGAGCATAATAAGAAGCTTCATGCCAACCATTGATATAATTACACAAAGACATGGATGCAAGGCAAATAGAATGTCCTCTTATCCAATAGAGATTTCCAACCAATAGATTTAAGATAAAGAAACCGTGTGGAGTTATTGTACAGGAGGATTCAGAACATGGAGATAAAGCATGAGAACATATAAGAGAGAGACATTATTAGAAGATATGTCCTATTGGTTGCATGTTACATTTCATCCACTTGTAAGCATAATGAGAATCCTCCTGCCAAGCACTGATATAAGTACACGGAGATACGGTTGCAAGGCAAACAGAATGTTTTCGTTCCCAATAGAGATTTCCAACCAATGGAATCAAAATAAAGAGAGCGTGTGGAGTAATTGTATAGGAGGACAAAGAACATAGAGATAAAGGATCAGAACATATAAGAGATGGACAGTATAGGAAGTATTGTATAGATGCTTCTATCAATATTTTGTTCTATTGGTTGCATGTTATATTTGATTCACTTGTAAGCATAATAAGAAGCTTCATGTGTCAAACACTGATATAACTACACAACACAGAGATATGGTTGCAAGGCAAATAGAATATTTTCTTTTCCAAAACCTTGTGGAGAATTTGTATAAGAGCATGCAGAACATGGAGATAAACCATCAGAAATCATAAGAGATAAACAGTAAAAGAAGCATTAAATACATCCTTCTATTTAATATTGGTCCTATTGGTTGCATGCTACATTTCATCCACTTGTAACCCACAGATAAATAGACAGTTGTTGCTTGCTTATTAAAGTTGCAATAGAACATGTTATATAACTTAAAATAATGTGTCAATTATAGATAAACATGATTACCATAAAAGTCATTAGATATTTTTATTAAAAGCCATTTAAGGATTTAAGCAGAACCATAGACATAACTCCAATAATCTCATGATATAAGACACCTCTTGCGGTTTTTTTTTTTTTTTTTTTTTTTTTTTTTTTTTTTTTTTTTTTAGGATGAATATTGTGTTATATTATTCCTCAGCTCAAGGCTGGTTTAAATAGAAAAAATACAAAACAGTATCTCCTTGAATTAAGGAGGAAATAATTGCAAAGAGAAATAAAAATAAATATTGCAACAAATTAGGAAACTTAATATTTTCCAACACCCCCCCTCAAGTTGGTGCATAGATGTCTATCATGCCCAACTTGCCTATCAAATGTTCAAAGGTGGGTCTTGCCAAGCTTTTGGTCAAGATATCTGCAGTTTGTTGACTTGAAGTTACAAAAGGTAGACATATGATGTTGAGAAACTGATTGCTTGATTTAAGGGATCCTATTTTATGTTAATAGGGAATCATATATTTGAGATATTTCATGCTTATTTGTAGGCAGTAATTGTGTATAGTATAATTGCTTTGACTGTTATCATAGGCTATATATACCATGTACTGATTCATTGAATATATGAATAAGAAAATATTCTTCTCCAAAATTGAACTTGGTACCAGAGCAGGTTTAGATCTAAACCTAGCACTAACCTAAACCTAAAGCCATGAGTAAACCAGATTCCGAAACACCAAAAAAAGATACTGAAGCCAATGAAAATAGGCTTGCTCCTACACCAATTATTATTCATTCAGAGAGTTCATCCTTCAATGCAGGGATTATACTCAACGAAACAAATTATGATATGTGGTCTCAGATTATGGAGATGCACCTTGCTGAAAAGGAGAAACTTTCATTTATTCGTGGTAATAAGCAACCACCTGCCGAAGATGATGATGGCTACGAGAAGTGGTACAGTGATAATCAGAAAGTTAAGCGATGGTTGTTGATGGCTATGACACCGGATATTATGAAGCGTTATATTCGCCTCAAATCTGCCCGGGATATTTGGAAAGCTCTATCAAAAGCATTTTATGATGGAGCAGATGAATTGCAAGTTTTTACATTGAATCAGAGGGCCTTCTCTGCAAAACAAAATGGTAAATCACTTTCTGTTTATTACGGAGAATTAACTGAAATTTTCAGTGAGTTGGATCATCGAGACAAAGTGATTATGGAATGCGAGAAGGATGTTGCTGCTTATCACAAGTCAGTTCAACGACAAAGGGTGCATATTTTCTTGGCTGGTTTGGATGGCGAGTTCGAACAAGTCCGCGGTGAAATTCTGAGGAAAGATCCCATTCCTGAATTAGAAGAATGTTACTCAATGGTTCGCCGCGAGTTTGTTCGACAAACAACAATGAATGGAGAGCTGGAAAAGCCTGAAGCTTCAGCCATGTTCAGCAGGAACAGATTGAGCCAGAATGGATCATCTCAAAAACAACAAGATCGAACCAGAAACAATCACCTCAAGGTCTCGACGGGTCCTACCAAATCTACCGATAAGTGTACTCATTGTGATAAATCTGGTCATATAAGAGAGCGTTGTTTTGAACTTGTTGGGTACCCGGAATGGTGGGATCATAACCGTGATCCACGAAAGAAATATTCAAATAAAACTTCCGTTGCGGCAGCTGTAGAAACAAAGAATGTAATGGATGATGTTGCTGAAACAACCTCGGCTTTGGTAGCAAGAAGAGGTAATGGTGGTAAGGCTTTAAATTCTCTTGCACTTATTTCTAATAGTACATGGGTAATTGATTCTGGAGCCACAGATCATATGACATTTGATTCTAGACAAGTCTCATCTCTTATACCCTCATCACAAAAATTTATTTCCACCGCTAACGGTTCCTCTGCACCTATCATCGGTGAAGGGTCATTATCTCTTTCTGATACTTTGAACTTAAATTCTGTATTAGTTGTCCCATCCTTAGATAATAACCTTTTGTCAGTTTCTCAAATTACTGCTGCTCTATCTTGTGTTGTAATTTTTTGGCCTGAATATTGTGTTTTTAAGGACATCCAAACGAAGAAGACGATTGGTTATGGTACTAGAGAAGGGAGGCTTTATTATCTAAATTTAGAGTCAAATAGCTCAACTCAGTTACAACATGCATTGACAGCAGAGAATTTTGAAGAAAAAGGGAGAAAATATGAGATTTGGAGATGGCATCGGCGTTTGGGACATGCTTCCTTTGGATACCTTAAAAAATTGTTTCCTAGATTATTTTCAAAATTTGATGTATCAAGTTTTAAGTGTCATGTTTGTGAACTTGCAAAGAGTCATCGTGTATCATTTCCATTAAGTATGAATAAAAGTTCAATTCCTTTTATGGTTATACACTCTGATGTTTGGGGTCCATCCAAGGTAGCTACCTTAGGTGGATCACGTTGGTTCGTAACCTTTATTGATGATTGCACAAGAATGACTTGGATATGTTTGATGAAATCAAAAAGTGAAGTAAACATGTTGTTTCAAAAATTCAATAAAATGATTTGTACCCAATATAATGTAAAAGTACGGATTTTACGTAGTGACAATGGGGGGGAATATTTGAGTTCTGGATTTCGGCAATACTTAGAAGCGCAAGGAATTGTTCACCAAACTACTTGTCCCGACACTCCCCAACAAAACGGAGTAGCTGAAAGAAAAAACCGTCATTTGTTTGAAGTTGTTCGTGCTTTATTGATAGAAGCACATATGCCATTGTCTTATTGGGGAGAAGCACTTACCTCTGCAGTATATTTGATTAACCGAGTCCCCTCCAGCACTATTGATTTTAAGACACCATTGCAAGTCTTTACCGAAGCAATTATTACACCGGCTGTCCCAAACTTGACCCCTCGTGTGTTTGGTTGTGTAGCATATGTGCACCTTCATAAGCACCAGCGAAGCAAGCTAGCTCCTCGTGCATTGAGATGTATTTTTGTAGGATATGCTACCCATCAAAAGGGATACCGATGCTATCATCCTCCAACTCAGCGAATGTATATTACATTGGATGTTGTTTTCCATGAAGATACCATGTATTTTTCCTCCAAGTCAGACCTTCAGGAGGAGAAACAAAATGAAGTTCTGACTCTAGGCCATGATATTGATGTACATGAGGAAATAAAACAGTTTGAAGAAGTCAGAGGAAGTATTTGTGATGATGATCAAGAAGTTGAAATAATGGGTTCCTTATCTTCTGAGAGAATTATAGCATCACAGGAATATCAAGAAATGGAAGTAATTGACCCCTTGTCCTTTGAAGAAGATGTAGAACCTCAAGAATTTGCAGTACCAAACCAATCGTCGGATGAGGATGTTCCTAACTCAATGGTTGAACCACCTAGAAAACAACTCCCACCACGGCAAAATAGAGGTATTCCTAAATCCACTTATGAACCTGAAATTTCCAGTAGAGCTAGATATCCAATGAATCATTATGTGTCTAACCATCGTTTGTCAGAATCAAATCAGGCACTTGTAAATCAATTGTCTATTGTATCTATTCCTAATAATGTGCAGGAGGCCTTAATGGACCCGAGGTGGAGAGAAGCTATGAATGAGGAGATGAATTCCTTAAAGAAAAATAATACATGGGAACTCGTTGACTATCCACCTGGAAAGAAAATAGTGGGATGTCGGTGGGTTTATACAGTTAAGTACAAAGGTGACGGTACGATCGAGCGCTTTAAAGCAAGACTAGTAGCTAAAGGATATACCCAAACCTATGGAGTCGACTATACTGAGACATTTGCTCCAGTAGCTAAAGTTAATACTATCCGAGTTTTGCTATCTCTAGCGGCAAACTTTGATTGGCCATTACAACAGTTCGATGTGAAGAATGCCTTTCTTCACGGTGAATTAACTGAAGAAGTATACATGGAGCTTCCGGCTGGATGCAATATACCTAAAGCATGTGAGAAAAAGGTGTGTAGATTAAAGAAGTCATTATATGGGCTGAAACAATCTCCAAGAGCATGGTTTGGAAGGTTCACAAAATCTATGAAAGCGTTTGGCTATAGTCAAAGTAATGCAGACCACACTTTATTCTTAAAAAAACAGCAAGGTAAAATCACTGCACTAATTGTATATGTTGATGATATGGTTGTTACTGGGAATGATGTTGAAGAAAGAAAAGCCCTCCAAAGCTACTTGTCTAAGGAATTTGAAATGAAAGACCTTGGTCCCTTAAAATTTTTCCTTGGTATTGAAGTCTCAAGATCAACTAAAGGAATTTTCTTGTCTCAAAGAAAATATACTTTAGATTTATTGGAAGAAACTGGTATGTCAGCCTGTCAACCAACTGATACACCTATAGAGGGGGGGTCTAAATTGTTTGTTGAACCTGATCAAGTTCCAGCTGATAAAGGGAGGTATCAAAGACTTGTAGGAAGATTAATGTATCTAGCACACACAAGGCCAGACCTTGCATATGCCTTGAGTGTTGTGAGTCAATTCATGCATAATCCTGGAGAACAACATATGAATGCAGTTATGCGGATTTTGAGATATTTGAAATCTGCTTCTGGGAAGGGAATTTTATTCAAAAAAAATGATAATAATAACAATGTGAGCGTGTATACTGATGCTGATTGGGCTGGATCTATAGATGATAGAAGATCTACTTCAGGTTACTTCACCTTTGTAGGAGGCAATCTTGTTACATGGAGAAGTAAAAAACAGAATGTCGTTGCACGCTCAAGCGCAGAAGCTGAATTTAGAGGAATGGCACTTGGGTTATGTGAAGCATTATGGCTAAGACATCTCCTATCAGATTTGGGCTATCCACCCGACGAACCAATTCGACTATATTGTGACAATAAGGCAACATGTGATATAGCTCATAATCCAGTTCAACATGATCGTACCAAGCATGTGGAAGTAGACAGATTTTTCATCAAGGAGAAATTGGATGAGAATATGTTGGAATTACCTAGCATCCGATCAGAGGACCAATTGGCTGATATTTTAACTAAAGCAGTATCAAGTCAAGTGTTCTCAAATGTTGTTAGCAAGTTGGGCATGTGGGATATCTATGCACCAACTTGAGGGGGCGTGTTGAGAAACTGATTGCTTGATTTAAGGGATCCTATTTTATGTTAATAGGGAATCATATATTTGAGATATTTCATGCTTATTTGTAGGCAGTAATTGTGTATAGTATAATTGCTTAGACTGTTATCATAGGCTATATATACCATGTACTGATTCATTGAATATATGAATAAGAAAATATTCTTCTCCAAAATTGAACTTATGATCCCAACATCTAACTTCTCTTTTATGAAATGTCGATCAATCTCAATATGTTTAGTTCTGTCATGTTGAACGGGATTATGAGCTATGCTAATAGCAGCTTTACTATCAGAGTATAATTTCAATGGAAGCTCAATTTTCATCTTGAGTTCTTCTAAGACTCTTCGGATCCATAATCCTTCACAAATACCTTGAGCCATAGCTCTAAACTCAGCTTCTGCACTACTTCTTGCTACAACTCCTTGTTTCTTGCTCCTCCATGTCACAAGATTACCCCAAACATAGGTACAATATCCAGAGGTTGATCTTCTATCAATGATTGATCCTGCCCAATCAGCATCGGTAAAAATAGACACATTTCTTTCATTAGTCTTCTTAAAAAATAACCCTTTTCCGGGTTTTGCCTTCAAATATCTCAGTATCCTATAGACAGCCTCAAGATGCTCTTCAAAAGGAGAATGCATAAACTGACTTACTACACTAACCGAGAATGCAATGTCAGGTCTGGTGTGTGACAAATAAATTAGTTTTCCAACCAATCTCTGGTATCTTTCAGTATCAACAGGAACACTACCTTTTTCCCAAAGTTTTGCATTGGGATCCATGGGAGTATCTGCTGGTCGACATCCACTCATTCCTGTTTCTTTCAATAAATCTAGAATGTATTTCTGTTGGGAAACTACAATACCGTCCTTTGATCGGGCAACCTCCATACCAAGAAAGTATCTCATGGATCCCAAGTCCTTGATTTCAAAGTCTGCTGCTAATTTTTCTTTTACTTTTGCCATTTCAACTATATCGTCTCCAGTAATGACAATATCATCAACATAAACAATCAGGATAGCAATTTTCCCTTGTGGGGAGAACTTTAAGAATAATGTGTGGTCAGCTTGTCCTTGAATGTACCCTTGTTTCTTCATAGATTGAGTGAATTTTTCAAACCAAGCTCTAGGAGACTGCTTTAGGCCATACAAAGACTTGTTTAGTTTGCATACCTTTGATCCAAACTTCTCTTCAAAGCCAGGAGGAATGTCCATATATACTTCTTCTTCTAAATCACCATTGAGAAAGGCATTCTTAACATCCAACTGATGTAACGGCCAATCCAAGTTAGCAGCAAGCGATAAGAGAATTCTAACAGTGTTCAATTTTGCAACAGGAGCAAATGTTTCTGAGTAGTCTATGCCATAGGTCTGAGTAAAACCCTTAGCCACTAATCGAGCCTTGTACCTTTCAATTGACCCATCTGAATTATACTTTACAGTAAACACCCATTTGCATCCAACCGTTTTCTTGTCTTCCGGTAGTGTCATAACACTCCAAGTTTTGTTCTTTTCAAGAGCTTTCATCTCCTCAAGTACAGCTTCCCTCCACTTTGGAACTTCTAGAGCAACCTGTACATTTTTTGGAATCTCCACACTAGACAATTTTGAGGTGAAGGCAGAAAAAGATGAAGATAGATTTGAATATGATATAAAATTGGAAATAGGGTGTTTAGTGCAAGATCTAACTGGTTTTCTAACAGCTATAGGATCATCTATATCAGGATACAAAATACGACTCTCAGAAACAGAGATAGACTTACCTTTTCCTTTTTTAGGAGGTTGATCATTCCCCGGTTTAGATTCATGATAGTGTTGAGATGTGGACTCATAACTTTCTTTGTGGTTTTTTCTCACAAAAACCTTTCCTTTCCAAGTCTTGTTTCCTGCTTCAAACCTATTATCGTTATATGACTCATTATTTTGTGGCATTTGAATAAGACCATCATTATCAAGATTTTCATTGTTTTCTTCATGAGAAAATGTAGGCTCGGATTCATCATTATCAAGATTCTCATTTTTTTTTCATGAGAAAATGTAGGCTCGGATTCACCAAGTTCCTTACTCATAACAGGAGTAGGATCAGATAAAGAATCATGACCATTTTCTGTTGGTGCAGAACTATTAGTCTTAGAACTTTGTGATACATGCAAAGGCATATTATTAAAGAAACTCATGTCCCCAGTTTGAAACGAGTTAAAAAGGCTAATGTCTTCAGTTTGAAACGAATCTTCCTTTAAATTCCCCTCCTGAAGATGAGTGTCGTAAAAAAAAGGTTTGTTTTCAAAGAATGTAACGTCCTTGGTGACAAACATTTTCTGGTTTTTTGGATCAAAACATTTATATCCCTTCTGGGTTGGAGCGTACCCAACAAAAACACATTTTATAGCTCGCGGTTCAAGTTTGCTAATATTCTTATGTTCATGAACAAATGTCGTGCAACCAAAGATTTTTAAAGTCAAATCGTTTGAAACATGATCAGTAGGAAAACATTCTTTAAAAACATTAATTGGAGTTTGAAAATTAAGAACTTTGGAGGGCACTCTATTAATTAAATATGCAGCAGTTAAAACTGCTTCACCCCATAAATAATTTGGTACTTTACTTGAGAAAAGTAAAGCTCTAGCCACCTCCAACAAGTGTCTGTTTTTTCTTTCAGCAACTCCATTTTGTTGGGGAGTATTAGGACATGAACTTTGATGCACAATTCCATTTTCACGGAAAAAATCACTCAACATTGTGTTAAAATATTCCTTGCCGTTATCACTTCTAAATACTTGAATATTTGTTTGAAATTGATTTTGCACCATTTTAAAAAAATCCTTTACAGCCTGACCAACATCAGATTTCCCCTTTAACAAGTACACCCAACATACTCTTGAGTGATCATCTATAAATGTGATAAACCATTTTTTATGAGAAAGTGTACTTGTTCGGTTAGGGCCCCAAACATCACTGTGAATAACAGAAAAAGGTTTTGATGGTTTGTAGGGCTGTAACGGAAAATGAGAACGATGATGTTTTGCAAATTCACATGCTTCACATTTAAACAAAGACAAATCGTTATTATGAAATAGTTTTGGAAATAAGTATTTTAAATAAGAAAAACTATGATGACCTAATCGCGAATGCCATAACATAACATCATCATCATTATTATTTAAAACTAAAAAAGATTCAAAGCATGAACTTATTGGTTTGGAAGGTAGTTGCGATTGAGGTTCAATGTCAAAGTAGTAGAGTCCTCCACTCTCCTTAGCACTACCAATCATCTTCCCCGAGTTCAAATCCTGAAAGACACAATGAGTACGAAAAAAATTAGTTTGACAATTTCTATCTTGAGCTAATTGACTGACAGACATGAGACTACAAGATAAATTAGGGACATGAATGACATCTTTGAGGGTTAGACTTGGGGACAACACAACTGAACCTTTACCCGCAATGGCTGAAAAAGATCCATCTGCAATTTTTATTTTATGGTTACCTGCACATGGACTATAAGAAGAAAATAGAGTAGAATCACCTGTCATGTGATCACTAGCACCTGAATCAACTATCCAAGCACGACTGGGACTGACACAAAGAAGGGCAGAATTACCTTTTGGGACAATAGGGTAAGACAAAGTTTTAGATTCAAGAATTTTATACAGTCTGTCTAGTTGTTCCTTCGTGAATGAAAGTTGAATTGAAGACGATTGTTTCTCTTGATTAGAATTACTCGCTTGGAATGTACGACCAACCATGATTCCTTGTTGTGCCTTCTCTCTATTGAACTTCGATCGATTCATCCTTTTTTTGTAAAATTTAAAAGCAAAATTTTACAAATAAAGGTTTTTTCTAAAAATCTCTACATATCAAGTCATGGTGAATGAGACAAAGACAAGTGATTCAATGAGGTACGATGATGTTGGAGAAAGGACAGTGATGTTATTTGGTGTGAATATTGCAAAAAAACCTACCAAAGTTGATCAAACCATCAAAAACAGCGATAGTAGCATGGAAGACATCAATTCTATCCATGGTGATGAGAAGAATGAGATTTCTATTTTAGAACAACGGAAGGAGAACGAGAATGATGATAATTCCAAGTCCAACCATGAAAAGATAAAAGAGGAAATTGAACAAAGGAGTGAGAATGGTGAGAATGGCAATGACAATGACAAAGTTCCAGAATTAGCTATTGTTCAAAGACCCACCCATGAAAGGATTCCAGAATTAGCTATTGCTCAAAGACCCAACCATGAAAGAATAAAAAGGGTGAAATCATGGACAGAGATGGAGCACAAGGCTTTCTTGAAAGGTTTAAAGGCAGTTGGAAAAGGAAGATGGAAGAATATATCAAGAAACTTTGTGATAACCAAGACTCCTACACAGGTTGCAAGCCATGCACAAAAACATTTTCAAAGAAGTGAACCAATATATTATAGAACCAAGCGCCAAAGCATCTTTGACATGAAACTTCTTGAATATGAATATGAAAATTCAAAAGCATCTAGTGCTTAGGTTTTGAAGTCTCTAGTTGGTGGAGCTTGTAGTAGTAGCAGAGTGGTGGGAATGCTACTTTGTAGTTTTGCTTTTCGAGGGGTCGATTTTGGTGTACTTCCTAGTGTACACCACTTGTTTTCTTTTGGTTTTTATCTTTATGTTTTTGGTGGGGCGTACACTTCTAAGACACCTCTTGCGGTTTTTTTTTTTTTTTTAGTTTTTTTTTTTGTCAGGTAGTTTAATAACTATAATTTTACCATTTAAAGGTGAATAAGTAGTCGTATTAGGGTTCGAATTTCGATCCCGGCACTTTACATGCAAATGTCTTACCAACTGAAATAGGCTCACGGGACAGTTTTTACTTTAGTTTGTACTAGTATATTTTCCGTTTGATTTAATATTTAATATAAAAACACGATCAAATAAAAAAAAAAATGTTAAGAAGTCCCACATCGGATATGAGATGGCCTGAATAAGAGTTTATAAGTAAGAGGCAATCCTCACCTTACAAGCCGGTTTTGTGAGGATGAGTTAGGCCCAATACTCAATTTCTAAGATGGTATCAGAGCCTCTCTAAGATCCATTGGACCACCCGCTATCGGGCCACCCATCATTTATATCCACGCACCAAGCCCAATAGTGCTGGGCGTGAGGGGGTGTGTTAAGAAGTCCCACATCGGATATGAGATGACCTGAATAAGAGTTTATAAGTAAGAGGCAATCCTCACCTTACAAGCCGGTTTTGTGAGGATGAGTTAGGCCCAATACTCAATTTCTAAGATATCCCAATCTATTTGTCCTTTGTTATGAGATTCAACCAATTGTAGTCAATTTTTAAAGAAGCTTAGGCCTTAAAAGTAACAAAACATTATATTAGAAACACATAATAGCACTTACATACATTAAAAACACATAATAAGTATACAAAGGACACATTAGGGACAATAATTACATACTGGGTAGCACAACTACAAATCTATAGCCTAGACCATGACACTAATTAGAGAATGCTAGGAAATTGACACAAAGGGCACTAATATCGCTTCTTAATGAATAGCTCGCGCACATCTCCGAGCTTAGGAGATCCAAACATTATGTGAGCTCCTTCTTTGTAATGTCTGGCCCTCACCATAGATCCCCACTGCCCACCAATCTTGATGTGCCTGTAGGGGATTGGACTGTACTGAACAGTGCAGCTCCACTCCATTCCTTTCTCATCAATCAGCTTCACACATCCCCCATCTGTAGAGAAAACCTTGCTTGCAAAATTGCCATAGTTCATAGTCTTGGAGGGAAAAAAAGCACACATATTAGAACACCACTTAAAAAAACAAAAAAAAAAAAAGAGCAATAACATGAGCTGATTAATCAAAATAACATACCAAGGATCCAGAGGTAATATCAGACTCCGATAAAATCACAACAAAACAATGCGCAAAATTTTCACGGTGGTGACAATAAGGCATAAACACGCTGCCACCCCAGCCAGGATTTTCATCGGCACCAAACAAAGATCGGGAGAGCTTCAAACACAAATGAGGGCACAACTGTCTAACTATGAGGTCCCTGTAATACATATCCCTCATAACCAAAACAAATAATTTTGGCCTAATATAGGTTATGGAAGCCCACCCACCCTTACCCTCAGCATCCACATAACAGGTACGGATATTGGACCATCCGTGCGTAAAATAAATACCGTCATCACGCATCTCGGCAATGAACTAAAACTCATTACCATAACGATCCACCAATTTGCTGTACTTATATAACTCAAAACCAAACTCTTCTGTGAACATGGAAGGTAGCTTGCCGGCACTCTAATCCAAACATGGAAATAAAGTAAACATTGGTTGAAATGCAGCACAAAAACAAACAAAAAATGAAGGTAAAAGATCCAAGTACCTCAGAGCTGGGGTATTCAATTTGGAAAGTCCTATACTTAACCTTAACCATATCAAGATAATTTTCACCATGATGAGCAAGGTTCCAATCAACAGGGTCTACACAATACAAAAAACACAATAAATTCATATTGACCTATGCCTCTAAATATCTAAACTGGTGAATAGCCAACTGCTCACCGTGCAGGATATAGAACAGAATAACATGTTTAAACCCACAAAACATAAGCATTTCCAATACCCAACTACTACAGACAATAACATGCATAGCTTGCTAGAACTAACAGTTGAACACAGAGTAGAAGGTACTAACCTTTCAAAATATCATAGACATGATATGCAACAATAGTGGCATCAGTTTCATCAAAAAGAGATTTAATGTACTCACTGGAATATGTAGAATACATGATTCAGAAGTGAAGTAAAGCAAGTATGATGAGAATATGGTGATGAGAGAGAACATAAAAGTGACTATGAGAATGAAGAGTGTGAAGGTGATTATGAGAAGGAAGAGTGGGAAGTGTGAGGTAGCAGGCTAAGACTATAGTAATTATGACACAGACATGCCTGCAAAATAGAAACAATTAATGAAAAAGATCACACTGATCAGTAGGATCTACTAATTAATGAAACAGCACTCCCCTCCCTAGAAAGAAACGTTTTAGCTTAACCAAAAAAGTCATATTGTCATTAGATGGATAGCAAAGAGTGTTTATATATTTATTTATAGTCATTAACTGTCTAGTCTCAATCCATGTCTACACATATGAGATGAATCAAGTCATATATGATCCAGAATGTTGTTTTCATTACTTATTCTTGAACAACCCATATATTAGATAATAACAACAACAACGCCATGCCATACTTGATGTAACCAAAATTAGGATATGAAAAGTCCATAGAGCTAATCATTAATTATAAGTTGCTGGAAGTTGTTAGTTGAGTAAACACTCAAACAAATCTCTACACCATATATTTATAAAAGTAACTTCATTACATTGAAACTCAAAGAACATAATAATACATAATGAATCCAACAACAAATAAAACAACTAACACCAAGGAGAGCAACAAACCAAAATAGCTACATTACATTTAATAATAATTCTAATTCTCCCCATCAGAACTTCTCAAATAGTCCTCCACCCTGATCCGAGGATAAACACAGGCGTACATCACATTGCTTGCAGTATATTGAGCAATACTAAACTTCACCCTATCGCCTTCAACCACACCGTGAGTAGTGCAGAAATCGAGCCAACCACCCGAAAGATTGAAAGATAACTCCCCGCTAGAATCGGCACCAATCTTCAAAGCACAGATATACTGATTACCAGCATTGTCCACCAAGATCAAATCAGAAAATAGGAAGGCAAAGGCAGATTCACCAAAGCCAAACCAAGGCAAGAACTGCAAATATGTCACAGACAATCAAACAAAACCAGCACAGTGTCATAAAAAAATATTTACAAAATACAAACAAAAAAATTACCATAGTGCCAGAATGTATATCATATAGAGCCAACTCCTTGACATAAGAACGCACTAAGGACTTTAGCCGAGTACAAGCAGCAGAGCAGGCTTCCACCACAGATGAACCAAATTTACAATGAGAACCACCTCGAGCCAACAAATGCCTGAGTGGGGGATTATAGCAAGGATACCTAAACTCAATACCCCATCTAGTGAAAAGTCTTATGGTAAGAAGATTAGGGTTGACATATGTAATAGTGACCCAAGCACCAAAACAAATTTCATACACAGCTTTGAGACTATGCCATCCATCCCCAAAAAACACTTCGCCAAACTTCTTCACGACATGCACCTCAAATTCGTTATGATAAGGATCTCTGAGAATGACATACTCCGAGATTGTTTTGCCAAACTCTCGAACAAAACATCCGGGAAGTCTCCCCAATGACTGGTTTACATAACACAAAACAGGTTAGCACAAACACAATAATAACAAATCAAATCAGGAGTGGTGAGAAAGTGGATCAACACAGTTCAAGACATACACAACTGATCACATAGTTAAAATGCATAGCAAAGAAAACCAATAGTTACAGTCCATACATATCCATAGTTTACCAAGCATGTGCTACATAAATGCATTCCATGAACAGCAAAGAAAAACAGAAAATTGTGGCTATTAATAGCCACTAAACATGTGCATCACAAAGAAAGAAAAAAAATGAAGGTAAAAAAGCCAAAACATATATAGTGAGTGTCTCACATTGTCCACGTCAAACTCCATTTGATATGTTTGGATCAAAGCAAGAACCTCATCCACAGGATGAGGACAAACAACGGATGAACCATTTTTTTGGTAGCATTCATCAACATGCTTGGGCAGAGAGGAATCAACCAAACATGGATCATGCAAGGTTGAGTCTTTTTTTTGCTGCACTGATCAACCTGCTTGGGCACACGAGGATCAACCAAAGGTGGATCATTTTTCTGCAGACCATGATGACTGAAGGACATTAGGGAGGAGGTTGAAAATGGAGGATGGTGTGGATGATTAGTAGATTGAAACTGGTTTATATAGAGTGAGTATAAGTGAAGGGCATGGATGAAGAGTGGTGAGCATTAAATGAGGAGGAACACTTGGTTGGTTGAGAAGCTTACTTGCTCCATTGGTTGATTTGATGTATGGCCAATGCATGCCATATGAAGGTTCCAGTGCCAATAGAAATACTACACTTGCATTAGGATGAACATACACAAGGTAGAGTGCTGCAATGGCATGATCATAAGCGATGGATGCACAATGAAAGATGAATTGTAACATAGATGCATTGGCCAATGAGACATGTTGACAAATGGGATGATGGATGGTAGATGCAATATACATGTATGCTTGGAAGAGATGGAGGATGAAAGAATCATGAAGTTAAGGCCATTTGTCACTAACTATCTTCCATCACCACAAGCCAACTCATAGCTCAACCAATGGAGATCACATAATTGTCAAATGGTCATTGTTAGAACATGGCATGCAAGCATTGGACAACAAAGTCATGGTGTCAAGCTCCAAATGGCCAAAGCTAGCAAGATGATGTCATTGATGACATATAGCATTAGGGTTTCACATTTTGGGCTAGGGTTTTGGGATGAGCATTAGGGTTTGCATGCTCATCTTTTAGTATAATTAAAGATAAAGATAAAGATTAAAGATTAAAGATTAAAGATAAAGATTAAAGATAAAGATAAAGATTAAAGATTAAAGATAACGATAAAGATAAAGATAAAGATATGCAACCATATACTGTAGCACTGGGTATTAAAATTTATCTTTTTTATTTTCAACTTTAATTAATTATAAAGGATAAAAATGGATTTTAGTTAAAATAGTAAAGGTAAAAGTGGAAGAAAATATGATAAGCTATAAGCTATAAGCTCATAAACTACTTGAAATAACGTTTGAGAAATAAGCTATATGCTGGTAAAATAAGCTATAAGCTCTTTTTGAAAAATGGTTACCAAACAGGTCTTTTTTAGACAAATGAGCTTATAAGCTATAAGCTATAAGCTCATTTTTATGTCTTCCCAAACAGACTCATGGCTCTGTTTGGCAAAAATAGCGGATGGCTGATAAGCTAGCTTATAGCTTATGGATGGTGATTGATGGCCGATGGCTGATGACTGATAGCTTATAGTTTATAGCTGATAAGCTAATTGAAGTGTTTGGTAAAATTAGTGGTTCAACTAGCTGATAAATGTAAAATGACATAAAATGACATTCTTAGTTGATAATAAAATTTATATTTAAAATAGTAATTTAAATTTATTAATATAATATATCTTTTATATATTATTATTATTAAATTAAATATTTTATGCTAAAATTTATTTTAAATTTTACTTTATTGTAATATTTTTTTAACAAAATTTTAATGTTATATATATTTTGTGATATTTGAAAATGAACTCTATGATCTAGTAATGCAAAATTGCATACATAGAATAATATAAAAAGACAATTCTGAATTTGAAGTAAAAAAAGAAAAATACAATTCTTAATTTATAACAAAATTTATATCAATTGTCTAAAATAACATAATAATAAACTATTGCTAAAATATATGCAATTATATAAACTTTACAATAAACATATAATAAAAATTAAGATAATCTTAACTTGCTAAAAAATAATAATTACGTATATGATACATGAAATGTTCTTCTATTTTAAAACATAATTATATTTTGAATTAAAATAAATTATAAAGGATAAAAGTAAACTTTGGTTAAAATAATAAGGGGCAAAAATGAAAGAAAAAATAATAAACTATAAGTTATAAGCTCATAGGCTACTTGAAATAGCTTCTAGAAAATAAGTTATGACTTTGTTTGGTAAAAAATAGCGGATAGCTGATAAGCTAGCTTATAGCGGATGAGCTTATAGCTTATAAGCTAGTTTTTAGCTTATAGTGGATAAGCTAACTGATTGAATTTGTAGTGTTTGGTAAAATTAGCGGTTAGACTAGCTTATATGTATGAAATGACATAAAAATGATATGTTTAATTAATATTTATTTTTTTTAAAGTAAGATGATAGGGGTAAAATTGGAAGAAAAGATAATAAGCTATAAGCTAAAAAAATAAGCTATAAGTTCTTTTTTAAAAACTGTTATCAAATAGAGCTTTTAACTTAAGCTATAAGCTAGCTTATTTGGCTTTTCAAACAGAGCCTATAAGTCAGTAAACTTAGCTATAAGCTCATGGTGAAAAGATTGTTATCAAACAGGTCTTTTAGCTTATAAGTTATAAGACATAAGTTATAAGTTAGTTTTAAGATGTTGACAAACAGTGTCTATTTGAAGTAGCTTATGAGCTTATAGCTTATCATTTTTTCTTCCAATTTTATCCTTATAAATTTATCTTAAATTCTTTTTTATCCATTAAAATTTATTACAATTTAGGCTTATATATGCGATTAGTCCCTACAATTGCATCAAGTTTTGGTATTAGTCCCTACAGTTTTTTTTTTTACTTTTGAACCCTGCAATTTGAAAACAGTTTGCTTTTGGTCCCTGCCATTACACAAATGTTAAAAAAATTATAGAAACTAACGGAGTGTCACGTGGCCCAATCAATATAAGCCACGTGGCACAGCAAAAAGCCTCACTTTTATGTTTTTTATATTTTGAAGAAAAAAGAAAAAAAAATGTGGATTTTATATCAATATTTTATTAATAAAAATAAATAATTAAAATGAAGAAGATGACAACTGTGTTTTTCCCCTTCATGTGTGCAGAAGTCAAATCCACTGTTATCAGGTGGTAATTCCATTTCCCAAGCAGAAAACACACCGTTCCGATCGCGATTACGAGCACCAGCGTCATAATCACAACCACCCCAACAACCACCGATCAAAATCCTCTTCATTCCGATCAAAATCCTCTTCATTCCGAAAATATTGTAGAAAATTATATTGTTTCAACAATATTTATACATAGAAAATAAATAGAGAAAATATGAATGTAATAATCTAAAAAAAAAAAAAATGAATGTAATCTAGAGTTTATTGAAAAGTTTCTAATTTATGAATGATAAAATGTAATTCTATCGGGGCGGGGCGGGCGGATACCCGCGGATATGGATTATTTTGCCATGCCTACATGGCACTCCGTTAGTTTCTATAATTTTTTTAATTTTTGTGTAACGGCAGGGACCAAAAACAAACTGTTTTCAAATTGCAGGGTTCAAAAGCCAACAAAAAAAACTGCAGGGACTAATCATATATTTAAACCTACAATTTAAAATAAAATAGATAGGGTAAATTACAGTGA
This sequence comes from Trifolium fragiferum, assembly GCA_954870985.1. Lineage (NCBI taxonomy): Eukaryota > Viridiplantae > Streptophyta > Magnoliopsida > Fabales > Fabaceae > Trifolium > Trifolium fragiferum. Next base: position 8,893,206 of record OX940791.1, on the reverse strand, counting down.
CCTTCCTTGAGTTTTATCAATATCACACTCACCTCCCCTCTATTTTTCTAAAAGCACAAACCTCCCTCCAAGTTGACAGTGTTAAACAACCACAGTTAACAGGTTTTTTCTTTCCTTCTAAAAATACATGTTTCTTGTCTTGTCATCTTCTCTATTTTGTCTATCAAATGGACTGTGTTTCTTAAACTCCTTTCTTGAATTTTCAAGTTTCTTCCTGTCATATTTTCTATTTGGCCTGTCAAATGAAGTAATCTACTGTGTTTTATAAACTCCTTCTTTATGTCACATGGTAATTTCTTTCATGAAGCTATTTTCTAAACCTCACCAATGTATATCAATTTATTGAACTCCTTTTGTTCAATTTCTAGTTATTGAAACGTTGTTCATTGACCCTTCTAACATATGGGGAAAAATACGAATAGGATTTAAAATGAGAAAATCGGTGTTGAATTCATTAAAAAGCTTATAATTGCACCCCAAATCCCTTTAGATTCAAATTTTAAATTGTAAATCTAGGGCACTAGAAAACAAAAGGGAAGTTACATGGTGGAAGTAGCTTGAAAAACAGAGGGATGGGGGTGGTGATTGAAGAAGAAAAAGGTACAAGATGTGTTTTACAATGACCTTTTCTTTTCTTTTTTTGGTGAAGCCCATGGTCAAAATTTAACGGAGTTAATCATGAGGGGAGGTAATTGTTCGATGGAAAATTAAATAAGGGAGGTGAGTGTTTGGTTAAAAAATAGAAGGGGTGTGTGTGATGTATTAACAAATTTTGAGGGAGGATACTGTAATTTGCCCAAATAGATATGTTGTACCTATTTTTTTTACGCTTGTCCTTATCCATTTTTTTCTTACTATGTTGTACCTTTTTTCTTGTCGTATATCTCTTTTTTAAAATGTTTTTACGTTTTGTCAACAAAAAAAAGGTTGTTGTATGTTTTGAGTTATATATAACGTTTTGTCATATATTTTGTTATAAGGGTCTGTTTGGCCTGACTTTTTTATGTCTTAGAAGCTATCTAAAAGATAAAAGTGAAAATAATAGCTTTTCAGAAAAAAGATAAAATTGTTTGGTAATTGTTTTTTTAACTTCAAAGTTATTTGGTAAAATATATATATATTTTTTTAAAAAAGATAATAACAAACTAAAGATTAATATGAAACTTAAGAAAAAATAATAACAAACTAGATTAAACTAAATTTACTAAAGATAATAACAAAAAGCTCAGAATTTTTTCCCAAAAGTAGATTTCAACCTCTTCTATTAGAAGCTCTTTTGATTCAATTTTACACATTAAAGAAAATTTGCTTTTTATGGCTAAGAGCTTTATTAAAATTGTGTTTGGTCCAACTTCTCATTCTTAAGAGAATAAAAAGCTAAAAAAGCTGGGCCAAACGAAGCCTAAAAGTTGTATCAATCCATTTTAATCCATATTGTCACTTTCTTTTAGTACTTTTGATATATAATGAAAATATTTTTTTAAAAAAAACAACGTATACAAATTAATTTAATAATAATATATGAAAGATATATTGATTAAATTAACAAATTTAAAATATTAAGTTCATGGTGGTATGACAGTTATCAAACAGACCTTTTTTTTCATACAAGCTTATAAACTATAAGCTATAAGTCAGTTTATATGTCTTGCCAAACAGAGCTTCCGTTGGTAACACAATTGTTGGCTAGCTTCCCTAGAGACATGCAAGTTCGAGGAAGCACTTCAATAAACAGAGGTAGTAGTGCAAGAAAAACTCTTTTTCCCTCTACTTTCTCTTCTTCTCTTGGAAATTTCATTTTTACATTTGCATAAAAATTTTGGAGTGTATTTTTCAAAACTTTGTTTTCCATTAAAAATAATATTTAAATTAAAAAAATTTCAAAAAATATATTTCGTAGTTTTTTGCAAAAACAAAAATGAATTTTCTAGAAGGAGAAGAGAAACATGATAGGAAAAAGGGAAAGAAAATTTTTCGTAATACAAAAATTCATGATTGACACGACTAATTGCCGTGTTTGAGTCAACCTCAATAAAAAGAGGGGAAATAAGGAATGGATGAGAAAGTTGAGTGAACAAGATTAGTGACATTGTTTTCGAGGAAAAAAAATTATTACATTGAAATCAATATTAGAGTGTAACATCTATGTTTTTTTTTTGGTCTTAGAGTGTAACATCTATTTTTATTTTTTTTTTGGTCTTAGAGTGTAACATCTATTCTATTACCTTAATATGTAAATCACCTCTCGAAATATTTCAAATGACGACTGTCAAAAAAATTAAGTTGGTAATGACTACTATTATTGGAGGTAAGATTTTAGTTTTTACAAGTGTTGAGGATTTTAGGGTGTTGGCTTCATTTGGTAAAATAAGCCTGATTCCATGATGTGGAGCATGATGTGTGGCACATCAGGTTTCACATCTGGACGCCCTAGCAGGACGCGCCTTTATTTATTTACACGCGATCTTTTGAAAAAGATTTGTTTTTCAAATTAAATCGTGCCAGCTTGCGCGCCAAGGAACAAGATAATCTTTCATGGTTCTGTTTTATTTTATTGGCCGACTTTGATCAAAAAGATTTGAAACAAACAATTAAAAGATTACGATCAAATAAATCTCAAGGAGAATTAACAAAGGCCAGCTGTCAACATTGAAGATCCAAGCTCATGAAACTTGTTCTATATAAAGGAAGACTGAAGACACTTTGAAGTACGAAGCCAAGAGTTGAAGAAATCGAGTCTTAGGTCTTAGTCTGTTTATTGTTCTTTGTGAGCCTTCACTTGAATCATAATTTTGATACAAGCAAGGACTGAGTTTGATAGAGTTGTAATCTCTAGTGTTCTTTCTCCAAAGCTTTGAAGCAAGGAGTTAGAGTGTGCAACACTCAAAGCCTTTAGGTACGAGTGCATAGGTTTCTAGGAGTGTGTCTCCAAACTGAGTTTGTTATTAAATCCTTACTGGGTAAGGTTGAGGGGGAGTGAACAGAGGTTCTCATATCTAGGAGTTCCTAGGTAGAATTAGCACGGGTAGTGATTAAGTGAGAAGTTGTAAACGGGGGAGTTTAGCTTTGAATTGATACTACCATAGTGGATTCATCCCTGGATTGGTATCCTCCAGATTAGGGCTTGTTTAAGCGCCGAACTGGGTTAACAAACTCACTGTGTTTTATTGTTTCCTGCACTTTAAATTGTTTACTTGTTCATCAAGTTCAGCATGTTCACGATGTTGACACATTAGGCTACACATCGTACGATTCCTAAAGTGTACACATCGTGCTACACATCTGACACTTGCCACCAGAATTTCAATTGGCATCAGAGCAGGCACCCTGCCTGTTTGAGGGTGAGCTCCAGGGAAGTTACTTTCTGGAAACATGGACAAGGATGGAACAACGGTCAACAAACCACCCCTCCTGGATGGAACTAATTATGACTACTGGAAGCCAAGGATGATTGCCTTCCTAAAGTCACTTGACAGCAGGACTTGGAAAGCTGTGCTCAAAGGCTGGGAGCATCCCAAAATTTTGGATGCTAATGGTGTTGACACTGGTGTACTCAAGCCAGAGGAAGATTGGTCAGCTGCAGAAGACACTGCATCACTTGGAAACTCCAAAGCTTTGAATGCTTTATTCAATGGAGTGGACAAGAACATGTTCAGATTGATCAAGCAGTGTACTGTTGCAAAGAATGCTTGGGAGATACTCAGAACCACTCATGAAGGCAATGCCAAGGTAAAAAGCTCAAGAATCCAACTTCTCAACACTAAGTTTGAAAACCTCAGGATGAAAGAAGAAGAATCAATTCATGACTTTCACATGAATTTGCTTGAGGTGGACAATTCCTTTGAGGCTCTAGGTGAGAAATTGTCTGAAGAAAAGCTTGTGAGAAAAATGCTTAGATCCCTACCCAAGAGATTCAACATGAAAATCACAGCTATTGAAGAAGCTCAAGACATCCCAAGTATGAAACTTGAAGAACTTGTGAGCTCTCTTCAAACTTTTGAGATGAACTTAGGTGAGCAAACTGAGAAGAAAGGAAAAGGTATAGCCTTTGTATCTTGTGCTGGTGAAGAGGAAGAAGCTGATGAGTCAGATGATGATCTCTCAAATGACACAGCTATGCTAGGAAGACAATTCAACAAGCTTCAAAGGAGGGTGGATAAAAGACCAAGGAGGAATGTGAGGAACATCCAGACTGACATCAGTAAACTAGGTAACACTTCAACAAAAACCAAAACTAATGATAAGTCAACTCAGAACAAGGGTGTTCAATGTCATGAATGTGAAGGCTTTGGTCATATAAGAACTAAATGCGGCACATATCTGAAGAAGCAAAAGAAAGGCCTAACTGTATCATGGTCTGATGAAGACTCTGACACTGACTCAGAGAATGTTGCTGCTAATCATGTGAGTGTCATGACTGGTGTGTGTAGTACTGATGTTGATTCTGATGATGAAGAACTCACCTTTAATGAACTAGCCTCAGTCTACAAAAAGATATCCATCAAAAGTAAGGAACTGTGCAGAATCAATGAAGAACAGAAGGTGGTTATCAGTCAACTAGAGACAGAGAAGGCTCAACTGCAGAACCAAGTAGTTAGTCTTGAAAGTGAAGTCAAGTTACTGTCAACTAACTTGAAGAATATGACCAAGTCTGTAAAGATGCTCAATACTGGAACTGATATGCTTGATGAGATTTTGAAAGTGGGAAAGCATGCTGGTGACTCATCTGGTGTAGGATTTAAGAACAAACATCACAACAAGAATACAAATACTATGTTTGTTCCTGCTCAGAAGAAACCTGACCCTGGCAGAATGTGGACACATCACACCCCACATCAGAGACCTGCTGGCAAAGAGAAGTTTAATGCTTGGAGATGCCACTACTGTGGGAAGAATGGTCACATCAAGCCCTTATGCTACAAACTCTATGGGTATCCCAAGAAAAGGCCTCAGGTCCAAGCCAAATCAGCAAGGGTCACTCCTAAGAAGATGTGGAAGCCAAAAGTTTCTGAAACTGCTCATATTGCTCACACTTCTCTCAGAGCATCTTCCAGTGAAGATTGGTATTTTGATAGTGGTTGTTCTAGGCATATGACTGGTGTTGAGAAATTTCTTACTAATATCAAGCCTCATACAACAAGCTTTGTAACCTTTGGTGATGGAGCAAAAGGTGAAATCAAGGGCAGTGGTAAACTCAGCAGCAAAAGCTTACCTGACCTAGATGATGTGTTACTTGTTAAAGGCTTGAAGGCTAATCTTATCAGCATAAGCCAACTGTGTGATCAAGGTCTTAAAGTCAACTTCACAAAGAATGAATGTCTTATTACTTCTGACAAAGGAGAATTGTTGATGAGAGGATCTAGGTCAAGAGACAACTGCTATCTATGGATTCCTGATGAAACTGCTCACTCTACTACATGCCTTATTAGTCAGGAAGAAGAAGTTAAGCTTTGGCACCAAAGACTTGGTCATTTAAATCTAAAAGGAATGAAGAAGATTATGTCCAAGGAAGCTATTAGAGGACTACCAAAGCTTAAGATTGTTGAAGGCAGTATCTGTGGTGAATGTCAAGTTGGAAAGCAGGCTCAGATGTCACACCCAATGTTGCAACATCAGGTGACATCCAGAGTTCTTGAACTGCTACATATGGACTTGATGGGACCAATGCAGGTAGAGAGTATTGGTGGCAAAAGATATGCCTTTGTGGTTGTAGATGATTTCTCAAGGTTCACTTGGGTTAGCTTCATCAGAGAGAAGTCTGACACTTTTGATGCATTCAAAGAACTATGCCTTAGACTACAAAGAGAGAAGGATAGTGGCATTGTTAGAATCAGAAGTGATCATGGGAAAGAGTTTGAAAATTCAAGATTCTTTGAGTTTTGTGCTGATGAAGGAATTGGGCATGAGTTCTCCTCACCAATCACACCCCAACAAAATGGTGTAGTTGAAAGGAAGAACAGAACTTTGCAAGAGGCTGCAAGAGTTATGCTACATGCCAAGAAGCTACCTTACTATTTTTGGGCAGAGGCCATGAGTACTGCATGCTATGTACACAACAGGGTGACTCTGAGAAAAGGTACTTCAACCACACTGTATGAGATATGGAAAGGAAGAAAACCAACTGTCAAACACTTCCATGTCTTTGGTAGCAAGTGCTATATCTTAGCTGACAGAGAGCAAAGGAGGAAGATGGATCCCAAGAGTGATGAAGGAATCTTTCTAGGCTATTCCATAACCAGCAGAGCCTATAGAGTCTTCAACAACAGAACAAGAACTATGATGGAATCCATCAATGTTGTTATAGATGACTGTTCAGACAATGTGCCTGATGTTGATCCTGATGTGGACACATCTCACCCCCTGCCTGAAGACTCTGAAGTTATAGAGATTCCTGAGAAGACTGATCAGCAAGAAGATGTGACTCCAGTGAACAAGGGTCCCTCTGTTAGAGTTCAAAAGAATCATCCAAAAGAACTCATAATAGGGAATCCTGAGTCAGGGGTTATGACAAGATCAAGAGAGGTTGTATCCAATGCTTGTTTTGTGTCAAAGGTAGAACCAAAGAATGTGAAAGAAGCCTTGACAGATGAGTTTTGGATTGAAGCTATGCAAGAGGAGCTGAACCAGTTCAAGAGGAATGAAGTGTGGGATTTAGTTCCTAGACCTGAAGGAGTCAACGTCATTGGTACTAAATGGGTTTATAGGAATAAATCTGATGAAAGTGGTGTTGTGACTAGAAACAAGGCTAGGCTTGTGGCTCAAGGTTACTCTCAGATTGAAGGAGTAGACTTTGATGAAACATTTGCTCCTGTGGCACGTCTTGAGTCCATAAGGTTACTATTGGGAGTAGCATGTATCTTGAAATTCAAGCTATTCCAGATGGATGTGAAGAGTGCTTTCCTCAATGGCTACTTGAATGAGGAAGTTTATGTGGAGCAGCCCAAGGGATTTGTTGATCCAAATTATCCAGATCATGTCTACAGATTGAAGAAGGCATTATATGGATTAAAGCAAGCTCCTAGGGCATGGTATGAGAGGCTAACCAAATTTCTTGTGCAGCAAGGTTATAGAAAAGGAGAATCAGATAAAACCTTGTTTGTCAGAGAAGAAAAGGGCAAGTTCATGATTGCACAAATCTATGTAGATGACATTGTGTTTGGAGGAATGTCTGATCCAATGGTCAAGATGTTTATGAATCAGATGCAGTCTGAATTTGAGATGAGCCTTGTAGGTGAACTTACCTACTTTCTTGGTCTGCAATTCAAACAGATGGAAGATACAATTTTCATCTCTCAAAGCAAGTATGCCAAGAACATTGTGAAGAAATTTGGAATGGAGAATGCAAATCACAAGAGAACTCCTGCAGCAACCCATCTCAAACTTTCTAAAGATGAGCATGGTGTCAGTGTTGATCAAAGTCTATACAGAAGCATGATTGGCAGTCTACTCTATCTCACTGCAAGTAGACCTGACATTAGCTTTGCTGTTGGTGTGTGTGCAAGGTACCAAGCTGAGCCTAAGATGAGTCATCTGAATCAAGTCAAAAGGATTCTTAAGTATGTCAGTGGGACAAGTGATTATGGAATTCTCTACTCTCATGGTGAAGACACAAGATTGTTGGGTTATTGTGATGCTAACTGGGCAGGTAGTGCTGATGATAGGAAGAGCACTTCTGGTGGATGTTTCTTTTTGGGAAGCAACCTTATATCATGGTTCAGCAAGAAACAAAATTGTGTTTCTCTTTCTACAGCTGAGGCTGAGTATATTGCAGCAGGAAGTAGTTGCTCTCAGCTACTTTGGATGAAGCAGATGTTGGGTGAGTACAATGTGCAGCAAGATGTGCTCACATTATACTGTGACAATCTAAGTGCTATAAATATTTCCAAAAATCCTATCCAACATAGTAGGACAAAGCACATTGATATACGTCACCATTTTATTAGAGATCTTGTTGAAGACAATATTGTGACTCTAGAGCATGTTGCCACAGAGAATCAACTGGCAGATATTTTCACAAAGGCTTTAGATGCAAATAGGTTTGAGGTGTTAAGGGGCAAACTTGGTATTTGCCTCTTTGAGGATCAATAGCCATAATAGCTATTTAGGCGTGCAACGGTTACCTGCCTCTCCCTCCATCCACAGTTGCACGCAATCCAAAGGCAATCATTACAAATATTTTCTAACGGCTATCTCGCGATTTTATCCAAGAAATCCGTTTATTCAAGATTTTTCTCTCATTGCCTACCACATTGTTCACTACATTCGTTTCTCAAACACTCAAACGACCTTAGAAAATTTTCTTGATCTCTCTGAAACCCTTTGTTCATCTCTGCAATTTTTCTTTGAAAATCTTCATACCAAATCACCATCATCATCATGTCTACTGCAACCAAAACATCTCCTTCAACCAAAACCACCACTTCTCCATCATCACCAAAACCTCATTCCCCACATCATGAAGAAATTCAAAGTGACATGATCGTTAATGCCACTCCTGTTTCAATGATCAAGCCATCTGGATCAAAGAAGAAGAAGTATAAACGATAAAGAAGGGAATCAACTCCCATTGCTGCAGAGGAAGATGTTGTTCATTCTCTTTCCACAGAAAAATCCAAGAAGAAGAAGAAGAAAAGCAAGAAGCCAAAGATTGGTTCACCAAAGAGGGTTCACACCATGGAAAGTCTGCATATTGAACCTCTTCCTGCTAAATCTGGTGATGCTGATGCTGATGCTGAAGCATCTGTGGGTATAGGTTCTTCAAACCCTAACCCTGAGAAGGCTGCTGTAAAGATCTCTGAGGGCCAAAGACACCCCTTGACTCAGAAGATCATTGATTCTGTGCTCCAGGCCCTGCAAGAGCCTAATGTTGTGGCAGATGTTGGCACATCATTGCCACAAGGTGAAGAAGAGTCTCCTGCTGAAAAAGAGACTATTGTTGCTGAAGAACCTGCTGATGTTCCTGATTCTCCAGAACAGGAAATTGGTGAAGAAGATCAACCTGCTAAGGTTGAAGAACCTGAAGATGATACCCAGTCTGACAAGGGTAAAGAAGCCAAAGGTTCTGAAGATGTGGAAGACTCCAATCCTTCTGACAAGGATGTTGATGGAGATACAATTGTTGTGGATGTAGAAGGCTACAATTCTGACATCCCTTTAAAGAAGATTGCTGAAGATAGCATAGCTAGAAGGACTAGAAGTGGAAAAGGTCCTGCTACTGTTAGTGAATCTCCTACTGTTGCCAAGGAGAAGAAGAAGTCTGTCAAGAGGCAAGTTCTGTATGGTCCCAAGAAGGGATTTAGTAAAGCTGTGGTTCCACCTGCAAAGAAGAAGACTCAGAAAAGAAAAGAGCCACCTACAAGTGACTCAGAATACGATGTGGAGCAGGATGTAGCTCACATCAGTGAGTCTGAGGAAGAATCTGCTGAGGAGCAGAATGTGAAGCTTGATGTAGTCCACATTGAGTCTGTTGTGAAGAAGAGCTATGAGAAGAAGAAAATTCCTCAGGGAATTCCTGACATCCCAGTTGATTTGATTTCCTTCCACAACCCTGCACATGCTGGTAAATGGAAGTACATTGCTCACAGAAGGTTAGCTCTGGAGAGGGAGCTAAGTGTTGAAGCCTTGCAGTGCAAGGAGGTTATGAGGTTGATCAAGCGTGCTGGCTTGATGAAGACTGTTACTGGGCTGAGTGACTGCTATGAGAAGGTAGTCAAAGAATTTTTGGTGAATATCCCTGCTGGCTGTGATAATCCTTTGGACAAGGAGTATCAGACAGTCTTTGTAAGAGGAAAGGAAAACCACTTCTCTCCCACTATTATCAACAAGTATTTGGGCAGAAGTGAGGAGCCCTTTGCTGAGATGGAGGCCAATGACAACTACATAATCAAGGCCATCACAGCTGGAAAGGTCAAGACTTGGCCTAAGAAGGGAAAGTTGCAAGCAAGCAAGCTCACTCCAATCTACAACATCCTGAATAGGATTGCTGCTGCTAACTGGGTGCCTACCACACACAACTGTGATATGGCTACAGGTTTGACTAGGTTCATCTATACTGTAGGTAACAAAATTAACTTTGATTTTGGTACTTATATTTTTGATCAGACTATCAAACATGCCAAAACCCTAGCTGTCAAACTACCCATTGCATTTCCTTCCCTGCTGTGTGGAATCATATTGAGCCAGAGACCTGATGTTCTGGGCAAGGATGATTTGTCTTGCAGAAGAGAGTCTGCTATTTCTTTTAGTCTCAAGCAGTCTGATGTGATTCCTGATGTGGGCACATCCAGCTCAAACAATGCTATGTCTAGGACAGACATGATTGCTGCTTTAAAGGAGACTTGCAAGGCTCTGGATGAGAAGAAGGCCAAGCTGGAGGCAGTCATTGCTGGACTGGAGCTTGAGGATGAGCAAACAATGGCTGAGGATGAGGAATTGGAGGAGGAGGAGCCCAATGACTCTGAAGCTGAGGAAACTGATGGGAGCCAGGATATTTGAATCTTTGTAATTCATTATTTCCCTGTACTCAGTATTTCCTGTTGTTTTGCTTGTATGTTGTGGGCTATGCCCTGGATTTCTGATGCACATTTGTGTGCCTGTTCTGTACTTGCTGCACTATTAATGGCCTGAGTGCCTTTTTCTGTTCATGCACCATTATCTCTACATCTCATGCTATCTGCATTCTATGGTGTTTTACTCACTCTCTGTGTGTTTGACTATATTTGTCAAAATTTATGGCTAAAAAGGGGGAGTAAAAATGAACAATTCTTTGAAGTCAATTGAAGTCTTAAAACTGCAGCAAATTGTGATGTGTGGCACATCTGACTACACATCTGGGATACATGCTTATTTTTCTTCAAATGTTTTCTCAACAACTTTTTGAAGAATTAGTTTTCTAAAGCATGTTTTTCTGAAGACTTAATCTGTACGTTTTCAACTGGGTGATGCATTCTTAAGAAGTCCAATTGAAGATGTTATCTAATTTCTACATGGTGATGCATTCTTAAGAAGCCTGTAGAAGTTGTTTTGTGTGATGTTTGACACATCTGTGAGTTTTAACTTGGTCATGCATTCTTAAGAAGCCAAGTTTAAAACTTCTCTATTTCTCTCTAGGTCATGCATTCTGAAGAAGCCTATAGGGAATATGAGATTTAGGGGGAGTACATGGAAAGTGCTCTAGTTCAAAGGGGAGTAGACTACTACTGGGTTTGCTACCCTCCCTTATGTGTGCATGGAATCTCATGCTTGTATGTGTCTGAGAATTTATTTTTCTCAGTCTTTGGGAAGTTACTTTCCTATCTTGTGAGAGTTTAATTCTCTCTTCATTTGTGAGGCTCTGATCCGCTGCTGCATGCCTCTGATGTGCCTACACATCTCTCCAAGTTTTGTTGGGTGACTCAAAGATTATTTTAGCCCAAAATTTGCCAAAGGGGGAGATTGTTGATGATTTTAGGGTGTTGGCTTCATTTGGTAAAATAAGCCTGATTCCATGATGTGGAGCATGATGTGTGGCACATCAGGTTTCACATCTGGACGCCCTAGCTGGACGCACCTTTATTTATTTACACGCGATCTTTTGAAAAAGATTTGTTTTTCAAATTAAATCGTGCCAGCTTGCGCGCCAAGGAACAAGATAATCTTTCATGGTTCTGTTTTATTTTATTGGCCGACTTTGATCAAAAAGATTTGAAACAAACAATTAAAAGATTACGATCAAATAAATCTCAAGGAGAATTAACAAAGGCCAGCTGTCAACATTGAAGATCCAAGCCCATGAAACTTGTTCTATATAAAGGAAGACTGAAGACACTTTGAAGTACGAAGCCAAGAGTTGAAGAAATCGAGTCTTAGGTCTTAGTCTGTTTATTGTTCTTTGTGAGCCTTCACTTGAATCATAATTTTGATACAAGCAAGGACTGAGTTTGATAGAGTTGTAATCTCTAGTGTTCTTTCTCCAAAGCTTTGAAGCAAGGAGTTAGAGTGTGCAACACTCAAAGCCTTTAGGTACGAGTGCATAGGTTTCTAGGAGTGTGTCTCCAAACTGAGTTTGTTATTAAATCCTTACTGGGTAAGGTTGAGGGGGAGTGAACAGAGGTTCTCATATCTAGGAGTTCCTAGGTAGAATTAGCACGGGTAGTGATTAAGTGAGAAGTTGTAAACGGGGGAGTTTAGCTTTGAATTGATACTACCATAGTGGATTCATCCCTGGATTGGTATCCTCCAGATTAGGGCTTGTTTAAGCGCCGAACTGGGTTAACAAACTCACTGTGTTTTATTGTTTCCTGCACTTTAAATTGTTTACTTGTTCATCAAGTTCAGCATGTTCACGATGTTGACACATTAGGCTACACATCGTACGATTCCTAAAGTGTACACATCGTGCTACACATCTGACACTTGCCACCAGAATTTCAACAAGATAAGATAAGATTCCATTTAAGTCGATAAAAGGGCGTAAACTAAAAAATGTGTTCCACATATATCTTGCTTAATAAAACATGTACATTATTCGGTGCTGTCTACGGTGCACAAGTGTAATGGGTCGTGCACGTGCACAAGTAGGGGTGTAATTGGACCGGTTTGGATCGGTTTCTGATGAATCAAAAGTTCGAATCAATGTGTTCTCAATTGGTTCGGTTTGGATTGGTTTGTCCTGTTTTTTAAAAATGAAACCGAACCAAACTAATCGGTTTGATTCGGTTTTGATCGAATACTTTGATCGGTTTTGTAAAGTTTTTTTTTTGCAATATTTTTCCTACTATTATTTTTTATCCAATATCCTGCTATAATTTTTTTAATCACACATAACACTTATGTAATCAATTATCATCATACACCATACTTTAATTGATTTTCAAACACATTTTAATTCAAATAAAGTTGATAAAATACAATTCATAGATTTTCAATACAAAATACAAGCATAAAATTAAGTTCATAAGTTTAACATCAACTAAAAAAACAAACTAAAATTAAATTTCAATTTTTTCCCACTTGAATCGTCAATGCACCATCATGAAATAATAAATTGATATATATATATATATATATATATATATATATATATATATATATATATATATATATATATATATATGTATAGTTAATAATATACCTATTGGTTCGGTTCATCGGTTTTTAAAAATTAAATCCGAGAACCGAACCAAACCACGTCGGTTTTTAATTGGTTCGGTTCGGTTTTGAATCCGAACCATAAACATCGGGTTTTTTCGGTTTGTATTGGTTTGGATCGTCGGTTTAATTGGATTTTTTTGATCCGCTTACACCCCTATGCACAAAGACTTTATATCCATTGGATCAAATGGGATGTATCATATAATGATGCATTGTCGACACTGTATTTTTTTACTATTATTTTAATATTTTTTTCTTTTTTAAAAATTACTTTTTTTTACTTTTTTTTTTAAAAAAATTAATTTTTTAATATATTTTTATTACGATTTAAATACTAAAAAACTCATCCTCAAACTGGACAAAGCGTCCAACGCCCCCCGTATTCATAACATATTTATCAAATACCCCCCTCATTCCTTTTATCAATATATGAACATTTTTTTAATTGATAATAGGCAAATATACATATAAGGTTCTTTACCTTATTTATTTGTAACACTTTTGTCCTTTACCAAAGTGTTACAAATAAAGGGAATTTAGATGATGATGTATCTTATTTATTTGTAATACTTTGATCATTTATCTTTTATTTGCAACATATAGGTCTTTTATTGTAACATTTTAGTCTTTATCTTATTTTTTCTCATACAAGTCTTTTATCTTTTATAACTTGTTCAGTATAAACATTTCTCTCATTTTTTAATTAAAAAATGTTGATTTCATTTTTTAAAATCTTTTTTTAATAAATTTTACTATGTTCATCATATATGTTCACGATCTTCATCAATATGTCTATCATTTTCATCTTCTTCCTTAAAAAAATGGTAAGATATCAATTAAAAAAATCAGATGGAACATCCAACTCATTATCAACTTCAGACTAACTCAAACAACAAACCCAATAAAAAAAAACTAAAATCAAATCCGTTAGACTAAATGCACTTTGAATGAATAGAAAGTAAAGACGAGTGCAATGGGTCCTGCACCTGAAAAAACGCAAAAATACCCGTTAGATATGTTAGTAAAATAAGTAGCGTCTCAGATTAATTACAAGCAAATTGTTTTGCTACAGTGACAAAAAGATAAATAGGAATTTATATAATGGAGGGTAGCCGTTAGTTAATTTAACAACTCATTTAAATAAAAATAAGAAGAATAAAGCGGATCTGGGTGATTTGTTTTTTTTTTTTATTTTTTTATATAGTTTTATTACGATTTAAATACTAAAGAACTCACCCTCAAATTGGACAAAGCGTCAAATGCCCCCCTATATTTATAACACATTTATCAAATGCTCCTCATTTCGTTTATCAATATATGAACATGGCATCTGACTAGATCATTTAGATGATGTGGCTTGTATACATGGACAAATTGGATGATGTGGCATGTCTAGTGGCTGTTATTTTGATTTTTGTTTATTTAATTAAAAAAATCAAGAACACATGAAGAACATCAAGAACTCAAACAAATCTGCAGAATACATGATGAACTCATACACATGAAAAACATCAACAACAACATCAAAACTGCAACATCAAGAAAAGAAGAAAAAAAAAGAGCATCAACAAGAACATGAAAAACATCAAAGATTCATACCCAAATTCAATCTCAAATATATTTGTAACATCTCATATTCTACCTCCACCACTACTGCAACAAAAAAAATCCCATAAAGAACAACAAATCTAAAATCAACCCAGAAATTCAACAACTCTAAGATCCAAAGTAAAAAAAAAATTCAACAGAAACTCCATTCATATTTTTCATCACAAATTCAACTATCAAATTCATCCAACTCATCTTCATCCCCAATTTTTTTCTTCAAGCCCACGAATCCATGAATCACGATTCTGCATTGCTTTGATTCTGTTGTTATTTCTGTCCCATGAATCACGAATTTATGAACCACGAATCCATGAAATCCCAATTTTTTCTGCTGCGATTCTGTGATGTTGTGAATATGGGTTTGTTGTTGTGAAGAACAAGAAGAAGAAGACGGATAACAAATAAAATAATTTCAACAATGATGAATCAAAAAACCCAGAACAATACCGACACTTTTAACACATGTAATTGCATTCAATTATTCAATTTTTTAAAATTATTAACGGCATCAATATCATATCTTAATTCCAAAATTGAATCCAAACATGTACTTAATGTGGCGTTTAGGGAGAAATCAAGTAGCCAAAAAGGTTTTATATGTTGAACAATTAATGGTTGGAAATTAAAGAAGTCGACTCAACAAAATAATGACATAAAGCTATGATATTGTTAGAAATAAACTAGAAGTGCCAGAGAGTATAGATTGAAGAGATAAGAATATTGTATTGCTCCATTCATATCTGTGTCCATTACATCATAATAAGGGTCCTATTTATAGGACACATAGAAAGAAGTGGAAAGAAATATGTAATAAAGCTCCACTATTTAGTGGGAGTTACAAGGAATGTGGAAGGCTCATAGACATCCATTATAAGTCACTTCTAATTATTCATAACACTCTCCCTTGGATGTCCATTGAGGATGTGCCTCGTTAAAACCTTACTAGGAAAAACCCGGTGGGAAAAAATTTTAGCTAAGGAAAAAGAATACAACATCCTTTTAGTGGGAACTGGCTCGTTAAAAACCTCTTCAGGAAAACCCAGTGGGAAAAACCTTGGAAAAGGGAAAAAGAGTGCAGTTTTTCTCCCCCTGTTTGAAGCACCTGTCAACGTTTAAATGTTCTCCCTTAACATATTTAATCAATATGTTTCAAGATATATCCTTCTTTCAATAGAGCTTTACGGTCACTATTGTCTTCAAGATTTCTTCTTTGAATTGTTGATATTTGAACTCGATATGTAGAAGTGAGAACTATTGAGTTAAATTCATGTCATGATGATGCCTCAATATCGTCATATGTAAATATTCACGTACTTCATAATTGACTTATTCTGGATCAGAAAAATATCTCATATCTGCATGGTTAATTTGACAAACATATATTCATAAAATAATTGTTTTAACTCTACCATGAAAATATTTATCTCACTTTATTCTAATGCATTTTGGTTGATGATAAGTCTTGTCTTACTAACAAAAATAAAATAATATTATCACATCAATCAATATGAAATTTAAGTAATATGCATGTATGCTAATTTAAAATCTTCAAGACTGAGATATTTGATATTTTCATGACACAAATATCGTGTACTGAATGAATATAATTTGTCAAGATTCAATTAGTTAATTGATTGATCTGAACACATCAAGATAAAGTTTTCTCAAAATATTTATCTTAAGATATTTCTCTATATCCATTATAGGATTTTTTTAGTAGGAGATCCTTCAGGGACCTTCATATAATCATCATGTCTGTTCAATGAGCAATACAACTATGTTGTAACAATATCCATCATGTGAAATATGAGCTCTCCATGTGCTACAAGGCATCTTACGTACTGAAAAGTACTTGTATCCTTGAGCAACATGTTGTGCTTTGTATTTCACAATTTCTTCATTCTCATTTATATGCAACTAAAATTTCAATCTTTTAAGTGTTTGGACTACAGGTCCAACAACATTTTGCTTGCAAAGCGAGTTTCATTATACTTCAATCTAATTTCTCAATTTTGGTCAATTCTCACTTTGTCTACAATCTTTAGTAGATTTTGGTTTATGATCCTCGTTTGAACTAATATATGGTACTTCAGGACCAATTTAAGTTGTCCAACATTTTTTTTGAAGACATGATCTATATACTAATATCAAGGTACTACACAATCAATTAGATTTGTTTAATCAAATTATTTTAATACATTTTCTATATAAGTTTCTTGATGCATAAAAATCTCATAAATTTAAAAATTCAAACAAACATTTTGCATGCATCATATGCAATTTCAAATCTTTCTATAATCAACATATTTTAGGATCTCTTCTAGAGTCCTAATAATATTTATATCACCATAAAATAAATTATAATAAATTAATTTTCAAATGTTTAGAATGGACATATGATATCATTTCTTCAATGTATCACAAAATTTAACTCTTACAGAGTGTTTCATATAATCATCGATTCTAGTGAGCCATACAAATATATTGTAACATATATTTCATGAATTCACTTCAGGTAAATATGTCTCATCAAAATAAATTGTAGACATTTACCATCCACTTTTGGTGAACATACCAAACTCTATAAGTATGCTTTATATCAATATAATTATCTTTAACGTAAAAATCATATATATCTAATTAACTTCACATCTTCAGGTGTGCGGACTAGTCCAAACAGTTTAGTTATATGAATAGAGTTTGATTTCACTGGAATTGTCTATTTTCATCTGCAGATATTTTCTTTATCTATAATCGTTAATAGATTTAGATTAATGATCCTCGTTATAACTTATCACATATAGCGCTATAGAAAAACATCGTCAACGTTGACTTTCATTTTTGGTTCCATCTCATTTCATTCGTATCTTATCGAGATCTCTTTATTTTCATAAATTTCAGGTACCTGATCAGTTCTTCTGGAACTTAAAAATCAATCATATCTGACAACTCTTTAAGAGTTTCTATATCCTCATTTGGATGATCTTTTCTTTTAGCTCCTTTTCATGTTTGAGGATTTTTATATTTGGAACCAATTTGTCTACCACGCTTCATGCGCGGTTGAAACTCATTTGCAATATTCTTTTATCCGACAAGGATATCTAGTTTCTTTGGAGCATTAGCAGCTTTAATTTCTTAACTTTGCAAATGAATTATATTTTGAGGATCAAGATGAGACAATAATATTTATTTTCAAATAATTCATTTGAACTTCAGGTTCATGTTTCAGTTGTCAGCTGCTTATTCTCTCCCCTAATATTGGGAAAATTAATTCAAGAGTTGAAAATCATCCTACTGGGATATAAACAAGTTGGTTCAATACAATTTGTAAACAAGATTCATATCAAATATATTTTCCCAATATTCTTTCAAGATCTATATAAGTGCATTACACTGGAGCAACTGTGATATACACAACACATCCAAAAATGCTTATATGAAAAATATTAGGTTATAAACCCAAACTTAATTGGATTGCAAATTAAGGGGAGGACTTTCATATAATAATATATTGGCTTGATGCGAAGCGAAAATTCAATATAAATGATCTCATGTTCCCAAGATATTCAATAAGTATCAATCAATCATACGTTTAACTTTAGACGTCTAAAGAATTGAACTTCTAGTTCATATTTTGTACTGAACATATGCTACAAGATATTCAAATCAATTTTGGTCGACCAATTTCACAAACTTCTGGTTGTGACTTGACTAAACATTTAGTTGATGCATCAATTAAAATCATATAATATCTAAATCGTAACTGGTGAATTGATTTATCAAATATCACCTACTCTCAAATTTGTGAGAGACTCAATTTTTCAACTTTCTTTGGGAACTCATAATATAAATTATTGGATTGAAGAATCTTCTGGCTCTTCAATATATATCCAATAACAAAATAATTATTTTTCGCATCAAAATAGATCCAAGATAACCCGACCAGTCTTGCCAAAAATAAATTTAATATGATTTGTAAATTTCTGGTTTACAATAATTTGGGCTTCAATTGCACTATTAAGTATAGTACAAACATGAGGAAAAGAGGATAATTTTTCCACTATACTTATTTTATCCATATAATATGTCTCATAATACGTAGATATATATTCAACATCTCTTTTATTTCTTTCAGTATCCCGTATCCGTTTGGATGAATATACGTATAGCTACTAAATTTCTTTTAGACTTGAATGAAGATAATATATTCTCAAACTAAACTTTGTTCTTCACGTAATAATATATTAGCTCTTCTGGAGCTTTCAATAATTGTGACTAATTAATCTTTTAAGATATTCTTGAAATTATTTTCTTAATTTTACTACTTCAAGAGCATATTCAAGCACAAAAACAAGTTTTCCTCTAATCTCCTTTGCTCCAACTTATAAAATCAAAATCTTATAGACTTCATTCATATGGTCTAAAAGTTTAGTTCTTTAAGAACTCAACCACAAATCTATATCAATAACGATTAGGAAAAAATCATAATTTTAAATCTTCCGGAATATATTTGACATTAATATATTAGTTCTTCAGGAACTATACAACACATCTTCATAAACAAAAAATATTGTATTCGTTGAGCAATCCTCTAAGGATACTTTAATATCAAACTTTTAGTTCTTCAGGAACTATGTAACAAAGATTTTCACAACATCAAGGACAAATCATTTTTTTTTGGTTACACAAGGACAAATCATTCGTTATGAAATCAAAATGAGTAAATAATATTGAAAACAATTTCCATCTTTTATGCAATTATTAATAATAAATCATAAAAGGATAAATAATTGCACAACTAACCTTAAAGAGTGTGACACTCATCCTTATAAAATGAGCCAGTAAGTTTTGATGACTTGAAAGTTTTAAAGTGTCATCTCAAACAATTCATAAGTCAACAACAAATCATTATATCAAAATAAAATACTAACAATTGACTTTATTTATATAAATAATAAGATATAATATATTAAGTTTCAATTGCATTCAAATCATATCTCTAGTTATATTCCACAACTGAATATGTATATCAAAATTAAGCCAACACATAGATAGTTTATAAAATATTTATAAATTCAAAAATCATGTCCTTAATGATATATTTTTAGGCATAGTAACAAAATCATAAGAAAACAACTTCAAGCATAATAAGCTCTTAAAAATCAATCTTCAAGCATAATAAAATTGTCAGACTTTCACATACAAAATTTTTATTAATTAGACAAAATCTAATTTTTCATATAAAGTCATTATTAACTAGAAAATATATCCGGATAAAAGATCATCGTCAATGTTCAAATGGTTAGTACACAAAAAAATAAAATTTCGAGTTTGGACTATATGTCATTCAAATGGTTAGTACATAAATAATTTTAACCAAATCATTATCATGTTCCAAAATCAAATTGGAATGTTTTCTAGCCAAAATTTATAATTAAATAATAGAAATTGTGAATTGAGAAACAGAATTGAACAAAACCTGATTACCCACACCACAACATATACACTAAATGGATATAAAATCAAAATAGAAATTCCATAAAAATTTATCAAAACTTGAATCCTCTCAACCAAAGCTATATATGAACAAAAATAAATAAATAAACGGTATTGATTTTATATTGTTGAAAATTACAATCAATCAATTTTGAAAGAAAAGGTTCGAACTGAAAATCGTATGATTACAATATCAAATCAATTATATTATATAATTGGCAAAAACAAATATAAATTAAAAACATGTATTGATACCTAAAAACCATAACAAAGACACTTGAAAACATGTTTTTTTTTTTTTGACAAAATCACGTTCTGAAAAATATGATATAGGCTATGATAGATTGATATGCTACATGTGCAAAATATAGGCAAATAAAATTCATCCATCAGCAATAAGAAATAACAAATAGTACATATTACATGTTAACTCCTAGATTCAACAATAAAATACTCATCCATGTATTGGTCCATTCATATGTGTCCATTACATCATAATAAGGGAATAAAGCTCCACTATTTAGTGGGAGTTACAAGGAATGTGAAAGGCTCATGGACATCCACTATAAGTCACTTCTAATTATTCATAATAGATATATCTTATTATCCATTTAAATGTGACAATATAAGTAGTACAATCTAAAAATATTCTTATAAGACATCTTTAATGTAAGGAAAATATGTTCATCCTATTAAAGATTAGGCATGGAGTAAGAAAGAGTCCATGATTTTCTTATACATATTGCATGAGAGATATAATGCACACATGAATTAATGCTTCTTGTTTATCTAGTCCTTATAAATATATATCGTTTAGTTTTTGATATATGTTCATATTAAAATTAGTTTTTGTAATATTTAATTTTATGTTAAAGAACTAAAGTCAAATAATATACATATTGTAACTTATAATTAAGTACCAATTTCCATATGAATCAATTTTGTATGAACTAAAATAAAACAACAAAGATCAAAAGCAAAACATTCTATCATAATTCAGTATAACTGTTTAATTGCATCAAAATTAAAGACTTACACCAACTTTCACAAGGGTTGAGCAACCAAATTCTCCAAGATTAATTTAATAAAATTGCGCAGAGTAGAACTAACTTTAAAAAGCTGGTACAGGTATAAGTCTCAGTCAACAAACAATATTTCAAAATCCAGGATAAAAGTTTACTAGAAACTCTAGAAATCTAAGATAATACTAACACAAACTGGACAACTTAAGAGATATAACTAGGTGGCCAAACCTATACCAATTCAAATAAAACTTTGAAAAATTCTTCCAAAATGTTATTGCATTTACTTCCAAAACAATTAAGTCACCATTCGACACATACAAATAAACACTCCATGCAATATTTGTGAATCAATGAATATAATAACAGAATAGAACATCCTTTAGCAAAGCATAAATAGATATTCACATTCATTCATCAAATATAGCTGAAAGCAAGTATTTGCAAGACCTTAAAGCAAAAATTCATCCAAAATAGTAGCTGATAAAAAGAACTTGTCAAAAAATGTAGTAAGACATGTGTCCACAAGTATTCAAAGACCTGACCTTTTTAGCAAAAGGTTCCATCCAACAGGTATCAACATATATAGTTTTAAGACTGAAGACTAAACAAGTTTGATTGTACAAGAACTACTCCAAAACAATTATGCAAATACCTATAATAATAGCACAGAACATCCTTTAGCAAAGCATAAATAGATATTCACATTCATTCATCAAATATAGCTGAAAGCAAGTGTCCACAAGTATTCCCAAAACCTTATAGCAATAGGTAAATATATTAACAGTCATCCAAAATAGCTGATTGTGCAAGAACTAAAGACATAGTTTTAAAACTAAAGACTAAACAGGTTTGATTATGCAAGAACTAATTGAATCGCAGCCTACCAAGAAACTCTTTCTTATGGTAGAAAAACCCTTCCAGGATGTGACAAATCATTTGTCACATTGGTTGCGAACCCGGCTACTATAGAAGGATCGATTTCCAGTTTACTAATTCCGCCGCCTAGTGATCGCACCCTCATTCTCCCGTTATCCATTTCAGTAATAATGTTTTCAAACCTGAAGAAGGATTCAGCTTTAATAATGTGTGCCCACTTCTTACCGACCACCTTGAAGTCGACAACTCCTGTTTTGTCCGCTAACCTTCCCTCTGCAACTAGCAAACCCTTCTCATGTCTGAGTGTCACATGAATTACTTTCCCACAGACATAAATGTTCTCCATATCTGGAGTTAACTCTCTGATAAGCACCTGAATCGGCGGGATTTCTTCAATTTCTCCGGAAGATACTAGTCTTACGCTCTCGTTAACCCATTTAGCAGTAGCATTGCCCAATTTAAAGAACGATCCAGTTCTAAGTTTTGTGACATCCGTACCGGTTGCCTTGAAATCAATCTCTCCCGAATTGTCCCTTATTCTTCCGATTGCAAACTGTTGTCCCTTCTCCCTTTTGAATGTGACACTCTCAATTTTTCCCCAGACATAAACATGCTTCATATCTAGCTCTGAATTTTTTATGTCCACCCTACTCGGCTTGACATCTTCCATACTACCTTCAACCTCTTCAACCTTTTCAACCTCTTCATTTATTCCACTGCTTTGACCTTGTCCCTTTCTTCCTCCCTTGTTCTTACTCTTATTCTTACCCTTGCCTTTGCTATGTTTTGGTTTCTGTTTCTCTTCCTCCTTGACCTCCTCCACCTTCTCGCCCTCCTCCTCCTTCTTGACCTCCTCCTCCTCGTCCTTCTTGCCCTTCTCTACAACCTAATATGACAAAACAATTCGAACATTTTAGAATTTTGCATCAGTTATTGTTATGGCCCAAGAAAGAGTATTATGACAATATTTATGAATGAATATAATAATAGCACAGAGCATCCTTTAACCAGCATAAAAAGTTATGACAATATGATCCGCAGTTAGGACAAACAATTAAGAGTGATTTAGATTTATATGAATTGTCTTTAGACAGAGTTTATAAAGGACATTATAACGTCATTTGACTCACATGGCTAAACCCCGCTTTGTCCTTATAAAACTTGAACATGCTTCACCTCTTGAGATAGTTTTTGAGGTTGAGTTAGGGCAAAAAGCCCAAATTTTAAGACTAACCAAATACACACACAAAAAAAAAAGTAGACGTTCAACTTTAATTTCAGTTCAGTAATTTGAGTCTCATCACATACATCTAATAGTAAAGCCTGATCATAAGCCCAAATTGTAAAACATGCGGGCAGAAACTATTTGAGTCTCATCTAATAGTTTCAGCAATTTCAGTTCAGCAATTTGAGTCTCATCATATTAGATGGCTATATACATGCGGGCAGAAACATCTTTAAAACAATTCAATTAGACTGCATTTCTTCAGATTACATGAAGAGTAACCCAATTGTATGAAGTTAATGAAGATAAAAAGTAATATAGGTCAAACAATTAAAGAGTGATTGAGATTTATATGAATTGTCTTTAGACAGGGTTTATAAAGGACATTATAAATTCCGCTTTAATTGCATACCTTGTTATCCTTTTCCGACATCTTTTCAATGAGGATCTTCTTCTGAAGATCTAGACGAGGGATTTCCTCCTGTCTCTTAACGAGGATCTCCTTCTGGGCATGTAGATCACGGATTTCTCGAGCTCCTTCTTCTTTCTGTTTCTTTAGTTGCTCAATTTTTTGAAGTAACTTATCCTGTTGTTTAAGCTGTATCAACAGAATCACAAAGTCAGATAACTATTTTTAAAATTACAAAATAATATTTGTTTCATTTAATTTTTTTTATTTGAAAAGGCAAAAAAATCATTAAATACGTTAGCAAGATGATGAGTAAAGCCACTTTGTTCCATGACGGCAGAAGGGATTAAAAAATCAATGTTCCAATTATGTTGCCTTAACAAAATTGATAAAATGAAATTCATCTAACAGTTAACCTTAATCCCTCTTAACCCACAACCTTAATCCCTCTTAAACCACAACCTTAATCCCTCTTAACCCACAAGATATGAATAACAAACATCAAAACCCCTGCAGACCTAAAGACACATGCCCTAAACCCTAAAATAAGGCAAATATACGAAGATACATGAGCCCTTTATATGAAACAAACACTTCAATTCAAAATGAAAATGGAGATACAAGAGCCCTTTATATGAAATAAACTAAGCCAAATATGATTCAGAGGGAAATTGAAATTGGACAGAGAAGCACTTCAATTCAATCAATTAGATATTTCAATCCCCAATTGCATGAAGAAGAAAAAAACAGATTAGGCTTCATAAATTTTAGGGTTATTTTTAATAGGAAATTGGGAAAAATTGCATAGGTGAATGGGAAGTAGAGAGCATACCAAAAGATGAAGGAGAAGGAGACGGCGGAGTTTTAACTTTGGCGGCGAGTATGGAGCGTGGACGGGTAGTGCTGCTGAAGAGAGACAATAGAGATCAAATCAAATCAAATCAAATCAAATCAAAATCAAAATATATATAACTTTCGTCGTAGTAGGTTTTCTTTTAAGCAAAGAGGGCCTAGGCCCATTCAGTGTATTTCCCGCGCGATCTAAGATTTTTCTATTTTATTCTTCTACTTCTAATTGTTCCACCAAAGAACTAAAAATGTATATTAATTTCTATACGCCTCGGTCAAGGATCAAATTTTGGACCAAATCTTGAAATTTTATTTTTCTACGTTCAAAATTAAAGTTTTGAAATTTTGAAACTTATAAGTAATTTATATTAAACATTCATTCATATACTTGTAAAATTTTCATCCCCATGGTCCTATGAATATAGCTCAGTTGGTAAATTTTGACATTATTAGGGGGACCGAACTTCAAACTCTAAATTCTCCATTTCTCTACATTGAGTCTAGACATTAATATAACCTAGAGAACCTTCGTCTCATGTATAAAATTCGGATGCTCCACCATCATAAATATATCTAATATAAGTTTCGATTTTTTTTTTGTAATTACACAATTAGACAATATAATATATAATGTTTCATTCAATTATTCTATTATTTAAAATTTTATTCAATTTAATTTAAGATTCAAATTCATATACTTGTAAAATTTTCATCCCCGTGTGCCTATGAATACAACTCAAGCGATAAACTTATAGGAAGGTTGTAGAGCTTAAAAATACAATATTTTTTGTTTGAATGCTTGTGAGACTTTTATTTAGAGCTTCAAACACATTATTTAGTATTAATAGAGTGTGACTTTTATTTAGATCTGCAAACATATTATTTATTGGTAAGATTTTATTTAGACCTTTAAACATATTATTTATTATTAATATAGTGTGTAATGCATCCATGAGCGAGGAAGACCGTAAAAGTGAAACTTAAAATGGACTCTCACACTCATTTTGGGAAGAAAAAAAATTTAAGAGAGAATCTCAACTTATTCATTCTTGATTTACAAAAAATAAACACATAAAAATGAAAACAACTCATTCTATATCATCGATATCAATTTCGGTAAGCTTTAAATCGAAAGAAAAATCAAATCTTTTCTTAATGACTCGGATCTAGACATCATCGGTTGAAAAGCTTAGGTCATGTTCCGATATCCGAAAAAGCAGAACTCAGGGGGCCCTCAGAACCTCAGATTCGTCAAAAGACAGAGGAAAATCACCTATCCGGAGGGAAGAAAGGGCTGAGTAATAAGAGAGCTTAAACAATAAACTAAAGATGAATGATTTGGACTGCCACTGACAACTAAAATTATGTTATGAGAGAAAAAACACTTGTACAGAGTCTTGCTAGCAATGACAAATTCATGGATTCATTTTTGAACTAGAAATAAAATACAATAAATGATAGAAATAACAATTATATATAAAGCAACGCAACTAAATTTACAACATATAATATATATATATATGAGGAGGGATCTATTGACTCCAAGAGTAACTCTTTAGAGTTACCCCCAATTTTAACCTTTAATTTTAATATTAATAAATGATTGTGATTAAATGCAAAAAATCCTCATGTTGGACCTGCATATACAATTTTATTGGTACCTGCATATTCTTTTTCTTCTTCTTCTTCTTCTTCTTCTTCTTCTTTTCTTTTAAGAACAACCTACATTTTTTTTTACTAATGGATAACCTTTGTTATAAGAATTTCTTATAACCTGGGTATCGATTTGCATATACCCTCACAATTAAGCACATAGTATTAGAGGTAGGGAATGAGATTCATCAAAGCAAATGGACTAAGGTATTTGGAAATAAAATCATATGAAAATGAGCATTCGATTAATTTTTATTAAAAAATTATTTGCCATTGAAAACATAGTTTTTTTAAAACATCATTCTTTATCAATGGAAGGAGTAAGAGTTATACCGTCGATTGACAGACAATGTGAGTTTAGAGAGAAGCGGTATAAAAATTTGACACAATATAAGAATGAGTGGGTATTTAATCATGACCATTAACTAATATTAAAATTAAAGGCTAGGATTTGGAGTAACTCATAAGAGTTATTATCGGAGTCAATAGATCCCTCCTATATATATTTATATTTTTTTTTTAGGTATATATATAAAAACTTGTCAAAAAAATATTAGAGTAAAAAAATTCAACATAAGAACTATACTTTTGCTTATTGTACAAAAGAAATAATTTATCAAGAATACACATTACAAATAAACTTAAATAAAAATACACAATACAAAATATAAAAATTAAAATAATTAAATACAAAAAAGAGCTTTCCAATATAAGTGTACATATGAATTAACCGGCACAAATTATATACATTACTTTCAAAGCACCTTCAACTTGGCAAATATTCTACTGCATTGTGAATTGTCCCTCAATAACTTATAAAACAGGTCACATAAATTATTTTCTTAATTAATATTTGGCAACAAATGTTATCTAATTTAGAGTGCATTAAACAATATATTATAGTGAAATTTAAGAGTTCATCTTCTTATAACTACTTTTCCGATTAACATCTAAGTATAAAGAATATTTCGCTAAAAAATATCTACATAGAAAGTATTCCGTTACAAAATCATTTATCAATAATTGTTGTTTTCGCCCCCATGTCACATCTCAAAGTGTTCTTGATATTGAAAAGATGCTTAAAAATCTTCTCTCCATAGCTTTCATTACGATCACATTTTTGGAAAAAATAGAAGAGAGAATCATCAAAAGATAAAAGAAGAATAGAATAGAGAAAAAGTTGAAGAAAAGTAAAGACAACACATATGAATTACAAAAGATTAAATAAATAGAAATAGAAATAGCAAAAATGTTGAAAGAATATTGAAATATTGTGAGTGAAGATGGTTGAAAGAAAAAACAATATAATAAAAAGTACACAATCAATTCATAATGAAAAAAAATATTTCTAATTAATAGCATTCATATGACCAGATTTTATGTGCATTTTTATTCTAAATAATAAAGGAATATAGGAATATGATTTTGGTTAAATGAGAATATTAGTGGCATTTATTATTTTTTTAATAATATATATATATTTGTTTTATTTACTTAAAATTCATTTTTTAATAGAAAAATAAACAAATCAAGAAAATTCTATACTAATAAATTAAAATAGTACTAAATATATTGTTTCACGTAATGAATTATGTAGTAAGGAAAGAATTAATATTTTTTTTTTTTAAATAAGCTAAGAATCTCATAAATTTGAAATATATTTAATGCTAATAATGTTTAAAATAAACTGATTCCTTTTTATGAATCAATATATTTCACACAAAAAAAATATTAACACAAATGATTTTTTTTGGAAGTACATGAGAAAAAAAATTATATCACTACTAATTGAGCTACTAGCCCAATTGGTAGTGGGAATAGATTGAACATGTACTTGTAACAGCCCGGGTCTTCGGCGCTCCCGGCACTGCTACCTCACGATTTTCTCCACCCCTCTTCACTAGTGGAGTTTTTGCCTTCCGTGGGAATCGAACCATGTACCATGGGGATAAGTACATGTTCAATCCATTCCCACTACCAATTGAGCTATTTTTTTGTAACAGCCCGGGCCTTCGGCGCTCCTGGCACTGCTACCTCACGGTCTTCTCCACCCCCCTTCACTAGTGGAGTTTTTGCCTTCCGTGGGAATCGAACCATGTACCATGGGGATAAGTACATGTTCAATCCATTCCCACTACCAATTGAGCTATTCAAAACTTTAAAATCAATCAAAACAAATCATTCGGCTTTTTACCCCGAACTACGGGATTTTGATCCTTAACGGGTACGTAGTGCAAAAGACTTCGCGTCTTCTCAAATCAATAAAAATAACAAAAAAAAAATTTCCTTTTCTTTTTTAATCATCAAACTTAATTTTCTACATCTAGGCATTTATTTACAAAATAAACAAATTTAATTTAGCATAAAGATAAATAAAAAACAAGAGGTTCCTATAGAGTACTATAAACGTTTAGGGTGCTAATACCTTCCCTTTACGTAACTAACCCCCGAACCTTTAATCTCAAATAAATTAGGGTTATTTCGAACTTTCCCATTTTCCTTGGAAACATAAAAGCTCGGTGGTGAGTCTTAAAAATTGCGAGTCAATGCTGATTAATAGCTTGATATCCAAAAATCACCGCAACAATACTCTTGAATGAGATTACAATAAATAAGACACTTTACTAAATATACTATACTAGAAGGCATGTAGCTATTATCTGAATTTTGCAATCCAATATTATTCTAATTTTAATTAACGACTTATTTAAATTTTTAAATATTTTGGGTTGCTATTATCCCTGAATTGTGTAAGTGACGGACATACCCTATCGGTGTGACATTACCCAACATGATCATTCTGTGATAGAGAAATATTTGAATATTTATTTATAATATTTTCAAACTTTTAATTCAACTATTATTCTTTATCAAGTGGGAGAATCTTCACTATGTATTGTGTAACGTGATGGACATACCCTATCGGTATGACATTACTTAACATAATCATCCTTTGTGTGAGAAAAAAAAAATCTCACAAATTTAACTATAACTATCCATCAAGTGAAGAAAATTCTACATGTCAATTAACTATAGCTCATAAACAAATATATTAATTTGTTTCATAATTATAGAAATAAAACTATGGTAGAGACTTATATTGAGGATATTAATCGTCGTCTTTTCACATAAATTAACATATACTTCCATATCATTCTACATTATTGAAAACTTATTTTGTAAAAGCAATATTTAATTTTGCAATTTTCACTATATTTGACATATTTTATATTATTGCTATTCTTCAACACTTATGGAAGATTATGACTATTTTCTCATATATCCTCAATAATAATAATAATAATAATAATAATGTAAGTCTCGTGTATTTCCGCTGCGTGTAACCTAACCATCTCTCAAATGTGTGTATTTATAATTGTAGCATTTGAGTTTTTTGAGTGAGTTATTAAACCTTTTCTATATATATATAGTCTCATATCCTATTTTATAAATATAGAGACTTAATCTCACTCATATGATGATTAAATTTTTTTTATATATAATCATCATACTCTTTTATACAAAAGTTACTTTGTTTATAAAAATTCATTTGAGAATTTTATTTGTTATAAGGAGATTTTGTATTATTAATTGCTAAGTGAAAAATTAGCAATCTCCTTAATTCTAAATGCAGAATATGTGGTTAACCATGAAATTCAAATCTTGATAAAAATCTGCCATTAAAAAGTTATGTATATATTGGATTTCAAATTATCATTGAGTTACCACTTGTACTAATAATTCTGCTATATTCTTGTGCAAAATATGTGGTTGAGTTTGTGAAACTCTATTAATAAAATAAAATAAAATGTATAACCACATATATAGATAATTTTGCACTAGCAATTAAATATCCCACTATTGAATTATATTATATCATTAGAGCTAGTATTTTAAATACTAGTTGGCTCTAATGAAAATCTCACTCTTGTTTGTATATGTGAGATTAGTGGGAGTGTGTACACAATGTTATTATTTGTGAGCTCTAATCAAAATCTCAATTTGTTTATATTTATATTGTTATACTCCATTTTTTGATCAATTTATTCGTCTTTTAAAACCGAATTTTTCGTTATTTCTGACGAAATTTCGGCGAAGAGGTATTTTAAAATATCTCATTTTTTGTGTTTGCTTTTTGATCCGTTTTATTTTATCTTATCAATTTTTATTTTGTCATTAATTTTTATTGGTCTAAGTTTTTATTATCATTAAAAAACAAAAAAATAAACAAAATAGCAAAGATGCAGCACGTGCTGCATCTTCCGCCCCTTCCCCCTATAATTTTTCTTTTCCTTTTTTTGTCATTATTATTGTTGTTATTATTATTATTATTATTATTATTATTATTATTAAAATCAAAAAATCAAAAAAAAGCAACAACATGCTGTATTTTTCCTATGAATCTTTGTCTTACTATTTCACTCCCTCTTTATTTCCTTGTCTGGAAAGGATTCATTGGTAACCACCTAGCAGCAAAAAGCAACAGACATACATTCATTTCTCCATTAATCAACTCAACCAACTTTTGTTTCAAAGTCTCTATAAAAAAGAGAAGAGAAAAAATTGAAAAAAAAAAAAACAAGCCTGATACACAATAACCAATTTCACAAAGAAAATTCCGCACAAGAATTTTCACAAAGCCAATTCAATCACCACACAACACAGAAAACTCTCCAAAAACGTTTTCTTCTTCACAGAAAAATCAAGAACCGGTTTTTTTTTTTTTTTTTCTTTCCTTTTTTCTTTCTCAAACTCATTACAACCACCACCGTTTTCCCTCTCCCAATTCCGAACCACCCATAAACAAAAATCAAATCACAAACAAACCCATCAACAGAGAAGGTAGAAGCTTTTTTACTCTTTTTTCGAAAAAAATAGATCTAGGCTGTTTGAATTTTTTTAAGAAAAACTATTTTGAAAATCGAAACCTAGATCGAAAGAGGATTCTAAAAATATTTTCTTTCTAAAAAAACGAATTATTTTTAGTTTTCCGGTGGTGGCGCCGCCGTGAAGGCCGCCGCAACACCACCGGAAAACTCATCGGAAACTGAGTTTGCATGAAAAACACTCATAGTGTTCTTAAGAAATTATGAACATATGTCAGAGAGAGTATATGAACCAAGAGAGAGGAATTTGAGGGAAGAAAGAGAAATTTTTTTGAGAATTTGAGAATGAAAATTTGCATCGTGAAAAACAAATATATCCCCCACTGTAATCCTGTGCACGCCTGCCCACCATAGTCTCATGCACCTCCAGCCTGCTGACCTTTGATCAACCATCATGTGGTCTTGGCTGCTTGAACTTGTGATCAAATCTGGCTCTTCTGATCTCCATCAAACAGCCCTGATTCACCCCATCTGTTTTTTTTATGAGCACTAATCCTTTTTGCAGGTTTGGATCTGGGCTTGGGCCCCTGTCTTTTGCTAAGACACCCCTGGCCTGCTGCATGCACCCTCTTATTTTGGGTTAGAACTAATTGTTTTTTTTTTCTCAGGTTTTGGCCCTATGTGTTTGCTAACATACCTTATTTTCTTGCTCTATTATTTATTAAGATTGCATTTTATTCTCGCATCATTATTTATTTCATATTATTGTTGAGAAATTAGAATATATTTGGGAACATTGTAAATATATAAATGAAAACCTGCATTGCATGCATATTTACTTATTTATCACTTTATGTCAAAAACCAAAATACAAAAATAGTAGCGTTTAATTCCAAGGAAAAGAGGAGTTTCATTTCGATTCAGCATCGTTATGAAAACTCTCGCGTTAGTTTTATTACATCATGCTTAGTTTTTTAATTAATTAACCAAAAAAACCAAAAAACATTCAAATAGTCAAAAATCATTTTCAAAAAATAATCTCTTTTCATAAAAAATCTCGATACTCGTCGAGAGACTTTTTCAAAACTTTTTTTTTCATAATACACTTCAATTCATTTTAATTTATTTAAACTCTTTTCTCAAAAATAAAAAAAAAATACAAAAACATATCCAAAAACATTTTTGCCACTTGGCTCTTTATTTTAAAACATTTTCAAAAAAACATCAACAAACAATTTTCACAATTTTTACCCGAACTACGGTGGTTTTGATCCCTCGGATACGTAGTGCAAAAGACCTCGCTCGCGTCTTCCCAAATCACATAAAATAACAAAAACATTTTTCTCTTGTCTTAATCATTAAAAACACCAAAAATATTTTTTTACCAACTTAAAACATTTTCTTAGTCAAGACCTTTTTCTCAATCATCACTTTAATTCCCTAACTCTAATACATTTTTGCAAGCAAATAAAATTAAAGCGCTTAGATAACTTAGAACAAGAGGTTCCTATAGGATACTATAGATACTTAGGGTGCTAGTACCTTCCCTTCGTATAACTAACCCCTGAACCTTGATATCTAAAAATAGGGTTTTAACGAATTTTTTTTTCCCTTTTCCTTGAAAAAATAAAAGATCGGTGGTGAATCTAAAGATTGTGATTCAATGCTCTTCAATAGCTTGACATCCAAAAATCACCGCGACATATATATATGTGGGATAAATGAAAAATATGCATATATAGAATTGCCATATGGCATAGCTTAAGAGACTTTAAATTTCAGTCTCATTCTGTTATACTGAGATATATATATATATATATAAATTCGTTAATCTCAGTAAGCATCATTAATAGATGCTTAAGTCAATTTTGTTGGAAAATGCACAATAGTCTCTTAGCATGCAAATATATTGTGCTTCACTGCTTCTCTTTTACTAACATTACATAAAGTCATAAATAATAAATACAATGTATAATACCAATACTCCTGATATTGTGTTCTTAAAGTACTTATAAACTGTATAATCATAATATTGTTCATTATTGACATTTTTGTGGCCACATTAATCCATATCTTATTTTTCTTTAAACTAAGTATTTGTGTTAATTCAATTGGAGAATTTTCAGTCTCCTATTTCTTTATGGATTTTCACAATCATGTTTTTCCTAAAACTTGGATTAATCGTGATTCAAAAAAAAAAAAACTTGGATTAATCGAATGTCAAACATTATAGAACATTTATTAATTTTGACTAAAAGTAATTATTCTCTTAATAGACTATCCCTATAAGTAATTACTTTTATTAGACCTATGTGAATATTCTATGACTATTATAAAATTAAAACTCATTGGCAGAACCACTAACCATAGACTTATCTACAAGAGCATTGTAACTCATAATGATTTGATCAAGTCTTCTATATATATTGGGTTAGTGGGAGTTTTGTTATAGCATTTTCATATGATTGGGCCATTCTTTAATAATATATTTTTTCTTATTTGAAATATGTTACTCTAACTAAATTCATCATTTTAGTATAAAATGTAAGTCTTTAACTTGTATGATATGTTTTCCCTATCGGATTCATTTTCTGCAATGTTGAAGTCTACTTTTGTTTGGTAAACAAGTGTTTTGACCATAATCGAAATTCTAGTATTAAAATTTATATTATCTTACTAATTGATGATTGTCATCCAAGTGGGAGAATGTTAGATTAATTATTTAATTAATCAATTATGGATAGACAATAATTAATTATTAGGAATTATTATTAATATAAATTATGGTCTATTGTTATTAAGCACTTATTGATGAATTATTTGATTGAACTTTTGTTTCTGAATTGACCGTGATGGATTGGACCATTCAGTTAAGCCCAATGAGAGGTCCCTGCCGTCAACCATTCGGCTATATAATTGTTATCCCATCAGACAGTTAACACACAGTGAAAATCTAATTCTAAATGCCAATGGTGATGAGGGTAGTTATTCCTCTCATGTTTGATCCCGTCACCGCTCTCTATGAAAGGTATGCTGTTCTTGATTCAATCTCATACATAATATGCTATAATTTGTGTATATTGATCTATGACTATTGTATTAAATTTCCTTCAAAGCAATCTTGCTAGTGCTGGTTGCGGACATAATTTTGATGTGAGGGTGTAAAGAATGATTTTTCAGACGGCGTGGGGTATCCAACTCCGGACTCAGATTCTTATGGCCATTGAAACAAATTAAAAGCTTTACTTTTCCGCAGCTTCAGTTGTTTTTTACTATGCAGCATATAGTTTAATCGTTAAAATAAACTTTGGGATGATTATATAGAGTACTTTAGTCAAAAAATGATTATATAGAGTACTAGTACTTCACTTACATTTATTATTGTTACATTTTTAAATATTATTTTGCAGCAGTTTAAATATTTTTTGTTTAAATTTAAATCTTGTTAACTTAAATTACTTTATGTGTTAATAAAAAAAATAGTTTATGTATTACCCATGGTAATTAAAATCTGACCGGACCGGCCGGTTCAACCGGTTGAACCGGAAACCGGACCCATGTCCGGTCCTATTAGGCCTAAAAACCGCAGTGCACTCGAACCGGGATAAAACCCAGCAAACCGGACAAAAATCGTGAAAAATCGCCAGAATCGGCGGCTCAAACGGTTCCAAGGGTTGGACCGTGTTTTGATTTTCTATATAATATAAGAAGAGAAACGATGTCAGTATGAAGGTAGAGACTTTTTCATCTTTTTTGATCTGTTCTACAGTAGCAGCAGAATAACTAAGATGAAACAAGAGAGGAGGAGGCGGCTGGAATATGAAATAAAAGAAAGAGAAGATACTGATATGTGAATATGGGATTAGGGTTACTATTTTCAATGAAAGTGTATTGGGCCTAGTCTATTTAACCCACAACTTAATTTTTCAATTAGTAATATTATTTACTGTGCAATGTAGTGGATTGATGTCTCAGCTTTATTGTTTTGTTTTTTTTTTTTACGGATGAGCTTTAATGTTGTTTCATGATTCATATATAAAATTTATAATTCAAATAAAAGAAATGTGTTAAAAAAACAACAAATAAAGGAACTATTATATATTTATATGAAACAAAACGAATTATACTTTAAAATTATTATTACAATTTTACTTTTTAATAACACATTTTCTAATTTTTATATCACATTTTAAATTTTTGAGAGAACTTCAATTATACTTAAATATTTGTATTATATTTTAATATTAAAATTAAAAAAAAATTGTATTTAATTATTATCGGTTGAACCCCGGTCTAACCTTAAACCTTGAACCCATGAGTACACCGGTTCAATGTCCGGTCCGCTTTTGATTACTTTGGTATTACCAAAAAAAAAAAAAAGTTTATGTTGTACAAAAAAAAATAGTTTATATAAAGCCCAATCCGACTTCGACGTTAGGCCCATCTCCATAGAGGCCCAATCCAACAAGAGCCTTCACGTGCAAACTTGAATCACTCTGGCTCTACTCATAACTCCGCCCCCCCCCCCCCCCCCCCCCAAATGCCATTGATGAACGACATTTGTAACGGTTCCTTCATCAACGGCGTCTGTATATCGATCATAGCTTCATGTACATTATTTTTACTCTTGCTTTACTGACTTAAACTTCAGGAGTATTTGCAAGTGTCACCCATAGAAGTTGTTCCAATTTGGCATTCATTCTCAATCACCTCAAATTAGTTTTTTTTTTTTTTTTTCTTTCTTAAGGTTCTGTCTTTGTTCTCCACATTGTGGGAGTTTAGCCTCATCCGATTAAACCAACCCTAATTGGTCAAAATATTAGCCTCTTCCGTTAGATCAACCCTTATTAGGTTAAGTAGCATGTTGAGCATGTAAGGGAGGATAGATTGGTTCGCGGTTAATGTACTTTTGAAGAAGGGCAAAGATTTTAAAGTTAACCTAAGAACTATGTCTCTATGATTTAATATACCTTTAAGTTGCTAACTAAACACTCGATGGTCTTAGATTTACAATGTTAGGGGTATAGAGAATATTTACTTTATGGTAGGGAAAGTTGGTCACTTGAGAATACTCACATTTTTCTAGTTACATTGCTATTGTATGACTCCTTTATAAAAAAAAAATTAAAAATTGCTAAATATACTTCGCAACTTAGGTGCCTATATTTCTTAACAAGACTCTGTTGGAACAAAATTATGATTTTGTATCTCCTTAATTGATTTTGATGATAACAATGTATTTAAGGTTAAATTGGAGTACTAATAATTTAATTCAGTGTGCAGGATTAAAAGTTAAAATTTGCGTACTAAAGAACCCTAGAATTTCTGAAGGAATTACTTCTGAGCTCACCAGATCTGAAGCAAGTAATTCTGAGCCTATGAAACTCTGAAGTTATTATCTGAACCTTAGAATTTCTGAAGGAATTACTTCTGAGCTCACCAGATCTGAAGCAAGTAATTCTGAGCCTGTGAAACTCTGAAGTTATTATCTGAACCTTAGAATTTCTGAAGGAATTACTTCTGATCTCACCAGATCTGAAGCAAGTAATTCTGAGCCTGTGAAACTCTGAAGTTATTATCTGAACCTTAGAATTTCTGAAGGAATTACTTCTGAGCTCACCAGATCTGAAACATGTAATTCTGAGCCTATCAAAATCTGAAGAACATCTGAGCTCACCAGATCTGAAACAAGTAAATCTGAGCCTATCAAAATCTGAAGAACATCTGAGCTCACCAGATCTGAAACAAGTAATTCTGAGCTTATCAAAATCTGAAGGCTCGTCAGATATAAGTGTTAAGCTACATTTGAGAGTACAATTTTATTGAAGACTGTGCCTGACTAAGTCCAAACGCAGAAACCAAGAATGAAAAGGTTTGACCATGGAAAGGTCCTTTTCAAGTCAGGCTTCAGAAACGATTATTTCCTTATTTGGCTTTCACCAAGGTTCAAATATCAAAAGCCAAAAGGAATCTCTCATTTTGTAGTAAACGTTAAGCTCCTAAGCTACTGCAAATCAGAACAGCTAATAAGCTCACTGATCTATACAAAGGAGCGTCTCAATTCTTCAAACGGCTATAATCTTCAACGTTCATTTTATCATCTATAAAAGGAAGAAGATTTGTGAAGAAATGTAATCAAGACTTAAGCTTCTGAACGTGCTGAAACTCTGTCAAATTCTGAAGCTATCAAACACTTAGAAACTTTGTGATAATTTTCTAAGTTAGTCTTGTAACTGCGTTGTATTTTGTAAACACCTCTGATTGTATATCAAGTGTTAATCTCTTATCTTTATTAACATTAAAACCAGTTGGAAGTCTCTTGCTTTGTGCTTGAGCATTGGAAGTCTCTTGCTTTGTGCTTGAGCATTGGAAGTCTCTTGCTTTGTGCTTGAGCATTGGAAGTCTCTTGCTTTGTGCTTGAGCATTGGAAGTCTCTTGCTTTGTGCTTGAGCATTGGAAGTCTCTTGCTTTGTGCTTGAGCATTGGAAGTCTCTTGCTTTGTGCTTGAGCATTGGAAGTCTCTTGCTTTGTGCTTGAGCATTGGAAGTCTCTTGCTTTGTGCTTGAGCATTGGAAGTCTCTTGCTTTGTGCTTGAGCATTGGAAGTCTCTTGCTTTGTGCTTGAGCATTGGAAGTCTCTTGCTTTGTGCTTGAGCAGTTTGAAGTCTCTTGCTTAGTGCTTGAGCATTTGTAATCTGAGTGATTATAGTGAAATCTCTTGTGAAGGACAAGAGGACTGGACTACTCCTGTTAGTGGGAGGAACCAGTATAAAAATTCTGAGCATCTCTCTCTAACCCTATCCTCATATATTGTGTGTGTTATACCTTATCCGCTGCAATTTGTTTTAACTTAGAAAAAGTCTCACACAATTCAACCCCCCCCCTTCTTGTGTGTTTTTCAACCTTCAATTGGCATCAGAGCTCCGGTCTGTTGCTCTTCACTTAACAGTGAAACAGTAAAAGATCTAGGGGTACTTAGTTGAAAAACATGTCTGGTGTTACCTCTCCTTCTGCTTCCTCTGGACCTGATCACTCTGCTGTTCCACCTCCTCACAACTATGATAGGGAAAGGAACAGTGATAATCACAGAGACAAACCACCTTACTTCAACAGTGATCCTACTACTTTTCCTTTCTGGAAAACCAAGATGTATAGTTACATCATTGGGACCGATGATGAGTTATGGGATATCATTGAAGATGGTATACATTTTGAACACATGGATGATGAAGGTGTTGTAAGAAATACCTACAGAAAGTTCTTTGATGCTGAAAAGAAGAAACAGTATAAGAAGCATCATACTGTTAAGAATATGCTTATTGGTGCAATATCTCATGCTGAGTATTTAAAAATATCCAACAAGTCATGTGCCAAAACTATCTGGGACTCTCTATGTTCCACCTATGAAGGAAATAAGCAAGTCAAAGAAGCTAAGGCAAACTTATTAGTTCATCAATATGAGCTGTTCAGAATGAAGGAAGATGAAGATATTGAAACCATGTATTCAAGGTTTCAAACCCTTGTCTCTGGTCTTCAAGTTCTGAAGAAAAGCTACACTGCATCTGATCACGTGAAGAAAATTCTGAGGAGCTTACCTTCCAAATGGAGACCAAAAGTTACAGCTTTTCAGGAATCCAAGGATTTGGACAATGTGACTCTTGAAGATTTAATAAGCTCACTCAGAAGTCATGAGCTAGAACTTATGTCAGATGAACCTGTCAAGAAGATGAAGTCCTTGGCTCTAAGCTCTGTTCAGACTTCCTCAAAAGCTGCAAAGATCAAAGTGTCTGAACAAGAGGAAGAAACCTCTGATGATATGATGGATGAAAATTCTGAGAATGAAGAAATGGCACTAATGGTTAGAAGGTTTCAGAAATGGAACAAGAAATACAAAAGGTTTCCAAACAAAGGAAACAACTCAAGAAGTTCCTTTTCAAAGGACAAAAAGGAAGAACTGAACAACTGCTATAACTGCAAGAAATCTGGACACTTCATTGCGGACTGTCCAGAAATGTCATCCAAGGACAAAGGAAAGAATAAGAGCTTTGGGAAAGAAAAGTACAAAGAAAAGGTAAGGAAGAGTTTGTTAGCCACTTGGGAGACCATTGAGAATGACTCTGAAGGAGAAGATGATGAAGAAGGCAATCTGGCTTTAATGGCAAGAACTTCTGAAGGTAACAACTCTGATAGAGATTCTGAAGATGACTCAGATGATGAAAATGAGGTATACTCTAACATGACTAAATCTGAATTAATTGATTCTCTTAAGATTGCCGTGAAACATTACTCTCGTATAGTAAGTCAACACAAAATTCTGAAGAATGTTCATGAATCATTGAAAAAGGATGCCAAGATTCTTTATGATGAAAATGAATCGTTAAACATTCGTATTTGTCATGTTGAATCTAACTATGTCTTGGCAGACAAGCTCAATGATGATCATGAAGATGCTCTTCACGAATTTATTCGTTGTACCTTCAATAGGAGTAAAATGGCTTCCATGATTTATCATATGACTCGTAACTATGGTGAAGGCATTGGTTATTCTCGGTTTAAGAACTGGGATAAACCTCTGAAATCATATAGTGAGGATGATACTCCACCTGAATTATTCTCTACCTTTGTTAAAAGTGGTACACTTGATCTGAAGGCATCCAACTCTGAAGGAGGTTCTGAACCTGAACCCAAAGACTCAGAAGTTCCAAGTTCTTCTGAACCTAAAATTTCTGAGTCCAAAAGTTCTCAAGTTAAGGCTCAGAAGTCATCTGAACCTCTGAGAAATCAAGAAAACAAAGAAGGAATACTATTCAGAAGACTAACTCTAAAGGACCCATCAGAATATGGGTACCAAAATCTGAAATAATGTTTGCTTCAGATGCTCATGCAAGGAAAGGTAAAACAGCAGCCCTGGTACCTGGACAGTGGTTGCTCACGACATATGACGGGAGAAAAGCATATGTTCCAAACCCTAACTCTGAAAGAGGGAGGCTCTGTGGGATTTGGAGGAAAACAAAAAGGGAAGATCATTGGTACAGGTACAGTTGGTAATTCTTCTCTTTCCATTAAAGATGTTTGGTTAGTTGATGGACTTAAACACAATCTATTGAGCATTAGTCAATTTTGTGACAATGGGTGTGTTGTTACATTTAATAAGGAATCATGTACTGTATCAAAAGACTCTGACAAATCTGTAGTATTCAAGGGAATGAGAGTTGGCAATGTTTATAAAGTAAACTTTTCTGATTTGGTTGACCAAAAGATTATATGTCTTTTGTCTCTGAGTGATGAGAAATGGCTATGGCACAAGCGTCTTGGTCATGCTAACTGGAGGTTGATCTCTAAGCTTAGCAAACAAAAGCTTGTTAGTGGTTTGCCTGACATTGATTATCACTCAGATGCACTTTGTGGCTCATGTCAAAAAGGAAAATTTGCTAAGACTTCATTCAAGTCTAAAAACATTGTCTCTACTTCCAGACCCTTAGAATTGCTTCACATTGATCTGTTTGGTCCTGTTTCGACAGCCTCTATCAATGGTAAAAAATATGGATTGGTCATGGTTGATGATTTCAGTAGATGGACTTGGGTGAAATTCCTACGTTCTAAGAGTGAAGCACTTGTGGTGTTCAGTGACTTCTGCACACAAATACAAAGTGAAAAGGATCTTCGGATTCTGAAGGTTAGAAGCGACCATGGGGGAGAGTTCGAAAATGACTCTTTCGAATCTTTCTGCTCAGAGCATGGAGTAATCCATGAATTCTCTTCTCCTAGAACACCACAGCAGAATGGTGTTGTAGAAAGAAAGAATAGATCTTTGCAAGAAATGGCTCGTACCATGATGCTTGAGTCTAACCTAGCTAAGTTCTTGTGGGCAGAAGCCGTGAGTACTGCTTGCTATGTTCAGAATAGAATCTACATCAGACCTATTCTGAACAAAACTGCTTATGAACTGTTCAAAGGAAGAAAACCAAATATTTCTTATTTTCATCAGTTTGGATGTACTTGTTATATTCTAGACAACAAGGTCTATCGAAAGAAATTTGATGCTAGAGCTTATAAGGGTATCTTTATAGGCTACTCTGAACGCTCAAAAGCATACAGATTGTATAATTCTGAAACTCACACAGTTGAAGAATCTATACATGTTAGATTTGATGATAAAGAGCCTGACGATAAAATGTCAGAGCAAGCTGAGACTTTTGCAGAATTTCAAGTTTCCTCAAATTCTGAGTGTGAAGATCTCTCCATTGCTGTATATCCATCTGAGACTCAAAATGAAGATATCTCTGAAGGCCTTGAAACTGAAGACCCTTCAGAAACTGAACCCTCTCAGACACCTGCTCCACCTAAGAGTAAATTCAAGTATAGATCATCTCATCCTGAAGAGCTAATTGTTGGTAACAAGGATAGCCCAAGAAAGACCAGATCTGCTTTCAAAGAGGATGAATCCCTAGTTGGGTTAATTTCATTAATTGAACCCACAAACATAGAAGAAGCACTCTCAGATGATGGGTGGATTGTTGCAATGCAAGAAGAACTCAATCAATTTGAAAGAAATGATGTTTGGGATCTGGTACCAAAACCCAAACACAAGAACATTATTGGAACAAAATGGGTATTCAGAAACAAGTCAAATGAAAAGGGAGAAGTTGTCAGAAATAAAGCTAGACTGGTTGCACAAAGTTATAGTCAGCAAGAAGGCATAGATTTCACTGAAACCTTTGCACCAGTAGCAAGACTTGAGGCAATTAGACTTCTCTTGTCCTATGCAGTTAATCATGACATCACTCTATTTCAAATGGATGTTAAGAGTGCATTTCTGAATGGAGTAATTTATGAAGAAGTCTATGTTAAACAACCTCCTGGCTTTGAAGATATAAAGTGTCCTGATCATGTTTACAAATTGAAGAAATCTCTGTATGGTTTGAAACAAGCTCCAAGAGCTTGGTATGAAAGGTTAAGTATATTTCTTCTAGAAAATGGTTTTGAAAAAGGACATGTTGATAACACTCTCTTTAGAAAAACCTTAAAAACTGATATTTTGATTGTTCAGATTTATGTTGATGATATTATCTTTGGTTCAACTAATGCTTCTCTTTGCAAGAATTTCTCTAAGCTTATGCAGGATGAATTTGAAATGAGTATGATGGGAGAACTAACATTCTTCTTGGGAATTCAAATCAATCAAAGAAAAGAAGGAGTATATGTGCATCAAACCAAATACACAAAGGATTTACTGAAGAAATTTGGTCTTGAAGATTGTAAACCAATGTCAACTCCTATGCATCCCTCTAGCTGTCTTCTGAAGGAAGAATCTGAAGGCAAAGTAGATCAGAAATTATACAGAGGTATGATTGGTTCCCTCCTTTATCTCACTGCATCTAGACCAGATATCTTGTTCAGTGTATGCTTGTGTGCTAGATTTCAATCAGATCCTAGAGAGTCTCATCTAACTGCTGTTAAGAGAATCTTTAGATATCTGAAAGGAACCACTAATCTTGGATTACTTTATAAGAAATCCTTAGATTATCAGCTTATTGGATTCTGTGATGCTGACTATGCTGGTGATAAAATTGAAAGGAAGTCCACTAGTGGAAACTGTCAATTTCTAGGTGAAAACCTTATATCATGGGCTAGTAAGAGACAAGCAACTATTGCTCTATCTACAGCAGAAGCAGAGTACATCTCAGCTGCTAAGTGTTGCACGCAATTGCTCTGGATGAAACATCAGTTGGAGGACTATCAGATAAGGATAAGTAGTATACCACTTCTCTGTGATAATACTGCTGCTATCTGTTTGTCTAA
This sequence comes from Trifolium fragiferum, assembly GCA_954870985.1. Lineage (NCBI taxonomy): Eukaryota > Viridiplantae > Streptophyta > Magnoliopsida > Fabales > Fabaceae > Trifolium > Trifolium fragiferum. Next base: position 8,850,307 of record OX940791.1, on the reverse strand, counting down.
GAATCCTATTTTGCATTCAAGAGCTAAACACATTGAGATCAAACATCACTTCATTAGAGACTATGTTCAGAAGGGAGTAATTAAGATTCAATTCATTGATACTGAGCATCAATGGGCTGATATCTTTACCAAACCTCTTGCTATTGATCGTTTCGATTTTATCAAGAAAAATCTGAACATGGTTTTTATTTCTGAATGACATCTCTGAATGCTGTTAACTCTGAATGAATAAACTGGTTCTGAAGGGCCTCAGAAGTTTGGACGGCTCAGAAACTATTATATAGGTTCTGAAGCACTCTCTCATCTGAAGCAATCAGAATTATTTATTATTAAATATGATTTCTTGTGACTCAGATACCTACTCTAAGTGTTAGTTGACCACTCAGTTTCTCTAACTGACAGCTGGCTTCTGAAAACACTACTTATCTGTGTAACTTCCCATCATGTCTAGTAACCGCTGGGTAATGAAGGAGAGCTAATGATGATTTTATTAAAAGTAACTGCCAAGCCCCCATTACGTCACTATCTTGTTTCCCCAATATTTTGAAACTTCCACTATAATCACTTAACTACACACTAGTCACTATCACTTCTCACGTTTTCAATATTTTGAAACTTCCACTATAACCATTTCTGACACTCCTAAATCCCCTCAGAAATCTCCTATTAAAGATTCTGAGTCTACCCCAATAGCAATGGACGTAGACCAATCTGAACCCTCAAATGTTCAAAATTCTGAAGTCCCTGCTGAATCCCAAACTGAACCCCTTCAGACTTCATCTCCTAAGCCAACCACTTCTGAACCAAACCCCTCATCCATTCAAACCACTCCACCTTTTCCTGGAACTGATTCAGATCTTGAAGAAACTCGTCTTCATTCTGAAACAATTCCCTGTTTCACCATGG